>CM062293.1:163844340-164504841 GCA_031216915.1 Pictodentalium vernedei
GTGCAAAGCATCCTCTCGTATATCTCAGGTATTTAGATGACATTTTTATTATTTGGGAACATTCAAAAGAAGATTTTGATGAATTTTTAGAAATTTTGAAAAATCACGATCCAAATATTAAATTGAAAGCTACTATCAGTGAAAATTCTGTTGATTTTTTTCGATGTGACCGTGTATAAAGGCAAGCAATTTCAGGCGTCTGGTCATTTAGATTATAAAGTATATTTTAAACCAACTGATTCACATCAATTGTTGCACTCAAAATCATTTCATCCTCAACATACATTTAAAGGTATCATCAAATCACAACTCATTCGTTTCCACCGCAATTCAAGTGATAAGGTAAATTTCAATGAGGCTTGTTCTACTCCATTTGGCGCCCTCAGATCGAGAGGATACTCACTGCGCCTTTTGCATACCTTAAAATCTCAAACTCTGAAAAAGCTCGAAAGTCCAGCTGAAACTACTGATTTCAAACCACTGAAGATTGAACACAACAGACCGTTGCAGAATGGTAGTGGCGGGGTATTTAATTGCAAAAAGCCTCGATGTAGATTGCATACTTTATGCCTGATCAGAAAGAGGAATTTTCCTCCGAACAAACGAAAAGTTAAAAAATTTATAGTAATTTATATATTTTTTATACTTACCAATGACCCAGACATAGCTGGTGCTAACTCTTAAAATATAGGGCCAAACACAAATTTTGCCCCCCAATCCCCAAAATTTGCATCTAAAACCAAAGAAAACATGTCCTGAATGGCCCTCCACACTTCACCTCTACTGCGCATGCGCAGTGTCAAGGACGTTCCGAAATTGGCGCCATTATTCATTCTTATAACCAGTGCCTGGTAAGCGCTATGTACTCAGCGGGGAGGTAAGAGTTCCCAACTCCTGGGAGGGCCATCCCCGTCTGGGTCATTGGTAAGTATAAAAAATATATAAATTACTATAAATTTTTTAACATTTTTATACTGTACCAATGACCCAGACATAGCTGAATAGTAAAAAGGCTGGAGGGCCAAGGACATAGAGCAAGATGGAATACGCTCAATTATATAAAATAGAGTCATCCCCTCTAGGGAAAAAGAAGTATTAGGCCTTACATGTATCTTTCTTATTTATGATGAATTAGAAAGATACAACACCTTCCAAAATTGAGCATCATACATCCATGTACTCTATTAATATCTAGTATAATCCTTATACTAATAATTTTTAAAGTAAGCCAATAAATAAAGTAAGTCTAGAGAATAGAGACTCTTAATACTCCTTAAAAGTGTCTGAGGATTGTTTAATAATGTCCGTTGACACGTGCTATATTCAAAAGCTATACTTTAAAAACTAAGACCTGAATGAATTTTTAAAACCTAAACTTCTCACTAAACAACCATCCCAATAACAGCTCAGAATTACTAACTCCGGAGGAGGTATCCCCTTGTTTTCATAGTAAAACAGGTGACCCAAGGGAACACCCTCCCCCCCTCCCCTTTTTCTTGCCCTGGGTCAAATAGCCCAGAGCGAAGAGGGCAGCAGAACGGAGTCACTGCCGAAACAGACAGCCTACCTAGCTATAGTAGCAACTGTTAAGTGAAAGACATTCTGAGCAGTAGATAATAGACCTAACAATAGAGGCCTCCAGAAATGGACTCAATATTTCTGAGATAAAAATTCATGAAAGTGGATGGCTGAGCGCAATGAGCAGCCTTCAAAAATCTATAATAGCGACACTATTAATGTAAGCCCAAGATGTAGAAGAACTCTTACTTCATGAGCCGAAATCTCAAACACAACTGCTGAGTGAATGATATACCATAAGCAGTATCGATAGTTAATTGAATCCAATAGCAATAGAATGGAGCGTAACGTCCTTCTATTAGGCATCAAAGACAGAAGAAGCTTACGCCCGTAGTAATAAACAGATATCTGTTTATAAATACATAAACTCTAACCGGACAGAGTAAAGGCCTATGCCCGTACGAAGACGGAAGGACCTTAATAACAATAGGTTCCGGATATTAATTAGGAGCCTGACTCTTATGCGAAAAACCAACCTAAATAGTAAAGGAAGTAGTGATTCCGAAACTACGAAAGTGAAAATCATCCACCGATAGTGCATGAAACTCACTGACTCTTCAGTAAAAGAGAAGCCAACAGAATTACTGTCTAAAAGGTCAGAATTTGAAAACTACTGTTTCCAGAGGCTCAAATGATTACTTAGCTAAATAAGAACCGAAGTTAAATTCCGTATAGGAATTTAATCTAATGATTCTAAGTCTATTTATCGAAAAGTTACTAACTGACTTAGATAAAGAGACATAAGACTCAATTGTAAACTATCATAGAGTGCATAGGTATGAGGTAACATAAACCTATAACCTAAATAATAACAGGCTGCAATAGATCTTGTGAAACAAGTATACTAAAAAGTTGCAATGACTGGTATGGAGGAATCAACAATATCAACATAGTGATCCCTACACCAACGACGGAAGAGCCTCCACTTTAGCCGCATAGTATAGCGAAGAAGAGGTTCTCCTATAGTAAGAAATCGCGTCCATAGCTCGTCCAGTACAATGCTTACAATGCAATAAGGACCACACAACAGAATACGTGAAGGTTGCGACCTTGCGGGTTGTGATAAAGATGACACGATTTTACCCAGCGAAAAAAGATCCTCTCATGGAGAAAGATTTCGCGTTAAGTCCCACAGTAGACATCAGAGTAAATTTACCCACGGTCTCTGTGAAGACAGAGATGCTATCAACAGAAATGTATTGTGGTTGTTTATCTTAGCAATACTTGCTGAAACAACAGCGCAGGAGGATACGCATATCCTATCATTCCGTCCTATTAGATCAATAGAGCGTTAACAACATAAGCTCAGAGATCCGGACAAGCAAACACATACGTCTGCAATTGATTAGCAAGTTGTGTCGTAAATAAATTATCATTGGGCGCTCCCATTGATAGCAAATCTGATTGAAAACTTGTTTGTTGAGAGTCTATTCTGACGGCAACAAGCGACCCATAAGTGAACGGGAGTCCGGTAATACAATCAGACGACCCGGAATATGACGGACAGAAGCAGAACTTGGTGTACTATAACAAACAGAAGGATTCTTTCCATTAAATTGAATAACGGAAACGAATGAGTGCCTCCCTGGTTCCGGAGATACGCCACTACTGTCGAATTAACGGACAGGATTTGGACATGCATTTCTGAATAATGTTCATCCAATGACATAAAGCAAGCCTAAAAAAAACATTATTCCGTGGAAGATAAGTACTTGCTTAGAGACTGCGGAACCCAAAGACCCTGGCACTTCGAATCCGTTGGGATCAATATTATATCCCAACCTGTTTGACTGGCAACCGTCATAATTATAAAACTCGGATCCGGCAACTGCAGTGGCACTCTCTGAGTCAACCACCGAATGTTTGCCCCAGTCTGAATCTCTTGCTACACTAGATAGACAAGAGAACGTGTAAATCGAGCAATTCATGGATTGCTGAAAAGTTGCCGTCGAAGAGAAGCTTCTCCGAGAATGAAGCGACTCTGAGAGAGTTCTTCACCTTACTATCCACGCGCGTGGATGTAGCTAGGGCTGCGTCACGTCTAACCAACTCCAAGCAGCCACTGAAGGGCGGAGTTATACGTGAACAAACTACTGCCCTCAAAAGAAATCACATTGAGGATCATATCCTGGAATTCTTTCTCTAGAAGACGTAATGATAACGCCTCAGTAAGGTGGATTACGTATGATAAAGCGTCTAAGTTAAGTCTATTAGACATCATTGTCGTTTCCAATATTGTGGTTGGAAAGGACATACACGGCGAAAAAGATTATTTCCAGTCTTTAACCACGCCGTCTAGACGCATATGAACTCTCGGGATGCCCTGTTCTGCCAAAATAAATTATTCGTATAAATGATAAAAGGCAGAAATGAGCATTGCGGACAAGAAACTAAACTATCATGCTTGGTAGCAGGCTTATATATATATATAGCGTCGATAAATAATACACATGTTCTAAAGACATTATTGGACTGTGTCGGTAAGTCAGGGACAATGTCCCTGAACCGATCCAAAATTCCGTGTCCAATGACGCTATAAGTCTCTTATCCAACATCGCAGCAATGTAGTCCGAAATAACAATCACTGGAAGATAATGCCGGAAGATATGTATGGCAGCTTCCGATACTACGAAAGGGAAAACTCGAAATCCTTCGAATCCCTTTCGCCATCCTGGCGGACCCTATAAAGCGTTCGGTCGTCCGTACCTGATGCAACCGCAGACCGCACCGACCCAGTGCCGTCGGATAATTCCTGATTCGACCAAGAAACTGTCGATTGCTGGGATGCTGTGAAAAAACTGTGCTAACTCGGATAGCACGTCCGTCACTGAGGCCTGTGGAGAAGCAGTCCTACGATGCATTGCCGCTGGAAGCTCCGTGATCGTTACCCCTTGCATACTACTAATATGCGAGCGAACGGAGTGTATAGGCCTCGTGTCCCTTGGCTACCGGATGGCGTGACCTGTTCGCCGTGGAATCACTGAATGACGAAACTGATCGGATACTCGAGGTCACGTAGCCAATGTGCGGTCGTGTGCACTGCTGTGAGGATGAGGAAGCATTATCGACAGTCTCTCGGACTGTCAATATAACGGAGCGTCCCGAGCGACGGACATATGCTCCGAATGTAAAATATCTGAACCACAACATGCGGTCCCCCATGTTGTTGGACGAGAGAGGGACCTCTCTCGCTCACAGCCCGGACGGACCTGGACAAGCCAGGAACCGGACTAACAGGCTTCCTCCGATCTGTCCTCAATCCGCCGTCACTGGGTGAGTATTAAAGTAATTATAGTGCTCGTATCACCCAAATCTCCTTCCTAGACCGCAACGGACGAACCCGGCAGCCGAACCATTCGATGAATGTACGCTACACTGGGTGAGCTAGCGAATGTCACTCCGTCGATCCTACAAGGGACCTCTTAGGCGATAGACATATTCCATGAGCACTTATTGCCGCTAGCTCTTCATTAACTATGACGACAGAGGCACACTTTTGAAAGACATCTCCGTAACTTTTGCGAACAAGAAACCAGAAATGCTTGGTAATAGCAAGCATATAATAATAAATATATAGCGTCGTTCAATAATTCGAAAGTTTGTGTGACATTATTGGACTATGTCGAGACTGAGGGACGATGTCCCTGAACCGAACCAAAAATTTCTAAGTCCACCGACACTATCAGTTTCTTATCCAGCATCGCAGCATTCTGGTCCGACGTAAGAACCTGTAGAAGATCAAGTCAGATGACATACACAACAGCATATGTTGTTCCGAAAGGGAAAGCTCGAAATCCTCCAAATCCCTTTCGGTATCCCGTCGGACCGGATGAAATTTTCGGACGTCCGTACCCGCTTCCGCGGAGCGTCCCGACCCAGCATCATCGGATAAAACATTATGCGACAGATTCAGTTGTTGCTGGGATGCTGCGATAAGCTGTGCTATTCAGGATAGCACATCCGTCCCCGAGGCCTGTGCAGTAGCGGTCTTACGATGCATTGCCGCCGGAAGCTCTGTGTACGTTGACTCCCGCACACTTTCCTATGCGAACGTCCGGATTCTGCAGGCCTCGAGTCCCTGGCTACCGGATGGTGTGACCTGGTCGCCGATGATTCTCTGACTGGCGAAGCTGACTGGATATCCGAGGTCACGTAGCCAAGAGCGGTCGTGTGCGCTACCATGAGAATGAGGAAGCCTTATTGACAGTCTCTCCGGACTGACTATATGTCGGAGCGTCCCGAGCGGCGGACGTATGCTCCGAATGCGAAACATTTTGTACCACAACATCTGGGGCCAGATGTTGTTGTACGAGAGAGGGGCCTCTCTCGCTCGCCGTCCGGATGGACCAGAACGAGCTATGAACCGGACTAAAAGGCTTCCTCCGTTCTCCCTCTAATCCGCCGTCACTGGGTGTGCATTTGGTTGATTTATAGTGCTCGCATCACCCCAAAACTCCTTCTAGACCGCAACGGACGAACCCGGCTGCCGAACCATTCGATGAATGGACGCTACACCGGGCGAGCTAGCGGACGTCAAAGGCCGTCGAACCTACTAGGGTCCTCTTAGGCAATTGGCGTATTTACATGAGCACTTTTCCGCTAGCCCTTCATTAATTGTGACGACGGAGGCACACTGTTGGAAGACATCACAGATACATCACCCTAATCTTGATCGTCTGAAATAGAAATTGATAAAGTAGAGTGACCCTGCGGGGAAAGGACTGGAATGTCCAATTCCCCACCAACATACCGTGACATACGCTTCCCATGTTGTCATCGGAATCATCCGATACAGAACAGGAGTTAATGCGAGTACACTGACTACATATAGAATGATTATAAAAGTCAGAAAAAGACTTCCTCTTATTACAATTGATCAAAATCCTTTCAATGTGAAAAAAAAAAACAAGTCCTGGTACTCGCACCAACCCCTGACAATCAAAATACATAATAATAATATGATCCATTAACATAGAAAAAATAATTGAAATCAAAATATTTTGAAAAAGTTAAAAAATTTATAGTAATTTATATATTTTTTATACTTACCAATGACCCAGACTTAGCTGGTGCTAACTCCACAAAAACCAGGGCCAAACACAAATTTTGCCCCCCAATCCCCAAAATTTGCATCCAAAACAAAAAGAAATCATGTCCTAAAGGACCTCCATAGTACGACTCTACTGCGCATGCGCAGTGACGCAGTCGTCCCGAAATTGGCGCCAAATATCATTCTTACTGGCAGTGCCTGGTCAGCGCTATGTACTCAGCGGGGAGGCAAGAGTTCCCAACTCAGGGAGGGCCATCCCCGTCTGGGTCATTGGTAAGTATAAAAAATATATAAATTACTATAAATTTTTTAACATTTTTATACTGTACCAATGACCCAGACTTAGCTGAATAGTAAACAGGCTGGAGGGCCTAGGACATAGAGGAAAATCCAATAAGCTCAATTATAAGATAAAGAGGTAACCCCTTAAGGAGAAAAGGAGTATTAGGCTTTACATGTATCTTTCTTATTTAATATTTAAATTAGAAAGATACACTACCCTTAATAATTGAGCACAATAACATTCATGTTCTCTATTAACATCCAGTATAACCTTTATACTAATTATTTTTAAAACAAGCCAATAAATAAAGTAGTCCAGAGAATTGAGACTCTTTATAATCATTTAAAAGTGTCCGAGTATTGTATATTAAAGCCCGTTTGACACTTGACATATACAAATGCTTCACACCGAGCTACACTTTAAAAATAAGACATGAATGAAATTAAACATTAATATTACACTTTAAAACCATCCCGGAAGCGACTCAGAAATACTGTCTTGGAGGAGGCATTCCCTTGCTTTTCACTATAAAGCAGGTGACCTAAGGGAACACCCGCCCCCCCCCCCCCCCCCTTCCCCTTGCCCTGGGTCAAATAGCCCAGAGCGAAGAGGGCAGCCGGACGGAGTCACTGCCGGAACAGAAAGCCTGCATAACTATAGTTGCAACTGTTTAGTGGACGACATTCTGAGCAACAGATAACAGACCTAAACAATGCAGGTCTCCAGAAATGGACTCAATATTTCTGAGATAAAAATTAGTAAATGTGGATGGCTGAGACCAATAAGCAGCCTTCATTAAATCTGTAATAGCAACACTATTAGCATAAGCCCAGGAAGTAGAAAGAGCTCTTACTTCATGAGCAGAAATCTTAAGCACAGACTGCTGAGAAGAAGATAAATCTTCATACGCAGTACGGATAGTTAACTGAATCCATCTAGCAATAGAATGGACTGAAATGTCCTTTCTATTAGGCATCAAAGACAGAAAGAAACGTTTCCGTCCCTTTCTGATGAACTGAGATCTCTGTTTATAGATACGTAGTGCTCTAACAGGACAGAGTAAAGGCCTACGCCCGTCTGAAGACGGAAGAGCCTTAATAACAATAGGTTCCGGATATTTATTAGGAGCCTGATTCTTAGCTAAAAAACCGACATTAGTAGTGAAGGTGATAGTGTTCCCAACACTACGATAATGAGAATCATCCACCGATAGTGCATGAAGCTCACTGACTCTTCTGGCAGAAGAGAAAGCTAAGAGAAAAGCTGTCTTATAAGATAAGAATTTGAAATCTACTGTCCCAAGAGGTTCAAATGGCTTTTCCTTCAATTTAAGGAGAACCCAAGCTAAATTCCACTTAGGAATTAATCTAAGAGTTCTGGGTCTATTTATCGAAAAGTTTCTAACCAATTTCGATAAAGAGACATTAGATCCAATTTGTAAACTATCATGATGTGCATAGGTATCAGATAACATAGATCTATAACCCTTTATAGTAACAGGTTGCAGTTTGATTTCGTCAAACAAGTATACTAGAAAGTTAGCAATGTCTGGTATAGAGGGATCAAATATATCAACAGAATGATCCCTACACCAACGACGGAAAACCTTCCACTTAGCCGCATAGTTTAGCGAAGAGGAGGTCCTCCTACAGTTAGAAATCGCGTCCACTGCTCGTCCTGTAAAGTGCTTGCCATGCAAGAAGGACCGCACAACGGAAAAACGTGAAGGTTGAGACCTTGCGGGTTGTGATGCAGTTGGCGCGATTTCCCCTGCCAAAGAAGATCCTCTCGTGGAGGGAGCTTCCGCGGTAGGTCCCACAACAGACACCTGAGTAGATTTATCCACGGTCTCTGTGGCGACAGAGATGCTACCAACAGAATCTTGCATTGAGATTGTTTTATCTTTAGCAATACTTGTTGAATTAACGGCGCTGGAGGATACGCATATCCTATCATTCCGTCCCAAGGGATCGATAGAGCGTCTACTGCAAATGCTCTTGGATCCGGACACGGGGACACATACGTCTGCAACTGATTGTTGAGATGTGTCGCAAATAAGTCTATCATTGGCCGTTCCCATTGGTAGCAAATCTGATTGAATACTTGTTTGTTGAGAGTCCACTCCGACGGCAACAAGCGACCCTTTCGTGAAAGGGAGTCTGCTAGCACATTCAGACGACCCGGTATGTGACGGACCGAAAGAAGAACGTGATGTTCCAACGCAAACAGAAGGATTCTTTCCGTTAGATTGAACAACGGAACTGAATGAGTGCCTCCCTGATTCCGTATATACGCCACTACAGTCGTATTGTCGGATAGGATTTGGACATGAGCATCGTGAATAATGTCCATCCAGTGACGTAACGCAAGCCAAATTGACATCATTTCCTTGATGTTTATGTGCTTGCACAGGAATTGCGGATCCCAAAGACCCTGGCATCTCGAATCCGTTGGGATTAATGATGCACCCCAACCTGTTTGACTGGCATCCGTCATAATGGTAAAACTCGGATCCGGAAACTGCAGCGGAACTCCTTGAGTTAACCACTGAATGTTTGCCCAAGTCTGAATCTCTTGTTTCACTTGATCTGACAACAGAACGTCTACATCGAGCGAATGAATTTTCACACTCCAATTCTGAGTCAGGAAAATTTGAAGAGGCCGTGTGCGTAGCCGTCCCATCGGAATGAGATCCGCGGCGGCTCCGCACAGACCTATCAGTCTCATAAATTCTCTCGCTGTGACTTTGTCTGTATTTAGACAATAGCGAGCGTAACAACTGACTAATTTCGCTCTGGTTAACGGCAGACGAACGAGATTGTTGTGCGTCTCGAAGCTCATTCCCAGATGAGTGAATGACTTGGACGGCACCAGATCCGACTTCTCCTCGTTTACTATGAAACCGAGACGTCGGAGCAATAGAAGAAGATTCTGAACATCGTTCTGAAGCGTTAACTCGTTGCCGTACCTCTGAAGAATGTCGTCCAGGTAGGCCGACGTTACCGCAGACGAATGAGCTCGGAAGTAGATCATTACCGAGTTCATTACCCGAGTGAAAGCCCAGGGTGCTAGATTCAATCCGAAGCACATGGCCCGGAACTGATACAACACTCCTAGGACTGCGAAGCGTAGATACTTTCGGAATGTCGGATGTACCATGACGTGAAAGTACGCATCTTTGAGATCTATGCTTGTTGCATAATCGTTCACCCGAATACTCGCTCTGACCGATCGAATCGTCTCCATATAAAATTTCGGAGCGACGATCAGCTTGTTTATCCAGCTCAAATCTATGACTGGACGGAACGAGCCGTCTGGTTTCGGAACCAGAAACAGATGGCGGTAGAATCCCAGCGATTCCTGGTTTTCTACGACCTCTACCGCGTTCTTCATTAAAAGAGACTGCACCTCTGATAGCAGAGCGTCTCTTTTCTGAGGGTTTGACGGAAGATGAGTCCACTTTGGACTTCGAGTTAAAGGAGGCTTTCGTTTGAAGGATATCTTTAGACCTTCCGAAGTCACTCCTCTCACCCACGGGTCGTCCGTAATCGACGCCCACTCTTGAGAAAAACTCGACAACCTTCCGCCAACCGGAACGCGATAGAGGTTTGAGCCATCACCTCCTGGATCTGCGAGGCCTGCGGTAGGAGAAACCACGTCTTCCACGACCCGCACCTCGCCTCGTCGACCTCGGGGCGTCCGACCGATTGTCCCGGCCTGAAGGACGTCCCGAACGAGAGTCGCTATCCTGACGGTCTCTCGAATAAGAGCTAGAGGACGCACCGGAACCTCTATAGGCACCTCTCTTGGGCGGATAAGACCCAGAAGTGCCCGCCTTATTCGTGTCTGCTGTATCCGACCTTTTAGGAGCGGATCTGAACAACAGAGAATCACTAGCTTTCTTTTTAATATTATCATAAATAGCGGAAAGCTTGCCGTCAAAGAGAAGATCTCCTGAGACCGAAGCGACTCTAAGAGAGTTCTTCACCTTAGAATCCACTAGTGTGGATGTAGACAGGGCTGCGTCACGTCTAACCAACTCCAAATTTGCCACTGAAAGGGCGGAGTTACACGTGGAATAAGCTACTGCCCTTGAAAGAAGTCTTAAGGAGGATTGTATATCCTGAAACTCTTCCCCTTGAAGACGCAGTGATAACGCCTTCGTAAGGTGATCTGCGTAAGATAAGGCATCTAAATTGGCTCTGTTAGACGCAATAGCTGTTTCCAACACTGCGGTTGGAATAGAAGCTGACGACGGTAATGATAGCTCTAAGTCTTCCGCCTCGTCGTCCATACGCAGAGGAACTCTCGGTATACCCTGACCTGCCGTGTCGAATTTATTCCTTGCATTAATGAAAGGCAGGTTGAGAGTATTTGCGGACAAGAAGCCTGCTTTCCCTGTCCTGGAAGCAAGTTTAAAAATAGCGTCGTTCAATAATTCAAATGTTCTTGCAACATTATTGGACTGCGACGGAAACTCGGGAGCGATGTCCCTGAACCGCTCGAAAAAATCAGAGTCCAATGACGCTATAATTCTCCTGTCCGGAAGCGCAGCAGTCTGGCCCGACGGAACAACTTGAGGAAGAAAGTGCCGGATGAAGTCTACGGCAGCTTTGTGTTGTTCCGAAAGGGATAGCTCCAATTCATCCGTATCCCTTTCACCATCTGGTCGGACCTCCCGATGTTCCCGGTCGTCCGCCGCCGATGCTTCGGCGGAGCGTACCGACCCAGCGCCGTCGGATAATTCTCGATCCGACACCGTCTCTGTCGGCTGCTGGGATGCTGCGATAAGCTGTGCTATCTGCACTAGAATGTCCGGCGTCGAGACCTGCGGAGGAGCGGTCTTTCGCTGCTTTGCCGAGGGCAGCTCCGCATCAGATGGCTCCCGCATACTTTTCCTATGCGAACGTCCGGAGTCCATCGGTCTCGAATCCCTGGCTGCCGGATGGTGTGACCTGGTCGCCGAATAATCCTTCATCGGCGAAGCTGGCAAAATATCGGAGGTCACGCAGCCAAGGTGCGGTCGTGTGCGCCGGCGAGAAGAGGAAGCCTTAACAGTCTCTGCGGACTGCTTATACAACGGAGCGTCCCGAGCGACGGACGTATGCTCCGCTAAAGACACATTTTGTACCACAACATCTGGTCCCAGATGTTGTTGTACGAGAGAGGGGCCTCTCTCGCTCGCGGCCCGGCTGGACCTGGACGAGCTAGGAACCGGACTAAAAGGCTTCCTCCGTTCTCGTTCACTATCCGCCGTCACTGGGTGTGCATCTATTATTTTTATAGTGCTCGCATCACCCAAAATTTCCTCTTGGACCGCATCGGACGAACCCGGCTGCCGAACCATTCGGTGAATGGACGCTACACCGGGCGAGCTAGCGGACGACATTTGTCTAATCTCCATGAGCACTTTTGCCGCTAGCTCTGTATTTAATTGTGACGACGGACGCACACTTGAAGAAGATAACATGGAAACATCACCCTGTTCTGGTTCCTCTGAAATAGAAACTGAGAGAGTAGAGTGACCTTGTGGAGAAAGAGCCGGCATCGCTCTTTCTCCAGAAACAACATATCGTGACACACGTTTCCAATGTTTCTCATCCCAATGTTCACATACAGGACAGGGATTAATGCGAGAACACTGACTACAATTAATGCAATAATCATGAAAGTCAGAGGAAGATTTCTTCCTATTACAATTTGAACAAGTTCCCTTCATTGTGAAAGAACAACAATAAGTCCTAGTTACTCGCAAAAACCCCTGACACAAAGATACATAATAACATGATCCATTAATAAATGAAAAAACAATTGCAAAACAAAATAATTTTGAAAAAATATTTTTTCAGAGAAGCCCAAGTTGCTGAAAAGTAACGTTGAGCCCTGATGGATCCGATGGCAAAGTGTGGTCAAAAATTTTAAAATTATATAAAATAATTAATGAGACACTTTCGGATAATATAAATGTATCTTATAATGAGATAAACTACCTCAAAGGCAAACAGCCCCCCTCAAAAAAGGCTGTTGCCAATGAAAACAAACAGTGTAAACACAGAAGAAAACATGACTCCAGGCACTGAAAAAACTGGCCCGGAATCAGTCATCAATTACACTCTATCTGATGCAAAACAGAGACTCCCAGGGGAGAATCTGCAGAACATCAGATAGAAGATGCAGAACACAAACGTTATACACCCATGGGTGAAAACGTAACTATGGGGAAAATAACAGAAAACATTCTGTAACCAAGCAACTCTCCCAGGGAATTTTTAGAAATGAAACTTCTCAAAAATATGCCAAAAGCATGGGAGAATTGCAAGGGGGGACTTTAGAAGGTTAGGGGAGAGGAAACACTGAATAAGCAGTGCAACAATTAGCAAGAATGACAACAAGAGGCGTTTGCCTCGAAAATAGGCAACTTAACATAATTTCAACAAAAAATTTTAAGTACAGCCCTGATTATTTTTTGCCACTTCTTTTTTCCTCTCCTCCTTCTATCCTCCTTAGAATCACATTTTCTCCAAGAATTACGTGTCTGGCATCCTTTAAACTGAGATTTACAAGCACAAAGATCAGTGAGATGTTGACTGATGAAGGGCCAAACAGAGAATGATATTTGGCGCCAATTTCGGGACGACTGCGTCACTGCGCATGCGCAGTAGAGTCGTACTATGGAGGTCCTTTAGGACATGATTTCTTTTTGTTTTGGATGCAAATTTTGGGGATTGGGGGGCAAAATTTGTGTTTGGCCCTGGTTTTTGTGGAGTTAGCACCAGCTAAGTCTGGGTCATTGGTACAGTATAAAAATATATTTTTTCAGAACAGCCCAAGTTTCTGAAAAGTAACTTTGAGCCCCAATGGATCCCAAGCCTAAGTGTGGACAAAAAATTTAAAAATATTTTAAACAATTTATGCAACACTTACGAACAATAATAATATATCTAGTTATGATTAAATTAACATCAAGATATTATTTTCAAGAAATCCCCCACTCACACAGAGGGCTGTTGTAAATGTAAACAATGAGTGTAAAAACACTAAAATAAGACTCCAGGCACCCAGGCCCGAAATCAGTTACCAAAAATACACTATCTGATGCAAAACAGAGACTTCCAGGGAAGAAACTGCAGAACATCAGATGGTAGATGCAGAACACAATGCCTAACCACCCATAGGTGAAGACGTAAACATGGGGAAAAGAACAGAATTCATTCTGTTATTCAGCTAAAACTCCCAAGAAATTTTAGTAATAATAATTACAGAAACTATGCCAAAAGCATGGGAGAATAGCAAGAGGGGACTTAAAGGAAAGGGAGAGAGGAAAACACTTAAAAATCAGTGTAACTAAATAACAAGAATGACAACAAAATGGCTGCTGCCTCGAAAATAGGTAACTTAACATAATTTCATTAAAAAATTTTAAGTTACAGCCCTGATAATATTCTGTCACACATTTTTCCTCTCCTCCTTCTATATCCTCCTTAGAATCACCATTTCACTAATATTTATGTGTCGGGCATCATTTAAACTGAGATTTACAAGCACAAAGATCAGTCAGATGTTAACTGATGAAGGGCCAAACTAAGAAATGAATAATGGCACCAATTTCGGAACGTCCTTGACACTGCGCATGCGCAGTAGAGGTGAAGTGTGGAGGGCCATTCAGGACATGTTTTCTTTGGTTTTAGATGCAAATTTTGGGGATTGGGGGGCAAAATTTGTGTTTGGCCCTATATTTTAAGAGTTAGCACCAGCTATGTCTGGGTCATTGGTACAGTATAAAAATATCATTATCAGATCCGTAACCCCCTCCATTGTGATTCACCAAACATTATTTACCTTATCACATGTAAGCCTGTCGGAAACAGTATGTTGGTCAAAGTCAAAATCCATTCCGAGAATGTGCTACTAGACACAAACAGGATATAAAACATAATGCTGATGCCCCAGTAGCACAACATTTTAACCTTCCTGGCCATTCTTTGGACGATTTCGAAATCCATCCTATTGAACAACCACCAACTAAAGACACATTAGAAGAAACAGATGAATTAAGAAAAAAAACGTGAAGCTTTTTGGATCAATACGCTTCAAACCCTCTGGCCATTTGGTATGAACATATCAGAGGACGAATACGAAAGGAGATCCATCATTCCTTTCACTTTAACGTTCAACAGAATGAATATCGAAATAGCAAAAATGCTAAAAGATGAATTCAATTTTACCAATGCTAAATTAAATTAACCTTTGAATCTTCGACCTGTCATCGCCTATAAGAAAAACAAAAGCTTGCGTAACATCCTTGTAAGGACTAAATTAGAGCCCATCAATGAATAACATCAATTATTGCCAGTCAGTTTTACCAGTTCCTAAGCTCATCACTTAGTTTAAAACAATTTTATGTAATTTTTTGTCATGTTTGAAACCCATCAGGGTTCAGTGAATGAAAACAATTTTTCAGCGGCATATTAAAAGAAAAGTTAAAAAATTTATAGTAATTTATATATTTTTTATACTTACCAATGACCCAGACATAGCTGGTGCTAACTCTTAAAATATAGGGCCAAACACAAATTTTGCCCCCCAATCCCCAAAATTTGCATCTAAAACTAAAGAAAACATGTCCTGAAAGGCCCTCCACACTTCGCCCCTACTGCGCATGCGCAGTGTCAAGGACGTTCTGAAATTGGCGCCATTTATCATTCTAATAACCAGTGCCTGGTAAGCGCTATGTACTCAGCGGGGAGGCAAGAGTTCCCAACTCCTGGGAGGGCCATCCCCGTCTGGGTCATTGGTAAGTATAAAAAATATATAAATTACTATAAATTTTTTAACATTTTTATACTGTACCAATGACCCAGACATAGCTGAATAGTAAAAAGGCTGGAGGGCCAAGGACATAGAGCAAAATGGAATACGCTCAATAAAATAAAATAGAGTCATCCCCTGTAGGGAAAAGAAGTAATAGGCCTTACATGTATCTTTCTTATTTATGATAAATTAGAAAGATACAACACCTTCCAAAAATTGAGCTTCATACATCCATGTACTCTATTAATATCCAATATAATCCTTATACTAATAATTTTTAAAGTAAGCCAATAATAAAGTAAGTCTAGAGAATAGAGACTCTTATACTCCTAAAAGTGTCTGAGAATTGCATAATCATGTCCGTTGACATATGCAATATTCAAAAGCTATACTTTAAAAACTAAGACTTGAATGAATTTTATAAACTTAAACTTCTCACTAAACAACCATCCCAATAACAGCTCAGAATTACTAACTCCGGAGGAGGTATCCCCTTGTTTTCATAGTAAAAACAGGTGACCCAAGGGAACACCCTCCCCCCCCCCCCCTTTTTCTTGCCCTGGGTCAAATAGCCCAGAGCGAAGAGGGCAGCCGAACGGAGACACTGCCGAAACAGACAGCCTACCTAGCTATAGTAGCAACTGTTAAGAGAATGACATTCTGAGCAGTAGATAATAGACCTAACAAAAGAGGCCTCAAGAAATTGACTCGATATTTCTAAGATAAAATTCATGAATGTGGATGGCTGAGCGCAATGAGCGGCCTTCAAAAATCTATAATAGCGACACTATTAAAGTAAGCCCAAGAAGTAGAAGAACTCTTACTTCATGAGCCGAAATCTTAAGCACAACTGCTAAGTCAATGATATACCATAAGCAGTACGCTAGTTAATAGAATCCATTAACAATAAAATGGAGCGTAACGTCCTTCTACTAGACATCAAAGACAGAAGAAGCTTACGCCCTTGTAATAAACAGATATCTGTTTATAAATACATAAACTGTACCCGGAAAGAGTAAAGGCCTATGCCCATACGAAGACGGAAGGACCTTAAAATAATAGGTTCCGGATAATAGGAGCCTAACTCTTATGCAACAATCCAACCTAAATAGTAACGGAAGTATTGATTCCGAAACTATGAAAGTGAAAATCATCCATCGATAGTGCATGAAACTCACTGACTCTACAGTAAAAGAGAAAACAACAGAATTACTGTCTAAAAAGTCAGAATTTGAAAACTACTGTTTCCAGAGGCTCAAATGATTACTTAGCTAAATAAGAACCGAAGTTAAAATCCGTATAGGAATTTAATCTAAAGATTCTAAGTCTATTTATCAAAAAGTTACTAACTGACTTAGATAAAGAGACAAAAGACTCAATTGTAAACTATCGTAGAGTGCATAGGTATGAGGTAACATAAACCTATAACCTAAATAATAACAGGCTGCAGTAGATCTTGTGAAACAAGTATACTAAAAAATAGCAATGAGTAGTATGGAGGGATCAACAATATGAACATAATGATCCCTACACCACGACGGAAGAGCTTCCACTTTAGTCGCATAGAATAGCGAAGAAGAGGATCTCCTATAGTAAGAAATTGCGTCCAAAGCTCGTCCAGTACAGTGCTTACAATGCAATACGGACCACACAACGGAATACATGAAGGTTGCGACCTTGCTGGTTGTGATAAAGATGACACGATTTACCCAGTGAAAAGAGATCCTCACATAGAGGAAGATTTCACGTTAAGATCCATAGTAGACAAGAGAGTAAATTACTCATGATCTCTGTGAAAATAGAGATGCTATCAACAGAAATGTATTGTGGTTGTTTATCTTAGCAATACCTGCTAAAACAACAGCGCCGGAGGATACGCGTATCCTATCATTCCGTCCTATAGATCAATAGAGCGTTAACAGTATTAGCTCAGAGATCTGGACAAGCCAACACATACGTCTGCAATTGATTAGCAAGCTGTGTCATAAATAAAACATCATTGGGCGCTCCCATAGATAGCAAATCTGATTGAATACTTGTTTGTTGAGAGTCCATTCTGACAGCAACAAGCGACCCGTAAGAGAACGGGAGTCCGATAAAACAATCAGACGACCCAGAATATGACGGACCAAAACTGAACTTGGTGTACTATAACCAACAGACGGATTCTTTCCATTAAATTGAATAACGGAAACGAAAGAGTGCCTCCCTGGTTCCGGAGATACGCCACTACTGTCGAATTAAAGGACAGGAATTTGGGCATGCGTTTCTGAATAATGTTCATGCAATGACATAAAGCAAGCCTAAAAAACATTATTCCGCGGAAGTTAAACTGATAGCTAAAAGACTGCGGAACCCAAAGACCCTGGCACTTCGAATCCGTAGGGATCAGTATATATCCCAATCTGTTTGACTGGCAACCGTCATAACAGCCACACTCGGGTCCGGCAACTGCGGCGGCACTCTCTGAGTCAACCACCGAATGTTTGCCCCAGTCTGAATCTCTTGTAACACTAGATAGACAAGAGAATGTATAAATCGAGCAATTCATGGATTGCCGGAAAGTTGCCGTCGAAGAGAAGCTCCTCCGAGAACGAAGCGACTCTGAGAGAGTTCTTAACCTTACTATCCACGCGTGTGGATGTAGCTAGGGCTGCGTCACGTCTAACCAACTCCAATCAGCCACTGAAGGGCGGAGTTATACGTGAACAAACTACTGCCCTCAAAAGAAATACATTGAGAATAATATCCCGTAAATCTTTTCTTGAAGACGTAATGATAACGCCTCAGTAAGGCGGATTACGTATAATAAAGCGTCTAAGTTAAGTCTACTATACATAATGTCGTTCCCAACATTGAAATTGGAAAAGACATAAACGGCGAAAAAGAATATATGCAGTCTTTAATCACACCGTCTAGACGCATATGAACTCTCGGTATGCCCTGCTCTGCCAAAATAAACTATTTGTAAAAATGATAAAATGGCAGAAATGAGCCACGCGGACAAGAAACTAAACTATCATGCTTAGTAGCAGGCCTGTATATATATATAAATATATAGCGTCGAAAAATAAAACACATGTTGTAATGACAATATTGGACTGCGTCGGTAAGTCAGGGACAATGTCCCTGTACCGATCGAAAAATCCGAGTCCAATGACGCTATAAGTCTCTTATCCAAGATCGCAGCAATGAAGTCCGAAAAATAATCACTGGAAGAAATGCCAGAAGATATGAAAGGCATCTTCCGATACTACTAAAGGGAAAACTCGAAATCTTTCGAATCCCTTTCGCCATCCTGCCGGACCCTATAAAGCGTTCGGTCGTCCGTAGCTGATGCAACCGCGGACCGCACCGACCCAGCGCCGTCGGATAATTCCTGATTCGACCGAGAAACTGTCAATTGCTGGGATGCTGCGAAACAACTGTGCTAACTCGGATAGCACGTCCGTCACTGAGGCCTGAGGAGAAGCGGTCTTACGATGCATTGCCGCTGGAAGCTCCGAGATCGTTACCCCGTGCATACTTCCAATATGCGAGCGAACGGAGTGTATAGGCCTCGTGTCCCTTGGCTACCGGATGGCGCGACCTATTCGCCGTGGAATCACTGAATGCCGAAACTGATCGGATACTCGAGGTCACGTAGCCAATGTGCGGTCGTGTGCCCTGCTGTGAGGATGAGGAAGCATTAAAGACAGTCTCTCGGACTGTCAATATAACGGAGCGTCCCGAGCAACGGACATATGCTCCGAATGTAAAATATCTGAACCACAACATGCGGACCCCTATGTTGTTGGCTTCCTCCGATCTGTCCTCAATCTGCCGTCACTGGGTGAGTACTAAAGTAATTAAAGTGCTCGCATCACCCAAATCTCCTTCCTAGACCGCAACGGACGAACCCGGCAGCCGAACCATTCGATGAATGTACGCTACACCGGGTGAGCTAGCGAATGTCACTCCGTAAGCGATAGACATATTCCATGAGCACTTATTGCCGCTAACTCTTCATTAACTATGACGACAGAGGCACACTTTTGAAAGACATCTCCATAACTCTTCGAACAAGAAACCAGAAATGCTTGGATAGCAAGCATAAAATAATAATATATATAGCGTCGTTCAATAATTCGAAAGTTTGTGTGACATTATTGGATTATGTCGGAACTGAGGGACGATGTCCCTGAACCGAACCAAAAATTTCTAAGTCCACCGACGCTATCAGTTTCTTATCCGGCATCGCAGCATATGTTGTTCCGAAAGGGAAAGCTTGAAATCCTCCGAATCCCTTTTGGTATCCCGTCGGACCGGATGAAACTTTCGGACGTCCGTACCCGCTTCCGCGGAGCGTCCCGACCCAGCATCGTCGGATAAAATATATGCGACAGATTCAGTTGATGCTGGGATGCTGCGATAAACTGTGCTATTAAAGAAAGCACGTCCGTTCCCGAGGCCTGTGCAGTAGCGGACTTACGATGCATTGCCGCCGGAAGCTCTGTGAACGTTGACTCCCGCACACTTCCTATGCGAACGTCCGGAGTCTGCAGGCCTCGAGTCCCCGGCTACCGACCCAGCGCTGTCGGATAATTCTCGATCCGACACCGTTTCTGTCGGCTGCTGGGAAGCTGCGATAAGCTGTGCTATGTGCACAAGAATGTCCGGCGTCGAGACCTGCGGAGGCGCAGTCTATCGCTGCTTTGCCGAGGGCAGCTCCGCATCAGATGGCTCCCGCATACTTTCCTATGCGAACGTCCGGAGTCCATCGGTCTCGAATCCCTGGCTGCCGGATGGTGTGACCTGGTCGCCGAAGAATCCTTGATCGGCGAAGCTGGTAATATATCGGCGGTCACGCAGCCAAGGTGCGGTCGTGTGCGCTGACGAGAAGAGGAAGCCTTAGCAGTCTCAGCGGACTGCCTATACAACGGAGCGTCCCGAGCGACGGACGTATGCTCCGCTAGCGACACATTTTGTACCACAACATCTGGGGCCAGATGTTGTTGAACGAGAGAGGGGCCTCTCTCGCTTGCCGTCCGGATGGACCGGAACGAGCTATGAACTGGACTAAAAGGCTTCCTCCGTTCTCCCTCCGATCCGCCGTCACTGGGTGTGCATTAAGTTAATTTTATAGTGCTCGCATCACCCCAAAATTCCTTCTAGACCGCAACGGACGAACCCGGCTGCCGAACCATTCGGTGAATGGACGCTACACCGGGCGAGCTAGCGGACGTCAAAGGCCGTCGAACCTACTAGGGTCCTCTTAGGCAATTGGCGTATAACATGAGCACTTTTCCGCTAGCCCTTCATTAATAGTGACGACGGAGGCACACTGTTGGAAGACATCACAGATACATCACCCTAATCTTGATCGTCTGAAATAGAAATTGATAAAGTAGAGTGACCCTGCGGGGAAAGGACCGGAGTGTCCAAATCCCCAACAACATACCGTGACATACGCTTCCCATATTGTCATCGAAATCATACGATACAGAACAGGAGTTAATGCGAGTACACTGACCACATATAGAATGATAATAAAGTCAGAGGAAGACTTCCTCTTAAAACAATTGATCAATATCCTTTCAATGTGAAAAGAAAACAAGTCCTGGTACTCGCACTAACCCCTGGCAATCAAAATACATAATAATAATATGATCCATTAATATAGAAAAAATAATTGAAATCAAAATATTTTGAAAAAATATTTTTTCAGAACAGCCCAAGTTTCTGAAAAGTAACGTTGAGCCCCAATGGATCCCAAGCCTAAGTGTGGACAAAAATTTTAAAAATATTTTAAACAATTTATTCAACACTTACGAACAATAATAATGTATCTAGTTATGATTAAAATAACATAAAGATATTATTTATTAGAAATCCCCCCCTCACACAGAGGGCTGTTGTAAATGTAAACAATGAGTGTAAAAACACTAAAATAAGACTCCAGGCACCCAGGCCCGAAATCAGTTACCAAAAATACACTATCTGATGCAAAACAGAGACTTCCAGGGAAGAAACTGCAGAACATCAGATGGTAGATGCAGAACACAACGCCTAACCACCCGTAGGTGAAGACGTAAACATGGGGAAAGAACAGAATTCATTCTGTTATTCAGCTAAAACTCCCAAGAAATTTTAGTAATAATAATTACAGAAACTATGCCAAAAGCATGGGAGAATAGCAAGGGGGAACTTAAAGGACAGGGAGAGAGGAAAACACTTGTAAAAACAGTGTAACTAAATAATCAGAATGACAACAAAATGGCTGCTGCCTTGAAAATAGGTAACTTAACATAATTTCATTAAAAAATTTTAAGTTACAGCCCTGATAATATTCTGTCACACATTCTTTTCCTCTCCTCCTTCTCTATCCTCCTTAGAATCACCATTTCACTAATATTTATGTGTCTGGCATCATTTAAACTGAGATTTAAAAGCACAAAGATCAGTCAGATGTTAACTGATGAAGGGCCAAACTTAGAATGATAAATGGTGCCAATTTCGGAACGTCCTTGACACTGCGCATGCGCAGTAGGGGCGAAGTGTGGAGGGCCTTTCAGGACATGTTTTCTTTAGTTTTAGATGCAAATTTTGGGGATTGGGGGGCAAAATTTGTGTTTGGCCCTATATTTTAAGAGTTAGCACCAGCTATGTCTGGGTCATTGGTACAGTATAAAAATAAACGTTTCAGTAGGAAATGTCTGTGCCAGTGCGATTTTTTAACCTCAAACACACACACACACACACACTCACCACCCTCTCTCCAAGAGATGCTGCATACCAAATATGAAAGCATTCTGACTGGTGGTTCTGAAGAAGAAGATTTTTAAAATAAACATTTTCTCATATTGCACTAAGTTAATTTAATAGATTCTAATAGATGGTTTGGAGAAGAATTTTAAAGATTATTCCTCATATTGGACTAAGGTACATTCAGGCTCTCATAGTGAGCCCAAATATTAACCCAGGGACAAGATTTGAACAAACTTGAAACTGACCTACTTAGAGATGTTGTATACCAAATATGAAAAGATTCTGACTGGTGGATCTGAAGAAGATTTTTAAAGAAATTCCCTCATATTGCACCAAGTTAAAATTCGGTCTAACAATGACACTTGAAATTTTTATATTTTGACAACAGTGAAGAGGGTTAATATATATTCAAAATTTTTGTTGATTTGGTAGGGAGATATGGGCACAGCAAATTGAATAAACACTAGAGGACATTTTTGAGGACTTATATTTACCCACCATTACCAGACATGGTTCAGACATGCTAACAGCTCTATTTAATTAAATCAGGCAAAACACTCAACTTTTCTTTCTCCTGGAATTACTTGCAAGCCTAGGACTAAGTAGGTATGAGAAATAACTGCATTTTTAAACAGAATATATGCCTATCCTCCAAAACTAGATGTATCCTTTAATGAATAATGATTTTTTGCCTCAATTTACAATGAATTTTATGAGAAATCAGGAAAGAAAATCAGGTTAACAATCAGTGAGGCACAGTTTAGATTAACTTACAGTTATTGCACAGAAACTAGTACTTGATTTAATAATAGTTTAAAAATTAAACCTTTTGCAGAATCATCTATGAATAACACCAAATACAAACTCTTCACAAAATCAATTGAAAACTTAATTAATTTACCTTTACTTCTGTTTATAGAGACATTTCTGATGGTGTAACCCTCTCTGAGCCTAATTGACAACACATTTGAAATATGTGTATCCAAACATGACTCATGATGCTTCTTTCTCATAGTGGGAACAACACAGACAATATCAGGATACAGAGGATGAGACAGTAATCTGTAACAGAAAAACAAATATGTTGAAAACATAAGTTAAAATATAAAAAAATAGATAAAACAAGAGGACTCAAGGGTCCTTAATCGCTCACCTGATAAAACTGTTTAAAGAAGGATTTAAGATCACATTCAGCATTTACATGTTAATATAGTTGATCTATTTTAGCTAGGGTCTGTTGGGTGATCTTTTTTTCTGCAAAAGCATTCAAAATACCTTCAAAACACATTTTGAAGCAAAAAGAAAAAAAAAGTCCCAGTGCACTCCCTTCCTCTGCCCCTCCCCCCCCCCCCTCCACCAACAGGGTGAAGGTTCATTTGTGTCGTAAAATCACACAAAACCCAACAAATATTCTTCTAAAGCAAAATATAATTTTGCCCAATGGACCCCCACCCCTCTCATAAGGGCCTCAAGTGGCCTGGTGATTCCCATTTGAGCACACGTTGATCTTATATTCTCACATTCACATCTAATTAAAATCTACCACAATCAGCTTTGTCCGAATCTGATTCATGGATGTGAAGAAAAAGAGTTTTTAAAGAATAGTCTTTATACTGCATAAAGTTAAAATTTGGGATCCCACAGGGAGGCCAAATATGACCAAGGCTCTTGATTTGAACAAACTGGAATCTGAACCTCCTAAGGTTGCTGCATATCAAATATCAAAAGATTTGGACTGGTGGATCTGAAGAAGATTTTTAAAGGAATTTCCCCATATTGCACTAAGTTAAAATTAAGGTTTCCATAGGGAGCCCAAATATGAACACAGGAACTTCATTTGAACAAAGTGGAATTCAACCCCATGAAGGATACTGAAAATCAAATATCAAAAGATTCTGAATGATGGATCCATAGAAGAGGAATTTTAAAGAATACTCATATTGCACTAAGCTAAAATTTAAGCCACCATGAGGAGTCTAAATATGACCATAGGGATTTGATTTGAACAAACCAGAACCTGACCTACCCTGAGAAGGCTCTTTAGCCATCATCAAAAGATTCTGATTGGTGAATCTGAAGATTCTAAAAAATTTTCCTCATATTGCAAGTTAAAATTCAGGTTCCCATAGGGAGTCCAAATATGAACTCAGGGACTTGCTTTGAACAAACTTGAATCTCAACCCACTAAGGATGCTACATACCAAATATCAAAAGATTCTGGCTGATGGATCTGAAGAAGATTTTTAAAAAAATATTCCTCATGTTACACTCAGTTAAAATTCGGGCTCCAACAGTGAATTCAAATATGACTCTAGGAACTTAATTTGGACAAACTTAACGCTGATCCCCAAAAGAAGCAGTATATCAATTATCAAGCAATTTTGACTGGTAGATCTGAAGAGTTTTAAATATATTTCTTCATATCACACCAAGATCAAAATCAGGTTCCCATAGGGAGCCCAAATATGAACCCAGGGACTTGATTTGAACAAAATTGAATCTCACCCCACCAAGGATGCTACATACCAAATATCAAAACATTCTGACTGATGGATCTGAAGAGGATTTAAGAAAAAATATTCTTCTTCCTGATACATTTGGATTTCGCAGTAAGCCCAAATATGACTCCAGGGACATGATTTGAACAAACTTCAAGCTGACCCTTACCAACCTGCCCCCCCACCCAATTCCCTCTAAAGCCCCCTAAATATGCAGTCTACCAAATATCAAGAGATGTTGACTGATAGATTTGAAGAAGAAAATTAATTTTTAAATAAATTTCTTCAAAATGCAGCAAGTTAAAACCCAGGTTCCCATAGAGAGCCCAAATATGACTCCAGGGGCTTGTTTTGAACAAACCTGAATCTGACCCCTCTAAGGATGTTGAATACAAAGTATCAAAAGATTCGGATAGGTAGTTCTGGAGAAGATGATTTTTGGATTTTTAAAAACAATTTTGTGGGGTGCTAACAGAATTATGCTCCTTGTGGTGCCCCTTGTTGACATATAAGGAACATGCATATCAAGTTTGGTTCAATTTGGCACATTGGTTTATAAAGAGAAGTTGATAATGTAATGTTCACGCTGGACGGAAGGATGACAATGGACAGAAAGTGATCACTAGAGCTTCCCTTGAGCTCTGCTCAGATGGGCTGAAAATGCTATTAAGCAAAAAAGGTTTTGATTCTCAGGTAATCACTCATTGAACCCAATTCACCCTCCCCCTCCCCACCTCATTGGATGTTTTTATTACCTTTCAGTGACCTTCAACATCGGAAGACTCGAAATTTTTCACATCTTTTGACTGATGTAAGTAACTGAAGTCTGAGGAGCATAACACTTTTTCTAACGAATCAGCCACATCCGCCCGCATAATTTTTAAATTTAGCAGTTGAAAAAAATGAAAAAAATTTATAGTAATTTATATATTTTTTATACTTTCCAATGGCCCAGACTAGCTGGTGCTAACCCAAAAATATCTAGGGCCAAACACACATTTTGCACCTCAATCCCCAAAATTTGCATGCAAAACCGAAAATTAGAAGTCCTATCTGGCCCTCCATACATTTACCCTCCGCGCATGCGCAGATGCCAGGAAGTCACCGAGTCCGGCGCCAACATCATTCTTTGTAACAAGATTATAATATAATAATTCAGCGGGGAGGTATGAGTGCCCAGTACTGCCCACTCATGGGAGGGCCATTCCCGTCTGGGCCATTGGTAAGTATAAAAATTATATAAATTACTATAAATTTTTTCATATTTTTATACTGTATACCAATGGCCCAGACTAGCTGAATCGTAAAAAGGTGGAGGGCCTAGAACTTCCAAAATAGTAGATCAACATAGATCAAATCCTTCAACCCATGATGAAAAAAATTAGAATAATTAGAATTTACAGGTATGTCTCTTTATACCATAATAGAAGAGACATATCCTAATATGGATCCCAATTATGTAAATCTTAAATCCAAGCATGAAATCATGTTAATTAGGATGTAACAAATAAACAATTTTTAAGACTAGTCTAGTCTGGACTAAGCCCTAAAAATTAGAATGGCATATTGAGAATGAGAGAAAATTGCCCAAAAACCTATGCCAAAGAATAATACTACAGCTGACCGCCGAATATAATACGGACAAAACAGCTTCCTTAATAGTTACATACCCAATAAGCCAGAGAAGGTGGGCAAAATGACCCCCCCCCCCCCCTTTTTTTTTTTAACATATCTTCAAAAGAAAGAGGGGAGAGCTCTGGAATCAAAAGCAGAACCCTGAAACAATATAAATAAATATTGATCAGGCACTCAAAAATTGATTCATGAATAATAAGTGGTGCTTAATGCCACTTCACAAGCCAAGGCTATAGCGATGATTTTGGTAAATAACATTATCCGCTATAAAATATGCACTGCAGACGGCGTATACAGGTACGACAAAATCAGTGAAAAAATAATATAACATATACATACAAAAGCGAGATACGATGAACAATCTCTGCAGAGAAAACATGCTTCAAGATCATTCACAGGAGGCCTCTGTAATATTAAATCCAGTAAGAACACTCTCCAATGTGTACTATTTGGTATCTACAACTATAAACATGTGAGAATATGCGATTTGAGAACCGACAAAATAGAGACCAGGATCTAGATATGGAGGTAGGTATGATTAACTGGCTACAACACAGACCGCCCCCGAAATATATAATAATTTCAAGGTCCACCAAAGTAATAGCATAATCACATATTGTGCGAGTGCATAAAAATCCAGCCTGTTATCATCTAAAAACCACTAAATGGCTATGCCATAACCTATGAACTCAAATAGCAGCCATTATGATGATTAAATAAGTGCCTGTATATTAGAAATCAGAAAATAAACACCGGAAACTAATGCAACAGAACTGCATATATGCCTATGAGAGCGCCATCCAACACGACCCAAATGCAAAGTATGTATGTATTAAAGTATATATATGCGACAGTGTGTGTGTGTGTGTGTGTGTGTGTGTGTGTGTGTGTGTGTGTGTGTGTGTGTGTGTGTGTGTGTGTGTGTGTGTGTGTGGGGGGGGGGGGGGGGGGATTCTAATATATGTCGAAACCTCCCCACCCACATTAATAATCATTGCTGGTCCAGACAGCAATAATACAGTGACCACAAAGCACTTTCACATATGACATACTCTGTAACGCCACTGAGAGCGGAGAATGACGTGAAGAACAAAACTTCCCTTGAAGAAGAAAACCCTCTCGTGGGGAAGCTTCTGCCGAATGTTCAATAACAGACCCCATAACCTCAATGAAAAATCAATAGAAACAAATGAATTGAAGGATACACATATCTTATCATTCATTCCCATGAAAACGGCTGAGCGTCAAATGTATGCCCTCAAATGCCTAATACTGGCAACACAAATAATGGAAACTATTATTCCCGTGCGCCGCAAACTTAACTATCCTGAAGTGATCCTAAATAAGATCATGTAATAGCCATACAGTTAGAATAAGCCCAAGATGTAGCCAGCGCTTTACTTCATGCGCTGAAATCTTAAGCACTGACTGCTGATTGGAAGATAAATTTACCAAAGCAGTACGAATAGCTAACTGACTTATTTAACAATAGAATGAACGTAAACGTCCCTTCTATTGGAAATTAATGACAAAAGAAGCATTTCTTCTCTTCTGATAAACTCTGATTTGCGTCTATAAATACAAGAATGGTAATAATTCAATGATGTAGAGTAAACAATCAGACATCATTTCTGAATAAGTGGTTTCCAAGAACCGAGGGTCCCAAGATCCCTGCATAGAGAGACCATCAGACTCAGAATTGTAGCACAATATATGAACTCACATCCGTAATAATTGAGAAAACCGTTAACATATGCCCAAACTTGACCTTATGTTAAAAGATTCTCTAAAACAAAACAGGTCTAGAGCAAAAAACGTCTACCACTCCAGTTAAGAATAACTGGAGGGGACATATGCGTAAGCGACCCATTGAAATAACATTCATAGCCGCTCCACACAACCCCATCCGGCGCATAAAATTTTCTGCTGTTAATGCGTCAGATAACAGATAAAAGCAAGCCAAACAGCTGTCTAATTCGCTCTGTGAAACAACAGATGAACCAGCCAGATGAAAATGAATTGTGGGATATGTGTATCCTATCATTAATCCCATGAGACATTATCTAGTTCACAATACAAGTGATCTAAAGAACTATACTCACTACATTGCCGAACGCTCAATTTTCGACTGAAAGATAATGATAAATGTTAAAAAATTTATAGTAATTTCTATATTTTTTATACTTACCAATGACCCAGACATAGCTGGTGCTAACTCTTAAAATATAGGGCCAAACACAAATTTTGCTCCCCAATCCTCAAAATTTGCATCTAAAACCAAAGAAAACATGTCCTGAAAGGCCCTCCACACTTCGCCTCTACTGCGCATGTGCAGTGTCAAGGACATTCCGAAATTGGCGCCATTAATCATTCTAAAAACCAGTGCCTGGTAAGCGCTATGTACTCAGCGGGGAGGCAAGAGTTCCCTACTCCTGGGAGGGCCATCCCCGTCTGGGTCATTGGTAAGTATAAAAAATATAGAAATTACTATAAATTTTTTAACATTTTTATACTGTACCAATGACCCAGACATAGCTGAATAGTAAAAAGGCTGGAGGGCCATGGACATAGAGCAAAATGGAATACGCTCAATAATATAAAATAGAGTCATCCCCTGCAGGGAAAAAGAAGTAATAGGCCTTACATGTATCTTTCTTATTTATGATAAATTAGAAAGATACAACACCTTCCAAAATTGAGCTTCATACATCCATGTACTCTATTAATATCCAATATAATCCTTATACTAATAATTTTTAAAGTAAGCCAATAAATAAAGTAAGTCTAGAGAATAGAGACTCTTATACTCCTAAAAGTGTCTGAGGATTGCATAATCATGTCCGTTGACATATGCAATAATCAAAAGCTATACTTTAAAAACTAAGACTTGAATGAATTTTAAAAACCTAAACTTCTCACTAAACAACCATCCCAATAACAGCTCAGAATTACTAACTCCGGAGGAGGTATCCCCTTGTTTTCATAGTAAAACAGGTGACCCAAGGGAACACCCTCCCCCCCCCCCCCCCCCCCCCTGTTACTTGCCCTGGGTCAAATAGCCCAGAGCAAAGAGGGCAGCAGAATGGAGACACTGCCGAAACAGACAGCCTACCTAGCTATAGTAGGAACTGTTAAGTGAATGACATTCTGAGCAGTAGATAATAGACCTAACAATAGAGGCCTCCAGAAATGGACTCGATATTTCTGAGATAAAAATTCATGAATGTGGATGGCTGAGCGCAATGAGCAGCCTTCAAAAATCTATAATAGCGACAGTATTAATGGAAGCCCAAGATGTAGAAGAACTCTTACTTCATGAGCCGAAATCTTAAGCACAACTGCTAAGTCAATGATATACCATAAGCAGTACCGATAGTTAATAGAATCCATTAACAATAGAATGGAGCGTAACGTCCTTCTACTAGGCATCAAAGACAGAAGAAGCTTACGCCCAAAGTAATAAACAGATATCTGTTTATAAATACATAAACTCTACCCGGAAAGAGTAAAGGCCTATGCCCGTACGAAGACGGAAGGACCTTAATAACAATAGGTTCCGGATATTAGGAGCCTAACTCTTATGCAAAAATCCAACCTAAATAGTAACGGAATAGTGATTCCGAAACTACGAAAGTGAAAATCATCCATCGATAGTGCATGAAACTCACTGACTCTACAGTAAAAGAGAAACCAACAGAATTACTGTCTAAAAGGTCAGAATTTGAAAACTACTGTTTCCAGAGGCTCAAATGATTACTTAGCTAAATAAGAACCGAAGTTAAATTCCATATAGGAATTTAATCTAAAGATTCTAAGTCTATTTATCAAAAAGTTACTAACTGACTTAGATAAAGAGACATAAGACTCAATTGTAAACTATCATAGAGTGCATAGGTATGAGGTAACATAAACCTATAACCTTAATAATAACAGGCTGCAATAGATCTTGTGAAACAAGTATACTAAAAAATTGCAATGAGTAGCATGGAGGGATCAACAATATGAACATAATGATCCCTACACCAACGACGGAAGAGCCTCCACTTAGCCGCATAGAATAGCGAAGAAGAGGATCTCCTATAGTAAGAAATCGCGTCCAAAGCTCGTCCAGTACAATGCTTACAATGCAATACGGACCACACAACGGAATACATGAAGGTTGCGACCTTGCGGGTTGTGATAAAGATGACACGATTTACCCAGTGAAAAAGATCCTCACATTGAGGAAGATTTCACGTTAAGTCCCACAGTAGACAAGAGAGTAAATTACCCATGATCTCTGTGAAGATAGAGATGCTATCAACAGAAATGTATTGTGGTTGTTTATCTTAGCAATACCTGCTGAAACAACAGCGCCGGAGGATACGCGTATCCTATCATTCCGTCCTATAGATCAATAGAGCGTTAACAACATTAGCTCAGAGATCTGGACAAGCCAACACATACGTCTGCAATAGATTAGCAAGCTGTGTCGTAAATAAATCATCATTGGGCGCTCCCATAGATAGCAAATCTAATTGAATACTTGTTTGTTGAGAGTCCATTCTGACATCAACAAGCGACCCCTAAGTGAACGGGAGTCCGGTAAAACAATCAGACGACCCGGAATATGACGGACCAAAACAGAACTTGGTGTACTATAACCAACAGACGGATTCTTTCCATTAAATTGAATAACGGAAACGAAAGAGTGCCTCCTTGGTTCCGGAGATACGCCACTACTGTCGAATTAACGGACAGGATTTGGGCATGCGTTTCTGAATAATGTTCATGCAATGACATAAAGCAAGCCTAAAAAACATTATTCCGCGGAAGAAAATTGGTTGCTAAGAGACTGCGGAACCCAAAGACCCTGGCACTTCGAATCCGTTGGGATCAGTATTATATCCCAATCTGTTTGACTGGCAACCGTCATAACAGCAACACTCGGGTCTGGCAACTGCGGTGGCACTCTCTGAGTCAACCACCGAATGTTTGCCCCAGTCTGAATCTCTTGTAACACTAGATAGACAAGAGAACGTGTAAATCGAGCAATACATGGATTGCCGAAAAGTTGCCGTCGAAGAGAGGCTTCTCCGAGAACGAAGCGACTCTGAGAGAGTTCTTAACCTTACTATCCACGCGTGTGGATGTAGCTAGGGCTGCGTCACGTCTAACCAACTCCAATCAGCCACTGAAGGGCGGAGTTATACGTGAACAAACTACTGCCCTCAAAAGAAATTACAATGAGAATAATATCCCGTAAATCTTTTCTTGAAGACGTAATGATAACGCCTCAGTAAGGCGGATTACGTATGATAAAGCGTCTAAGTAAAGTCTACTATACATCATGTCGTTTCCAACATAGAAGTTGGAAAAGACATAAACGGCGAAAAAGAATATTTCCAGTCTTTAACCACACCGTCTAGACGCATATGAACTCTCGGTATGCCCTGCTCTGCCAAAATAAACTATTCGTATAAATGATAAAACGGCAGAAATGAGCAACGCGGACAAGAAACTAAACTATCATGCTTGGTAGCAGGCTTGTATGCATATATAGCGTCGAAAAATAAAACACACGTTGTAATGACATTATTGGACTGCGGCGGTAAGTCAGGGACAATGTCCCTTAACCGATCGAAAAATCCGAGTCCAATGACGCTATAAGTCTCTTATCCAAGATCGCAGCAATGAAGACCGAAATAACAATCACTGGAAGATAATGCCAGAAGATATGAAAGGCAGCTTCCGATACTACTAAAGGGAAAACTCGAAAACTTTCGAATCCCTTTCGCCATCCTGTCGGACCCTATAAGCGTTCAGTCGTCCGTACCTGATGCAACCGCGGACTGCACCGACCCAGCACCGTCAGATAATTCCTGATTCGACCAAGAAACTGTCAATTGCTGGGATGCTGCGAAACAACTGTGCTAACTCAGATAGCACGTCCGTCACTGAGGCCTGAGGAGAAGCGGACCTACAATGCATTGCCGCTGGAAGCTCCGTGATCGTTACCCCGTGCATACTACCAATATGCGAGCGAACGGAGTGAATAGGCCTCGTGTCCCTTGGCTACCGGATGGCGCAACCTATTCGGCGTGGAGTCACTGAATGACGAAACTGATCGGATACTCGAGGTCACGTAGCCAATGTGCGGTCGTGTGCCCTGCTGTGAGGATGAGGAAGCATTAAGGACAGTCTCTAGGACTGTCAATATAACGGAGCGTCCCGACCGACAGACATATGCTCCGAATGTAAAATATCTGAACCACAACATGCGGTCCCCTATGTTGTTGGACGAGAGAGGGACCTCTCTCGCTCACAGCCCGGACGGACCTGGACAAGCCAGGAACCGGACTAACAGGCTTCCTCCGATCTGTCCTCAATCTGCCGTCACTGGGTGAGTACTAACGTAATTAAAGTGCTCGCATCACCCAAATCTCCTTCCTAGACCGCAACGGACGAACCCGGCAGCCGAACCATTCGATGAATGTACGCTACACCGGGAGAGCTAGCGAATGTCATGGCGATAGACATATTCCATGAGCACTTATTGCCGCTAGCTCTTCATTAACTATGACGACAGAGGCACACTTTTGAAAGACATCTCCGTAACTTTGCGAACAAGAAACCAGAAATGCTTGGTTATAGCAAGCATACAATAATAATATATATAGTGTCGTTCAATAATTCGAAAGATTGTGTGACATTATTGGACTATGTCGGAACTGAGGGACGATGTCCCTGAACCGAACCAAAAATTTCTAAGTCCACCGACGCTATCAGTTTCTTATCCGGCATCGCACCATTCTGGTCCGACGAAAGAAGCTGTAGAAGACCAAGTCAGATGACATACACAACAGCATATGTTGTTCCGAAAGGGAAAGCTCGAAATCCTCCAAAACCCTTTCGGTATCCCGTCGGACCGGATGAAATTTTCGGACGTCCGTACCCGCTTCCGCGGAGCGTCCCGACCCAGCATGATCGGATAAAAAATATGCGACAGATTTAGTTGATGCTGGGATGCTGCGATAAACTGTGCTATTTAGGAAAGCACGTCCGTTCCCGAGGCCTGTGCAGTAGCGGTCTTACGATGCATTGCCGCCGGAAGCTCCGTGTACGTTGACTCCCACACACTACCTATGCGAACGTCCGGAGTCTGCAGGCCTCGTGTCCCTGGCTACCGGATGGTGTGACCTGGTCGCCGATGAATCTCTGACTGGCGAAGCTGACTGGATATCTGTGGTCACGTAGCCAAGAGCGGTCGTGTGCGCAACTATGAGAATGAGGAAGCCTTATTGACAGTCTACTCCGGACTAACTATATGTCGGAGCGTCCCGAGCGATGGACGTATGCTCCAAATGCGAAACATTTTGTACCACAATATCTGGGGCCAGATGTTGTTGAACGAGAGAGGGGGCCTCTCTCGCTTGCCGTCCGGATGGACCGGAACGAGCTATGAACCGGACTAAAAGGCTTCATCCGTTCTCCCTCCGATCCGCCGTCACTGGGTGTGCATTAGGTTGATTTATAGTGCTCGCATCACTCCAAGATTCCTTCTAGACCGCAACGGACGAACCCGGCTGCCGAACCATTCGGTGAATGGACGCTACACCGGGCGAGCTAGCGGACATCAAAGGCCGTCGAACCTACTAGGGTCCTCTTAGGCAATTGGCGTATTTACATGAGCACTTTTCCGCTAGCCCTTCATTAAATGTGATGACGGAGGCACACTGTTGGAAGACATCACAGATACATCACCCTAATCTTGATCGTCTGAAATAGAAATTGATAAAGTAGAGTGACCCTGCGGGGAAAAGACCGGAGTGTCCAATTCCCCAAAAACATACCGTGACATACGCTTCCCATATTGTCATCGAAATCATACGATACAGAACAGGAGTTAATGCGAGTACACTGACCACATATAGAATGATTATAAAGTCAGAGGAAGACTTCCTCTTATTACAATTGATCAATATCCTTTCAATGTGAAAAGAAAACAAGTCCTGGTACTCGCACTAACCCCTGGCAATCAAAATACATAATAATAATATGATCCATTAATATAGAAAAAATAATTGAAATCAAAATATTTTGAAAAAATATTTTTTCAGAACAGCCCAAGTTTCTGAAAAGTAACGTTGAGCCCCAATGGATCCCAAGCCTAAGTGTGGACAAAAATTTTAAAAATATTTTAAACAATTTATTCAACACTTACGAACAATAATAATGTATCTAGTTATGATTAAAATAACATCAAGATATTATTTTCCAGAAATCCCCCCCTCACACAGAGGGCTGTTGTAAATGTAAACAATGAGTGTAAAAACACTAAAATAAGACTCCAGGCACCCAGGCCCGAAATCAGTTACCAAAAATACACTATCTGATGCAAAACAGAGACTTCCAGGGAAGAAACTGCAGAACATCAGATGGTAGATGCAGAACACAACGCCTAACCACCCGTAGGTGAAGACGTAAACATGGGGAAAAGAACAGAATTCATTCTGTTATTCAGCTAAAACTCCCAAGAAAATTTAGTGATAATAATTACAAAAACTATGCCAACAGCATGGGAGAATAGCAAGGGGGGACTTAAAGGACAGTGTAACTAAATAATCAGAATGACAACAAAATGGCTGCTGCCTCGAAAATAGGTAACTTAACATAATTTCATTAAAAAATTTTAAGTTACAGCCCTGATAATATTCTGTCACACATTTTTTTCCTCTCCTCCTTCTCTATCCTCCTTAGAATCACCATTTCACTAATATTTATGTGTCTGGCATCATTTAAACTGAGATTTACAAGCACAAAGATCAGTCAGATGTTAACTGATGAAGGGCCAAACCTAGAATGATTAATGGCGCCAATTAGAGGCGAAGTGTGGAGGGCCTTTCAGGACATATTTTCTTTGGTTTTAGATGCAAATTTTGGGGATTGGGGGGCAAAATTTGTGCTTGGCCCTATATTTTAAGAGTTAGCACCAGCTATGTCTGGGTCATTGGTACAGTATAAAAATAACCTAATTATCCAGTTCCAGTCAAAATCGGTCGGACCAAGCTCAAAAAGAGCCTCGAGCCACTGGCTCAGGGATGTCTAATCAGTAACTCAAACAGACGTAAACCCCCCATCCAAGTGGCTGTATAGACAATCCTAAAGAAATATATAGGAGAGATACCTATACCTTCGCTATGAGCCCTTAAAGGTGAACTGAGTCTAGGACAACCTCTCCTACTCTTTCTGTTGGCGTGGTCGATTAGACCCCAACTTAAAGAGTCGAGTATTGATGCTTTCTTGTAGCTTAATCCTACATTAATGAAAGCTTACCATCAAAGACAAGAGTCTGGAAAACTAAAGCGACCTGTAGCAAGTTTTCCACCTAGTCAAATGTTAAAGATGAAGACGCAAGGCTTCATCACATCAGAATAACTCCCACTTAACATTTGTTAAGACAGAGATATATATATAATAGGTCTGGAAAGAATTTTTAAAAGGTACAAATGACCAAAAAATTCCTTTCCATATAGACGTTGCGTCACAGTACTTAAAATTGAAGTACATAAGACCATGAGTGTAAATTTGCTCTGAATAAGAAATTATCTTCTCAATTGTGTCCGAGCGAACAGCTAAATGATGAAGGTAAGGCTACAACTAAGATCTTAGCCTGCTCATTCAACGCAGAGAAACTCTCAACACATCTTCCCCTGTTGTTTTTAAAAGTATGTGAACAAACACAAATGATTAAAAATACAGAGGAAGAAGATAAGAAACCGAATTACTTTTTCCCGCAGGAAGTTAAATATGGTCTACACAATCGAAGACCTGTGACACCCCTGTAGACTTAACCGGAAAGAGATCTTATTACCCTGCTCTTTGTCCGGATGAAGTCAGTGTCAAACTACACTAGCGGTTTCTACTAATTACTCGCAGCATTGTGATTTACTGGAACAAGTTCAAGGAAATGATAAAATATAGTATCCATAATATCATCCAAGAGTTCCGAAAGGGAAAGTTATCCTCTTCCATATCCCTTTCATCATTCGTCTAAATCAGTTAGAATCACGGTCACCAGTATCTGAACAGGCAGATGACTGGACCGATTAAGCACCATTCAATAGCACAAGTTTTGAGACTGACGTTGAGTGCTTCTGCCTTAGCAGGAATACTGCGATTAGCTGCGCAATTGCGACAGCAAGTCCGTTACGAAGGCCTGAGGAACAGCAGTCATCAACTGCTTCTCCACCGGCTACTCCTGGGACAGGGTGTCCAAGATAGTTATTACTGCAGACATCCCGATGAATGAAGCCTCATCTCCTTGGCTACTAGATGGTGCGACTTTCTTCACAAAGGATGGACCTTTTGATGATGCAGACTAGAAATTCTAAGTCACTTAGCCAATGTGCGGTCGGGAGTGCTTGGTAGATGCTAAAAAAGCAAAACTGTAGCCGTCCCCGGCTAAGAATTGAACTAAACATACCAGACAATAGCTATGCCCGTAAGCTCTGACTGATGCAAGTTCCCAACAACACCCGGCTCCAGATGTTGTTAAAAGAGAGAGAGAGGGGTCTCCCTCTTGCTCGCAGTTCAGGGAGACCTAACCGAGCATACCTCAGAACTTGCCGGCTTCTTCCTTCCCTCAACACAGGGTGAGCATGATTCGATGTGCTCGCTACACCCTTATTCTCTCTCGACCGCTACAGACATACCTGGTATCACACCACTGGTCTAAGTGATAGATCTGCTGGATGAGCTAGCTGGAGATAAGGGACGTAAACCTCTTTTGACGCCTAGCCCTTGTCTAATATCATTGAGCACTTTTCCACTAGCTCTGAATACAATGCACATGCGACACATCCAGTGTCACGGTCCTCATATTCAATCTTAACCGCTTCACCGGCGTCAGGGAACTGAAACCACTCATCGCGGTTTATAGCCCTGTGCAATATAAAGATCACTTTGTCCGTTATGTAATGGAAACCACAAGACTAGTGGAACCCGGCTGCCTATTAGACGGGACGTCTCGGACAGGAGGCATGGACGTATACTCCGACTGACGCAAGTTCCTACCAACATCATCTGTCCCCAGATGATGCTGTAAGAGAGAGAGGCCTCTCTCTTGCTCGCGGTCCTGGGTGACCTGGACGAGCGTACCTCAGAACTTGCCGGTTTCCTCCTTCCGTCGTCGCTGGGTGAGCATGGTTGCATATCATAGTGTTCGCTCCACCCTATATCATCTCCTAGCCCGGATCGGATACACCCGGCATCACAGTTCTCAAAGGCCTGAGTAACCACTTCACCGGTCAAGCTAGCTAGTGACAAAGGACTTTGTGCTGTCGTGTGTGCTTTTCAAACGTAGAGGAAGCTATAAGACTAGCCGACCCCGGCAGTCTATGAAAGAAGCATCCCAGACAGGAAGGCACGAACGTAAGCTCCAACTGACACAAGTTCCAACCAACAACCTCTGACTGAAGATGTTGTTATAAGAGAGAGGGTCCTCTCTCTTGCTCGTGATCACAGAAGACCTGGCCATGCTTCCTCCTTTCCGTTGTCGCAGGGTTAGCATGTTCGTATTTTTATTCTGCCAGTTGAGCTAGCTGGAGACAAGGGACGTAAACCTCTTTTGAAGCCTAGCCCTTGTCTAATATCATTGAGCACTTTTCCGCTAGCTCTTATAGTATAATGCGATGACGGAAGAACACTCCCTGACGGCGTCATGAAACCACACCATGTTCTGGTTCCTCTGAAAATAGAAACTAAAAAACTATAGTGACATTTTGACGAGAAGACCAGCAGTGTCCCCTCGGTGCAATAGTGTCCACTCGCCTAACACAAACCATGACACCCGTCATCCACATTGTCAAATCTGACACATGGAACAAGAATTAATGGTAGTACATCAACTATACTCAAGACAACGACCATGTAAATACAGGAAAGGCTTCCTCTATTTGCCCAACTATTAGATAAATATTATTACCTAAATTCTAATATATGTCATTGTACCACCAACAAATCTACATATAATATAAGATAACATTAAAATACAATCGATGAAATAAATATATCCAAAAGAAAAACTCTTTCAAAAATAAAATGAAAATTTTTTTAAAAAATTTTCTTATATAAGAGCCCAAGTTCCCAAAGGGAATGGTGAGCCCAAAAAAGCCTAAGTGTGGACAAAATTATAAAAATCTGCTGTAAAATTTACTACCACACCATCAGAATATTTAATGTTACTTACAGCTGTCGTTTCTAAAAAAAAAAAATAGGAAACTACCTAGAGCATTGTAAATGTAAACAAAAACCAGAAACAAGACCCCAGGCAACACAGTCTGAAGTCAGTAACAGAAACAAGACTATCCGATGTAAAGCAAGATCTTCATCAGAAGAAAAAATGATACATTGGATGTATGATGCATGACCAAAATGCCCAAATACCCCAAGGGTGAGGACGTAAGCCTGGGGATGTACAGAATAATCTTCTGTATAATACGTTAAACTCCCAAGAAATTTTATAGAAAAAATTTCATTAAAACAAGCCAAAAAGTTTGGGAGCTTAACTGGGGGGATCAAGGGAAGGTAGGGAAGGAATACTAAATAAACAGTGGATAGATCATAATCAATCAGTGATAACGTCAGGCCCACGTCCCAAAATTATGGAATATGAACAAATTTTTATAAATATTATAAAATTACAGCCCTGAACATTTCAAACCACCATTTTTTCCTTCCTTTATCCAGTTGTGTCCTTGGATCCACCAACTAACCATTGATTTGTGTCTGGCATCATTATTAATTGAGATTTAAAAAGCACAAATGTCAGTTTGTTGTTATCTGACAAGGGCCAAAGAATGATGTTGGCGCCAGATTCAGTGACTTCCTGGCATCTGCGCAGAGGGTAAATGTATGGAGGGCCAGATAGGACTTCTAATTTTTGGTTTTGCATACATTGGATGTATGATGCATGACCAAAACGCCCAAATACTCCAAGGGTGAGGACGTAAGCCTGGGGATGTACAGAATAATCTTCTGTATAATACGTTAAACTCCCAAGAAATTTTGTAGAAAAAATTTCATTAAAACAAGCCAAAAAGTTTGGGAGCTTAACTGGGGGGATCAAGGGAAGGTAGGGAAGGAATACTAAATAAACAGTGGATAGATCATAATCAATCAGTGATAACGTCAGGCCCACGTCCCAAAATTAGGGAATATGAACAAATTTTTATAAATATTATAAAATTACAGCCCTGAACATTTCAAACCACCATTTCTTCCTTCCTTTATCCAGTTGTGTCCTTGGATCCACCAACTAACCATTGATTTGTGTCTGGCATCATTATTAATTGAGATTTAAAAAGCACAAATGTCAGTTTGTTGTTATCTGACAAGGGCCAAACAAAGAATGATGTTGGCGCCAGATTCGGTGACTTCCTGGCATCTGCGCAGAGGGTAAATGTATGGAGGGCCAGATAGGACTTCTAATTTTTGGTTTTGCATGCAAATTTTGGGGATTGGGGGGCAAAATTTGTGTTTGGCCCTAGATATTTTTGGGTTAGCACCAGCTAGTCTGGGCCATTGGTATACAGTATAAAAATATATATTTTTCAAAAAGTTGCAACAAAATCATAAGAGAGATTGGAATTGATGAGCTTGATGCCCTATCTAATCAAGGGCACTGGAAGCATCCAAGGTTAGAGAAGGCAGGGGTATCATAAATTGTGATGTGACACTCAATAGTATATATATAAAGCTTTAGATCTCATCTTGCTGATTGTATAGCTTCACTGGTGATTATCAATCGACCAGCCTCCATCACTGTATCTGATTCCCCCCTCCACCCAAAGGCACACATAAATAAAGTACATTAGTAACAAATACACAACAGTTTCTTAATTACAATTCTCGGAGAGTAAAAATGCACTATTACTTTCCAAAAATAATTTAGGATCCCTCCAGGGAATGAGCACACAAAGTGCATCACCACAAGTGGTGATAAGCTATATATCAGGCGAAAATAATTCAATTATTTGGTTGCTTTGGGGAAAATATTTTATGCATGCTGTCTGCTAGCCATGTTAGTATAGGGTTTAAAGTAGATGCAGACAAAAGTCACTCAAAAAGGCTCTATGAAGCATTTCCTATGATAAAGTAAAATTGGTTTTGACATTTTAGTTCCTTTCTACAGTATCATGTGAAAATTGGACTTATTTGATAGTTTTTAATGAATGCTCACTTGTTCAAGGCAATTTCATGGTCATCAAGTTTTCCTCTCTCGGCAGTAATATGAACACCTTCAACCCCTTTCTGAAAGCTCCAAAAGAACAATGCTCTGTGGTAAGCATTAAACTCTGCAGGTTTAGTGGAATCCTAAAAACAATGAAGTGTAATACAGTGAATTGATCATTATATGTTTTAACTACATGTACCAACACAATTTACTGGACAGAAACTCGACAAGAACAGACTTACCCTGGCAGCGGTTTCTAGTGAAGTCTTGGATGTCTATACAGGCAGTCAAGAATTGGCTAGAAAGCATTATCCTGCTGACCTGTCACTAGATTTATAGGCTTTGATTTTGTGGAAGTCTTGGACAGTTTCTCAGTCCCATAACCTTTGAAGACCTGAAGATTTTCATACATATTTGCAACACTTTTACCATCTATATCCCGTGTGTCTGCAGTTGTTTCTTGGCAAGTCTTGGCTATGGACAGCCCAGGCTTATCCAGTAACATATGCCAAATTACTTAAAATTAACCTAGAGACTGCATATAGGGGCACCTGTTTTGATGCAGTAAAAGTGATCAAAGTCAGAAAAAGTCATTGAACAAGAATGCATCCATGGAATGTGAATTTAGAATTATTATGTGATATTTCTTTCCATGTATCACTGCAGAGATTCAAGGTGATTCATACAGCATTGTACATCAACGTGGTGAGTGGTTTATCACCAAACTCGTATAGAATGGACAATGTTGTTCAAATTCTGTAAAAATGACATAAGGAGCCCAAACAATGTTCAGTGAAAGAACTTCTAGATTGAAGCTTGAGGTCCATTGGCTGAAATTTCTGTTGTGCTACTTTCATTTTAGTGTCTGTCTGGGAGGAAATTCCACACCACATGACTTAGAGGTAATCCACCCTCCACAAATGTATGTTGAATCAGAGTGTAGTCTTGAAGCAGAAATGAACTCTGCCACACACCTTGGAGAGTCTTTACATTTGAGACATGAACTAATGGGTATAATGTTAGTGAGATGGAATCTTAGTTTGTCTTGGAAATAGAGTTTAGTTTAAACAATATTTTATTCAAGATAATGTTATGTGTATACATTACATAGCAGTACAATAGATTAATAAAAAAAAGAAGTTTTGCTAGCAGTATACGAGATAACAAGAAATGGAGTTTGTCCTACATAGATAGCTATATGATGAGGTATAATTTGGGATGTGGTTGTATCTGACAAATGACATCGATTGATGTTCTGTGAGTATTTGACTAATGCATACAGGCCTGAAAATAAGCAGTCTGACATTTGCAGAATGAGGTTCCCAGAGGGAGAATTTGATGATGCTATCCCATACAGAGGGCTAATTTATCCTCTGGGTACTTCTTTCTATTTAGTTTTGGGATCCTGATTCAGATTGAGGTTCACAGAGAGGATAAATTTAGTGATGTTACCCTGCTGTGCAGGGTAGCATCACTAAATTCACCCTCTGGGGTCCTCATTTTGCAGATGACAGTCCTCTTATTTTCTGGCTTGAATGCATAATAGGTAGACAATCCTATTTTACTACCTGCCAGCATTCCCTATAAAGTTTAAATTTTTGTTTTTTAAAACTTATAAGACACCCCAAAAGAATGAATGACCTTTGATCAGTGCTCAAACTGCAAATTTAGTTTGAAATTCAAGGACTTTTCCCAAGACTTCAAGGACCTGAATTACAAACTTCCAGGTCCAACATTTGTATTTGTAAAGCTCAATATGTGTACTATACACATGTTCTTTTTTACTATTTTGCTACTTTTTCAATGGAAAGGTTAGTGTTGTGGGTTATTAGAGTGTCCAAATAATTTCTAATTTTAAGCAAATGATTATTTTCAAGTTAACAATCGCCATTCTATTGGTGCAACACAAAACTGAAACACTGATACTTGTATCAGATCCAGATTTAACTGTTGTTACATTGCCACTGGCCAAAGGGCATTGAACTTACAGACTGAGTAAAAAAAAAATGTTGCTAAACCAATGTCTGTTGACCTTTTTTTATATTTGTAAAATGTTTCTTGCCATGCATGTAACTTGAGTCCAGATTTTCAAAAATTTCCAGTATCAAACAACTTGACATATGGTACGCAGTTTGCTCAATAGCTATCTAAGACATATTTGTGCCATGCTAAGCTCTTTTTTTCTCCTCTTTTTTCCTTAAAAGACACATTTACCTAGCATTTTGCTCATTCTGTTCATTTGAAACAAATATCAGAAACATAATATAAGTACACTGTCACGTGATAAAATATGACAGTTTCAGACGAAACACATGAACAAAATAAACAAAGCATGCAAAGAACTTTGACTGGTGAGCAATGGCACATCTAAACTTTTGATCAGATTTCTAGAACTACCTAGAACCAATCTATATTAGGGCCCAAGGGTCCTTAATCGCTCACCTGATAATACTGGTTAAAGAAGGATTTAAGATCCCATTCAGCATCTACATATTAATGTAGTTAAGCTAACTAATTTACCTGTGGGATGTCATGCATGGGCATAATTCATTTAAACAAATAGTAAATTCTCCTTTGGGTTCAGTGTTAAATTTCAAATCCCACTGGTGCTTACTAAAATCAGTCAAGCACGACACTTTGAACAAACTTTAATCTAGGAGTCACAGTAATGCTATATACCAAATATCAAAAGATTTCATCTGGCGATTCTGAAGAAGAAGCTCTTTGAAGAATATTCCTCATACAGCAGTAAGTGGAAACTCGGTATCCCACAGGTAGTCAAATATAACCAAAGGGACTCCATTTAAATAAACTGGAATCTGAACCTCATAAGGTTGCTGCATATCAAATATAAAAAGATTCTGACTGGTGGATCTGAAGAAGAAGATTTGTAAAGGAACTTCCCCATATTGCACTAAGTTAAAACTTAGGTTGCCATTGGGAGCTCAAATATGAACCCAAATATAAAACTGGAATTCAACCCCATGAAGGATACTGAAAACCAAATATCAAAAGATTCTGACTGATGGATCTGAAGAAGAGGATTTTTAAAGAATACTCCTCATATTACACTGACCCTTGGGACTTGATTTGAACAAACTTGAACATCCTGATGATGCTGTATATCAAATATCAAAATATTCTGGCAGGTATATCTGAAGAAGAGGATTTTTAAAGAATATTCTTCATATTACACTAAGTTAATGTTCAAGTTCCCATTAGGGGCACAAATATGACTCCAGGGGCTTGATTTGAACAAATCTGAATCTGACCTCCCTGAGAAAAGATTCTGACTGGTGGATCTGAAGATTTTAAAAAGATTTTCCTCATATTGGATTAAGTTAAAATTTGGGTCCCCTCAGGGAGCCCAAATATGAACCCAGAGACTTGATGTGAACAAAATTGAATCTCACCTCACTAAGGATGATATATATCAAATATCAAATGATTCTGACCAATGGATCTAAGAAGATTTTTAAAAATATTCCTCATATAACACAATGTTAAAATTTGGGCTCCCACAGTGAGCCCAAATATGATGCCAGGGGCTTGATTTGAACAAACTTGAAGCTGAGCCCCCTAAAGATGCAGAAAATCAAACACCAAGAGATGCTGAATGGTAGATCTGAAGATGAAGATTTTTAAATAAATTCCCTCATATTGCACCAAGATAAAATTCAGGTTCCCATAGGGAGCCCAAATATGATGCCAGGGACTTGTTTTGAACAAACCTAAATCTGACCCCCCAAGGATGTTGCATACCAAGTATCAAAAGATTCTGATTGGTAGTTCAGGAGCAAGCCTGAAAATAAGCAATCTGTCATTTGCAGAATGAGGTTCCCAGAGGGTGAATTTGCTGATGCTGTCCCACACAGTGTTCCAATGTATCCTCTGGATATCTCTTGCTGTTTAGGCTTAAGACCTTGATTCAGTCTGAGGTTCACAGAGGGTAAAATTAGTGATACTACCCTGCTCTGCAGGGTAGCATCACCAAATTCACCCTCTGGGGTCCTCATTCTGAAGATGACAGTCTGCTTATTGTTAGGCTTGTTCAGGAGAGGAAGATTTTTTTAATGTTGTAAAAAAAGTTTGTGGGAACTAACAGAATTATGTTGAATCGACATGTGTTAAGGAACATGCATATCAAATTTGGTTCAATTTGGCCCAGTAATTTATGAGGAGAAGTCATTAATTCAAAGTTCAAGCCAGACTGAAGGACGGTGGACAGAAAGTAATAATTGAAGCTCCCACTGACCTTTGCTCAGGTGAGCTAAAAAATTTCAGTTGTTCCAGGTCTTTACAGTCCAGGACTTTAAAACAGCGACGTTCTCAGACTTTCAAGGTTCCAGGACTGGCCTGCACACCATGTCTGATATATCATAAGAAATACAAGAGTCAGAAGAATTATTTTTACTTACAACAAGTGGGCAGTCACTAAAGTAGGCTCCAAAAGTTGCAGTGGCAATAAACTGCATCAACTCAGTATGAGGTACCCGACCAAACTTATCACTGTTATTAACACTGTTGCCAACTCTGATAAAGGAGCAAGCTACTGTTCTGTTTCTTAACTGAGCCATCAATGATTCAAACACGTTGGCATCTGGTAATCCAACCATCCCATCAGTTATGATGACCAATCCTAGTTAGAAAAAAATTTAAATTAGGATATTAAAAAAAAAATAATGGGTTCATCACTCCTTTTTTATTACCTAGAAATCTCTTCACTATTTTGTACTTGTAGGATAAAAGTTTGACCAGCTATATCAAGATTAGTTAGGTAAATTTGCAACTGCACAGTGCAAAGTTAAAAAATTTATAGTAATTTATATATTTTTTATACTTACCAATGACCCAGACATAGCTGGTGCTAACTCTTAAAATATAGGGCCAAACACAAATTTTGCCCCCCAATCCCCAAAATTTGCATCTAAAACTAAAGAAAACATGTCCTGAGAGGCCCTCCACACTTCGCCCCTACTGCGCATGCGCAGTGTCAAGGACGTTCCGAAATTGGCGCCATTTATCATTCTAATAACCAGTGCCTGGTAAGCGCTATGTACTCAGCGGGGAGGCAAGAGTTCCCAACTCCTGGGAGGGCCATCCCCGTCTGGGTCATTGGTAAGTATAAAAAATATATAAATTACTATAAATTTTTTAACATTTTTATACTGTACCAATGACCCAGACATAGCTGAATAGTAAAAAGGCTGGAGGGCCAAGGACATAGAGCAAAATGGAATACGCTCAATAAAATAAAATAGAGTCATCCCCTGTAGGGAAAAGAAGTAATAGGCCTTACATGTATCTTTCTTATTTATGATAAATTAGAAAGATACAACACCTTCCAAAAATTGAGCTTCATACATCCATGTACTCTATTAATATCCAATAATCCTTATACTAATAATTTTTAAAGTAAGCCAATAATAAAGTAAGTCTAGAGAATAGAGACTCTTATACTCCTAAAAGTGTGTGAGAATTGCATAATCATGTCCGTTGACATATGCAATATTCAAAAGCTATACTTTAAAAACTAAGACTTGAATGAATTTTATAAACTTAAACTTCTCACTAAACAACCATCCCAATAACAGCTCAGAATTACTAACTCCGGAGGAGGTATCCCCTTGTTTTCATAGTAAAAACAGGTGACCCAAGGGAACACCCTCCCCCCCCCTTTTTCTTGCCCTGGGTCAAATAGCCCAGAGCGAAGAGGGCAGCCGAACGGAGACACTGCCGAAACAGACAGCCTACCTAGCTATAGTAGCAACTGTTAAGTGAATGACATTCTGAGCAGTAGATAATAGACCTAACAATAGAGGCCTCCAGAAATGGACTCGATATTTCTGAGATAAAATTCATGAAAGGATGGCTGAGCGCAATGAGCAGCCTTCAAAAATCTATAATAGAACACTATTAATGTAAGCCCAAGAAGTAGAAGAACTCTTACTTCATGAGCCGAAATCTTAAGCACAACTGCTAAGCCAATGATATACCATAAGCAGTACGCTAGTTAATAGAATCCATTAACAATAAAATGGAGCGTAACGTCCTTCTACTAGACATCAAAGACAGAAGAAGCTTACGCCCTTGTAATAAACAGATATCTGTTTATAAATACATAAACTGTACCCGGAAAGAGTAAAGGCCTATGCCCATACGAAGACGGAAGGACCTTAAAATAATAGGTTCCGGATAATAGGAGCCTAACTCTTATGCAACAATCCAACCTAAATAGTAACGGAAGTATTGATTCCGAAACTATGAAAGTGAAAATCATCCATCGATAGTGCATGAAACTCACTGACTCTACAGTAAAAGAGAAACCAACAGAATTACTGTCTAAAAGGTCAGAATTTGAAAACTACTGTTTCCAGAGGCTCAAATGATTACTTAGCTAAATAAGAACCTGAAGTTAAAATCCATATAGGAATTTAATCTAAAGATTCTAAGTCTATTTATCAAAAAGTTACTAACTGACTTAGATAAAGAGACAAAAGACTCAATTGTAAACTATCGTAGAGTGCATAGGTATGAGGTAACATAAACCTATAACCTAAATAACAACAGGCTGCAGTAGATCTTGTGAAACAAGTATACTAAAAAATAGCAATGAGTAGTATGGAGGGATCAACCATATGAACATAATGATCCCTACACCACGACGGAAGAGCCTCCACTTTAGTCGCATAGAATAGCGAAGCAGAGGATCTCCTATAGTAAGAAATCGCGTCCAAAGCTCGTCCAGTATAGTGCTTACAATGCAATACGGACCACACAACGGAATACATGAAGGTTGCGACCTTGCTGGTTGTGATAAAGATGACACGATTTACCAGTGAAAAAAGATCCTCACATAGAGGAAGATTTCACGTTAAGATCCACAGTAGACAAGAGAGTAAATTACTCATGATCTCTGTGAAGATAGAGATGCTATCAACAGAAATGTATTGTGGTTGTTTATCTTAGCAATACCTGCTAAAAACAACAGCGCCGGAGGATACGCGTATCCTATCATTCTGTCCTATAGATCAATAGAGCGTTAACAGTATTAGCTCAGAGATCTGGACAAGCCAACACATACGTCTGCAATTGATTAGCCAGCTGTGTCATAAATAAAACATCATTGGGCGCTCCCATAGATAGCAAATCTGATTGAATACTTGTTTGTTGAGAGTCCATTCTGACAGCAACAAGCGACCCGTAAGAGAACGGGAGTGCGATAAAACAATCAGACGACCCAGAATATGACGGACCAAAACTGAACTTGGTGTACTATAACCAACAGACGGATTCTTTCCATTAAATTGAATAACGGAAACGAAAGAGTGCCTCCCTGGTTCCGGAGATACGCCACTACTGTCGAATTAAAGGACAGGAATTTGGGCATGCGTTTCTGAATAATGTTCATGCAATGACATAAAGCAAGCCTAAAAAACATTATTCCGCGGAAGTTAACTGATAGCTAAAAGACTGCGGAACCCAAAGACCCTGGCACTTCGAATCCGTAGGGATCAGTATATATCCCAATCTGTTTGACTGGCAACCGTCATAACAGCCACACTCGGGTCCGGCAACTGCGGCGGCACTCTCTGAGTCAACCACCGAATGTTTGCCCCAGTCTGAATCTCTTGTAACACTAGATAGACAAGAGAATGTATAAATCAAGCAATTCATGGATTGCCGGAAAGTTGCCGTCGAAGAGAAGCTCCTCCGAGAACGAAGCGACTCTGAGAGAGTTCTTAACCTACTATCCACGCGTGGATGTAGCTAGGGCTGCATCACGTCTAACCAACTCCAATCAGCCACTGAAGGGCGGAGTTATACGTGAACAAACTACTGCCCTCAAAAGAAATTACATTGAGAATAATATCCCGTAAATCTTTTCTTGAAGACGTAATGATAACGCCTCAGTAAGGCGGATTACGTATAATAAAGCGTCTAAGTTAAGTCTAATATACATAATGTCGTTCCCAACATTGAGATTGGAAAAGCCATAAACGGTGAAAAAGAATATATGCAGTCTTTAATCACACCGTCTAGACGCATATGAACTCTCGGTATGCCCTGCTCTGCCAAAATAAACTATATGTAAAAAAAGATAAAATGGCAGAAATGAGCCACGCGGACAAGAAACTAAACTATCATGCTTAGTAGCCGTCTTGTATATATATATAAATATATAGCGTCGAAAAATAAAACACATGTTGTAATGACAATATTGGACTGCGTCGGTAAGTCAGGGACAAAGTCCCTGTACCGATCGAAAAATCCGAGTCCAATGACGCTATAAGTCTCTTATCCAAGATCGCAGCAATGAAGTCCGAAAAATAATCACTGGAAGAAATGCCAGAAGATATGAAAGGCATCTTCCGATACTACTAAAGGGAAAACTCGAAATCTTTCGAATCCCTTTCGCCATCCTGTCGGACCCTATAAAGCGTTCGGTCGTCCGTAGCTTGATGCAACCGCGGACCGCACCGACCCAGCGCCGTCGGATAATTCCTGATTCGACCGAGAAACCGTCAATTGCTGGGATGCTGCGAAACAACTGTGCTAACTCGGATAGCACGTCCGTCACTGAGGCCTGAGGAGCAGCGGTCTTACGATGCATTGCCGCAGGAAGCTCCGAGATCGTTACCCCGTGCATACTTCCAATATGCGAGCGAACTGAGTGTATAGGCCTCGTGTCCCTTGGCTACCGGATGGCGCGACCTATTCGCTGTGGAATCACTGAATGCCGAAACTGATCGGATACTCGAGGTCACGTAGCCAATGTGCGGTCGTGTGCCCTGCTGTGAGGATGAGGAAGCATTAAAGACAGTCTCTCGGACTGTCAATATAACGGAGCGTCCCGAGCAACGGACATATGCTCCGAATGTAAAATATCTGAACCACAACATGCGGTCCCCTATGTTGTTGGCTTCCTCCGATCTGTCCTCAATCTGCCGTCACTGGGTGAGTACTAAAGTAATTAAAGTGCTCGCATCACCCAAATCTCCTTCCTAGACCGCAACGGACGAACCCGGCAGCCGAACCATTCGATGAATGTACGCTACACCGGGTGAGCTAGCGAATGTCACTCCGTAAGCGATAGACATATTCCATGAGCACTTATTGCCGCTAACTCTTCATTAACTATGACGACAGAGGCACACTTTTGAAAGACATCTCCATAACTCTTCGAACAAGAAACCAGAAATGCTTGGATAGCAAGCATAAAATAATAATATATATAGCGTCGTTCAATAATTCGAAAGTTTGTGCGACATTATTGGACTATGTCGGAACTGAGGGACGATGTCCCTGAACCGAACCAAAAATTTCTAAGTCCACCGACGCTATCAGTTTCTTATCCGGCATCGCAGCATATGTTGTTCCGAAAGGGAAAGCTTTAAATCCACCGAATCCCTTTCGGTATCCCGTCGGACCGGATGAAACTTTCGGACGTCCGTACCCGCTTCCGCGGAGCGTCCCGACCCAGCATCGTCGGATAAAATATATGCGACAGATTCAGTTGATGCTGGGATGCTGCGATAAACTGTGCTATTAAGGAAAGCACGTCCGTTCCCGAGACCTGTGCAGTAGCGGACTTACGATGCATTGCCGCTGGAAGCTCCGTGTACGTTGACTCCCGCATACTTCCTATGCGAACGTCCGGAGTCTGCAGGCCTCGAGTCCCCGGCTACCGACCCAGCGCTGTCGGATAATTCTCGATCCGACACCGTTTCTGTCGGCTGCTGGGATGCTGCGATACGCTGTGCTATGTGCACAAGAATGTCCGGCGTCGAGACCTGCGGAGGCGCAGTCTATCGCTGCTTCGCCGAGGGCAGCTCCGCATCAGATGGCTCCCGCATACTTTTCCTATGCGAACGTCCGGAGTCCATCGGTCTCGAATCCCTGGCTGCCGGATGGTGTGACCTGGTCGCCGAAGAATCCTTGATCGGCGAAGCTGGTAATATATCGGCGGTCACGCAGCCAAGGTGCGGTCGTGTGCGCTGACGAGAAGAGGAAGCCTTAGCAGTCTCAGCGGACTGCCTATACAACGGAGCGTCCCGAGCGACGGACGTATGCTCCGCTAACGACACATTTGTACCACAACATCTGGGGCCAGATGTTGTTGAACGAGAGAGGGGCCTCTCTCGCTTGCCGTCCGGATGGACCGGAACGAGCTATGAACCGGACTAAAAGGCTTCCTCCGTTCTCCCTCCGATCCGCCGTCACTGGGTGTGCATTAAGTTAATTTTATAGTGCTCGCATCACCCCAAAATTCCTTCTAGACCGCAACGGACGAACCCGGCTGCCAAACCATTCGGTGAATGGACGCTACACCGGGCGAGCTAGCGGACGTCAAAGGCCGTCGAACCTACTAGGGTCCTCTTAGGCAATTGGCGTATTACATGAGCACTTTTCCGCTAGCCCTTCATTAATTGTGACGACGGAGGCACACTGTTGGAAGACATCACAGATACATCACCCTAATCTTGATCGTCTGAAATAGAAATTGATAAAGTAGAGTGACCCTGCGGGGAAAGGACCAGAGTGTCCAAATCCCCAACAACATACCGTGACATACGCTTCCCATATTGTCATCGAAATCATACGATACAGAACCGGAGTTAATGCGAGTACACTGACCACATATAGAATGATAATAAGGTCAGAGGAAGACTTCCTCTTAAAACAATTGATCAATATCCTTTCAAAGTGAAAAGAAAACAAGTCCTGGTACTCGCACTAACCCCTGGCAATCAAAATACATAAAAATAATATGATCCATTAATATAGAAAAAATAATTGAAATCAAAATATTTTGAAAAAATATTTTTTCAGAACAGCCCAAGTTTCTGAAAAGTAACGTTGAGCCCCAATGGATCCCAAGCCTAAGTGTGGACAAAAATTTTAAAAATATTTTAAACAATTTATTCAACACTTACGAACAATAATAATGTATCTAGTTATGATTGAAATAACATAAAGATATTATTATTTAGAAATCCCCCCCTCACACAGAGGGCTGTTGTAAATGTAAACAATGAGTGTAAAAACACTAAAATAAGACTCCAGGCACCCAGGCCCGAAATCAGTTACCAAAAATACACCATCTGATGCAAAACAGAGACTTCCAGGGAAGAAACTGCAGAACATCAGATGGTAGATGCAGAACACAACGCCTAACCACCCGTAGGTGAAGACGTAAACATGGGGAAAGAACAGAATTCATTCTGTTATTCAGCTAAACTCCCAAGAAATTTTAGTAATAATAATTACAGAAATTATGCCAAAAGCATGGGAGAATAGCAAGGGGGAACTTAAAGGACAGGGAGAGAGGAAAAACACTTGTAAAAACAGTGTAACTAAATAATCAGAATGACAACAAAATGGCTGCTGCCTTGAAAATAGGTAACTTAACATAATTTCATTAAAAAATTTTAAGTTACAGCCCTGATAATATTCTGTCACACATTCTTTTCCTCTCCTCCTTTTCTATCCTCCTTAGAATCACCATTTCACTAATATTTATGTGTCTGGCATCATTTAAACTGAGATTTAAAAGCACAAAGATCAGTCAGATGTTAACTGATGAAGGGCCAAACTTAGAATGATAAATGGCGCCAATTTCGGAACGTCCTTGACACTGCGCATGCGCAGTAGGGGCGAAGTGTGGAGGGCCTCTCAGGACATGTTTTCTTTAGTTTTAGATGCAAATTTTGGGGATTGGGGGGCAAAATTTGTGTTTGGCCCTATATTTTAAGAGTTAGCACCAGCTATGTCTGGGTCATTGGTACAGTATAAAAATATTATAAATTTTAAGTAATTTGAATATTTTTTATACTTACCATCCTTTAGATCTATGCTTGCCACATAGTTGTTCACTCGAACGCTTGTCCTTACCGACCGAATGGTCTCCAAATAGAATTTTTGAGCCACAATGAGCTTGTTTATCCATCTCAGGTCTATAACCAGTCGGAACGAGCCATCTGGCTTCGGTACGAGGAACAGGTGAATGTAGAAACCTTGAGAATTTTGATTCTCAACAACCTCTATTGCTTCCATTGATAAGAGAGCTTGTACCTCCGCTATGAGAGACTCTCTTTTGCAAGGATCTGACGGAAGATTTGTCCAACGCGGACATCTTGTTAGTGGTGGGGGTTTCACTCGGAATGATAGCCGTAGGCCATCCAAGACTACACTTCTCACCCACTGGTCTTGCTTGTTATCCAGTTTTTCGCAAAGCTTGATAACCTACCGCCAGCTGGTAAGCAATAGAGGTCTTGACCATCACCTATATGACCTGCGAGGCTTACGGGAGGAGAAACCACATCCTCCCCACGAAGAACCTCGTCCCGTCAGCCTAGGGGCATCTGACCGATAGTCCCGATCAGATTTCTGCCCCTTTCCCGAGTCGCTATACCGACAACCTCCTCGTGAGGAGTCCCCTTTGACGATTTCTGTCTGGAACATCCTCCCTTACTCTTACCTGCTGCAGCGGGCCGATGAGACGCTGACTTTAAAAGCAGAGCATTAGATGCTTTCTTAGTAGCCGGATCATAGACTAATGAAAGCTTGTCATCGAATATGGTATGTCCAGAGACCGAAGAGACTCGGAGAGAGGTTTTCAACTGATTAACTCCAAATTAGCCACTGTTAAGGCGGAGTTATACTTGGTATACACAATTGCCCTGGAAGGAACTCTAAGAGAGGTACGTACGGCCTCAAATTCCTTTCCGTTAAGACGTTACGCCATAGTTCTTGTAAGGTGATCTGGGTAAGACATAGCGTCCAAATTTGCTCTATTTGAAGAAATTGCCGTCTCAATTGTGTCTGAGCAAATTGTGAATGATCCAGGTAAGGATACCTCTAGATCCTCGGCCTGCTCATCCAAATGCAGAGGAACTCTCTGAACATCTCCCCCGACCATTTTAAATGAACGTGGTCCAAGAAACGATATGTTAATAGAAGATGAAGTTAAGAAACCGCCTTTCTTCCTCGTACTCGAGAGATTAAATACAGCGTTGTCTATATGGCCGAAGGCCTGCAACACCTGCCTAGACTGAACCGGAAAAGAAAGGACCTCCTCCTTTGTCCGGATAAAGTCTGCGTCCAATGACGCCAGCGGTTTCTTCCTTGTCGTCGCAGCATTCTGATTCGACGGAACAAAATCAGGGTAGTATTGATGGATGAAATCCATCGCAACCACATGTTGTTCCGAAAGGGAAGGGTAATTTTCTTCCATATCCCTTTCACCATTCGAGAGAATCAGTTGTGAATCTCGGTCCCTTGCATCTGCGTGAGCAGATGACTGGACCGACCCAGCACCATCCGACAGCTCATGTTCTGAGTCTGCTCTTGCACTTGCTGGGATGCTGCTATCAGCTGCGCAATCTGCGACAGCAAGTCTGTCACCGAGGCCTGAGGAGCAGCGGTCCTTTGTTTCTTCGCCGCTTGCTGCTCCTGGGACAGTGTGTCAGAGATGGCTCTTTTCTCCGAATGTCCCGATGAACTATGATCGAGGCCTCGTCTCCCTATCTACCGGATGGTCCGACTTCACCGGCGAAGAGTGGTCCCTTCTTCACGTAGCAGGCTGGATATCCGAAGTCGGGTAGCTAGAGTGCGGTTGTGTGTGCTTAGTAGATGAAGTGGAAGAAGCCGTAACTGTAGCAGAGGCCGGCTGTGATCTATATGGAGTGTCCCAAATGGTAGGTTGTACGTATGCTCCGACTCACGCAAGTTCTTTATCACAACATCTGGCCCCAGATGTTGCTGTGATAGAGATGGACCTCTCTCGCTCATGGTCCTTTCAGACCACGCTGAGCTTCCCACAAAACTTGCTGGGACATGGCTTGAACAAACTTGAATCTCACCCCCCTAAGGATGCTGCATACCAAATATCAAAACATTCCGACTACTGGATCTGAAGAAGATTTTTTAAGAAAATTCCTCATTTTGAACTAAGTTAGAATTCAGGCTCCCACAGTGAGCCCAAATATGAACCCAGGGACTTGGCTTGAACAAACTTGAATTTCACCCCCCTCAGCATGCTACATACCCAATAGCAAAAATATTCTGCCTGCTGGATCTTAAGAAGAAGATTTTTAAAGAAATTTGCCTGAAATGCACTAAGTTCGAATTCGGGCTTCTATAGTGAGCCCAAATCTGAATCCAGGGGGCCGATTTGAACAAACTTGAATGAGATCCACCCCATAATGCTGTATACCAAATATCAAAAGATTCTGCCTGCTGGATCTGGAAAAAAAGATTTTTTAAGGAAATTTGCCTGAAATGCACTAAGTTCGAATTCGAGCTTCTATAGTGAGCCCAAATATGAATCCAGGAGGCCGATTTGAACAAACTTGAATCAGATCCACCCCATAATGCTGTATACCAAATATCAAATGATTCTGCCCACTTGTGCTGGAGAAGATTTTTTAGTAATTTCTCTAATATACATAGGGTGCTGTCAGAGTTATGCCCCCTATGGAGCCCCAAGTGGACATGTCCATTTCATGTGAACAAACTTGAATTGACATATGGTAAAGAACATCCATACCAAGTTTCGAGCAAATCGACCTAGCGGTTTCAGAAGAGAAGTTGTTTGAAAAATGTTCACAACACCGGACGGAGGACAGACGACGGGCGACGTACGACGATGTAAAGTAAGATCTTCAGATGAAGAAAAAACGATACATCGGACAGAAGATGCATGACCTAAACGCCCAAACACCCCTAGGGTGAGGACGTAACCCTGGGGATATATGGAATAAACATTCTGTAATACACGTCAAACTCCCAAGAAATTTTATAAAAAATTTCAATAAAAATAAGCCAAAAAGCTTGGTAGTTTAACAGGAGGGCTTCAAGGAAGGATAGGGAAGGAACACTTAACAAACAGTGGAAAAATCATTAGCAAGAATGATGACATCAGGCCCATGTCCCGAAATTGGGAGACATGAAATAATTTTGATAAAAATTATGAAGTTACAGCCCTGAACGTTCCTGACCACCGTTGTTCACTTCCATCATCCATTTATGTCCTTGGATCCACCAAATTCACCATTGATTTGTGTCTGGCATCCTCAAAAATGAGATTTAAAAGCACAGATATCAGTTCGTTGTTGCTGCTGACTTCAGGGCCAAACAAAGAATGATGGTTTGCGCCAATTTCGGTGTGTCTTACCTGGATACTGCGTATGCGCAGATCCAAAAAATATGGAGGACCAGATAGGACATTGAATTTTTGGTTTTGCATAAAAATTTGGGGGAATGGGGGGCAAAATTTGTGTTTGGCCCTGATTAATTTTTGAGTTAGCACCAGCTAGTCTGGGCCACTGGTTGTTGTAAAAAAATATTTTCACTGCTGAAAAAGTGGTTTTTCCACATAATAGTGTTAGTAGTTAAATTTCTAATTCCAACTATTTTCAGAACTGTTAGCGGATTAACAAAAATTAAATGAAAGTGTCAATGACACTGCAGCTTAATTTGACTGTGTAGTGTTTAATGAAAAGAATAATGTTCAATGTTTATGAATGAATTATGAAACAACACAAGAATTCTGATAATGGAGAATATGTTAAGTTCTGTACCATACTCTCTATGTTTTCAACAAGAATAATTTGATGCCTGGGTTGATGTGGCCATCACAGTTAACATATGTCAACAAAAGTTACCAAGTTACTGTAAATCATTTCAAAACAAGATACCCTTCCAAGTTACAATGAAATCCCTTCATAAATATGACTCATAGACTTTGCTAAAGGAATCTAGGTCACATGCCTGTCCGGCAGTCACAGCTGATCGACCATGACCAAAATACGATAATGTCATCTAGATATGATACCGCATCATCCTACAAAGTTACAATGAAATCCCTTCATAAAAACGACCTGTAGAAGTACTAAAGGAAACTCAGTTACGTGCTCAAGCAGTGGTAACGGCTGACCGATCATGACCAAAATAGGATAGTCTCATCTAGACATCATACCAAGTTATTCTACCAAGTTACAATGAGATCGCTTCATAAATATGAACTGTAGACTGTGCTAATCAAATGTAGGTCATACTGTGGTCAGTGCATTCCACACTTTCATGCTGCTGCCAAAAGGAAGAACCAAGTAATCATGAGCTTCATCTAAAAAAGCTAGATCCCAGCCATTGTTTTATGACGGTGTGCAATGGTCTAGTGGTTTAGGTGTTGGACTCCTAATTGCTAGGCAGAGTTGCCGAGGATTCGAATGCTGGCCGGGGATCAGAAACCAACATTCTAATTCCTCTAAAACATGATTGTGTCATTTGAAAAATAACATACATGTGTCCTGATAATAATTTCATGCAGCATGGCCAAAATCAATCAATTGTTCAACATGCTTTACAATGATTTCAGAGCAATACTTAACAAACTCATCAAAACAAATGTGACGTATATAATGTGTATTTCCACATAAAATAAACCATCATGCTTCTGGTTTTGTATTTATATTTCGACATGAGTGTGCTGAGGGCTAAATTTAAACAAACAAAAAAGAAAAAAACACACTTTCATGAAGATGCTGTTGTCTTCAAAAAAGAATGCACCTACTTCTGTCAACAGATGTTCCAGAGCACACAAAGCCTCGTAATAAGTACAACCGAATATGAAATCAGGTAATATTTCAATAAATTTTGGAAACTAATATAGGTACAAGGAGTAGCAGTTGGCCTTCCCCTGCACCTTTTGTGTTTTCTAGTACAGTTTACTTTTCTAAAACCCACTCAGAAAATTATGGCATCTGCGATAGATGAGGGAACAAGGCACCATCGAAGCACAATGAACCAACCCCAAACTACTGACGCTAACCAAAGCCTCTAACACAAAATTAAGAATAAGACTTCAATGGTGAATGCAATTTAGTTAGAGACTTGAGATACCTCCGCTAATTATCTAAGTCCTGGAATCGGACTCCAATAATGTTGTAACCAAGAAGTACAGATGTAAATGGTAAATAGAATGGATTTATAAATTACAAACACTCACACCAATCAGAATGAACAGGAAGGATTTCTCATTTATATTTAACTTTGATAAATTGGTATTTATTCCATCATATTTTGTTTGACAGAGCTAAAAAACGCAGAACCCGGGAAAAAACAGAACCAAGAACAGAACGAAAAACTGGAATTCTGGCAAAAAAAACCGGAGAACTTACAACCCTGCATTACGTAGATTTAGTGTATCACTAAAGTTCTGTTAACCCAATACCTAACATAACGGCCAAAAACAGCCAGAATAAGCTTACCACAGCCTAAAAAATCTCGGAAGTTTCTCAATAAAACTATACAAATATGAATATCATTTGAACCAGCTATCAAGATGGTTCCAGTATCCATATTTGTTTAGTTTTATTGAAAAATTGTGAAATTTGTTTAGGGCCCTGCGAATCGGGGATTTTAGCTCAAATCGAATCTCGAGTTGAATCACCTTCATGGTATCCAATCAAGCCAAATCTCGAACCTTGGTAAAACAAGCACATTCTGAACTGTTATTGTTATTAATAAACGAATGACCCAAGCTTAACGAGTCAGCTTCGTTCATAAAGAAACGCTTGTTGTGAGTAATGTATTACACCAATCACAGTTTTATGTTGAGAATCTCGCTCAACAATACAGCATACACCTTACAGCATTCAAAGGTATTAACCAGATTAACAACCGTAACAGATCGTTTTGTTCTTTCTGCTTGCAAAATCAATCAACAAGTCACTCAGAGTCAGGTAAGGAATCACAGATAGCTTTTCCCAAGCAGATGAAATTGATGAGTCGCAATACTTGGTAAGAGAAATGTAATAGGGTGAATGGCGTGTGAACTTTCTGTGAAGTAAAAAGATTGTATTCTGAATTAATGGAATGAAGGGTGTTACAGCTAGGTAAGCAAGTCGCCACTGAGCCATTCAGGGGCTACTGAAGCCAAGTTTTTATGTCATTCAAATTGAATTTAGTTTATTCCATCTTCAGATATGAGCGTATAACCTTATGCTATACTGTGTTCGCTTTTTTTGTAGGGAAATAAATTTTTGATTTTCTTTTTAAGGACACAACACCCCCCCCCCCCTCCCCCCCCCCCCCTCCCCACAGGTTCGAAAATCTAGATTCCATATCAAAAGTTTCGAGTCAAGTCAAACCTTGGTGGTGGTTTCGAATCGAGTCAAATCTCAAACAGTTCGCAGGGCCCTAAAATTGTTTTTGAAAAATTTGAAATTTAATTTATTTTTTCAAAATACTGTGTTAGGTAAAGGGTTAATAAACTATAGAAGGACCTATTAAGTGATAATAATTGATCTTAGAATGGTCATAAAAATCATAATACTACAAACCTGCACTGGAGTTCTCTGGCAAAAGTTGTAATGCTAGGAGTCCATATCGCAACATATTCACAAAATAACTTGCTGGATTACACAAACCTCCATCATTTGGATCAATTGTTTCTTCACCATTATGATCTGATGATCCTGAAGGTAGTAGCTGAAAAACACATTCATTCACTACTAGTGCAAATTTGTTCTTTGCAAAGTTGATGAACAAGTGATGCATTGTTACTTCTACCTTCTTCCCAAAATGAACATATACACTGGTATCAGTGAATTTGAACATTATTTTTACCTCAATTTTTCAAATTGGTATGTGACTTAGTGTTCAGAAAAACTACTTATTTCAATACTTATTGGTGTTCAACTCTTACTCCTTAAGGGCCTAATTCCGACTTTGATCATGTTTTTTGAAACATAACAAGTGCCCAACATGCAGTCTTTGGGTTAACTTACAAGTTACATTCTAAGCACCTTGGTAGTTGTTTTTATGCAATTCTTGGCTGACTATATAGGCCTTCCTAAGAAAAGCATATACCAACTAGATGAAGCAATTGTGCCCACACAATACACAGGATTTTCCTTCTATTTTCAGTTCCTGCACTTTTACGTCCCAAAATTGAGATAAACGCATAAAAACAGATTTTTTTTATTTTTGTTCAGAAATTTTCAAAGTCCCAAACAAAATATTTTTTTCTTCTTAAAATTGACCAAAACGCATAAAAAACCAAAAAACTAATTTCGGGATTTTGGTCCAAAACTTTTAAGTCCCACTCGGCCCCCAAATTTTCAGTGTAAAAAAAAAAAAAAAATTTTGTCTTAAAATTGACTGAAATGCATAAAAAAAACAAAAAAAAATTTCAGGATTTTGGTCCAAAACTTCTAAGTCCAGAACAGAACCCCAAATTTTCAGTCTAAATATGAACCCAGGGACTTGGCTTGAACAAACTAGAATCTCACCCCCCTAAGGATGCTGCATACCAAATATCGAAAGATACTTATTGGTAGATCTGAAGAAGATTTTTAAAGAATATTCCTCATACTGCACTAATTTAAACATTTGGGCTCCCATGGAGAGCCCAAATATGGACCCAGGGAATTGATTTCAATAAACATGTGAAACAATCTTCCAAAGATGCTATATGTGAAATTTGAAAGCTTTTGGAGCAGTGGTTTGGGAGAAAAGTAGTCTTAAATGTTTTCCCATGACCCACAGTGTTAAAAAATGCTGACTCAGCACTTTTTCAAAAGTCCCAGAAAAGTACCCCATGATAAAACCCGAAGCAGATTTTTTTGGACCATTCCATTCTGTTCGTCCTAAGGAAGCTTCACACCAAATAAGAATTTTCAGTGCCGTGTAGTTTTGGAAATATAGACATTTTAATTTTTTTCTATTTTTAGCTCATGCGGTTCCCATGGGGCGACAGGAAAAAAAATTTGGGCATAAATCAAGTACTTATGACCCAATAAGCCCTCATATCAAATTTGGCCCAAATCTGCCTCTCGGTTTGGAAAATAGAAATTTTGGGAGGGGCAAAAATTCTTGCTGATTTTTTTTTACCATTCCATTCTGTGGGTCCTTAGGAAGCTTCATACCAAATAAGAATTCTCAGTGCCATGTAGTTTTGGAGATATGGGCGTTTTCATTTTTTTCTATTTTTAGCTCATGCGGTTCCCATGGGGCGACAGGAAAAAAATTTGGGCATAAATCAAGTACTTATGACCCAATAAGCCCTCATATCAAATTTGGTTCAAATCTGCCTCTCGGTTTGGAAAATAGAAATTTTGGGAGGGGCAAAAATTCTTGCTGATTTTTTTTTTACCATTCCATTCTGTTGGTCCTAAGGAAGCTTCATACCAAATAAGAATTCTCAGTGCCATGTAGTTTTGGAGATATGGGCGTTTTCATTTTTTTCTATTTTTAGCTCCTGCGGTTCCCATGGGGCTACTGGAAAAAAAATTTGGACATAAATTAAGTACTTATGACCCAATAAGCCCACATATCAAATTTGGTCCAAATCTGCCTCTCGGTTTGGAAAAAAGAGAAATTTTGGGAGGGCAAAAATTCTTGCCCCTCTCATAACGACAGCAAAGAGAGCCCCACAAACTTCTCTTGAACAAATCTGAGTCCACACCTCAAAAGGAAGCTGCACACCATATATCAAGTCTCTGCTACTGCTGGTTCATGAGAAGAAGATTTTTTAAGATTCAAGCACACTTTTTGGGTGTGGCTCTACCAAGAGGATAGGCAACTTGATCTGAACAAAATCAAATTGCGATGTCATAACAAACTATTATTTCAAATATCAATTAAATTGGTTCAGCGGTTTGGGAGGAGAAGACGCAAACACCATGTTCACGGACGACGACGGACGGTGAGTGATCACTATTGCTCTCCTGACTGAAAGTCAGTTGAGCTAAAAAACTATTCTTCCGGTCTTTGACTCCTTATATGCTGCTGGCAGATATTCCTACCCAGGATGGCAAGTCTCGTGCCTCAAGAATGAGTATAATTTTGACATTTTTAACAAAAATTTCACTGGTAAACTAATCAACTTTTCGACCAATGATTTCTTGGAGGCAAGCAGATTTCAGAAATTCACGGAGCCTTAAAACAGGTTCTGTGTGTTTGATGTCTGGGAACCCCACAGAACCTAGTTTTTGGTTCCAACACATGCTATCGGGGAACCTATTTCTATTTTTCTGATTCTATACCTATTTTCTTTGACCAAACATGGCCTGAAAGACCATATTTTCATTTTTTGGTTTGGTACGTCCCAAAACAAAAAATTAAAATTCGGTCTTTCAGGCCATATTTGGACTGCAATTTTCTTATCCTGATTTCCAGTTTAAGACCTGCAAATGTTTAAGAAGGACCTAGAATATGCAGTGGATTGCTACTGATGAGAGGGCGAATACATTTGATGAAATAAAAAATAAACAAGTGAAAGCAGTTATCTGTGTTTTCATTTATGTCTTTTGAGCCCTTGGACACTCAAATTAATTGCGACAGATGCACTGAGACAATGATGACCCAGATGAGTGTGTACAACAATACTTGCAAGTGAAAAAGATAAGTAAGAAAAACAATCAAAACTGTGGGACAATGAAATAGTTATTTCACTTTTTACTATAAAGTTAAACAAATAAAAAAGGAATAAATATTTCACTTTTTACTTTAAAGTGAACAAATAAAAAAAATAATTAAATAATAATTCTTTGTGTATTCTGATTCGGGAGGGGAACCTATTTTTCGTTTCCGTGATTTTGCCCTGACAGAACCTTTAAGGAAATGGAACGTGCGTTTCTGTGAAATCTGCATGCCTGTCTTGAGTAAAATTTTCTCTGAAATGTAATCATGGCTACTTCACAGCGGGTTAAGACTTAAGGATTAACAGACTTTTTCAACTAGATTCATAGCATATCAAACAGCGTTTTCTTGGCCAAGAATGCTCAAGTACCAAGAAATGGGTCAGGCTAGATATGAGTTCACAATCTGTAGATCAGAAGGCACATTAACCTATGAACCCACCTCTACCACCCATGCCACCTAATCCCACAAATGTGGTGTTTCTCACCAGTTAGTGAACACAACAAGCTTTTACAAAGGAATCAAATAGTTAACTGATAAGTGCATCTACATTTCCAAGAGGTATAATCAAGAATGAGACATGACCTATAGGCTCTGAGGATGAAAAAACTGAATGACAAATTTCCTTTCACAGCCCAGTATTGCTACAGTTATCACTTTTCTCTAACCACTGCTAATGAAATGTTTCATTGATTACTTGTACTTCAAATTGGTAAACTTAACGATTGGTCTTTTAAAGTGGAAATTTCCCTGTTTTGCTTAAAGGGACAATAAGCTGTTAATTAAAAAAAAAAATTGAGGATTTGAAGAAATCACAAGTTTCATTATGCAAAACTATCTAGATAGCCACCCCCCCCCCTACCCACCCCCCCCCCCACCCCCCCAAGTAAATCTTCTGTTTCTCAGACCATTTTTTGTAAAATTGCATATGGGCGGGCAGTTTTTAATTTTATTTTTTATTTTTGTAATTATTTCATTGCCATCAAAAGTTCATATTCTTGGTTTGTTTTATATTTTAGGCCTCCATAATCTACAGAATAGCATGGGAGGTGGAGTATTTCATCCCTTGAGGAAGGCTTTGCAATGTTATAGAATCACAGAGCCTTGTTGTACTAGAGGGACAAATTTATTAACTTAGGTAAAATATCACACAAAAAACATTTCATTTTTATTTTTATAAGTTTGCATTGGTAATAAAAAGGAGAGCACATGGCAGCCAAAATGACCATGCATTGGGGGACTAAGAACAGATTTTTAACTTTTTTAGGCCTTACCCAATCACTCACATAAATTTCTGGAACAGCACAAACTGCAATGTTGTTATAAAATTTCATGAGTTTGGATTGTCATTGATTATACATGTGCTGAGGGTTTTATTTGAACTGTGCATTATTCAAAATAATATAAAGTTGTTGATTTAGTAATGCCCAGGTATTGCTCAAATAATGCACATTTATTGTTTGTGGTGGACATTCATTCGGACAGCAGTGGAGGTAAAATTATTTCCATGTGAATTCAGTAATTAAGTCATGCTGTTGTCTTTATTTGTTGAAAATTCTGATCACTTTCGTGCAATTCTGTTTATCTCTTTACAATATCATATCTTCGGAAAATGATAAATTTAAAGTAATTTGTATATTTTTTATACTTACCAATGACCCAGACTTAACTGGTGCAAACTCAATAATATCAAGAGCCAAACACAAATTTTTAACCCCCCCAATCCCCAACATTTGCATACAATACCAAAAATTAAAAGTCCTATCTGGCTCTCCATACTTTTAGTATTTGCGCATGCACAGTACTCAGGAACAGACCGGAATTGGCGCCAACATCATTCTTTGTAGATGAGCCTACTAAAATGATAACTCAGTAGGGAGGTATGAGTGCCCACTCATGGGAGGGCCATCCCCGTCTAGGCCATTGGTAAGTATAAAAAATATACAAATTACTTTAAATTTATAATATTTTTATACTACAACCAATAGCCCAGACTTAGCTGAATCATAAAAAGGCGGAGGGCCTAGGACTTAAGAATTAGCAGACCAAATGCAGCTCCTAAGCCTGCATTCCAACGTGAAAAGGAGATTAAATTTTTAAAGGAATTACGTATCCAAATAATTCCATATTCTTAGCATGAATGATTATACTAATTGGGTGCATCGAGCCCCCAATTTTAAGTCTAGTTCTGACTAAGCCACTTAAATCAGGATGGCGTATTCGAGAGTGAGAGACTAACCCCCACAAACACACGCCATATATATATAATAAACAAGCTGTATCTAAGATCAGTAATAATCTACAGACAAAACAGCTTCACTCATAGTTACACACTTATTATCAAGCCAGAAGAGATGAAGCAAAATCACCCCCCTCCCACCATCTTTTTTTGAAGGAATATTCTTCAAAACAAAGAGGGAAGCACTCTGGAATCAGTGAAAAGAGGTACCAAATAATCTATATATATTCGCCCAACAGGTACCCAATTATTAAATATTATTAATTATTGGTGCTTAACGCCACCTCAGTAGCTGAGGCTATCGTGGCGATCCCAGTTATTAAAAGTGCAAGCTTCTAATGTATGCCAGAGTCGGAGTACGTAGATAGGTCGAAATCCGGTGAAATAACGTGTACAACCTTACACTTGTCCAATTGAATCCCAATGGAAAGTATCTGTTGGAGCAAACACGCTTCTGAGGTAACCAACAGGCGACCCCATTCAGGTGTACAATTAATTCCAATAATGAAACTCCAATTGAACCGTGCGAATATACAAGAATGTGAATTCTCCTGTGTAACGTCTATGGTAGAAACCTTGATCAGAACATGGAATGGGCTATGATTAACAGATCCGTCATGGACCGTCCCCGAAATAATTAATTGTTCCCAAGGTCTGTTACAACCAATGACTGTTCGGAGAAAGAATATAATACTCCGAATAATGAAGCCAAAAATTGGAGGGGGGGGGGGGGGGGGGGGGTCGCTGAATAATTCCTATCGAACCCCCCTCACCCGCAATACTTGAATCGCTATATAAGTAAGGCCGGCGCAGTAGAGTTAAGCTATACTGCTGCTGCTATTCTCAATAAGAGTAATACAACTAAAAGCAAAGCAATCATAATAACAGAACCCGGCACGACTTGTAACGCTTTTGTGTTAGTTATCATATAGTATAAGAACCGCAGGGCTTGCTCACGTCCAACCGACTCCATAATGCCACTAAGGAGGGGGGGGGCGGGGGGGGGGGGGGGGGGGGGGGGGGGGACGTGATGACCAAATAAAACACCATATAGACATAACATCCAATCCCTAGAGTGGAAATATAATCCATAACAATAGATAGGATAGAAATGAAGAGGGAGACGAAAACAATGTTCCGACACCCGATCATAAAAACCTAGATGAATTCTTATGTTCGATCTGATATCAGGAAATATATTCCTGAGGAGTTTAGTATAGGCGTTTGAAGAAATGCTCATTAATCACACTAGGTTAATATGGCGTCATCAATAGGGATTATTGCCTCAGATAACTAATACCAAACCATACCGGTAGGGAGAGAATAACCTCCTCTAACATAACGGTATCATGTCCGATAGAACAATGAATTCAGCCTAGCTGAAGCAGCTAAAGGTCTTCCTATTCGTGAAGACAATTAAAAGGCTGATAACTGCGGCCTTAGAAGCTCACTAAAGAGACTTACAACGCCAACACAAGCTTAGAAGTCTTCATCTCCGTGAAGACAGATCTTTCAGTGTAAGTTGCAACCTTGAAAGCTCACTGAACAGAGACTTACAACTATCGTTGCGCAAGGTAGGGAATGAAGAGCCGCTATTTTTAACAGCCGTAATTCCCAAAGAGACAGTAGTCTCAGGAGATAATTTATTTCAGTTATGTTATTGCATAATCACTGAAAAACACTGCTCATGATTCTAGCTAGGCTACTATGGTGAAAACAATAAGACGCAAGTCTGTGACACCTAGGAAAACAAACCGAAAAGCAGTTTTTCCTTTAGCGGTTTTATTCCCAAAAGACAGCAGTCTGAGCCTAGCTAACGTAGCTTAGAAGTCTTCCTCTCCGTGAAGACAGATATCTCCGTGTAACTTGCGACCTTGAAAGCTCACTGAACGGAGACTTACAACTATCGTCGAGCCGCTATTCTAACAGCCAGAATTCCCAAAGAGACAGTAGTCTCAAGGTAGCTACGCTGTTATGAGTCTTCATCTGCATGAAGACATATCTGTGTCACCTGCAGCCTCTGAAAGCTCACGAAATGGAGACTTACAACAGTTGCCGCTAATGAATAAGAAAAGACCGCTGTAACAGTACATAAGGCTACTATGGCGTCCACAATAGCATTAAATGTCTTGATGCCAAGGAATACAACATCGAGAAGGAAAAGACGTACTTATTCCCTCTAACAGATATATCGATGTAAGTTGCGACCTTGAAGGCTCACTGAACGGAGACTTACAACTATCGTCATGCAAGGTAGGAAATGAAGAGCCGCTATTTAACAGCCCTAAATTCCCAAAGAGACAGCAGTCCCAAGAGATAATAAATTCAGTTATGTCACTGCATAATTACTGAAACAATCTCGCTTATGATTCTAGCTAGGCTACTACAGTGTAAACAATAAGACTCAAGTCTATGACACCAATGAAAACAAACCGAAAAGCACTGTACCTCATTGGTTTTATTCCCAAAAGACAGCGGTCAGAGCCTAGCTAATGTAGGTAGAAGTCTTCCTCTCCGTGAAGACAGATATCTCGGTGTAACTAGCGACTTGAAAGCTCACTAAATGGAGGCTTACAACCATCGACACGCAAGGAAGGGAATGACAAGCCACTATTCTAACAGCTGTAATTCCCAAAGAGACAGTAATCTCAAGGTAGCTAAGCAGTTATGTGTTTTTGTCTACCTGAAGACATATCTGTGTCACTTGCAGCCTTGAAGCTCACTAAATGGAGACTTACAACACTAGCCACAAGAAAAGACCGCTGTAACAGTACATAAGGCGACTATGATGTCCACAATGACATAAAATGTCTTGACGTCTAGGAAGAGAGCACAGAGAGGGAAAAGATGTACTTATTCCCTCTAACGGCTCTATTCCATACAAGACAGCTGTCTCAGCCCATCAATGCACTAGCGAACATCTATTCATAAGGAATAGGGCATTGCATTTCTTATACTACTGCTAAGGCGAGGAAGGTGTCGTTAATCGGGACAAAAGTCCTCGACACCTGAGCCAAAAGATCTTCGTCTTTCCATTGCCCGGTATGATAAGCTGTTTTTTGCCTAGCAAATGCAGACTTATAGTCATATGGAACAAGATTCGAAGAGGTTATAACTAAAATTTCATAATCTTAAGGTGCCCTTCTGTGAGGGGATGGAGACTCACACTCTGTAGCCCTCTCACCATCCAAATGTTCGAACTGAAAATATGGTCAACACCATCCGACAGCTCACCATCGGAGCCTGTTAACGGTAGTACCAGCGACTACTGGGATGCTGCGATATGCAGAGCAATCTGCGGCAGCCAGTCCGTGAATGAGGTTAGCAGAGCAACAATAATCTGCTTGTTACCATAAGCTGCTCACAGGACGGATATCTGGCCCCAGATCCTCGACACATGTCCCATATAAAAATGCCTCGAACGACTAGCTATCAATCTGAAGATGTGAAGTCGGATAGCTAGTCTGTGGTCAAGGTGCTTCATCAATGAAGCAGGGGAAGAAGCAAACACAAAACAGTCGCCCCTGACTGTTAACGGGAAGGAAAACCCTCTGCATTCGCGATCTGTCCCCAGATCTCACCCACTATCCCACTTAGAAACTTCTAGGCTAATCCCCTTTCGTGCGCTTCCATGTAAGAAGAAGAAGCCATAACTGCTGCCAGCCCCAGCTGCAGTGTGGAAGGAACATTCCGATGCGTGTTCCGACTCTTTATAATTTCTCACAACGGACACAGTCGACCTCGACTGTTAATGGGATGGAGAGGATTCTCCAATCGGTGATCTGACCCCAGATCTAGCCGAGTACCCCGTAGAGAAACTTCTGGCTTCTACATGCACAGATGACCAGACCGACCCAGCACAGTCCGACGGCTCACTACCGTAATCTGCTGACAAGTTTTTTAAGCTGCGATAAGCTGCGCAAATTGTGACAGCAACTCTGTTATAGAGGAGGCTTGTGGAGCAGTGGCTTATATTCTCTGCTGCATGTTGCTCCCAGGATGGAGATCTGGCCACCGATCACTTTGTCGAACGTCCCGATGAATCAAACCTCAAATCACTAGCTAGCAGATGGACCGACTTCGACGGCAAAGACTGGTGCATCTTCGCTCGGCTGCATGAACATCTGAAGTCGGGTAGCTAGTGTGCGGTCGCATGTGCTTAGCCGAAGTGGAGGAAGAAGCCGTAACTGCAGATGGCCCCAGCTGCAGTGTAGAAGGAGCAGCCAGGGAGGACATTAGCTCTCAGTGCAAGTTTCACAAAGCAATAGTCAACCTCTACTGTTACTGGGTTAGAGAAGGCTCTCTCGCTTGCGGTCTGATCCCAGACCTCGCCGAGCTCCCCAAGGAGAAACTTGCAGACTTCTTCCCCTTATTTTGCTGTCGTCGCTGGGTGAGCTTTTGATTAAAAGGTGCTCGCTCTACCCAAATCTACACTCTCCTCGACCGCATCGGACATACCCAGTATTACGGTTCCCACTATCGGGTAACCGCCTGACCGGTCGAGCTAGCTGCTGGAATAAGAGGCCTTATTCCCTTTATATTCAAGAGCACCTTAGCAGCTACCTCTGTTTGCTTCTCAGAGCGAGATGACGGCAGCACATTCTGGACAGATGTCACAATACCATCACCATGTTCTTGTTCCTCTGGAAAAGAAACTGAAAACTTGAATTATCTTGCGGTGACAGCTCCCGACATTGGAACTTCACCGCAAATACATAGCACGACACACACTTCCAATGATAGTGTCCTAATGAGTCGACCCTGACCCCACAAGTAGGATCTGAATCAGTAGAAGTGCAGCAACTACAGGCAAGGCAACAAGCATGTAAATCCGTATGTAGACTTCCTTTGCCCTACACTGAGAGCAGTGACTTCATAAATACTTACAATCCAAACAAAGTTCCCTGCACTCCTAACATCTAACATATAATCATACAATATAAGGATACATGACGAAGACAATCAAAAATAATTTTGAAATAAATCAAAACAAATTTTTTCTGAAATTTTTTTTGATAACGCCCAAGTTCCCCAAGGGAACCACACGAGCCCAAGGGCATCTCGATAGCACTTAAGTGTGGACAACACCAAAATACTAAAGCTACACTACCCAAATATTAATAAATGTATCCTAATATAATTGTGATGAAATAAAACCCGAATATTACCTGTTATGGGCGTTGTTAAAAGTAAACAACATCAAGATAGAAAAATCGTGAACTAGACAAAAGGCACACAAAGGCCTTGACTGCTAACAGGGCTGAGAATGCTCTCCAACTCGTGACCTGGCCCCAGATCTCGCCGAGTATCCCGTTGAGAAACCTGTAGGCTAATCCCCTTTGTGCGCGGATCCATGTAAGAAGAAGAAGCCATAACTGCAACCGATACTGGCTGCATTGTGGATGGAACATCCCGATGCGTGTTCCGACTCATTATAGTTTCTCGCAATGGACACAGTCGACCCCGACTGCTAACGGGACAGAGAGGGTTCTCCAACTTGCAATCTGATCCCAGATCTCGTAGAGCGTCCCGAAGGGAAACTTAAAGGCTTCTTCTCCTTATTGCCGTCGTTGCTGGGTGAGCTTTATATTATAAGGTGCTCGCTCTATCCATATTAAACTATTCGACCGCAACAGACCACCACTACACCCATCGAGCTAGCTGCATGCAGAGAATTAAGCTACACCAGATTTAATCCTGTGCATTTATATCATCAGCACCTTGGCAGCTAGCTCTATTTTACTCATCAGAGCGGGGCTCATCAGAGTGCAATGACAGCAGCACGTAACGGACAGGTGTCAGAGTACCATCACCATGTTCTTGTTCCTCTGAAAAAGAGACTGAAAGACTAGTATTAGCCAGTGGTTAAGGCTCCCATCGGAACTTCACCGCCCACCACACAGGTTGACACCTGTTTCTAACGTTTGCATAGTACAAGTATTGAAGGTGCGCCGTGACTATCGGCAAACAACACGCTTTTATTCCGAGGCTTCCTGGACGAACACTAAGTATCAATTATTATAATGGCAACAATAATAATGAAGTCAAAAACATAAGTCTGCTGCACTCCCAAAAATAAACATCACAAGGATACAAAACATAGACAATAACAAAAATTTTCGAAAATAAAATTTAAAAAAAAGTTTGAAAAATTTTGAATGAAGCCAAAGTTCCCCACGGGAACCACACGAGCCCAAGGGCATCCCGATAGAGCCTAAGTGTGGACAAACACCAAAATATTAAAGCTACTCTACCGGAATATTAATAAATGTATCCAACTATAATTGTGATGAAATAAGACCCCGAATATTACCTGTTAAGGGCGTTATTAAAAGTAAACAATGTCAGGAGGGGGCGCGGGTGGCGTCGCCGTAATCGGTTCTCGTCAGATCACCGAAGTTAAGCAACGTCGAGCGCGGTTAGTAGTTGGATGGGTGACCATTTCAGCGACTGATTCGCGCTCCCGCGTTGTGTCCTTGGGCAAGACACTTCACCCCAATTGCCTACATGGGGGCACGATTACGCTGTGTACTGAGGCGTACTGCACGTCGATGGTGCGCATGTCTTCAACCAATCTAACCATGCCTGTGCCGCGGTGCAGAGTTCAGAGTTACGATGTTGGAGAGCCGACAGCTGCTCGCCGTTGCTCGGTGGTTCTCTCCGGGTACTCTGGTTTCCTCCACCCATAAAACTGTCACCGACATGATATGACCCTGGCTGTTAATGTGTCGTTAAAACCCTAATAATAATTAAAAAAAAAAAAAAGTCAGGATTAGAAAAAACGGAAACTAGACAATAGGCACACAAAAGGCCCAAGTCAGTAAATAACTAACTGATACCTGATGCAAAGCTAGGTCTTCATGTGAAGAAAAAACAATGCATCCGATAGGAGATGCAAGACAATAACGGCCCAACACCCCTAGGGTGAGGACGTAACAGTGGGGATAAACAGAATAAACCTTCTGTACAACACGTTAAACTTTCAAAAAATTTAATAAAAAATATCAATAAAAGACAGCCAGAAAGCTTAGGAATTTATCCGGAGGGTTCATGGAAGGATAGGGAAGGAACACATAACCAACAGTAGGTAAATTATTAGCAAAACTAATGACGTCAAGGCGTATATCCCGAAATTGGGTAACATGAAATAATTTTCAAATTATTTAAAAGTTACAGCCCTGAACGTCTCAATCCACCATTGTTCACTTCCATCATCCATTAACTGCCTTGAATCCACCATATACTTCATTGATTTGTGTCTGGCATCCAGTAAAACAGAGATTTAAAGCACAGATGTCAGTTGAGATGTTTACTGACATTGGGCCAAACAAAGAATGATGTTTGCACCAATTAAGGTCTCTTCCTGAGTACTGCACATGCACAAATACTAAAAGTATGGAGGGCCAGATAGGACTTTTAATTTTTGGTACTGTATGCAAATTTTGGGGACTGGGGAGTTCAAAATTCGTGTTTGGCCCTTGATTTTATTAAGTCTGCACCAGCGAAGTCTGGGCCATTGGTTGTAGTATAAAAATATTCATCTGTATTAAAGTTTTCAATTACAGATTAAAGGAACTTTGCCTTGCTTCTGATGCCTTAATTTTTGTATACAGTGGGTTTTTTTTCACATGCTATTTCACATACAAGCAAAATCTCAGTGACAATAATTTTTTTTCAAGTTAGAAGCTTATTGCCTCTTTAAACTATCACCAATGTTTATGAAAAATTAGCTGACAGTTAATTTGAAGATACAACTTTTACATGGTAACTAATTTTCTAACATAGGTACTTCCTAATAAATCACCAGGCTTTTAAATTCCCCCCAAATTAGCAATGATAAACACTGTGCCCAAATAGTGATAATTGTGCCCAACTACTGCGAAGTTAGAAGATATTTTAGCAAATTTTGCAATGTCCCACCGATAGTTTGGTGAGATTTCCTACAGCATGCATCTTAAATAAGTTTAAAAGAGTCCACCACAGGAAATCCAAATAGTGTTAGTTGTGCCCAATTACGTATACTGCAAAGTTAAAAGATATTTTACCGAATTTTGAAATGTTTCACCAATAGTTTGGCAACATTTTCCCAGCATGCATCTTAAATAAGTTTAACCCTTTACCCAACGCAACGTCCCAAACCGGAAAACGCTATTCACAAAAGTCGACAATGAATTTTCATTATTTTTTTCATTTTTTTGTCTCAAAAGCTGGTTCCAATGAGGGGCTACCTATGTTTTTGAGACAAAAAATAAAAAAAAGTTAAAAAATTTAAAGTAATTTATATATTTTTTATACTTACCAATGACCCAGACTTAGCTGGTGCTAACTCTAACAAAACCAGGGCCAAACACAAATTTTGCCCCCCAATCCCCAAAATTTGCATCCAAAACAAAAAGAAATCATGTCCTAAAGGACCTCCATACTACACCTCTACTGCGCATGCGCAGTGACGCAGTCGTCCCGAAATTGGCGCCAATTATCATTCTTACTGGCAGTGCCTGGTCAGCGCTATGTACTCAGCGGGGAGGCAAGAGTTCCCAACTCCAGGGAGGGCCATCCCCGTCTGGGTCATTGGTAAGTATAAAAAATATATAAATTACTATAAATTTTTTAACATTTTTATACTGTACCAAGGACCCAGACTTAGCTGAATAGTAAAGAGGCTGGAGGGCCTAGGACATAGAGGAAAATCCAATAAGCTCAACTATATAGTAAAGAGGTAACCCCTTAAGGAGAAAAGGAGTATTAGGCTTTACATGTATCTTTCTTATTTAATATTAAATTAGAAAGATACACTACCCTTAATAATTGAGCACAATAACATTCATGTTCTCTATTAACATCCAGTATAACCCTTATACTAATTATTTTTAAAGCAAGCCAATAAATAAAGTAGTCCAGAGAATTGAGACTCTTTATAGTCATTTAAAAGTGTCCGAGTATTGTATATTAAAGCCCGTTTGACACTTGACATATACAAATGCTTCACACCGAGCTACACTTTAAAAATAAGACATGAATGAATTTAAACATTAATATTACACTTTAAAACCATCCCGGAAGCGACTCAGAAATACTGACTTGGAGGAGGCATTCCCTTGCTTTTCACTATAAAGCAGGTGACCTAAGGGAACACCCGCCCCCTCCCCCCTTCCCCTTGCCCTGGGTCAAATAGCCCAGAGCGAAGAGGGCAGCCGGACGGAGTCACTGCCAGAACAGAAAGCCTGCATAACTATAGTTGCAACTGTTTAGTGGACAACATTCTGAGCAACAGATAACGGACCTAAACAATGCAGGTCTCCAGAAATGGACTCAATATTTCTGAGATAAAAATTTGTAAATGTGGATGGCTGAGACCAATAAGCAGCCTTCATTAAATCTGTAATAGCAACACTATTAGCATAAGCCCAGGAAGTAGAAAGAGCTCTTACTTCATGAGCAGAAATCTTAAGCACAGACTGCTGAGAAGAAGATAAATCTTCATAAGCAGTACGGATAGTTAACTGAATCCATCTAGCAATAGAATGGACTGAAATGTCCGTTCTATTAGGCATCAGAGACAGAAAGAAACGTTTCCGTCCCTTTCTGATAAACTGAGATCTCTGTTTATAGATACGTAGTGCTCTAACAGGACAGAGTAAAGGCCTACGCCCGTCTGAAGACGGAAGAGCCTTAATAACAATAGGTTCCGGATATTTATTAGGAGCCTGATTCTTAGCTAAAAAACCCACATTAGTAGTGAAGGTGATAGTGTTCCCAACACTACGATAATGAGAATCATCCACCGATAGTGCATGAAGCTCACTGACTCTTCTGGCAGAAGAGAAAGCTAAGGGAAAAGCTGTCTTATAAGATAAGAATTTGAAATCTACTGTCCCAAGAGGTTCAAATGGCTTTTCCTTCAATTTAAGGAGAACCCAAGCTAAATTCCACTTAGGAATTAATCTAAGAGTTCTGGGTCTATTTATCGAAAAGTTTCTAACCAACTTCGATAAAGAGACATTAGATCCAATTTGTAAACTATCATGATGTGCATAGGTATCAGATAACATAGATCTATAACCCTTTATAATAACAGGCTGCAGTTTGATTTCGTCAAACAAGTATACTAGAAAGTTTGCAATGTCTGGTATAGAGGGATCAAATATATCTACAGAATGATCCCTACACCAACGACGAAAAACCTTCCACTTAGCCGCATAGTTTAGCGAAGAGGAGGTCCTCCTACAGTTAGAAATCGCGTCCACTGCTCGTCCTGTAAAGTGCTTGCCATGCAAGAAGGACCGCACAACGGAAAAACGTGAAGGTTGAGACCTTGCAGGTTGTGATGGAGTTGGCGCGATTTCCCCTGCGAAAGAAGATCCTCCCGTGGAGGAAGCTTCCGCGGTAGGTCCCACAACAGACACCTGAGTAGATTTATCCACGGTCTCTGTGGCGACAGAGATGCTACCAATAGAATCTTGCATTGAGATTGTTTTATCTTTAGCAATACTTGTTGAATTAACGGCGCTGGAGGATACGCATATCCTATCATTCCGTCCCAAGGGATCGACAGAGCGTCTACTGCAAATGCTCTTGGATCCGGACACGGAGACACATACGTCTGCAACTGATTGTTGAGATGTGTCGCAAATAAGTCTATCATTGGCCGTTCCCATTGGTAGCAAATCTGATTGAATACTTGTTTGTTGAGAGTCCACTCCGACGGCAACAAACGACCCTTTCGTGAAAGGGAGTCTGCTAGCACATTCAGACGACCCGGTATGTGACGGACCGAAAGAAGAACGTGATGTTCTAACGCAAACAGAAGGATTCTTTCCGTTAGATTGAACAACGGAACTGAATGAGCGCCTCCCTGATTCCGTATATACGCCACTACTGTCGTATTGTCAGATAGGATTTGGACATGAGCATTGTGAATAATGTCCATCCAGTGACGTGACGCAAGCCAAAATGACATCATTTCCTTGATGTTTATGTGCTTGCACAGGAATTGCGGATCCCAAAGACCCTGGCATCTCGAATCCGTTGGGATTAATGATGCACCCCAACCTGTTTGACTGGCATCCGTCATAACGGTAAAACTCAGATCCGGCAACTGCAGCGGAACTCCTTGAGTTAACCACTGAATGTTTGCCCAAGTCTGAATCTCTTGTTTCACTTGATCTGACAAGAGAACGTCTACATCGAGCGAATGAATTTTCACACTCCAATTCTGAGTCAGGAAAATTTGAAGAGGACGTGTGCGTAACCACCCCATCGGAATGAGATCCGCGGCGGCTCCGCACAGACCTATCAGTCTCATAAATTCTCTCGCCGTGACTTTGTCTGCGTGCAGACAATAGCGAGCGTAACAACTGACTAATTTCGCTCTGGTTAACGGCAGACGAACGAGATTGTTGTGCGTCTCGAAGCTCATTCCCAGATGAGTGAATGACTTGGACGGCACCAGATCCGACTTCTCCTCGTTTACTATAAAACCGAGACGTCGGAGCAATAGAAGAAGATTCTGAACATCGTTCTGAAGTGTTAACTCGTTGCCGTACCTCTGAAGAATGTCGTCCAGGTAGGCCGACGTTACCGCAGACGAATGAGCTCGGAAGTAGATCATTACCGAGTTCATTACCCGAGTGAAAGCCCAGGGTGCTAGATTCAATCCGAAGCACATCGCCCGGAATTGATACACCACTCCAAGGACTGCGAAGCGTAGATACTTTCGGAATGTCGGATGTACCATGACGTGAAAGTACGCATCTTTGAGATCTATGCTCGTTGCATAATCGTTCACCCGAATACTCGCTCTGACCGATCGAATCGTCTCCATATAAAACTTCGGAGCGACGATCAGCTTGTTTATCCAGCTCAAATCTATGACTGGACGGAACGAGCCGTCTGGTTTCGGAACCAGAAACAGATGGCTGTATAATCCCGGAGATTCCTGGTTTTCTACGACCTCTACCGCGTTCTTCATTAAAAGAGACTGCACTTCTCATAACAGAGCGTCTCTTTTCTGTGGATTTGACGGAAGATGAGTCCACTTTGGACTTCGAGTTAATGGAGGCTTTCGTTTGAAGGATATCTTTAGACCTTACGAAGTCACTCCTCTCACCCAAGGGTCGTCCGTAATCGCCGCCCACTCTTGTGAAAAGCTCGACAACCTTCCGCCAACCGGAACGCGAAAGAGGTTTAAGCCATCACCTCCTGGACCTGCGAGGCCTGCGGTAGGAGAAACCACGTCTTCCACGACCCGCACCTCGCCTCGTCGACCTCGGGGCGTCCGACCGATTGTCCCGGCCTGAAGGACGTCCCGAACGAGAGTCGCTATCCTGACGGTCTCTCGAATAAGACCAAGAGGACGCACCGGAACCTCTACAGGAACCTCTCTTGGGCGCATTAGACACAGAAGTGCCTGTCTTATTCGTGTCTGCTGTATCCAACTTCTTAGGAGCAGATCTGAACAACAGAGAATCATTAGCTTTCTTTTTAATTTTATCATAAATAGCGGAAAGCTTGCCGTCAAAGAGAAGTTCTCCTGAGACCGGAGCGACTCTAAGAGAGTTCTTCACCTTAGAATCCACTAGTGTGGATGTAGCTAGGGCTGCGTCACATCTAACCAACTCCAGATTTGCCACTGAAAGGGCAGAGTTACACGTGGAATAAGCTACTGCCCTTGAAAGAAGTCTTAAAGAGGATTGTATATCCTGAAACTCTTCCCCTTGAAGGCGCAGTGATAACGCCTTAGTAAGGTGATCTGCGTAAGATAAGGCATCTAAATTGGCTCTGTTAGACGCAATAGCTGTTTCCAACACCGCGGTTGGAATAGAAGCTGACGACGGTAATGATAGCTCTAAGTCTTCCGCCTCGTCGTCCATACGCAGAGGAACTCTCGGTATACCCTGTCCTGCCGTATCGAATTTATTCCTTGCATTAATGAAAGGCAGGTTGAGAGTATTAGCGGACAAGAAACCTGCTTTCCCCGTCCTGGAAGCAAGTTTAAATATAGCGTCGTTCAATAATTCAAATGTTCTAGCAACATTATTGGACTGCGACGGAAACTCGGGAGCGATGTCCCTGAACCGCTCAAAAAATTCAGAGTCCAATGACGCTATAATTCTCTTGTCCGGAAGCGCAGCAGTCTGGCCCGACGGAACAACTTGAGGGAGAAAGTGCCGGATGAAGTCCACGGCAGCTTTATGTTGTTCCAAAAGGGATAGCTCCAAGTCATGCGTATCCCTTTCACCATCCGGTCGGACCTCATGATGTTCCCGGTCGTCCGCCCCCGATGCTTCGGTGGAGCGTACCGACCCAGCGCCGTCGGATAATTCTCGATCCGACACCGTTTCTGTCGGCTGCTGGGATGCTGCGATAAGGTGTGCTATCTGCACAAGAATGTCCGGCGTCGAGACCTGCGGAGGCGCAGTCTTTTGCTGCTTCGCCGAGGGCAGCTCCGCATCAGATGGCTCCCGCATACTTTTCCTATGCGAACGTCCGGAGTCCATCGGTCTCGAATCCCTGGCTGCCGGATGGTGTGACCTGGTCGCCGAAGAATCCTTCATCGGCGAAGCTGGTAATATATCGGCGGTCACGCAGCCAAGGTGCGGTCGTGTGCGCTGACGAGAAGAGGAAGCCTTAACAGTCTCTGCGGACTGCTTATACAACGGAGCGTCCCGAGCGACGGACGTATGCTCTGCTAAAGACACATTTTGTACCACAACATCTGGTCCCAGATGTTGTTGAACGAGAGAGGGACCTCTCTCGCTCGCGGCCCGGCTGGACCTGGACGAGCTAGGAACCGGACTAAAAGGCTTCCTCCGTTCTCGCTTACTATCCGCCGTCACTGGGTGTGCATCTATTATGTTTATAGTGCTCGCATCACCCAAAATTTCCTCTTGGACCGCATCGGACGAACCCGGCTCCCGAACCATTCGGTGAATGGATGCTACACCGGGCGAGCTAGCGGACGACATTTGTCTAATCTCCATGAGCACTTTTGCCGCTAGCTCTGAATTCATTTGTGACGACGGACGCACACTTGAAGAAGATAACATGGAAACATCACCCTGTTCTGGTTCCTCTGAAATAGAAACTGAGAGAGTAGAGTGACCTTGCGGAGAAAGAGCCGGCATCGCTCTTTCTCCAGAAACAACATATCGTGACACACGTTTCCAATGTTTCTCATCCCAATGTTCACATATAGGACAGGGATTAATGCGAGAACACTGACTACAATTAATACAATGAGCATGTAAGTCAGAGGAAGATTTCTTCCTATTACAATTTGAACAACGTCCCTTCATTGTGAAAGAACAACAATAAGTCCTAGTTACTCGCAAAAACCCCTGACACAAAGATACATAATAACATGATCCATTAATAAATGAAAAAACAATTGCAAAACAAAATAATTTTGAAAAAATATTTTTTCAGCGAAGCCCAAGTTGCTGAAAAGTAACGTTGAGCCCCGATGGATCCGATGGCAAAGTGTGGTCAAAAATTTTAAATTTATATAAAATAATTAATGAGACACTTTCGGATAATATAAATGTATCTTATAGTGAGATAAACTACAGCAAAGGCAAACAGCCCCCCTCAAAAAAGGCTGTTGCCAATGAAAACAGTGTAAAAACACCAGAAAACATGACTCCAGGCACTGAAAAAACTGGCCCGGAATCAGTCATCAATTACACTCTATCTGATGCAAAACAGAGACTCCCAGGGGAGAATCTGCAGAACATCAGATGGAAGATGCAGAACACAAACGTTATACACCCATGTGTGAAAACGTAACTATGGGGAAAATAACAGAAAACATTCTGTAACCAAGCAACTCTCCCAGGAAATTTTAGAAATGAAATTTCTCAAAAATATGCCAAAAGCATGGGAGAATTGCAAGGGGGGAATTTAGAAGGCTAGGGGAGAGGAAACACTGAATAAGCAGTACAGACATGTTAACTCTCCCGGAATGCCCGGGAAAATCCCGGAATTTCAGTGTAGTTCCCGGCCTCCCGGACGGGAATCAGTTTTGGACCAAAAATCCCGGAAAACAACAGTCAAATATTTCGTTCCCGTTGTAACTTATGAAAAACGTTCGGAGTCAAATCACATGCATTTCAAACTCTGGTAAAAACTCACGAAGCAGTAAAATATGGATTTAAGTTAAATTTATTTAAGAAAAGGCTATTTTACGATATATATTTCAACTGTGTTCATGTTTATTTCTGGGGTTTTTCTTCGGAGATTTGTGATAAATGTGCGAGTGTCGAAGTGAAAATAGGTGACTTACTTTCAAAAAATTGAAAACTCCACCTTCATTTAAATGCAGTTTTTGGAAATTAAAATATATGAAAAGGAATTAAATAATATATATTTATTTATTCCTTCATAGAATAGCTTTAATTCTCATCCCTTTTCCAAAATCAAAACGTAAACATCAACTATTTAGCACAGCTAAAAAGTAGGTTAATGTCGCTTAGGATGCCGAAAAATTATGACAGCATATTTAAACACAATGGACTTTTTTTCTAACACCACATTTATTCTGTTGTGCTGACTACAGAACTGTTAACTGTTGGCCATCTGTTACCAGAAAATTTTGAATGGAATTGAACAAAAATGCTTCAGTGATGAAAAGAAAAGTTTTGTGTAGGGCATAAGCGTCCCACATGCATGAAGTTTGATAAAGATACTTTCTGAGTACTAATGTTCTTGAAGTAACTGAACAACAGGACATCTTTTCCTTTTAACATTCCCAGACTTTGGAAATTATTAGCTAAATAGACATTGATAAGAGCAAACCACAGGTGGATGTGCTCTGTGGGACAGTGTGGGTGGGTGGGGAGGGGGGGGGGGGGGGGGGGGGGACTCAGGAAGTAGAGGATACCGGGGGGGGGGGGGGGGGGGTCAAATCAACAGTTATTTTATGATTTGTTTAATTTTTCAACATAGCATAAATGCATCAGCATAGTTGACAACTAGTTCTGGATATAACCTTGTGTTAATAGTGGTCCGTGAGCTGAAAATTCACAAGGTTTTTTCTTTTATTTTGCCCCTGCGCGAACTTTTCCCTGAAATCCATCCCATTTCCCTGAAAATCACCCTCAGGTTCCCTGAAAAATTATTCTGGAGGTTAACGTGTCTGAAGCAGTACAACAATTAGCAAGAATGACAACAAGAGGCCCATGCCTCGAAAATAGGCAACTTAACATAATTTCATCAAAAAATTTTTAAGTACAGCCCTGATTATTTTTTGTCACTTCTTTTTCCTCTCCTCCTTCTATCCTCCTTAGAATCACATTTTCTCCAAAAATTACGTGTCTGGCATCCTTTAAACTGAGATTTACAAGCACAAAGATCAGGGAGATGTTGACTGATGAAGGGCCAAACAGAGAATGATAATTGGCGCCAATTTCGGGACGACTGCGTCACTGCGCATGCGCAGTAGAGGCGTAGTATGGAGGTCCTTTAGGACATGATTTCTTTTTGTTTTGGATGCAAATTTTGGAGATTGGGGGGCAAAATTTGCGTTTGGCCCTGGTTTTGTTAGAGTTAGCACCAGCTAAGTCTGGGTCATTGGTACAGTATAAAAATAATGTTATTCAAGAATTTTCTTTGCAAGTGTCATATTACGTAAAGGGTTAAAAGAGAGAAAAGCAATCTGCATCAATAATGTCATCAAAACTAGAGATCTTATCTATTGAATTGGCATCTGTGGCAATTCCTGTTAAAACTCCATGCAATAACATTAGCAATGCAGAAAACTCTCAACAAAAATGGGGGTAACCTAAGCTCCTGCATGAAAACCATTAAAAGTATTGGCAACAGGTTTGGAGAACATGAATTGGCATTTTTTTCTCCCACAAGAGGAGCATCACACTGGTTCTATACTCAACGCGGTAACAAAATTGGACAGATCTAATGGCTTGTAAACTACACTCAAGAAAAGACTATTAAAATGAAAAAGTATGTGCCTATGAAAAATTAAATAATTCAGATAAGCAATTAGAACATTTTTGACTTGAGATGTTACATTCTAAAGCCTAAAATTTTGTTCATTCATTGAGAACTTTCAATACTAAGGTCGACCATAAAAAACATTTCATTACTCTTTATCCATTCTAGACTCTATCAGTTTGATATCAAAGACTTCTTTCAGATAGCTTTCCATGAGAAAATATTTCAGCCTTCCTTTAAAAGTAAAAACAAATACTATGACTGTTTTGGGGGGGGGGGGGGGGGGTCAAGAAGACTATGACTGCATAGTATATCCCTCCTGGTAAAAATCAATCTTTTATTATCTTTTTGGTAAAAAGCACAGTTATTTGTCATGCATGGTAAATAGTAAACAAACTTCTGAGTCCTGTGCAACAACTCTTGAGAAACTCTGTGCAGCCTCCTGTTCAAAATCATCTATTCTTATTTTCAGTTCTTTCAAAAATATTTCCACATTCTGGTTTGAAACACAAACACCTTGTGCCAAGACCTTGAAAAAAATAGAAAATAAAATAAATCTGGAGGTAAAAATGAAAACTCCACAGGACAAAGAAAATCATACTTCCTAAATTACATGTGCAAAATTATCAGGTCTTCAAGAGACTTTTTACCTGAAATGGGGCTTTTGTAGTGCACCGGTATCTAAAACAAAAAGGGAGTTGAGAACACTTTAAATTTGTCCATGTCCTAGGAATAAACATGAATGAAAAATCGGTTGCCTTATTTCTTTTGGGACAAACAAAATGATCATTCTCCAAGTTTGTATAAGACTGAGAGCACTTGATGTATCAGAAAAGTGTTAAGAATAAGAAGAACAGCAGAGGAGTGAAAAAAGTGCCTCAAGAGAAAAATGAGTTGCGTAAACGATAACAGATAAATCAATGACAACTGAAAAGGGTCACTAATTGGTGAAACAATTTCTATGACGAGTTAAATTAACTAACAGCAAAAATTAGATCAGTGATGAGCTGAACTGTTCTGCTGATGTGCAAAAAATGTTTTTCCAGTTAAGAACGTGAATGAAAGTTAATGGTAAAAGAAAAGTGGATGGATGGATGGATGGATGGATGGCAGATTGTCTCACTCACTGACTGACAGACTGACCAGATTACCTAATATACTGGCTGATGGATGCCACGACAAGATGGACAGCCTTACAAACTGACTGCCAGAATGACTGATAGATGGACTGACTGACTGACTGAATAGACTGATGGTTGAAAGGACAGATGACCTAACAAATGGTTGGATGGATGGATGGATGAACTGACTGACTGACAGGACAAATTGACTGATAAAATGACTGATGGCTTGACTGATTTGTGTTATAAACGTTGGATCCCATCAGGTTTGTGCTGGATCTGAAACTGTCATGGAAATTTTTATTTTTAAACCTGTAGATTCGAACATGGGACTATCGAATCTCATTGAGGCTGGTAAAAAAAACCTTCCAAATTTTCAGGCCAATATCGGTAACAGCACATGGCTCATTGCCATGAGCTCCCTGAAAAATGTACACAATGTGCACATGAATCTCAAATATGGCAAAATTTACTGTACACCTGGGTATTCCAAAATCAAAGAACTGCGGACTTTCCAACTTACTAACCTGGCACAGGCAGAGTTAGCATTTGATGTGAAGTATGCCTTTGCACACAGTGCCACAGTGATCCACATGGGCAGCAGGATTAAGAGTGTTGCCCAAAGACACAGAACAGATGGCAAGGGTCAGGATCGAGCCATCAATCTTCCAGTTAACAGTTTCCTTACAGCCAACTAGTAGAGTACTATATTATGTTAGGTAGTATAAATTTATCTATCACTTTAATTATTTTGTTTTCCTAATAAACTACAAAAAAAATAACAAGGTGCAATGCCACACGTATGCCTTGCCAAGGGTTTCTTAAGTTGAAGGGTTTCTAAGTTGAAAAAAAGTGGGAAAAGGCCCATAACTCAAGAAAAAAAAATGGACAAAACCTGTTACTTGTGAATGTCCTTTCCCCCACAGCAGTCTATCAGCATACCAAAGATCATTTTAATCCAGCATCCACTGACTGAGATATGAAAGTCCAATATTGTTGCAGATGGACAGACCCCATTTCTATATCCCCACAAACTTTGTTTTGGCACGGGATAACAAATTATAGATAAAAACCTCCAATGGAGTAGAATGTATTGTTGTTGCTATATTAGTTCCAGTAGTCATGCAGAAGTGATGGAACATGTGGTGATATTCATTATTAACAAAATTTAAATTTGCCCCTTGAGTGCATCAAGGTGCCATCTGCAAAATGAAGGCACAGCAGATGGCACCTCGATACAATCAAGTGACGATTTGCTTCTGGTAAAATATAAACAATATTCAAAGAATTAAGAAGAGAACATTACAATAGCACTAACTCTAATAACAAATTTGTTTGTTTATTGGGATTTAATGACAGTTTCATCAAACAGGATCATATCATTTCTGGAAACTCTTATACCATTTGTGGCCATATTTTAAGTGGTTGAGTGCTAGAAGCCACTGTCAGGGCTTTCAAAACAATGAGAGAACCAGAGCAAAAACCAACATTTTCCTTGCCCATGTTTCATATTCAGTCAAACGCAAATAATAGTTTGTTCATACAAATTTGTTCTATTACAGCTTATTGGAGAGTGCCCAGAGGCACTCTCCAATAATTTGTAATAAAACAAATTTTGAATAAATTCAGACCACCAAAAATAATCTAGCCTTCAACCAGTTATCAACCAAATACTGAATTATCTATGCATTGTAACCATCTTATCAACGAACTTCTTATGAAACTCATTTCTTCTTTATATGGAGAAAGTACATGATCTGAAGGCATTGCTAAGGGCTTACTGTAAGGGCTTACAATTGTCAACAGTGAATTGTTGAAATTGAAAACTTGGAAAACTGGAAAACTTAGGGCTTACATACCTGATTGAACTTGCAGGAATTTACTGGTGTCAAAGCTAAAACAGTGACATATATTTCAGGTGACATAACAATCTGACTCCCAGGTATAAGCATCTACAATAAAAACAAAAATTTACTAATGCAGTGCAACGCTGTTAACTAAATAGTCACTCTGCTGGAGAAAATTATTCCAATTCGCAGCAATATTTAATTAACCAGATTAAGGAAAAACATTTCGTTGTTATTTCAATAGGATTTTGCAAGTTGATTCCGGTAAATATTTGCCCAAATCTTCAAGTACGCAAAACTTCGTAGATTCGTGCAAAAAATGCATAAAAATACAATTGTGATTGGCAGTTCTATTCTGGAACACTAGTTATTTTCTGCATTATGACTGCAATACATATAAAAGGTAAAGTTTATCTAATCCTAAATATCATTATGGCGCACTTCAGAGGACTTCTGCACAAAGTATTCAGTCTGAACTAGAATGGGAGTATGTCAAACCAGTATACTGCACATCAAGGGAAGTAAGAAATTCACTGCATGGTCATTTTTATAAATTTATTTAAATACATTGTTTGAGATCTCTGGTTTGCTTCTGTGGGGGAATATGAAACAAAAAACAAATGAAGATGATTTCCTTTTTCACTTTTTCAAAGAATCACTGCACCAGCTCAACTGAACAGTTACCAAAAAAAAATTAAAAAATTACTGCAGCCCTATTTTAACCATTGTCACGACTTTCATTGTGGGAATGATTTAGATAACTATTGACAGGAGCCTGCACATGATCGACAGAAAGGCCACCTACCAGTATTGCCAGTTTCAGAATTGAGATTGATAAAAAATGTTGCCAATGTGGTGTGAGACAATTGATTTCTAAAAAGCTATTTCCAAACTATCTCAATTTTCACAATCATTTTGGAAATTAGTTTTTATATTTGCTAGAGACATTCTGTCACTGTCAGGTTGCTTTGCAGATAATTCCAAGGATTCATGTGAGATCCATTTCATGACAATCCACTTGTATTCACCCAAAGTATGGCAAAATTTTGATCCTGCAAATGTTGGTCATTTACCAAAATATCAGCGTTAAATTGAGTATTCAGTCTATTAATCAGTAGATCTCAATAAATTGGATATCTCTTAAATGAATATACAACCCTGTTAACTGAATATGACTTACTCCCGATAGCGGCAAATTAAATCATAATCGGTATACCAAAAAGTCACTTTCAATTTGCAAGTGATTTCACTTCACTGGTGTTATTGTTTTCTTCTTTTTCCCTTTTCCCAGTCTGTCTGACCATGAAACGTTTCTTTATCACTTTTCTTTCCCAACTGTTCCAAGTGGTTTGTTTCAACAGTGACCATTATTACACTAACAACTGAATATTGTTTACCTTGAATTTGAATCAAGTTGAGGTGGAAGACACATGGGCTCTATTCGAGTAAGCCTGCAATAGTTAGTCACATTGTGCATTCCGACCAATGGCATGCCTGCTATTTAAAGCCTGGAAATTTTCCTTTGGAAATGCCAAGGGTTTCCCTGTAATTTTATGCTTGTACTTGAAAGTGATTGGCTGTTTGCACACACTGACAAAATGATAGTTGCCTTCAAAACAGTGTGCTCAAAAGTGTCTGATTCAAGACCTATGCAAGGTACTTTATTGTTTTCAAATAAACAAAAGCAAGTCACTTGCGCATTCTAAACCAAAACAAATACAATGATACTAAACCAGCCCATTACAACAACCACTTAAAAAGACTGTTTATTTTTTAAGTGCTGTGGTGTACTAATTTTAACACTTCTTGTGATAAACTGGGGCATGTGAACACACAGTTCAAAATGTGAGGGAGGACTGCTGAATATTATAATATCATGAAGACTCCTCAGAGTCTGTTTCATTCCAGATTCCCACAATAACATCCGAAATATCCACTGCAATCCCGAAAAAAGCGTCTGCTAATTAACTGCCATGTTGGGTGTAATTATTAGTGAACATTTTGGTCAATCTGGCAGATATTTTGGGCAAAGTTGCAAGCAGACATTCTCCCCTATACATTGTTTGGCACATGGCAGTAAAAAATAATCGGTATTAAGATATACTGCAGAATCATTTCCTGAATACCGAGGTATCTATTTATCCCAATACTGCCCAATGCTATCTAAGGTCACATATTTCTGTACAATGGCTAATCATGACCACCACATGGAGATAAATACAAGTTAGGCCACACAAAGTGGATCTTCTGTTTCTCAGGCCATTTTTGTAAACAAGAGGACCCAAGGGGCCTTAATCGCTCACCTGACAAAGTGGTTCAAAGAAGTATTTGGGGTCACATTCAGTTAGACATGGTTTATCAACACTGCAAAGGAATGAAGTGATGAAAGGCAAATTTCATGGAAAAACACTGAGAAGTTAAAAAATTTATAGTAATTTATATATTTTTTATACTTACCAATGACCCAGACATAGCTGGTGCTAACTCTTAAAATATAGGGCCAAACACAAATTTTGCCCCCCAATCCCCAAAATTTGCATCTAAAACAAAAGAAAACATGTCCTGAAAGGCCCTCCACACTTCGCCCCTACTGCGCATGCGCAGTGTCAAGGACGTTCCGAAATTGGCGCCATTAATCATTCTAATAACCAGTGCCTGGTAAGCGCTATGTACTCAGCGGGGAGGCAAGAGTTCCCAACTCCTGGGAGGGCCATCCCCGTCTGGGTCATTGGTAAGTATAAAAAATATATAAATTACTATAAATTTTTTAACATTTTTATACTGTACCAATGACCCAGACATAGCTGAATAGTAAAAAGGCTGGAGGGCCAAGGACATAGAGCAAAATGGAATACGCTCAATAAAATAAAATAGAGTCATCCCCTGTAGGGAAAAAGAAGTAATAGGCCTTACATGTATCTTTCTTATTTATGATAAATTATTAGAAAGATACAACACCTTCCAAAATTGAGCTTCATACATCCATGTACTCTATTAATATCCAATATAATCCTTATACTAATAATTTTTAAAGTAAGCCAATAAATAAAGTAAGTCTAGAGAATAGAGACTCTTATACTCCTAAAAGTGTCTGAGGATTGCATAATCATGTCCGTTGACATATGCAATATTCAAAAGCTATACTTTAAAAACTAAGACTTGAATGAATTTTAAAAACCTAAACTTCTCACTAAACAACCATCCCAATAACAGCTCAGAATTACTAACTCCGGAGGAGGTATCCCCTTGTTTTCATAGTAAAACAGGTGACCCAAGGGAACACCCTCCCCCCCCCCCCTTTTTCTTGCCCTGGGTCAAATAGCCCAGAGCGAAGAGTGCAGCCGAACGGAGACACTGCCGAAACAGACAGCCTACCTAGCTATAGTAGCAACTGTTAAGTGAATGACATTCTGAGCAGTAGATAATAGACCTAACAATAGAGGCCTCCAGAAATGGACTCGATATTTCTGAGATAAAATTCATGAATGTGGATGGCTGAGCGCAATGAGCGGCCTTCAAAAATCTATAATAGCGACACTATTAATGTAAGCCCAAGAAGTAGAAGAACTCTTACTTCATGAGCCGAAATCTTAAGCACAACTGCTAAGTCAATGATATACCATAAGCAGTACTGATAGTTAATAGAATCCATTAACAAAAAAATGGAGCGTAACGTCCTTCTACTAGACATCAAAGACAGAAGAAGCTTACGCCCATAGTAACAAACAGATATCTGTTTATAAATACATAAACTGTACCCGGAAAGAGTAAAGGCCTATGCCCATACGAAGACGGAAGGACCTTAAAATAATAGGTTCCGGATAATAGGAGCCTAACTCTTATGCAACAATCCAACCTAAATAGTAACGGAAGTAGTGATTCCGAAACTACGAAAGTGAAAATCATCCATCGATAGTGCATGAAACTCACTGACTCTACAGTAAAAGAGAAACCAACAGAATTACTGTCTAAAAGGTCAGAATTTGAAAACTACTGTTTCCAGAGGCTCAAATGATTACTTAGCTAAATAAGAACCGAAGTTAAAATCCATATAGGAATTTAATCTAAAGATTCTAAGTCTATTTATCAAAAAGTTACTAACTGACTTAGATAAAGAGACCAAAGACTCAATTGTAAACTATCGTAGAGTGCATAGGTATGAGGTAACATAAACCTATAACCTAAATAATAACAGGCTTCAGTAGATCTTGTGAAACAAGTATACTAAAAAATAGCAATGAGTAGTATGGAGGGATCAACAATATGAACATAATGATCCCTACACCACGACGGAAGAGCCTCCACTTTAGCCGCATAGAATAGCGAAGAAGAGGATCTCCAATAGTAAGAAATCGCGTCCAAAGCTCGTCCAGTACAGTGCTTACAATGCAATACGGACCACACAACGGAATACATGAAGGTTGCGACCTTGCGGGTTGTGATAAAGATGACACGATTTACCCAGTGAAAAAAGATCCTCACATAGAGGAAGATTTCACGTTAAGACCCACAGTAGACAAGAGAGTAAATTACCCATGATCTCTGTGAAGATAGAGATGCTATCAACAGAAATGTATTGTGGTTGTTTATCTTAGCAATACCTGCTGAAACAACAGCGCCGGAGGATACGCGTATCCTATCATTCCGTCCTATAGATCAATAGAGCGTTAACAACATTAGCTCAGAGATCTGGACAAGCCAACACATACGTCTGCAATTGATTAGCAAGCTGTGTCATAAATAAATCATCATTGGGCGCTCCCATAGATAGCAAATCTGATTGAATACTTGTTTGTTGAGAGTCCATTCTGACAGCAACAAGCGACCCGTAAGAGAACGGGAGTCCGATAAAACAATGAGACGACCCGGAATATGACGGACCAAAACTGAACTTGGTGTACTATAACCAACAGACGGATTCTTTCCATTAAATTGAATAACGGAAACGAAAGAGTGCCTCCCTGGTTCCGGAGATACGCCACTACTGTCGAATTAAAGGACAGGAATTGGGGCATGCGTTTCTGAATAATGTTCATGCAATGACATAAAGCAAGCCTAAAAAACATTATTCCGCGGAAGAAAACTGATTGCTAAGAGACTGCGGAACCCAAAGACCCTGGCACTTCGAATCCGTAGGGATCAGTATTATATCCCAATCTGTTTGACTGGCAACCGTCATAACAGCCACACTCGGGTCCGGCAACTGCGGTGGCACTCTCTGAGTCAACCACCGAATGTTTGCCCCAGCCTGAATCTCTTGTAACACTAGATAGACAAGAGAACGTGTAAATCGAGCAATTCATGGATTGCCGAAAAGTTGCCATCGAAGAGAAGCTCCTCCGAGAACGAAGCGACTCTGAGAGAGTTCTTAACCTTACTATCCATGCGTGTGGATGTAGGTAGGGCTGCGTCACGTCTAACCAACTCCAATCAGCCACTGAAGGGTGGAGTTATACGTGAACAAACTACTGCCCTCAAAAGAAATTACATTGAGAATAACATCCCGTAAATCTTTTCTTGAAGACGTAATGATAACGCCTCAGTAAGGCGGATTACGTATGATAAAGCGTCTAAGTTAAGTCTACTATACATCATGTCGTTCCCAACATTGAAATTGGAAAAGTCATAAACGGCGAAAAAGAATATATGCAGTCTTTAATCACACCGTCTAGACGCATATGAACTCTCGGTATGCCCTGCTCTGCCAAAATAAACTATTCGTATAAATGATAAAATGGCAGAAATGAGCAACGCGGACAAGAAACTAAACTATCATGCTTGGTAGCAGGCTTGTATATATATATATATAGCGTCGAAAAATAAAACACATGTTGTAATGACAATATTGGACTGCGTCGGTAAGTCAGGGACAATGTCCCTGAACCGATCGAAAAATCCGAGTCCAATGACGCTATAAGTCTCTTATCCAAGATCGCAGCAATGAAGTCCGAAATAACAATCACTGGAAGATAATGCCAGAAGATATGAAAGGCATCTTCCGATACTACTAAAGGGAAAACTCGAAATCTTTCGAATCCCTTTCGCCATCCTGTCGGACCCTATAAAGCGTTCGGTCGTCCGTACCTGATGCAACCGCGGACCGCACCGACCCAGCGCCGTCGGATAATTCCTGATTCGACCGAGAAACTGTCAATTGCTGGGATGCTGCGAAACAACTGTGCTAACTCGGATAGCACGTCCGTCACTGAGGCCTGAGGAGAAGCGGTCTTACGATGCATTGCCGCTGGAAGCTCCGTGATCGTTACCCCCGTGCATACTACCAATATGCGAGCGAACGGAGTGTATAGGCCTCGTGTCCCTTGGCTACCGGATGGCGCGACCTCTTCGCCGTGGAATCACTGAATGCCGAAACTGATCGGATACTCGAGGTCACGTAGCCAATGTGCGGTCGTGTGCCCTGCTGTGAGGATGAGGAAGCATTAAGGACAGTCTCTCGGACTGTCAATATAACGGAGCGTCCCGACCGACGGACATATGCTCCGAATGTAAAATATCTGAACCACAACATGCGGTCCCCTATGTTGTTGGACGAGAGAGGGACCTCTCTCGCTCACAGCCCGGACGGACCTGGACAAGCCAGGAAACCGGACTAACAGGCTTCCTCCGATCTGTCCTCAATCTGCCGTCACTGGGTGAGTACTAAAGTAATTAAAGTGCTCGCATCACCCAAATCTCCTTCCTAGACCGCAACGGACGAACCCGGCAGCCGAACCATTCGATGAATGTACGCTACACCGGGTGAGCTAGCGAATGTCACTCCGTAGGCGATAGACATATTCCATGAGCACTTATTGCCGCTAGCTCTTCATTAACTATGACGACAGAGGCACACTTTTGAAAGACATCTCCATAACTCTTCGAACAAGAAACCAGAAATGCTTGGTTAGCAAGCATAAAATAATAATATATATAGCGTCGTTCAATAATTCGAAAGTTTGTGTGACATTATTGGACTATGTCGGAACTGAGGGACGATGTCCCTGAACGAACCAAAAATTTCTAAGTCCACCGACGCTATCAGTTTCTTATCCGGCATCGCAGCATTCTGGTCCGACGAAAGAAGCTGTAGAAGACCAAGTCAGATGACATACACAACAGCATATGTTGTTCCGAAAGGGAAAGCTCGAAATCCTCCGAATCCCTTTCGGTATCCCGTCGGACCGGATGAAACTTTCGGACGTCCGTACCCGCTTCCGCGGAGCGTCCCGACCCAGCATCGTCGGATAAAATATATGCGACAGATTCAGTTGATGCTGGGATGCTGCGATAAACTGTGCTATTAAGGAAAGCACGTCCATTCCCGAGGCCTGTGCAGTAGCGGTCTTACGATGCATTGCCGCCGGAAGCTCCATGTACGTTGACTCCCGCACACTTCCTATGCGAACGTCCAGAGTCTGCAGGCCTCGTGTCCCCTGGCTACCGGATGGTGTGACCTGGTCGCCGAAGAATCCTTGATCGGCGAAGCTGGTAATATATCGGCGGTCACGCAGCCAAGGTGCGGTCGTGTGCGCTGACGAGAAGAGGAAGCCTTAGCAGTCTCCGCGGACTGCCTATACAACGGAGCGTCCCGAGCGACGGACGTATGCTCCGCTTGCGACACATTTTGTACCACAACATCTGGGGCCAGATGTTGTTGAACGAGAGAGGGGCCTCTCTCGCTTGCCGTCCGGATGGACCGGAACGAGCTATGAACCGGACTAAAAGGCTTCCTCCGTTCTCCCTCCGATCCGCCGTCACTGGGTGTGCATTAGGTTAATTTATAGTGCTCGCATCACCCCAAAATTCCTTCTAGACCGCAACGGACGAACCCGGCTGCCGAACCATTCGGTGAATGGACGCTACACCGGGCGAGCTAGCGACGTCAAAGGCCGTCGAACCTACTAGGGTCCTCTTAGGCAATTGGCGTATTTACATGAGCACTTTTCCGCTAGCCCTTCATTAATTGTGACGACGGAGGCACACTGTTGGAAGACATCACAGATACATCACCCTAATCTTGATCGTCTGAAATAGAAATTGATAAAGTAGAGTGACCCTGCGGGGAAAGGACCGGAGTGTCCAAATCCCCAATAACATACCGTGACATACGCTTCCCATATTGTCATCGAAATCATACGATACAGAACAGGAGTTAATGCGAGTACACTGACCACATATAGAATGATAATAAAGTCAGAGGAAGACTTCCTCTTAAAACAATTGATCAATATCCTTTCAATGTGAAAAGAAAACAAGTCCTGGTACTCGCACTAACCCCTGGCAATCAAAATACATAATAATAATATGATCCATTAATATAGAAAAAATAATTGAAATCAAAATATTTTGAAAAAATATTTTTTCAGAACAGCCCAAGTTTCTGAAAAGTAACGTTGAGCCCCAATGGATCCCAAGCCTAAGTGTGGACAAAAATTTTAAAAATATTTTTAAACAATTTATTCAACACTTACGAACAATAATAATGTATCTAGTTATGATTAAAATAACATCAAGATATTATTTTTTAGAAATCCCCCCCTCACACAGAGGGCTGTTGTAAATGTAAACAATGAGTGTAAAAACACTAAAATAAGACTCCAGGCACCCAGGCCCGAAATCAGTTACCAAAAATACACTATCTGATGCAAAACAGAGACTTCCAGGGAAGAAACTGCAGAACATCAGATGGTAGATGCAGAACACAACGCCTAACCACACTAGGTGAAGACGTAAACATGGGGAAAAGAACAGAATTCATTCTGTTATTCAGCTAAAACTCCCAAGAAAATTTAGTAATAATAATTACAAAAACTATGCCAAAAGCATGGGAGAATAGCAAGGGGGGACTTAAAGGACAGGGAGAGAGGAAAACACTTAAAAAACAGTGTAACTAAATAATCAGAATGACAACAAAATGGCTGCTGCCTCGAAATAGGTAACTTAACATAATTTCATTAAAAAATTTTAAGTTACAGCCCTGATAATATTCTGTCACACATTTTTTTCCTCTCCTCCTTCTCTATCCTCCTTAGAATCACCATTTCACTAATATTTATGTGTCTGGCATCATTTAAACTGAGATTTATAAACACAAAGATCAGTCAGATGTTAACTGATGAAGGGCCAAACTTAGAATGATTAATGGCGCCAATTTCGGAACGTCCTTGACACTGCGCATGCGCAGTAGGGGCGAAGTGTGGAGGGCCTTTCAGGACATGTTTTCTTTTGTTTTAGATGCAAATTTTGGGGATTGGGGGGCAAAATTTGTGTTTGGCCCTATATTTTAAGAGTTAGCACCAGCTATGTCTGGGTCATTGGTACAGTATAAAAATATGGATTTGACCAACTTGAACCTAACCTGCTCCCCTCCCCAAGTAGTGATGAACCTATTATCGGCATCGGCTACCGGCATCGGCCGATAATGGGGTAATCGGCGAATCATCGGCATCAGCAGAAAAGGGGATTACTTTGCCGACAGGGGTGCGCTGATTGTTATAAGGTCGAAATGAACTGTCATTTTTTTTTACTCACAGCCATATCGTCAAAAACAGAGTTTACACGTGAAACTTTCAGGAATGTGTCAATACTATTGATTCCAGAATTCTGTGCATTTTAATATTCTAATATTTCTATGAATACTTTAAAGCTTAGCCACAATTTCAATTTGTCACATGGTCATATATGATTCTTATTACACGGAAAGCCCGGTCCAGTTTCTTAAGTTGTAACATCATTGTTTAAAATTAATAAATATTAAAATTGGCAGAATCACGTGATTTTCAAAATGGAAAGGTCTACTGTAAACGTACATACTAAATACTGGGCTTATGGCCGATATGGGAAGAAAGGAATAAGTCAGATTTACCCAAGTCAGGACAGTGTCTGTCAGTCTGTGTACAGCTACCACAGGATCGCTATATGTTTAAAATACAAGAGGCCTCAAGGGGCCTTAATCGCTCACCGGGCAAAGTGGTTCATACACAGTGGTTCAAAGAAGTATTTGGGGTCACATTCAGTTAGACATGGATCATCAACACTACAAAGGAATGAAGTCATGAGAGACAAATTTTATGGAACTAGGGACATGGCTTAAACAAACTTGAATCTTACCCCCTAAGGATGCTGAATACCAAATATCAAAATCATTCATCAGCTGGATCTGAAGAAGAAGATTTTTAAAGAACAAACTTGAATCTCACCACCCCCCCCCCCCCACCCCCACCCCCGCCAAGGATGCTACACACCACATATCAAAACATTCCGACTGCTGGATCTGAAGAAGAAGATTTTTAAAGAAAATTCCTCATTTCGAACTAAGTTACAATTCAAGCTCCCACAGTGAGCCCAAATATGGACCTAGGGACATGGCTTGAACAAACTTGAATCTCCCCCCCCCCCCCCCCCCCCCCCCCCCCCCCCCCTAAGGATGCTGCATACCAAATATCAAAACATTCTGACTGCTGGATCTGAAGAAGAAGATTTTTAAAGAAAATTCCTCATTTTGAACTAAGTTATAATTCAGGCTACCACAGTGAGCCCAAATATGAACCCAGGAACTTGGCTTGAACAAACTTGAATCTCACCCCCTAAGCATGCTGCATACCCAATATCAAATGATTCTGCCTGCTGGATCTTGAGAAGAAATTTTTAAAGAAATTTGCCTGAAATGCACTAAGTTCAAATTGGGCTCCTATACTGAGCCCAAATATGAAACCAGGGGGCCGATTTGAACAAACTTGAATCAGATCCACCCCACAATGTTGCAGACCAAATATCAAAAGATTCTGCCTGCTGGATCTGGAGAAGATTTTTAAAGAAATTTGCCTGAAATGCACTAAGTTCGAATTCAAGGTTTTATAGTAAGCCCAAATATGAATCCAGGGGGCCGATTTGAACAAACTTGAATCAGATCCACCCCACAATGTTGCATACCAAATATCAAAAGATTCTGCCTGCTGGATCTTGAGAAGAAGATTTTTAAAGAAATTTGCCTGAAATGCACTAAGTTCGAATTCAAGATTTTATAGTGAGCCCAAATATGAATCCAGGGGGCCGATTTGAACAAACTTGAATCAGCTCCACCCCACAATGTTGCATACCAAATATCAAAAGATTCTGCCTGCTGGATCTTGAGAAGAAGATTTTTTAAGAAATTTGCCTGAAATGCACTAAGTTCGAATTTGGGCTTCTATACTGAGCCCAAATATGAATCCAGGGGGCCAATTTGAACAAACCTGAATCGGATCCACCCCACAATGCTGCATACCAAATATCAAAAAGATTCTGCCTGCTGGATCTTGAGAAGAAGATTTTTAAAGAAATTTGCCTGAAATGCACTAAGTTCGAATTCGGGCTTCTATACTGAGCCCAAATGTGAATCCAGGGGGCCGATTTGAACAAACTTAAAACAGATCCACCCCACAATGTTGCATACCAAATATCAAAAGATTCTGCCTGCTGGATCTGGAGAAGAAGATTTTTAAAGAAATTTGCCTGAAATGCACTAAGTTCGAATTTGGGGTCCTATAGTGAGCCAAATATGAATCCAGGGGGCCGATTTGAACAACTTGAATCAGACCCATACCAAGATGCTGCATACCAAGTATCAAAAGATTCTGCCCACTGGTTCTAGAGAAGAAGATTTTTTAATAATTTTTCTATAATTCATACGGTGCTATCAGAGTTATGCCCCATACAGAGAGCCCCCAAGAGACGTGGCCCTTTCATTTGAACAAACATGAATTGCCATATAGTAATGAACATTCACATGAAGTTTTGTGAAAATCGGACCAGTGGTTTCAGAGGAGAAGTCGTTTGAAAAATGTTCACGACGACGGACGACAGACGGACGGCCAGTGATAAGTTAAGCTCCCTTCGGTGAGCTAAAAAGGCTGGAGGGCCTAGGACTTAAAGGAAAATCCAATCTCACAATTACTTCAGTAAAGAATAGCTCCCACAGGAGAATAGGAGACGATAGTAATTATATATGTCTTTCTCTTTTACGAGAAAAGAGAAAGACATAACACCAACAATGTAATTGAGTATTACATAATATATAATTCCTCCATCTAATGCCAGCATAACCTGTTGTGCTAATTCCGTTGAAGGAAAACCAATAAATAAAGATAGTCCAGAGAATGAGACTCTTTATACTCATTTAAAAAGTGTCCGAGGATTGTATATTAATGCCCGTTTGACACGTAACATATACAAATGCTTCACAGTGAGCTATACTTTAAAAAACAGTACATAATGAGACATCATTATTGCTTCACACCGAGCTACACATTAAAACTACGCCAGCACCAACGCAGGACTACTGACACCGGAGGAGGTATTCCGTTGCTTTTCACAATAAAGCCAGATGATGAAAAGGGAAACCCCCCCCCCCCCCCCCCCCCCCCACCTTCCTCTTGTTCTGATGTAAAATTCCTCAGAACGAAGAGGGCAGCAGAACAGCATCAGTGCTGGAACGGACTGTCTAAAGACCTTATAGATGTAACATTAACTGGTAGAGTGCTGGAAGCCCTATTTTGGGCTTTACTAAAAGTGACAGGCAATAACTGTCTGTAGCTACATTCTGCCTGAGGAAGCCTTCAGCACTTTACCAGTTAATGAACAACATTCTGAGCAACAGAAAGAGGACATAAAGATCTAAGGTCACCGGAGATGGACTCTAAATTTCTCAGGTAAAACTTGGTAAATGAAGAGGGCCGTGTCCAGTAAGCAGCCTTCATGAGATCAGTAATGGCTATACTGTTAGAATAAGCCCAAGAAGTGGACAGTGCTCTAACCTTGTGGGCTGAGATCTTATTGACAGAATATTGATCCGAAGATAGATTTTCATAGGCAATGCGAATTGCCAACTGAATCCATCTAGCGACAGAATGAACAGAAATATCTTTTCTGTTAGGAATCAACGAAAGAAAGAAACGTTTTCTTCCCTTTCTAACAAAATCTGATCGACGTATATCAATGCGCATAGCCCTGACTGGACACAGCAAAGAATTTGAACTCTACGATGTCTAATGGTTCAAAAGGAGCTTCTTTGAGCAGAACACAAGCCAAATTCCACTTGGGAATTAATCTGAAGGTTCTTGGTCTATTGATAGAGAAATTTCTAACTAGCTTGGATAATGAAGTATTTGATCCAATAGACAAGTTATCATGATGAGCTTAAGTATCTGATAACACAGACCTATAGCCCTTAATAGTGACGGGCTGCAGTTTGAAATCGTCAAACAAGTAGACCAGGAAATCGCCAATATTTGAGATGGACGGATCGTATACATCTATCGACTGATCCCTACACCAACGGAAGAAAACCATCCACTGTGCTGCATAATTCAACAAAGAGGAGGACCTCCTACAGTTAGAAATTGAGTCCACTGTGCGTCCTTTAAAATCTTCTCCATGCAAGAAGGACTGTACAATGGAAATATCTGAAGGTTGAGACCTTCTGCAGTCCGCATGACTTCCCCTGATAAAGAAGATCCTCTCGTGGAGGAAGCTTCCGGGGAACATCCAATAACAGACACCTGAGAAGATTGATCCACGGTTTCTGTGACGGCAGAGGTGCTACCAGTAGGATTTTGCAAGAGACGGTTTGATCTTTCAAAAGAATATGCAGAATCAACGGAGCTGGAGGATATGCATATCCTATCATCCCGTCCCATGAAATTGACAGAGCGTCTACTTTGTATGCTCGATAGTCTGGGCATGGCGACACAAACATCGGTTACTGATTGTTCAGGTGTGTCGCAAAAAGATCTATCATGGGACATTCCCACTGGTAGCAAATCTGCCTGAATATTTGCTTGTTGAGAGTCCACTCCGATAGCAACAGGCAACCTTTCCAAAAGAGCGAGTCTGCTAATACATTCAGATGACCTGGTATATGACGGACAGAGAGATGAACGTGATGATCCATGACGACTAGGAGAATCATCTCCGTTAATTCACATAATGGAATCGAGTGAGTGCCGCCTTGGTTCCTGAGGTAAGCAACTAATGTCGAATTGCCCGACAGAATTTGAACGTGGACATTCACTATTAGGCGAATCCAATGCTGTAGTGCTAGCCATATTGACATCATCTCTTTGATGTCTATGTGCTTCTCTAGGAACCGAGAGTCCCAAAGACCCTGGAGCCTCAAGTCTGTGGGATTAGGGTCACGCCCCAGCCCATCTGACTTGCATCCGTCATAATCGTGAAAGCTGGATCCGGTCGTTGCAGTGGAACTCCTTGAGTTAATCACTGAAGATCTGCCCAAATCTGAACCTTTTTGTTTTACTAGTTCCGTTAAAACAATACAGGTTTCCAGCGAATTCATCTGCTCACTCCAGTTCTGAGTAAAGAATATCTGGAGGTGACGCGTGCACAGGCGGCCCATCGGAATAAGATCTGCAGCCGCTCCGCACAGCCCCATCAGTCGCATGAACTCCCTCGGTTATTGCATCTGAGTTTAGACAAAAGCAAGCATAAGAAATGACTAATTTTGCTCTGAGTAACGGCAGACGAACCAGATTGTTTCGAGTCTCGAAGCTCATTCCCAATTGAGTGAAGGACTTGGACGGAGCTAGATCCGACTTTTTCTTGTTTAATATGAAACCGAGGCATCGGAGCAATAGTAGCAGACTCTGAACATCGTTCTGAAAAATAATTCTGTTGCTGTATCTCTGCAGAATGTCGTCCAAGCAGGCCGACGTTATCTCAGACGAATGAGCTCGGAAGTATGACATCACCGAGTTCATTATTCAAGTGAAAGCCCAAGGAGCCAGATTCAGACCAAAGCACATTGCTCTGAAATGATAAACCTTTTCTAGCACGGCGAACCGCAGGTACTTTCTAAATGCCGGATGTATCAGGACATGAAAGTAAGTGTCCTTTAGATCTATGCTTGCCGCATAGTCATTCACTCTAATGCTCACTCTTACCGACCAAATGGTTTCCATACAGAACTTTGGAGCCACGTTTAACTTGTTTATCCAGCTCAAGTCTATTGCCGGTTGGAACAAGCCGTCTGGCTTCGGCATGAGGAACAGGTGACTGTAAAAACCTTGAGAATTTTGATTCTCGACGACCTCTATTGCTTCCTTTAATAAGAGAGCCTGTACCTCCGCTTGGAGAGACTCTCTTTTGAAAGGATCTGCCGGAAGACTTGTCCAACGTGGACATCTTGTTAGTGGGGGGTTTCACTCGGAATGATGGTCGAAGGCCGTCCGAGACCACACTTCTCACCCACTGATCTTCCGTGACTGCTATCCAGTTTCTTGCAAAGTTTGGTAACCTTCCGCCAACTGGCAAGCATCACCTGCTTATGGGAGGAGAAACTACGTCCTCCCCCCAAAGATCCTCGCCCTGTTGGCTTAGGGTCGTCTGACTAATAATCCCGATCAGACTTACACCCCTTTCTCGAGTTGCTGTATTGACGACCTCCAGAGTAATCATATGAGGGTTTCTTGTACACTCGCGAGGAGTTCGCTGTTGATGATTCTGATTTGGAATGTCCTCGCTTACCACATTCTGCTGAAGTTTGTTGTTGAGAGGCCAACTTCAAAAGCAGGGCACTGAAAGCTTTCTTAGTAGCCTGTTCATAGACTAACAAAAGCCCGTCATCAAAGATAGTATGTCCAGAAACCAGAGCGACCCGGAGAGAGCTTTTCACCTTGTCATCTATAAGTGATCACGATGCAAGGACAGCATCATGTCTAATTAACTCCAGATTTTCCACTGTCTTGGCGGAGTTATACGTGGCATACATGATTGCCCTGGAAAGAACTCAAAGAGAGGTACACACATCCTCAAATTCCTTCCCGTTGAGACGTTGCGCCATAGCTCTGGTAAGGTGATCTGCATAGAACATTGCATCCAAATTCGCTCTATTCGATGAAATTGCAGTTTCCATTACATCTGAGCGAATACTGAATGAAGCAGGTAAGGATATGTCTAAATCCCCGGCCTGCTCATCTAAACGCAGTGGAGCTCTCTGAACATCTTCTTCAACCATTTTAAATGAACGTGGTCCAAGAAACGGTATATTTATGGAAGATGTTGATAAAAAAATGCCTTTTTTCCTCACATTTGAGAGGTTAAATGTGGCATTGTCTACATGGCCGAAGGCCTGCGACACCTGTCTAGACTGAACCATGAAAGAAAGAACTTCTTCCTTCCTCCGTATAAAGTCTGCGTCTGAAGACGCCAGCGGTTTCTCCCATGTTGTCACAGCCTACTGATTCGGTGGAACAAAGTCAGGATAGTATTGATGGATAAAGTCCATCGCAACCATATGCTGCTACGAAAGGGAAGGGTAATCCTCTTCCTTATCCCTTTCACCATCTGACTGAATCAGCTGAGAATCTCGGTCCAATGCATCTGCATGAATAAACGACTGGACTGACCCAGCACCATCCGACAGCTCACTTCCGGAGTCTGAGGGAGGCTGCTCCCGCACTTGCTGGGATGCTGCGATCAGCTGCATCTGCAACAGCAAGTCCGTCACCGAAGCTTGAGGAGCAGCAGTTTTCTGTTTTTAACCCTTTACCCAACGCAGACGATATCAAAATTTATTATTTTAAGTATCATTTTTTCAAATTTTTCCAAAAATTTCAACAAAACCATATCATGTGACCCTTCGTTGGAACGAGCTCGTCGAGCTATAGCCCTTAATAGTGACGGGCTGCAGTTTGAAATCGCCAAACAAGTAGACCAGGAAATCGCCAATATTTGGGATGGACGGATCGTATACATCTATCGACTGATCCCTACACCAACGGAAGAAAACCATCCACTGTGCTGCATAATTCAACAAAGAGGAGGACCTCCTACAGTCAGAAATTGAGTCCACTGTGCATCCTTCAAAATCTTTTCCGTGCAAGAAGGACTGCACAATGGAAATATCTGAAGGTTGAGACCTTCTGGGATGTGATGCAGTCCGCATGACTTCCCCTGATAAAGAAGATCCTCTCGTGGAGGAAGCTTCCGGGGAACATCCAATAACAGACACCTGAGAAGATTGATCCACGGTTTCTGTGACGGCAGAGGTGCTACCAGTAGGATTTTGCAAGAGACGGTTTGATCTTTCAAAAGAATCTGCGGAATCAACGGTGCAGGAGGATATGCATATCCTATCATCCCGTCCCATGAAATTGACAGAGCGTCTACTTTGTATGCTCGATAGTCTGGGCATGGCAACACAAACATCGGTTACTGATTGTTCAGGTGTGTCGCAAAAAGATCTATCATGGGACATTCCCACTGGTAGCAAATCTGCCTGAATATTTGCTTGTTGAAAGTCCACTCCGCTAGCAGCAGGCAACCTTTCCAAAAGAGCGAGTCTGCTAATACATTCAGATGACCTGGTATATGACGGACAGAGAGATGAACGTGATGATTCATGACGACTAGGAGAATCATCTCCGTTAATTCACATAATGGAATTGAGTGAGTGCCGCCTTGGTTCCTGAGGTAAGCAACTAATGTCAAATTGTCAGACAGAATTTGAACGTGGACATTCGCTATTAGGCGAATCCAATGCTGTTGTGCTGGCCATATTGACATCATCTCTTTGATGTTTATGTGCTTCTCTAGGAACCGAGAGTCCCAAAGACCCTGGAGCCTCAAGTCTGTGGGATTAGGGTCACGCCCCAGCCCATCTGACTCGCATCCGTCATAATCGTGAAAGCCGGATCCGGTAGTTGCAGTGGAACTCCTTGAGTTAATCACTGAAGATCTGCCCAAATCTGAACCTTTTTGTTTTACTAGTATCATTAAAACAATACAGGTTTCCAGCGAATTCATCTGCACACTCCAGTTCTGAGTAAAGAATATCTGGAGGTGACGCATGCACAGGCAGCCCATCGGAATAAGATCTGCAGCCGCTCCGCACAGCCCCATCAGTCGCATGAACTCCCTCGGTTATTGCATCTGAGTTTAGACAAAAGCAAGCATAAGAAATGACTAATTTTGCTCTGGGTAACGGCAGACGAACCAGATTGTTGCGAGTCTCGAAGCCCATTCCCAATTGAGTGAAGGACTTGGACGGAGCTAGATCCGACTTTTTCTTGTTTAATATGAAACCGAGGCATCGGAGCAATAGTAGCAGACTCTGAACATCGTTCTGAAAAATAATTCTGTTGCTGTATCTCTGCAGAATGTCATCGAAGTAAGCCGACGTTATCTCAGACGAATGAGCTCGGAAGTATGACATTACCGAGTTCATTATTCAAGTGAAAGCCCAAGGAGCCAGGTTCAGACCAAAGCACATTGCTCTGAAATGATAAACCTTTCCTTGCACGGCGAACCGCAGGTACTTTCTGAATGCCGGATGTATCAGGACATGAAAGTAAGTGTCCTTTAGATCTATGCTTGCCGCATAGTCATTCACTCTAATGCTCACTCTTACCGACCGAATGGTTTCCATATAGAACTTTGGAGCCACGATTAACTTGTTTATCCAGCTCAAGTCTATTGCCGGTCGGAACAAGCCGTCTGGCTTCGGTATGAGGAACAGGTGACTGTAAAAACCTTGAGAATTTTGATTCTCGACGACCTCTATTGCTTCCTTTAATAAGAGAGCCTGTACCTCCGCTTGGAGAGACTCTCTTTTGAAAGGATCCGCCGGAAGATTTGTCCAACACGGACATCTTGTTAGTGGGGGGTTTCACTCGGAATGAAATCCGAAGGCCGTCCGAGACCACACTTCTCACCCAATGATCTTCCGTGACTGCTATCCAGTTTCTTGCAAAGTTTGGTAACCTTCCGCCAACTGGCAAGCATCACCTGCTTATGGGAGGAGAAACTACGTCCTCCCCCCAAAGATCCTCACCCCGTTGGCTTAGGGGCGTCTGACTAATAATCCCGATCAGACTTACACCCCTTTCTCGAGTCGCTGTATTGACGACCTCCAGAGTAATCATATGAGGGTTTCTTGTACCCTCGCGAGGAGTTTGCTTTTGATGATTCTGATTTGGAATGTCCTCGCTTACCCCATTCTGCTGAAGTTTGTTGTTGAGATGCCAACTTCAAAAGCAGAGCACTGAAAGCTTTCTTAGTAGCCTGTTCATAGACTAACAAAAGCCCGTCGTCAAAAATAGTATGTCCAGAAACCAGAGCGACCCAGAGAGAGCTTTTCACCTTGTCATCTATAAGTGATCACGACGCAAGGACAGCATCATGTCTAATGAACTCCAGATTTACCACTGTCAGGGCGGAGTTATACGTGGCATACATGATTACCCTGGAAAGAACTCAAAGAGAGGTACACACATCCTCAAATTCCTTCCCATTGAGACGTTGCGCCATAGCTCTGGTAAGGTGATCTGTATAGAACATTGCATCCAAATTCGCTCTATTCGATAAAATTGCACTTTCCATTACATCTGAGCGAATACTGAATGAAGCAGGTAAGGATATGTCTAAATCCCCGGCCTGCTCATCTAAACGCAGTGGAGCCCTCTGAACATCTTCTTCAACCATTTTAAATGAACGTGGTCCAAGAAACGGTATATTTATGGAAGATGCTGATAAAAAAGTTAAAAAATTTATAGTAATTTATATATTTTTTATACTTACCAATGACCCAGACATAGCTGGTGCTAACTCTTAAAAATGTAGGGCCAAACACAAATTTTGCCCCCCAATCCCCAAAATTTGCATCTAAAAACAAAGAAAACATGTCCTGAATGGCCCTCCATACTTCACCACTACTGCGCATGCGCAGTGTCAAGGACGTCCCGAAATTGGCGCCATTAATTATTCTTATAATCAGTGCCTGGTAAGCGCTATGTACTCAGCGGGGAGGTATGAGTTCCCAACTCCTTGGAGGGCCATCCCTGTCTGGGTCATTCGTAAGTATAAAAAATATATAAATTACTATAAATTTTTTAACATTTTTATACTGTACCAATGACCCAGACATAGCTGAATAGTAAAAAGGCTGGAGGGCCTAGGACATAGAGGAAATTCCAATAAGCTCAATTATATAAAATAGAGCCATCCCCTCGAGGGGAAAAGGAGTATTAGGCCTTACATGTATCTTTCTTATTTATGATAAATTAGAAAGACACAACACCTTCCATAATTGAGCATCATAACATCCATGTACTCTATTAATATCCAGTATAATCCTTATACTAATAATTTTTAAAGTAAGCCAATAAATAAAGTTAGTCTAGAGAATAGAGACTCTTTATACTCCTTTAAAAGTGTCTGAGGATTGTATAATAACACCCGTTTGACACGTGATATATTCAAAAGCTATACTTTAAAAACTATGACCTGAATGAATTTTTAAAACATAAACTTATCACTTAAAAACCATCCCAGTAACAGCTCAGAATTACTAACTCCGGAGGAGGTATCCCCTTGTTTTCATAATAAAACAGGTGACCCAAGGGAACACCCTCCCCCCCCCCCCCCCCTTCTCCTTGCCCTGGGTCAAATAGCCCAGAGCGAAGAGGGCAGCAGGACGGAGTCACTGCCGGAACAGAAAGCCTACCTAGCTATAGTAGCAACTGTTAAGTGAATGACATTCTGAGCAGTAGATAATAGACCTAACAATAGAGGCCTCCAGAAATGGACTCAATATTTCTGAGATAAAAATTCATGAATGTGGATGGCTGAGCCCAATGTGCAGCCTTCATAAAATCTATAATAGCGACACTATTAATGTAAGCCCAAGATGTAGAAAGAGCTCTTACTTCATGAGCCAAAATCTCAAGCACAAACTGCTGAGTTAATGATATAACATAAGCAGCACCGATAGTTAAATGAATCCATTAGCAATAGAATGGAGCGTAATGTCCTTCTATTAGGCATCAAAGACAGAAGAAGCTTACGTCCTTACTAATAAACTGATATCTGTTTATAAATATGTAAACTCTAACCGGACAGAGTAAAGGTCTATGCCCGTACGAAGACGGAAGGACCTTAATAACAATAGGTTCCGGATATTATTTAGGAGCCTGATTCTTAACCAAAAATCCAACCTAAGTAGTAAAGGAAGTAGTGTTTCCGAAACTACGAAAGTGAGAATCGTCCACCGATAGTGCAAGAAGCTCACTGACTCCTCAAAAAAAGAGAAGACTAAGAGAATTACTGTCTTAAAAGGTCAGAATTTGAAAACTACTGTTTCCAGAGGCTCAAATGATTACTTAGCTAAATAGGAACCGAAGCTAAATTCCGTATAGGAATTTAATCTAAGGATTCTAGGTCTATTTATCGAAAAGTTTCTAACTAACTTAGATAAAGAGACATAAGACTCAATTGTAAACTATCATAGAGTGCATAGGTATGAGATAACATAGACCTATAACCTCAATAGTAACAGGCTGCAGTTGATCTTGTCAAACAAGTATACTTGAAAGTTGCAATGTCTAGTATGGAGGGATCAAAAATATCAACATAATGATCCCTACACCAACGACGGAAGAGCCTCCACTTTAGCCGCATAGTATAGCAAAGAGGAGGTTCTCCTACAGTAAGAAATCGCGTCCATAGCTCGTCCTGTACAATGCTTGCCGTGCAAGAAGGACCACACAACGGAATACGTGAAGGTTGAGACCTTGCGGATTGTGATGAAGTTGACACGATTTCCCCAGCGAAAGAAGATCCTCTCATGGAGGAAGTTTTCGCGGTAAGTCCCACAGTAGACACCTGAGTAAATTTACCCACGGTCTCTGTGAGGACAGAGATGCGATCAACAGAATTGTATTGTGGATGTTTATCTTAGCAATACTTGCTGAATCAACAGCGCTGGAGGATACGCATATCCTATCATTCCGTCCTATTAGATCAATAGAGCGATAACAACATAAGCTCAGGGATCCGGACATGGAAACACATACGTCTGCAATTGAATAGTGAGTTGTGTCGCAAATAAATTATCATTGGGCGCTCCCATTGATAGCAAATCTGATTGAATACTTGTTTGTTGAGAGTCCATTCTGACGGCAACAAGCGACCCTTACGTGAAAGGGAGTCTGCTAATACAATCAGACGACCCGGAATATGACAGACCGAAGCAGAACTTGGTGTACTATAACAAACAGAAGGATTCTTTCCGTTAAATTGAATAACGGAATCGAATGAGTGCCTCCCTGGTTCCGGAGATACGCAACTACTGTCGTATTATCGGACAGGATTTGGACATGCGTTTCTGAATAATGTTCATCCAATGACATAGTGCAAGCCTAAATAACATCATTTCCTGGAAGTTAAGTGCTTGCCTAGAAACTGCGGAACCCAAAGACCCTGGCACTTCGAATCCGTTGGGATCAATATTGTACCCCAACCTGTTTGACTGGAATCTGTCATAATCGTAAAACTCGGATCCGGCAACTGCAGTGGCACTCTCTGAGTCAACCACCGAATGTTTGCCCCCGTCTGAATCTCTTGTTACACTTGATAGACAAGAGAACATGTATATCGAGCAATTCATAGATTGCTGAAAAGTTGCCGTCGAAGAGAAGCTTCTCCGAGACCGAAGCGACTCTGAGAGAGTTGTTCACCTTACTATCCACGCGCGTGGATGTAGCTAGGGCTGCGTCACGTCTAACCAACTCCAGGTTGCCACTGAAGGGTGGAGTTATACATGGAAAAACTACTGCCCTTGAAAGAAATCACATTGAGGATCATATCCTGGAATTCTTTCTCTTGAAGACGTAATGATAACGCCTCAGTAAGGTGGTCTACGTATGATAAAGCGTCTAAGTTAAGTCTATTAGACATCATTGTTGTTTCCAACATCGTGGTTGGAATTGACATAGACAGCGAAAAAGATAATTCCCAGTCTTCAGCCCCGCCGTCTAGACGCATATGAACTCTCGGTATGCCCTGTTCTGCCAATATAAATTATTTACTAGAATTGATGAAAGGCAGAATAGAGCATTGCGGACAAGAAACTAGACTATCATGCTTGGTAGCAAGCTTATATATAGCGTCGTTAAATAATTCGAATGTTCTAATGACATTATTGGACTGTGTCGGCAAGTCAGGGACAATGTCCCTGAACCGATCCAAAACTCCGTGTCCAATGACGCTATTAGTCTCTTATCCAGCATCGCAGCAATGTAGTCCGACGGAACAACCTATGGAAGATAATGCCGGAAGAAATGTATGGCAGCTTCTGTTGTTCCGAAAGGGAAAGCTCGAAATCATCTGAATCCCTTTCGCCATCCTGTCGGACCCTATAAAGTGTTCGGTCGTCCGTACCTGATGCAACAGCGGAGTGCACCGACCCAGCGCCGTCGGATTATTCCTGATCCGACCGAGAATCTGTCGTTTGCTGGGATGCTGCGATAAGCTGTGCTATTTTGGATCGCACGTCCGTCACTGAGGCCTGTGGAGAAGCGGTCTTACGATACATTGCCGCTGGAAGCTCCGTGTTCGTTACCCCGTGCATACTTCTATTATGCGAGCGAATGGAGTGTATAGGCCTCGTGTCCCTTGGCTACCGGATGGTGTGACCTGTTTGCCGTGGAATCACTGAATGACGAAGCTGGCCGGATACTCGAGGTCACGTGGCCAATGTGCGGTCGTGTGCGCTGCTGTGAGGATGAGGAAGCATTATCGACAGTCTCTCGGACTGTCAATATAACGGAGCGTCCCGAGCGGCGGACATATGCTCCGAATGCGAAATGTCTGTACCACAACATCCGGTACCATATGTTGTTGTACGAGAGAGGGACCTCTCTCGCTCGCAGCCCGGACGGACCTGGACGAGCTAGGAACCGGACTAACAGGCTTCCTCCGATCTGTCTTCTAATCCGTCGTCACTGGGTGTGTACTAAAGTCTATTATAGTGCTCGCATCACCCAAATCTCCTTCCTAGACCGCAACGGACGAACCCAACTGCCGAACCATTCGATGAATGGATGCTACACCAGGTGAGCTAGCGAATGTCAACTCCGTCGATCCTACTAGGGACCTCTTAGGCAATTGACGTATTCCATGAGCACTTATTGCCACTAGCTCTTCATTAACTATGACGACAGAGGCACACTTTTGAAAGACATCTCAGTAACTTTGCGAACAAGAAACCAGACATGCTTGTTAATAGCAAGCACATAATAATATATATAGCGTCGTTCAATAATTCAAAAGTTGTGTGACATTATTGGACTGTGTCGGAACTGAGGGACGATGTCCCTGAACCGAACCAAAAATTTCTGTGTCCACCGACGCTATCAGTTTCTTATCCGGCATCGCAGCATTCTGGTCCGACGAAAGAACCTCTAGAAGATAAAGTCAGATGACATATACAGCAGCTTATGTTGTTCCGAAAGGGAAAGCTTGAAATCCTCCGAATCCCTTTCGGCATCCCGTCGGACCGGATGAAATTTTCGGACGTCCGTACCTGCTTCTGAGGAGCGTCCCGACCCAGCGGCGTCGGATAATACATGATGCGACAGAGATTCTGTCGTTGCTGGGATGCTGCGATAAGCTGTGCTATTTGGGATAGCACGTCCGTCACCGAGGCCTGTGCAGTAGCGGTCTTACGATGCTTTGCCGCTGGAAGCACCGTGTACGTTGACTCCCGCACACACTTTCTTATGCGAACGTCCGGAGTCTGCAGGCCTCGTGACCCTGGCTACCGGATGATGTGACCTGGTCGCCGATGATTCTCTGATTGGCGAAGCTGACTGGATATCCGAGGTCACATAGCCAAGAGCGGTCGTGTGCGCTACCATGAGGATGAGGAAGCCTTATTGACAGTCTCTCCAGACTGACTATATATCGGAGCGTCCCGAGCGGCGGACGTAAGCTCCGAATGCGAAACATTTTGTACCACAACATCTGGGACCAGATGTTGTTGTACGAGAGAGGGGCCTCTCTCGCTCGCAGTCTGGATGGACCTGGACGAGCTAGGAACCGGACTAAAAGGCTTCCTCCGTTCTCTCCTCTAATCTGCCGTCACTGGGTGTGCATTTGGTTGATTTATAGGGCTCGCATCACCCAAAACTCCTTCTAGACCACAACGGACGAACCCGGCTGCCGAACCATTCGATGAATGGACACTACACCGGGCGAGCTAGCGGACGTCAAAGGCCGTCGAACCTACTAGGGTCCTCTTAGGCAATTGACGTATTTACATGAGCACTTTTCCGCTAGCTCTTCATTAATTGTGACGACGGAGGCACACTTTTGGAAGACATCACGGATACATCACCCTGTTCTTGATCGTCTGAAATAGAGATTGATAAAGTAGAGTGACCCTGCGGGGAAAGGACCGGAATGGCCATTTCCCCACTAACATACTGTGACACACGCTTCCCATGTTGTCATCGAAATTAACACATACAGAACAGGAGTTAGTGCGAGTACACTGACTACATTATACAATGATTATGAAAGTCAGAGGAAGATTTCCTCTTATTACAATTGAACAATATCCTTTCATTGTGAAAAGAAAACAAAGTCCTAGTACTCGCACCAACCCCTGACAATCAAAATACATAATAATATGATCCATTAACATAGAAAAAATAATTGAAATCAAAATTTTTTTTCAGAACAGCCCAAGTTTCTGAAAAGTAACGTTGAGCCCCAATGGATCCCAAGCCTAAGTGTGGACAAAAATTCTAAAAATATTTTAAAAAATTAATGCAACACTTACGAACAATAATAATGTATCTAGTTATGATTAAATTAACATCAAGATATTATTTTCAAGAAATCCCCCCTCACACAGAGGGCTGTAGTAAATGTAAACAATAAGTGTAAAAACACCAGAACAAGACTCCAGGCACCCTGGCCCGAAATCAATTACCAATAATACACTATCTGATGCAAAACAGAGACTTCCAGGGAAGAAACTGCAGAACATCAGATGGTAGATGCAGAACACTACGCCTAACCACCCATAGGTGAAGACGTAAACATGGGGAAAAGAACAGAATTCATTCTGTTATCCAGCTAAAACTCCCAAGAAATTTTAGTAATAATATTACAGAAAATATGCCAAAAGCATGGGAGAATAGCAAGAGGGGACTTGAAGGAAAAGGGAGAGAGGAAAACACTGAACAAGCAGTGTAACTTGATAACAAGAATGACCACAACAGGCTGTTGCCTCGAAAATAGGTGACTTAACATAATTTCATTAAAAATTTTTAAGTTACAGCCCTGATTATTTTCTGTCACTCATTTTTCCTCTCCTCCTTCTATATCCTCCTTAGAATCACCATTTCTCTAATATTTATGTGTCTGGCATCATTTAAACTGAGATTTACAAGCACAAAGATCAGTCAGATGTTAACTGATGAAGGGCCAAACAAAGAATGATTAATGGCGCCAATTTTGGGACGTCCTTGACACTGCGCATGCGCAGTAGAGGTGAAGTATGGAGGGCCATTCAGGACATGTTTTCTTTGGTTTTAGATGCAAATTTTGGGGATTGGGGGGCAAAATTTGTGTTTGGCCCTACATTTTTAAGAGTTAGCACCAGCTATGTCTGGGTCATTGGTACAGTATAAAAATATAATATTTTTTCAACTGCTGAATTTGCATATTACGCGGGCGGATGTGGGCGATTCATTGGGTAAAGGGTTAAGCTGCTTGCTGCTCCTGGGACGGCATTCCGGAGATGGATCTCTTCTCCAAAAGTCCTGATGAGCAAAGCCTCGGTTCCCTAGCTACCGGATGGTCTGACTTCACAGGCGAAGACTGGTTCCGTCTTCGCGCAGCTGGCTGGATATCCGAAGTTGGGTAGCTAGGATGTGGTCATGTGTGCTTACTGATCATAGCGGAGGAAGCCTTGACTGCAGCCGAGGTCGGCGGCAGTCTAGACGGAGTGTCCCGAGTGGCAGGTGTGGACGTATGCTCCAGCCCGTGCAAGTTTCTCATAACAACATCTGGCCCCAGATGTTGCTGGGTTAGAGAGGGACCTCGCGGCCTTTTCAGACCTCACCAAGCCTCCGGACAAGAAACTTGCTGACTTCCTCCCTAGTTCCGTCGTCGCTGGGTGAGCTTTTGTTTTTAAGGTGCTCTCTCTACCCACTACACTTCCTTCGACCAAAATGGACATACCCGGTGTTAAGGCTCCCACGGATGGAGTAACCGCTTCACCGGTCGAGCTAGCTGTCTGCAAGACATTAAGAACACTGCCCAGTGGCCTTATCCCTTGTCTAATATCCATGAGTAACTTAGCAGCTAGCTCTGTTTGCTCATCAGAGCGTGACGACGGTAGCACACTTTTGGTGGGTGTCACAATACCATCACCATGTTCTTGTTCCTCTGAAAAAGAAACTGAAAAACTTGAATTATCTTGCAGTGAGAGCACTGGCATAGGCATCTCACCGCCAACAACGTACTGTGACACCCATTTCCAATGTTTGTCATCCCAATTGACACATGTAGGACAAGAATCTGCAGGAGTACATTGACTACAGGCAAGGCAACAAGCATGTAAATCAAGGAAGACTTCCTCGCCTTGCATTTTGAGCAATAAGCTTTCATGATTAATCAAAAATTAAGTCGATCGTACTCTCACAAACTCCACAATAAATATATGATAAAGATACATAATAAATAGGAATCAAAATCGAAATCGAAATTTTTTTTTAAAAAAGCCTAAATTCCCAAAGGGAACATGAAGAGCCCAAGGGCATCCCAATATAGCCGAAGTGTGGACAAAATCCAAATTTTTTTGCTACACTACCGGAATATTAATTAGTGTATCTTACAACAATCCTACAGTCATAATAATTAAATAATACATATATTTAAAGGCGTTGCCAATGTAAACAACGTCAAGTAAAAAACTGGAAACAAGACGTCAGGCACAAAAAAAGGCCCAAAGTCAATAACAGATTTTAAAGCTACCAGATGTAAAGCAAGATCTTCAAACAAAGAAAAAACAATACATCGGATAGAAGATGCATGACCCAAAATGACTCAACACCCCTAGGGTGAGGACATAACGATAGGGATAAACAGAATAAACATTCTGTTACACACGTTAAACTCCCAAGAAATTTAATAAAAAAATTTCGATAAAAATAAACCAAAAAGCTTGGGAGTTTAACAGGAGGGCTTCAAGGAGGGATAGGGAAGGAACACTTAACAAACAGTGGATAAATCATTAGCAAGAATGATGTCAGGTGCATGTCCCGAAATTGGAAAACATGAAATAATTTTAATAATTATTATAAAGTTACAGCCCTGAACGTTTCTAACCACCGTTGTTCACTTCCATAATCCATTTATATCCTTGGATCCACCAATTTTACCATTGATTTGTGTCTGGCATCCTCAAAAAAGGAGATTTAAAAGCACAAATGTCAGTTCATTATTGCTGACGTTAGGGCCAAGTAAAGAATGATGGTTGTCGCCAATTTCGGTACCTTCCTGGATACTGCGCATGCACAGATCTAAAAGGTATGGAGGACCATCTAGGATTTGATTTTTTCAGTTTTGCATGCAAATTTGGGGGATTGGGGGGCAAAATTTGTGTTTGATCCTGGGATAATTGCTAGTCTGGGCCATTGGTTGTTGAATGAAAGTGTCAATGACACTGTAGCTCAACTTGTCAAGACAAAGACATGTACATGTATAGTATGTGACACAGCAATGACAAACATCTAGGTAATGACCTGATAACAAAGGTACATATAAAGTATTGTAACGGTCTGTACATAAATACTGACTGTTGCCTGTAACAAATGTATAGGTAAAGTATTGTAAAGGTGGGTGACAGTCAGATGCTGAACTAGAAAAAATCTTTGAGTCCCAGAGTGGGTCTGACTGAACCCCAAAATATTTGTTCTCATAGCACAATGATAACAAAGGCACCCCAAAACACACTCGTTCCTGTCCCAAGATGAAAACAAAAGTACTCAAGAAGTTTTGTGAAGATCAGTTCATAAATACGAGCTGTATAGAACTTGTGACAAAAAACTGATTGGACCTAATTTCGGTACAAAATGGCCACTGGCAGCCATCTTGAATGTTGGACCGTACCCAGAAACACTCATTCTCATCCCAAGGAGATAACAAAGGTACCCAAGAAGTTTTGTGAAGATCGGTTCATAAATACAGCCTCTACCCTGAGCCGTATTGACATGTGTGCTTACATTGTGTAAGTAGCACTGAATAAATCAAAGTTCATCTAATTTGCATAATTTCTGCACGAAAAAAAAACCCTTACAATATGTGATGTATTCCATGTTACTAAACATTCATACAAAAATTTATTAAAATCAGAACTTTCATACAGAAGTTCTATACAAAAGACTGATTGCACTAATTTTGGTACAAAATGGCTGCTGGTGGCCATCTTGAATTTCGGACCACACCCAAAAACACTCGCTCTCATCCCACGGTGATAACAAAGGTACCCAAGAAGTTTCGTAAAGATTGGTTCATAAATATGGCCTCTAGTCTGAGCTATATAGAAGTTGTGTACAAAAAAGTGATTAGACCTAATTTCGGTACAAAATAGCCACTAGCAGCCATCTTGAATTTTAGACCGCACCCAGAAACACTCGTTCTCGTCCCAAGGTGATAACAAAGGTACCCAAGACATTTCGTGAAGATCAGTTCATAAATACAGACTCTAGTCTGAGCCGTATTGACATGTGTACTTACTGTGTGTAAGTCGCACTGAAAAAATCAAAGTTCATCTAATTTGCATAATTTCTGCACGAGAAAAAAACCCGTATTATATGTGATGCATCCCATGGTACTAAACATTCACACAAAAAAATTATTCAAATCAGGGCTTTCATATGGAAGTTCTGTGCAAAAATCTGATTGCACCTAATTTTGTACAAAATGGCTGCCATCGGCCATCTTGAATTTCGGACTGGACCCCAAAACACTCGTTCTCGTCCCACGGTGATACCAAAGGTACCCAAGAAGTTTCGTAAAGATCGGTTCATAAATACGGCCTCTAGCCCGAGCCGTATTGGCATTTGCACTTACAGTGCTGAAAGTAACCCCAAAAAACATCAAAATTAGTCTAATTTGCACAATTTACGTACGAGAAAAAACCCCGTATTATATGTGATGTATCCCATGGTACTAAACATTCATACAAAAAATTATTCAAATCAGAGCTTTCATATGGAAGTTCTGTACAAAAAACAGATTTCTGCATCGTCGGTACAAAATGGCAGCTGGCAGCCATCTTGAATTTCGGATCGCACCCAAAAACACTCGTTCTCGTCCCACGGTCATAACAAAGGTACCCAAGAAGTTTCGTAAAGATCGGTTCATAAATACGGCCTCTAGCCCGAGCCATAGCAGCTTGGCACTTACAGCTCTGAAAATAACACTAAATAAATCAAAGTCAGTCTAATTTGCATAATTTACGCACGAGAAAAAAATCCGTATTATATGTGATGTATCCCATGGTACTAAACATTTATACAAAACTTTATTCAAATCAGAACTTTCATACAGAAGTTCTGTACAAAAAACTGATTTTTGCATCATCGGTACAAAATGGCCACTGGCAGCCATCTTGAATTTCGGACCACACCTAAAAACACTCGTTCCCGTCCCAGGGTCATAACAAAGGTACACAAGAAGTTTCGTAAAGATCGGTTCATAAATACGACCTCTAGCCCGAGCCATAGCCAATTGTTGACGTACGGACAGACGGACAGACGGCCAGACGCCTGGACGGACGGACGGACAGACGGACGACGGGCCATGACAATAGCTCAAATTTGACTTTGTCAAAGTTGAGCTAATAAAAATAATATGTGTATGACACACTATTATTGCGCACAACTGAGGACAAGGAGCTGACAATAGAGACCATTGCCTGCTGTCAGGAGCATCAATAAGTAACATTAAGTAAGACATTTGCCCACAACAGACAATACGCACCAAGAAATTTGCCCCAAGAGACTCATTTTAATAATAAGACTTCAAACATATTGATCATTTTTTAATTTTGTTCGACACCGGGTACCAGTGAGATTCAACAGGAAAGGTTCAACCCCTTACAATTCTGACCAAATCGTTTCAGCTTCAAGAATAAGCCTTTCCAAATGAATGTTGGACAATTCAGTACTTGGATGAATTGGCACTAAAATTACCAATCCCAATTGCAGGAAGTATGCCAGACATTATTTGCTTTATAAGCACTCCACTTCTCAGACAATTCAACACCCACCACAAACAGTGAGCTGAGTTTCACAAATAAATTAAACAGTGTTATGTTTGTATGGCTTGTGATATGGTTGGAACAAAGTGGAATGGATTCAAATGTTTCTTAATGCCTTCAATATTTTCATTTGTGTCTTTTATACTTCATATTGTCAAGTGACGTGTCACTTTTGCAGAAACTTTGAAAACTAATAGGTAATAAAGAGAAACAGAAGGGGTTTTTTTCGAGGCCTTAGTGAATCATTTGTACCCATGTTGCCCGTTTTAGAGGACTTCCACCCCAAGCATTGGTGACCTGGGTCCTATTTTACCAGGAAAACAGAGCTTGTTTACCAGACTAAACAAGCGCTGCTTCGCTTTCTAGGATTCCCTCGGGGAGACTTTCAAATGCCAAATATTTACCATACAGTCGGCACAAATGTGACCTGTTAACTGGTTGAGGGCTAGTTTATTTTTGCTGGTCTGAATTTGTTCATCAAAACTTGTTTTATTACAAATTATTGGAGAGTGTCAACAGGCAGGCACTCTCCAGTAATTTGTAATAGAAAAAATTTGTATAATCAAAATATTATTTGCATTTTACTGAAAATGGAACACAAGCAAGGATAATGTTGGCTTTTGCACTAGTATCCCCAATTTTTTCGAAAGCTCTAATAGTGGCTTCTAGCACTCAACCAGTTAATTGCATACAGGTTACAGAATAAACTTTTGTTAATTGAATAAAAAGTCTTGCATTCTATTGAAGAATTAGCCTGACTACCTCTAAATTCCCAAGTACATCTGATAGGCTTCACAAAGTAGATCTTCTGTTTCTCAGGCCATTTTTTGTAAAATCGCATGCGGGCGGGCATTTTTTTATTTTATTTTTTATTTTTGTAATTATTTCTTTACTATTAAAATGTTCATGTTCTTGGTTTGTTTTATGTTTTAGGCCTCATAATCTACAGAATAGCATGGGTTGTGGTGTATTACATCCCTTGAGTTCAAGAAGGCTTTGCAATGCTAAAGCATTGCAAAGCCTTCTTGCACTCAAGTGACAATTTTATTAACTTGGGTAAAATATCAGACATAAACCATTTGATTTTGATTATTTTAAGTTTGGACTGGTTGTAAAAAGAGAGCATGCGGCAGCCAAAAGGACCATGCAGGAGGGCCTGAGAAACAGATTTTTATTTTTTTAGGCCATATAGGCATTTAATCTATTATATCTCGTTTGACAGAGCTCTATGAGCTCTGTCAAATGAGATATAATAGAGTAAATTCTCAGTTTATCACTAGATTTCCCATTTATTGAATAATCCTGTTAACTGAATATTTTTCACTGATAAACTGGCCATTCAATTAAAAGGGTTCCATTGTATCTTCTTTGACACCACTCATACAGGTCTGTCAAACAAATAATAACAGATTAAATGCTGATAATGGAAGTTCCAAGTCTAAAGAAGTCTGCAAAAGTTTGGGAATTTGAGCGGTGAGAATAACTTTTTGGAAGGTCATAGTATTTCTATTCACTGTTAACTGAGTATAGCATAGCTGTGTTTTTGTATGGAAAGACTGAATTTTTTTTTAAAGACTTCTGCTAACAACCGACTGCCATTATTTATTTACAATCATAGGATAAGCTTAGCATTTCAGTGCCTTTAGTCATGAAATGCAATTATCTAATAATATGCTGAAAGATTCTCATCTCTGCACATCGTGAGCTTAGTCAATGGAAAAAATCAGTTCAAAATGTTTGTTTTGTATTTTGAGACTTAAGGTCACTTTCACTGTCTATGGCAATAGCATGGCAACAACTGAAATAACAAAAGCAAACAAGAGGTCCCAGGGGGCCTTAGGCGCTCACCAAATGTTCCATACTGTTAAGACACAAATTTTATCAAAAGCTATTCTTAAGGTTCTACAGAGTAAATCTATACTCTCTGTGGAGCTAAAACATCAACAGGACTGAATGGGACATGCTGCTGATCAAATATCAAAAGATTCTGCATGATGGTTCTGAAGAAGATTTTTAAAGAATTTTTCTTGAATTGCACAAAGTAAACATTCACGCCCCCATAGTGAGCCCCAAAATTGATCAAAAGACTCAATTTCAACAAACGTGAAACAGTGGCATAGATAGCTTTTCGCTGGAGGAGGGGCAAGCCTAAAATTTTCCGACAGTGTAACAACAAAAACCCAAACAAACAGAAAGAATCTGTTGTTTACTGCAAATGTACTGAAAATTGGTCTTTTTTACCCAAAATTTAAACAAAATGGCATGTTTTAATCCCCAAAGCCAGCATTTTAATGTTATTAGGCATAAATTCGCCTAAAAATGGTCCCAAAAAATTACCGACAAAACTTCTGGTGGGGGGGGGGGGGGGGGGGCCTCTCCCCCCCCCCCAGGCCCCTCCTTTATCTACGCCACTGACTTGAAACCAACCCATACCAAGATGCTGCATACCACATATCTAAAGATTCAGCCCACTGGTTCTGGTGAAGAAGATTGTTAAAATTTTTTTCTTAAATTGCACTAAATAAAAATTCACACCCCCACAGTGATCCCCAATATTGAACAGGGGATTCAATTGGAATAAACTTGAATCAGACCCATACCAAGATGCTGTATACCAAATATCAAAAGATTCTGCCCATTGGTTCCGGAAAGAAGATTTTTACAGAAATTTTCTCAATCTGTTCTAAGTAAAAACTCACACCCCTTTAGTGAGCCCCAATATTGATCGAGGGACTCAATTTGAACAAACTTGAATCAGACCCATACCAAGATGCTGTATACCAAATATCAAAAGATCCTGCCCATTGGTTCTGCAGAAGAAGATTTTTTAATTTTATTTCTTAAATTGCACTAAGTAAAAATTCAGGTCCCCATAGTGAGTCCCAAAATTGATCAAGGGACTCCATTTGAACAAACTTGAATCAGACCCATACCAAGATGCTGTATACCAAATATCAAAAGATTCTGCCCACTGGTTCTGGAGAAGAAGATTTTTCCTTAAATTGCACTAAGGAAAAATTCATGCCCCTCTAGGGAGCCCCAATATTGATCAAGGGACTCGATTTGAACAAACTTGAATCAGACCCATACCAAGATGCTGCATACCAAATATCAAAAGATTCTGCCCATTGGTTCCGGAGAAGAAGATTTTTAAAGAATTTTTCTTAAATTGCATTAAGTAAAAATTCACGCACCCATAGTGAGCCCCAATATTGGTTGAGGGACTCGCTTTGAACAAACTTGAATCAGACCCATACCAAGATGCTGCATATCAAGTATCAAAAGATTCTGCGCACTGGTTCTGGAGAAGATTTTTTAATAATTTTTCTGTAATTCATACGGTGCTATCAGAGTTATGCCTCATACAGAGCCCCCAAGGGACGTGGCCATTTCATTTGAACAAACATGAATTGCCATATAGTAATAAACATCCACATGAAGTTTCGTGAATATCGGACCAGTGGTTTCAGAGGAGAAGTCGTTTGAAAAATGTTCATGACGACGGATGGCAAGTGATAAGTTGAGCTCCTTTCGGTGAGCTAAAAATTCCTCATATTGACTAAGTTGTAATTCGGGCTTCCACAGGGAGCCCAAATATGGACCCAGGGACTTGGCTTTAACAAACATGAGTCTCACCCTCCTAAGGATGCTACACACCACATAACAAAACATTCCGACTGCTGGATCTTAAGAAGATTTTTTAAGAAAATTCCTCATTTCGAACTAAGTTACAATTCAAGCTTCCACAGTGAGCCCAAATATGGACCTAGGGACATGGCTTGAACAAACTTGAATCTCACCCCACTAAGCATGCTGCATACCCAATATCAAAAGATTCTGCCTGCTGGATCTTGAGAAGAAGATTTTTAAAGAAATTTGCCTGAAATGCACTAAGTTCAAATTGGGCTCCTATACTGAGCCCAAATATGAACCCAGGGGGCCAATTTGAACAAACTTGAATCAGATCCACCCCACAATGTTGCATACCAAATATCAAAAGATTCTGCCTGCTGGATCTGGAGAAGAAGATTTTTGAAGAAATTTGCATGAAATGCACTAAGTTCGAATTTGGGCTTCTATAGTGAGCCCAAATATGAATCCACGGGGCCGATTTGAACAAACTTGAATCAGCCCCATACCAAGATGCTGCATACCAAGTATCAAAAGATTCTGCCCACTGGTTCTGGAGAAGATTTTTTAATAATTTTTCTATAATTCATACGGTGCTATCAGAGTTATGCCCCATACAGAGCCCCCAAGGGACGTGGCCATTTCATTTGAACATGAATTGCCATATAGTAATGAACATCCACATGAAGTTTTGTGAAAATCGGACCAGTGGTTCAGAGGAGAAGTCGTTTGAAAAATGTTCACGACGACGGATGACAGACGACGGACGGCAAGTGATAAGTTGAGCTCCCTTCGGTGAGCTAAAAAGAAAGTAAAGTCAATTATTTATACTTAAAGTGGCCACTTTAGATGGGGGCCATGCCCTGGGGCATACCCACAAGGTGCATACTGACAAAGAATGACAAGAGAAGAAATGAACCATGATACTGTGAAAGCTATTCCCATAAACAATCTTCATTCCAAATTTTACTGAGAGCTGCTAAACCCAAACCCGAGATATGAGGCGAACAGACAAAAAATTGGCTATTTTACGAGGAAAACAGCAATATTATTGTCTTTGTTTTACAGCAAGGTAATTGTGAAAGCCAGAAACACCTGTTACTGAAGTCTAGTGACAATCAGACCATCCACATAAGAGATGTAGAACAAAGACATAATGCCACATGTAGGGAGGTGATTTGCATGTATTTTCTTTGTTTTATTGTAGAGACATAATTCACTTGAAAGCCTTTCCCACAAACAATCTTCATTCCAAATTTCATTGAAATCTTATAACCCAAACCTTATAGAACAAAGACATAATGCCACATGTGGGGAGGTGACCTGCATCTATTTTCTTTGTTCTACTGCAGGGACATGACTTATTTGAAAGCTTTCTCATAAACAATCTTGAATCCAAATTTCATTGATATCTGATTACCCAAACCTGATATATGAGGCGAACAGACACAAAAATTGGCTATTTTACGAAGCAAACCGCACATTTTCAAAGTTAAAAGGGGGGATAAGTCTAAAAAGTGAAAAGTAAGAAATATTATTAGAGACTCATTTGAAAGCCTTTCCCATAAACTATTTTCATTCCAAATTTCATTGAGATCCAATAACCCAAACCTGAGATACGAGGTGAACAGACAAAAAAATAGCCTATTTTTGTAAATTCAAAGGGCCATAACTCACAGAAAAAATATGCCAACAGTAAAACGGCAGATTCTGCTTAAAGATCCCATGATAATGAATACCTGTATCAAGTTTCATCGAAATCTGAGCAGTAATGTTGAAGTTATAATGCGAACAGAATCTGAGTCCAGATGGACAGACGTACGCACGGTTGGACTCATGGACAGGTGCAATCCAGTATACCACACTTTTTAAAAAAAAGTGGGGGTATAATTTTACCAGTAAAGCATACCTGGTCTTCCAAAGGAAATCAGCATAACTCCACTTCCCAGGGTGCCAAAGACAGAGAGAATTCAGGCAAATATATAATAATCTGCATCTAATATGTTCATCAATTAGTTTTATATTTCTGCGTCTTTGCATAGAATCATTAGGCCACACAAAATAAATTAATTGGCTCTCAGGTATTTTTTTTTAAATTAGTGCGGGGGGGGGGGGGGGGGGGGGGTGGTGGTTATTTTTAATGTTATATTTTTGTTTGCATAGTAAGTAAAAAGAGTCTTCACTTACTGGCTTAATTACTCCATATAAGCATTTTTTTAGCTTTTCAAACATATCATCAACCAACACAAACCCATCTGTTACATCCTGAAAAGCAAAAGTATTCAATTATTAGAGTCGTGCAAAGTCAAGATTAGATTTACTTTTGAAATCATTCTCAAGATTCAATTCAAGTTGTGGAGTTTCTAATCACCACAATATTTTGAGAAAACTAACAACTGTCTCAGTTCTACTCACTTTTCAGAGTGACTTCATATCTATAACAGTACCACCCACAGAACTCTTCTTCTGAAATCAGGTCTCCTATTGCTCAAGAGACTTGATGCTATGAGAAGGGGTAATGGAGGTTTGGTTTCTGGAGCTAATATAGGTCAGGCACAAATTTGTGAAAGAGAACCAACACAGGACGTGTGTTGGTTCTGTTTCAAGAATATACCACCTTTCTAACAGGGCACAAAAAGAAAATGAGTTTCCACTGAAATGTTTATTACAAGCCTGTTCTATAAAATCCCCATCTACAGCAACACCATACCATGGGGAAAGTTAAAAAATTTATAGTAATTTATATATTTTTTATTCTTACCAATGACCCAGACATAGCTGCTGGTGCTAACTCTTAAAATATAGGGCCAAACACAAATTTTGCCCCCCAATCCCCAAAATTTGCCATCTAAAACCAAAGAAAACATGTCCTGAATGGCCCTCCACACTTCACCTCTACTGCGCATGCGCAGTGTCAAGGACGTTCCGAAATTGGCGCCATTAATCATTCTAATAACCAGTGCCTGGTAAGCGCTGTGTACTCAGTGGGGAGGTAAGAGTTCCCAACCTCCTGGGAGGGCCATCCCCGTCTGGGTCATTGGTAAGTATAAAAAATATATAAATTACTATAAATTTTTTAACATTTTTATACTGTACCAATGACCCAGACATAGCTGAATAGTAAAAAGGCTGGAGGGCCAAGGACATAGAGCAAGATGGAATACGCTCAATAATATAAAATAGAGTCATCCCCTCTAGGGAAAAAGAAGTAATAGGCCTTACATGTATCTTTCTTATTTATGATAAATTAGAAAGATACAACACCTTCCAAAATTGAGCATCATACATCCATGTACTCTATTAATATCTAGTATAATCCTAATACTAATAATTTTTAAAGTAAGCCAATAAATAAAGTAAGTCTAGAGAATAGAGACTCTTTATACTCCTTAAAAGTGTCTGAGGATTGCATAATCATGTCCGTTGACACGTGCTATATTCAAAAGCTATACTTTAAAAACTAAGACTTGAATGAATTTTTAAAACATAAACTTCTCACTAAACAACCATCCCAATAACAGCTCAGAATTACTAACTCCGGAGGAGGTATACCCTTGTTTTCATAGTAAAACAGGTGACCCAAGGGAACACCCTCCCCCCCCCCTTTTTTCTTGCCCTCGGTCAAATAGCCCAGAGCGAAGAGGGCAGCAGAACGGAGTCACTGCCGAAACAGACAGCCTACCTAGCTATAGTAGCAACTGTTAAGTGAATGACATTCTGAGCAGTAGATAATAGACCTAACAATAGAGGCCTCCAGAAATGGACTCAATATTTCTGAGATAAAAAATTCATGAATGTGGATGGCTGAGCGCAATGAGCAGCCTTCAAAAATCTAGAATAGCGACACTATTAATGTAAGCCCAAAATGTAGAAGAACTCTTACTTCATGAGCCGAAATCTCAAACACAACTGCTGAGTCAAAGATATACCATAAGCAGTATCGATAGTTAATTGAATCCATTAGCAATAGAATGGAGCGTAACGTCCTTCTAATAGGCATCAAAGACAGAAGAAGTTTACGCCCGTAGTAATAAACAGATACCTGTTTATAAATACATAAACTCTAACTGGACAGAGTAAAGGCCTATGCCCGTACGAAGACGGAAGGACCTTAATAACAATAGGTTCCGGATATTAGGAGCCTAACTCTTATGCAAAAAATCCAACCTAAATAGTAAAGGAAGTAGTGATTCCGAAACTACGAAAGTGAAAATCATCCACCGATAGTGCATGAAACTCACTGACTCTTCAGTAAAAGAGAAGCCAACAGAATTACTGTCTAAAAGGTCAGAATTTGAAAACTACTGTTTCCAGAGGCTCAAATGATTACTTAGCTAAATAAGAACCGAAGTTAAATTCCATATAGGAATTTAATCTAATGATTCTAAGTCTATTTATCAAAAAGTTACTGACTTAGATAAAGAGACATAAGACTCAATTGTAAACTATCATAGAGTGCATAGGTATGAGGTAACATAAACCTATAACCTTAATAATAACAGGCTGCAGTAGATCTTGTCAAACAAGTATACTAAAAAGTTGTAATGAGTAGTATGGAGGGATCAACAATATGAACATAGCGATCCCTACACCAACGACGGAAGAGCCTCCACTTTAGACGCATAGAATAGCAAAGAAGAGGATCTCCTATAGTAAGAAATCGCGTCCAAAGCTCGTCCAGTACAATGCTTACAATGCAATACGGACCACACAACGGAATACATGAAGGTTGCGACCTTGCGGGTTGTGATAAAGATGACACGATTTACCCAGTGAAAAAAGATCCTCACATTGAGGAAGATTTCACGTTAAGTCCCATAGTAGACATCAGAGTAAATTTACCCACGGTCTCTGTGAAGACAGAGATGCTATCAACAGAAATGTATTGTGGTTGTTTATCTTAGCAATACCTGCTGAAACAACAGCGCCGGAGGATACGCATATCCTATCATTCCGTCCTATTAGATCAATAGAGCGTTAACAACATTAGCTCAGAGATCCGGACAAGCAAACACATACGTCTGCAATTGATTAGCAAGCTGTGTCGTAAATAAATTTTCATTGGGCGCTTCCATTGATAGCAAATCTGATTGAATACTTGTTTGTTGAGAGTCTATTCTGACGGCAACAAGCGACACATAAGTGAACGGGATTCCGGTAAAACAATGAGACGACCCAGAATATGACGGACCGAAACAGAACTTGGTGTACTATAACAAACAGAAGGATTCTTTCCATTAAATTGAATAACGGAAACGAATGAGTGCCTCCCTGGTTCCAGAGATACGCCACTACTGTCGAATTAACGGACAGGATTTGGACATGCGTTTCTGAATAATGTTCATCCAATGACATAAAGCAAGCCTAAAAAACATTATTCCGCGGAAGATAAGTGCTTGCTTAGAGACTGTGGAACCCAAAGACCCTGGCACTTCGAATCCGTTGGGATCAATATTATATCCCAACCTGTTTGACTGGCAACCGTCATAATTATAACACTCGGATCCGGCAACTGCAGTGGCACTCTCTGAGTCAACCACTGAATGTTTGCCCCAGTCTGAATCTCTTGCAACACTAGATAGACAAGAGAACGTGTAAATCAAGCAATTCATGGATTGCTGAAAAGTTGCCGTCGAAGCTTCTCCGAGAACGAAGCGACTCTGAGAGAGTTCTTCACCTTACTATCCACGCGCGTGAATGAAGCTAGGGCTGCGTCACGTCTAACCAACTCCAATCAGCCACTGAAGGGCGGAGTTATACGTGAACAAACTACTGCCCTCAAAAGAAATCACATTGCGGATAATATCCCGTAATTCTTTTCTTGAAGACGTAATGATAACGCCTCAGTAAGGTGGATTACGTATGATAAAGCGTCTAAGTTAAGTCTACTAGACATCATTGTCGTTTCCAACATTGTGGTTGGAAAAGACATAGACGGCGAAAAAGAATATTTCCAGTCTTTAACCACGCCGTCTAGATGTATATGAACTCTCGGTATGCCCTGCTCTGCCAAAATAAATTATTCGTAAAAATGATAAAAGGCAGAAATGAGCATTGCGGACAAGAAACTAAACTATCATGCTTGGTAGCAGGCTTATATGCAAATATAGCGTCAATAAATACTACACATGTTCTAATGACAATATTGGACTGTGTCGGTAAGTCAGGGACAATGTCCCTGAACCAATCCAAAATTCCGTGTCCAATGACGCTATAAGTCTCTTATCCAACATCGCAGCAATGTAGTCCAAAATAACAATCACTGGAAGATAATGCCAGAAGATATGAATGGCAGCTTCCGATGCTACGAAAGGGAAAACCCGAAATCTTTCGAATCACTTTCGCCATCCTGTCGGACCCTATAAAGCATTCGGTCGTCCGTACCTGATGCAACCGCGGACCGCACCGACCCAGCGCCATCAGATAATTCCTGATTCGACTAAGAAACTGTCGATTGCTGGGATGCTGCGAAAAAACTGTGCTAACTCGGATAGCACGTCCGTCACTGAGGCCTGTGGAGAAGCGGTCCTACAATGCATTGCCGCTAGAAGCTCCGTGATCGTTACCCCGTGCATACTACTAATATGCGAGCGAACGGAGTGTATAGGCCTCGTGTCCCTTGGCTACCGGATGGCGTGACCTATTCGCCGTGGAATCACTGAATGACGAAACTGATCGGATACTCGAGGTCACGTAGCCAATGTGCGGTCGTGTGCCCTGCTGTGAGGATGAGGAAGCATTATGGACAGTCTCTCGGACTGTCAATATAACGGAGCGTCCCGACCAACAGACATATGCTCCGAATGTAAAATATCTGAACCACAACATGCGGTCCCCTATGTTGTTGGACGAGAGAGGGACCTCTCTCGCTCACAGCCCGGACAGACCTGGTCAAGCCAGGAACCGGACTAACAGGCTTCCTCCGATCTGTCCTCAATCCGTCGTCACTGGGTGAGTACTAAAGTAATTATAGTGCTCGCATCACCCAAATCTCCTTCCTAGACCACAACAGACGAACCTGACAGCCGAACCATTCGATGAATGTACGCTACACCGGGTGAACTAGCGAATGTCACTCCGTCGATCCTACAAGGGACCTCTTAGGCGATAGACATATTCCATGAGCACTTATTGCCGCTAGCTCTTCATTAACTATGACGACAGAGGCACACTTTTGAAAGACATCTCCGTAACTTTGCGAACAAGAAACCAGAAATGCTTGGTAATAGCAAGCATATAATAATAATATATATAGCGTCGTTCAATAATTCGAAAGTTTGTGTGACATTATTGGACTATGTCGGAACTGAGGGACGATGTCCCTGAACCGAACCAAAAATTTCTAAGTCCACCGACGCTATCAGTTTCTTATCCGGCATCGCAGCATTTTGGTCCGACGAAAGAAGCTGTAGAAGATCAAGTCAGATGACATACACAACAGCATATGTTGTTCCGAAAGGGAAAGCTTGAAATCCTCCGAATCCCTTTCGGTATCCCGTCGGACCGCATGAAATTTTCGGACGTCCGTACCCGCTTCCGCGGAGCGTCCCGACCCAGCATCGTCGGATAAAAAATATGCGACAGATTCAGTTGATGCTGGGATGCTGCGATAAGCTGTGCTATTTAGGAAAGCACGTCCGTTCCCGAGGCCTGTGCAGTAGCGGTCTCACGATGCATTGCCGCCGGAAGCTCCGTGTACGTTGACTCCCGCACACTTCCCTATGCGAACGTCCGGAGTCTGCAGGCCTCGTGTCCCTGGCTACCGAATGGTGTGACCTGGTCGTCGATGATTCTCTGACTGGCGAAGCTGACTGGATATCCGAGGTCACGTAGCCAAGAGCGGTCGTGTGCGTTTCCATGAGAATGAGGAAGCCTTATTGACAGTCTACTCCGGACTGCCTATATGTCGGAGCGTCCCGAGCGACGGACGTATACTCCGAATGCGAAACATTTTGTACCACAACATCTGGGGCAAGATGTTGTTGTACGAGAGAGGGGCCTCTCTCGCTCGCCGTCCGGATGGACCAGAACGAGCTATGAACCGGACTAAAAGGCTTCCTCCGTTCTCCCTCTAATCCGCCGTCACTGGGTGTGCATTTGGTTGATTTATAGTGCTCGCATCACCCCAAAACTCCTTCTAGACCGCAACGGACGAACCCGGCTGCTGAACCATTCGATGAATGGACGCTACACCGGGCAAGCTAGCGGACGTCAAAGGCCGTCGAACCTACTAGGGTCCTCTTAGGCAATTGGCGTATTTACATGAGCACTTTTCCGCAAGCCCTTCATTAATTGTGACGACGGAGGCACACTGTTGGAAGACATCACAGATACATCACCCTAATCTTGATCGTCTGAAATAGAAATTGATAAAGTAGAGTGACCCTGCGGGGAAAGGACCGGAGTGTCCAATTCCCCACTAACATACCGTGACATACGCTTCCCATGTTGTCATCGAAATCATACGATACAGAATAGGAGTTAATGCGAGTACACTGACCACATATAGAATGATTATAAAAGTCAGAGGAAGACTTCCTCTTATTACAATTGAACAAAATCCTTTCAATGTGAAAAGAAAACAAAGTCCTGGTACTCACACCAACCCCTGGCAATCAAAATACATAATAATAATAATATGATCCATTAATATAGAAAAAATAATTGAAATCAAAATATTTTGAAAAAATATTTTTTCAGAACAGCCCAAGTTTCTGAAAAGTAACGTTGGGCCCCAATGGATCCCAAGCCTAAGTGTGGACAAAAATTTTAAAAATATTTTAAACAATTTATTCAACACTTACGAACAATAATAATGTATCTAGTTATGATTAAAATAACATCAAGATATTATTTTCAAGAAATCCCCCCCTCACACAGAGGGCTGTTGTAAATGTAAACAATGAGTGTAAAAACACTAAAATAAGACTCCAGGCACCCAGGCCCGGAATCAGTTACCAAAAATACACTATCTGATGCAAAACAGAGACTTCCAGGGAAGAAACTGCAGAACATCAGATGGTAGATGCAGAACACAACGCCTAACCACCCGTAGGTGAAGACGTAAACATGGGGAAAGAACAGAATTCATTCTGTTATTCAGCTAAAACTCCCAAGAAATTTTAGTAATAAAAATTACAGAAACTATGCCAAAAGCATGGGAGAATAGCAAGAGGGGACTTAAAGGAAAGGGAGAGAGGAAAACACTGAAAAAACAGTGTAACTAAATAACCAGAATGACAACAAAATGGCTGCTGCCTCGAAAATAGGTAACTTAACATAATTTCATTAAAAAATTTTAAGTTACAGCCCTGATAACATTCTGTCACACATTTTTCCTCTCCTCCTTCTCTATCCTCCTTAGAATCACCATTTCAGTAATATTTATGTGTCTGGCATCATTTAAACTGAGATTTACAAGCACAAAGATCAGTCAGATGTTAACTGATGAAGGGCCAAACTTAGAATGATTAATGGCGCCAATTTCGGAACGTCCTTGACACTGCGCATGCGCAGTAGAGGTGAAGTGTGGAGGGCCATTCAGGACATGTTTTCTTTGGTTTTAGATGCAAATTTTGGGGATTGGGGGGCAAAATTTGTGTTTGGCCCTATATTTTAAGAGTTAGCACCAGCAGCTATGTCTGGGTCATTGGTACAGTATAAAAATATGAAAATCCGTTCCGCACACATGTACCGAACAGAAATCGTTGACTGTTTTAAATAGAAGTGAAATTTTACTGGACTTTTCTACAAATCATGCACCACAATTACAATCTGAATCGCTAGCGATGGCTATAAATAGTAACATGGGTTCCCCTCGAAGATTTGGTTGGCAATAAAATGTGTTCTTTTTGTTGATAGTTCGTCCCCTACTAGCACACAGAACACATTGGAAGTCATTGGACGAGTCATCAATTGCTGAGTGTCCTTCTAATATTAGCTTTTATAGACATAGAGGCATGTAATAAACTAAGAACGACATGTGGGTGAATCCTAAGACACTTGTGCCATCACGGAAGGATCAACCCGTATCGATTAACCCATTCACACGGGTGTGTAGTTCTGTGTATATACTGCAAGAGCTTGAGCCCAATAACTGAATAAACCATACTTGAGTGAAGATCATCAATGCTTGCCATATTCCACAGCTGTCATAAGGAACAATATACACATTTAGTTGACTTCTTGAATTCATTCCTTAAAATCTGTTTCAATTCATGCAAATCAGTCTTGATTCACATCTAACAAATCGATGCAAAACAAAATGAAATGCCCAAAGGATTGTGTACGTTCAGAATTTTAAAATGTGTGCAGACAGGTTTTCCTACATTTTAAACCTTATATCTCAGGTTTCTATTCATATTTCACGCCATTATTTGACAAGAAATACAAAAGATAAAAAATAACAAGAGGCCCCAAGGGGCCTGAGGGTGCTCACTTGACATGGTAGCCTAAATATCAACCCAGAGAATTGATTTCAACAAGTTGTATCTGCTCCTCCTAAGAAAAGCTTATACCAAATATCCAAAGATTCTGACCAGTGGAACTAAAAAACAAGGGACTCGATTTGAACAAACTTGAATTTGACCCCCCTAAAGATGCTGTATACCAAAACTGAAATGATTCTGACTGGTGAATCTGAAGGAGAAGATTTTTAAAGAATAGTCCTCATATTGCACTAAGTTAAAATTCGGGCTCCTGCAGGGAGTCCAAATATTAACCCACGGACTCAATTTGAACAAATTTGAATCTGCCCCCCCCCCCCCCATAGATGTTGTTTACCAAACATGAAAGGATTCTGACTGGTGAATGTGAAAAAGAAGATTTTTAAAGAAAATTCCACATATTGCACTAAGTTAAAATTTGGGCTCCCATAGGGACCTCAATATTAACCCAAGGACTCCATTTGAACAATCTTGAATCTGGTTCCCCTAGATAAGCTGCATACCAAATATGGCGGATCTGAAGAAGAAGAGTTTTAAAGCATATTCCACATATTCTACTAAGTTAAAATTTGGGCTCCCATAGGGAGCCCAAATATGGACCCAGGGACTTGATTTGAACAAACATGAATCTGACTGGTGGATCTGAAGAAGAGATTCTGACTGGTGGATCTGAAGAAGATGATTTTTAAAGAAAATTCCACATATAGTACTAAGTTAAAATTCGGCCTCCCATAGGGAGTCTAAATATTAAACAAAGGACTCGATTTGAACAAACTTGAATCTGCCCCCCCCCCCCCCCTCCCCCTCCTAGAGATGTTGTATACCAAAACTGAAATGATTCTGACTGGTGAATCTGAAGGAGAAGATTTTTAAAGAATTGTCCTCAAATTGCACTAAGTTAAAATTCGGGCTCCCACAGGGAGCCCCAATATGAACCCACGGACTCTATTTGAACAAACTTGAATCTGACCCCCCTATACATGTTGTATACCAAATATGAAAGGATTCTGACTGGTGAATCTGAAAAAGAAGATTCTTTAATGTTTTTCCCATCGCCTACAATGTTAAAAAGTGCCGACTCAGCACTTTTTTCAAAGTCCCAAAACTGTACCCTATGATAAAACCGATGGCAATTTTTTTTGGACCAATCCTTTCTGTTGGTCCTAAGGAAGCTTCACACCAAATAAAAATTCTCAGTGCCGTGCAGTTTTTGGAGATATGGACGTTTTTTTTTCTATTTTTTAGCTCCTGCGGTTCCCATGGGGCTGCAGGAAAAACATTTTTGGCATAAATTAGGTACTTATGACCCAATAAGCCCTCACATAAAATTTGGTTCAAATCGGCCTCTCGGTTTGGAAAACTTAAATTTGGGGTGGGGCCAAAATTCTTGCCCATCCCATAAAGTCGCCAAATATTGCCCCTCGAACTTTTCATGAACTTTTCATGAACAAACTTGAGTCTACACCTCAAATGGAAGCTGCATACCAAATATCAAGTCTCTGCTACTGCTGGTTCATGAGAAGAAGATTTTCAAAGATTTTGGTGCCCCTTGGGGGCATGGCCCCACCCAGGAGGAGGGGCAACTTCATTTGAACAAATCTGAATTGACATTAGGTAATAAACATTTACCCAACATTTGAAAAATATTGGGCCAGTGGTTTCTTCGGAGAAGTTGGTTTTGTAAAGTTTACGCCGGGCGACGACGGACGACGGCAGACGGACGATGGACGGAAAGCAATTAGTAAAGCTCCCCTTGAGCTTCGCTCAGGTGAGCTAAAAATGAAAGCTCTTCCAACTTTTTAAGAGTCTTCTTTATTATCGGATCATAATCAGTTCACGTTATCAGTAAATGAGAATTCTTCAAACCTTGTACGTGATACCTGGTATTTGCCTAAAGAACACACATGTATATGATCTCACTGAAAAGAAAAATTGAGTGACATGCTCTTTGCCAGACTTGTCAAAGAAACAATCTGCATGAAGCACATGCATCTAAACAGAAGAGTGGGTCAAGCCTGGGTGTTAGTAAAATGTTCCTTGTTAACTGGTTGAATGCTATATTATTTTTGGTGGTCTGAATTGGTTCATCAAAATTTGTTTTATTACAAATTGTTGGAGAGTGCCCACAAGTACAGGTACCTTCATTTTTGGAAAGCCCTGATAGTGGCTTCTAGCACTCAACCAGTTAAATTATTCTGCCTCTACCCTCTGTGGCAGCAAAGCAAAATTAAAATTTAAAAGTGAGGAGAAGGATGTCAAAGATACACTTTAAAAAAAAAAAACAAGACACAGATCCATGAGGTTGAATGAGTATACTACATGTATAATTTATATGGATATTGTCACAGACACAAAGTGTGGATAGGGATCAATTTACTGGTAGTGTAGTATAAATCAGGAAGGCTTTGTTGTGACCACTGGCAGGACCTAATATGTAATTAACCTTTCTGATACCAGTGCATTAAAAATGATTATTAACATTCATAATGCGGCACAAAAGCAGACAAATAATTTCAACTTGACAGCGACCGCATCGCAATCTGTGAAATTCTCAGTCTGATTTCCTCATCTCAGCACTGTAGAATGACTCCTGTAGAAAAAGAAATTTTCTATTTTCATTTGTTTTTCTTGATTTTACAGTATTTCATTCATGAAATCTCGATCTACTGGCTTAAGTGTGTTGCAACTGGATTATAATCAGATTATGATCTGATTGCGAAAAAGATCACTTTTGTGATCACAGTACCATAGACTTATTAACCCTTTACCCAACGAATCAGCTGCATCTGCCAACGTAAAGTTGAAAATAAAGTAGTTGAAAAAAAAATATAGTTAAAAAATTTCAACAAAACCATATGTGACCCCTCATTGGAATGAGCTCATCAAGCTCATTCCGGTGAGGGGTCACATGATATGGTCTAGTTGAAATACTTTGAAAAATAAGAAAAAACAAAAATTTTGATGTCATTTGCAATAAGTAAACGGTTAAAAAAGGTATAAATATTGTAACATTCAGACAATCAAGTTGACAAACATTTATTTTTTTTAAACCCTTTTTATTCAGACATTAGTAAGCAGTCAATAAACATTTTGTTTATACAAGGAAACTCAAGACAACCCTTTACCCAACCTGAATAGAATAGAAAATGACAGATGCGAAAAAAAATTCTTCAATAACTAAAGATATTCATTTTGTTTTTAAAAACATTGCTTATGACCCCCTGAATGGAATGAGCTTAACCAGATTGTTCCAATCAGGTGTCAGAAGCCATGTTTAGGGTGAAAAAAAAGTGAGAAAAAAAAATTTGAAAAGCAATTTTTGTGAATAGAGCTGGCTGGATTTGGCTGTTAAGATGGGGTAACGGTTTAATTAAATAGACATTTTACAAGAAATAAATATTCATTAAACACAAATTAGTCGTTTTCAACTGCGCATTTTGGTTTTTTTTCTTTTTGCAATTGAATGACACTTTCAACAGTCAGGGTCATCTCGTGTCTGACAGTTTTACAGGTGGAGGAAACCGAATGTACCCATAGAGAACCACCAATCAGGGGTAAGCAACAGACTCCCCAACGTACTAACTCCACACAAGCAGGTTAGCATTGGTTGTGACAAGTGCAAAACTGATATGCAGTATGCTTTAATACACAGCATCATTGTGCACCCATGTAGGCAATCAGGATTAAGTGCCTTGCCCAAGTACACAACACAGTTACCCCAACAAGTTAGATGCAATTAACAGGGTTATTAAGAAATATCAAACTAAGTAGACTCTGTACAAAAATTGTTGACATAAAATTTTCAATTTTTCTTTCATTTTACTACAGCTAATAAACTGCTCGACAATACACTGTACATACCACTGAAGCCAATGAGGGACTAAAATCCAAAGCAAACACAATTCTGTATTTCCTTGCAATGAAAACGAGCCTGGTATTTGGCAGAACTTGTATCTGATACTGAGTTCCTGATGATAATTCTCTGTTATCCATTGTCCTAACAGAGAGAATAACCAGTTCCTCATCTGATGGAATCTGAAAATTCAAAAATTGGTAACTAATTAAGTTTTGTGTTAAATTAAATTAGTAACGTAATAAAATAATGAGTCAAATGTAACAATACTTATCTTTCATATTCTCCAAGCCTGGAAATAAGCAGCAGCAGCCTGCTATCTGCAGAATGAGGTCCCCGAGGGTGAATTTTGTGATGCTACCCTGCATAGCAGGGTAGCATCACAAAATATACCCTCTGAGAAACACAATCTGAAACAAGGTCTCAAGCCTAAACTAAAAGAAAACAGTATCTGTTGGATTATTACATGGGCAATCAAAAGTCCCTGAAAAACCATAAAGGCTGCCATGGCGGCCATATTGGATATGCCAGAACGTTGGTTATCGAAAGGAACCATCCTCTAGTCATGCTTAATCAACCATAAAAAAGCAGTATCTGTTGGATCTATAGTTTTCAAGTTATCGCGTGGACAATCACAAGTCCCTGAAAATCCAAGATGGCTGCCATGGTGGCCATATTGGATATGCCAGAATGCTGATTATCAAAAGGAACCATTTTCTAGTCATGACTATTCAGCTATAAAGAAACAGTATCTGTTGGATGTACTGTTTTCAAGTTATCCCATGGACAAACAAAAATAAACAGACAGACAGACGAAGGGATGGACGGACATTGCCATACCATAATACGGCCCGCTCATATGAGCGGCCGTATAAAAATGGAGTGGGTACCTGACAAAAAGGGGCAAAAACACTACTTTGCCCCAGAGAATGTTCATGCAACAACCAGATTTTGAAACTAGAACAGCTGGACTACAAAACTGAGGAGGTCTCATAAATTACCCCTTGAAAAAAAGGTAATTCTAGGCAATCTAATTTTCATGCACAATTTTTTTGGACACTGTCACATAAAAAAAATTCTAGGATTTTCCAACCAGCGATGGAAGAATTATTTTTATGGATGCCCTCAGTTATGATTTGCAGTGATGACTGAAGCAGGAAACTGAAAATTCTTCATCTCTGTTCTGAGCATGGCATTATTTATAAGAGAAATGCTGGGCATTCCATCATATGCAGGCCACGAATATTTCAATTTTTATTGTTGCGTGCGAATTCGCCCCAGTTTTTCATATCTTATGGATCAAACAAAGGGATGTAGAGGTGGAAATTGAAGACACTAATTTTAGACTTTGGACTTAACTAGTTTATTTGCCGTGGTCTTGATATGGAAATGCAGAAAAATGTTCAAGGAAAAACTTGATCTAACGTTTATCTAACATTTATGTGAGTCGAAATGGCATGGGCCCAGAACACCTATGGTTGTTTCACTAATAGACTTCAATTGTTTGGTAAACACGCATGCACTGCTGTTTGTTTTATTTTTTATGAATGGCGCGGTGATTTATCAATATTTTCTAAGCCCCAGTCCTGAGGTCTTGCATCCATTGATGTTTATCTGCGAAAGAATCTTATACTTAATTCAGCCTTCCTTTGCTGACATTGTTAACACCAGCCACTCGTATTGTTAATGTCAGCAGAGGAAGGCTCGAGTCGCATGCAATATTCATTGATTGCGGAATGGCTTCTACGTAAGTATTCATTATTGCTCAGTCAGGGGCGGATCCAGGATTTGAAATTGGGTGGGGGGGGGGGGGGGGGGGGGGGGGGGGCATACTAAAGCACAGGGCCGACCATGGTAATAATTCACAAGGGGATCATTGCCTAATCTGCCAGAAATTGTTAACTCTGGAAAAAATAGGGGGGGGGGGGAGCATATGCCAGTTCCAACCACCCCCCCCCCCTGGATCCGCCCTTGTTGCTCTAATTTATTACAATGAACACTAATCCCTTTAAATATTTTGTTTCTTAATGGTATAAGCGCAAACCTGCACAACTTATGTCAACCACTGAATATTTCATTTCATATCTTGTTTTAATCACATAACCTTTTGTGTAACCAACTGGTTGCGCAAAAATAATGAACATGAACGAAAAAATGGGTTACACAAGCCCAAAACACGCGAACAAAAAATGGGTTCTGTAAATTTTTGAAATTTTGTGGCCTGATATGCCTGTAGGCTGTTCAAATTGTACACCTTATAACTTTGCAGTGTTTTAAAAAAAAACTAAAAAGTATACTTGGACCAAAGTATGTTGCAATGCGCTGATCTAATTCAAATGGAATAAATTAATGCTACCTTGGCCTGTTATCTAGTTTTAAAACAATTTTTTTTTATGCCTACCTTGATATCCCTCAAAACTTACATTTGAGGAAATTCACTTAATGCCCCCCCCCCCCCCCCCCTCCCCCCCACTTTTTTTTTTTACATAAAATCTCTCCGAATCCTTTAAAACACATTTTACAACAGAAACAAAGAAACAAAATTCATCAAATGGACCCTCACCTACCTACCTCCCCAATTTATTTTTTCAAGTATGATCATCTGCCTTCTCAGTGAGCAAGGTTATAAGACAAATTCGAAATCCTTTAAAGCACATGTTAAAGAAAAAAGATTATCCCAAGTACTCCACCTACCCACCCAATAACCACCACCCTCCTTCCACCCCTCCACCCTCCACCACTCCCAGAGTAATTCTTGTTTTTGAACATAATCTGTTTTCTCTGCAAATATGGTTGTATGCCAAATATGGATTTGCTGTGTCAAGCATGCGTATATCTGGAGTTATCAACTAGAAACCTAAAATCAAGGGAATAAAGGGCAATAACTCCCCAAATGAAATGTTGGAGCAAAAGTCAAATTTTAACTTGATCTGCATTTTCTCTGGATAAGTTCATATACCAAATATGGATGGGATATATCAAGTGTGACTCAAGTAATTATCTGGAAACCTAAAATAATGGAAATTATAGAGGAAAAAAATGGTCAAGAACACCACTACAAACTGTGGCATAAACAGCAAAACTGAACTTGATCTGCCCTATACTCGAGTAAGGTTGTATGCCAAAAATGGTTTGGTCATGTCAAGCATAGCTGGACTTATCTGGAAATGATAAATCATGACCTAAAATCATGAAAATTGTAAGAAAATAAAAGGCAATGACTCCACAAAAGAATGTGGCACAAACATCAAAAGCAAACCTGATCTGCCTGTTGTTTGATTAAGGTTGAATGCCAAAAATAGACTGGTTTGTCATGATGTCGAGTATATCTTGAATTATCATCTGGAAACCAGAACCCATTGACCTAAAATTATGGAAATCCTAAGAAAACAAGAGGCCCCAGGGGGCCTGAGGGCACTCACCTGACATGGTAGTCTAAATATCAAACCTGGGACTTGACTTGAATAAGCTGCATATGCCCCTCCTAAGAAAAGCATATACCAACTAGATGAAGCGATTGTGCCCACACAATACACAGGATTTTCCTTCTATTTTCAGTTCCTGCACTTTTACGTCCCAAAATTGAGATAAACGCATAAAAAACAAATTTTTTTTTATTTTTGTTCAGAAATTTTCAAAGTCCCAAACAAAATATTTTCAGACTAAAATTTTTTTTTCTTCTTAAAATTGACCAAAATGCATAAAAAACCAAAAAACTAATTTCCGGATTTTGGTCCAAAATTTTAAGTGCCACCCAGACCCCAAATTTTCAGTGTAAAAAAAAAATTTGTTTTTTCTTAAAATTGACCAAAATGCATAAAAACAAAAAAACTAATTTCCAGATTTTGGTCAAAAATTTCTAAGTCCGGACCGAGACCCCAAATTTTCAGCCTAAATATGAACCCAGGGACTTGGCTTGAACAAACTTGAATCTCACCCCCCCCCCCCCTTTCCCCCCCCCCCCCCCAAGCATGCTGCATACCAAATATCAAAAGATTCTTATTGGTAGATCTGAAGAAGAAGATTTTTAAAGAATATTCCTCATACTGCACTAATTTGAACATTTGGGCTCCCATAGGGAACCCAAATATGGACCGAGGGATTTGATTTCATCAAATATGTGAATCAATGTTCCAAAGATGTTATATGTAAAATATGAAAGCTTTTGGAGCAGTGGTTTGGAAGCAAATGATTCTTTAATTTTTTCCCATTGCCCACAGTGCTAAAAAATGCTGACTCAGCATTTTTTCAAAGTCCCGAAAAAGTACCTTATGACAAAACCGATGGCAATTATTTTTTCCCATTCCTTTCTGTTGGTCCCAAGAAAGCCTCACACCAAATAAAAATGAAAGTGTCAATGACACTGTAGCTCAACTTGTCAAGACAAAGACATGTACATGTATAGTATGTGACACAACAATGACAAACATCTAGGTAATGACCTGATAACAAAGGTACATATAAAGTATTGTAACGGTCTGTACATGAATACTGACCGTTGCCTGTAACAAATGTATAGGTAAAGTATTGTAAAGGTGGGTGACAGTCAGATGCTGAACTAGAAAAAATCTTTGAGTCCCAGAGTGGGTCTGACTGAACCCCAAAATATTTGTTCTCATAGCACAGTGATAACAAAGGCACCCCAAAACACACTCGTTCCTGTCCCAAGGTGAAAACAAAAGTACTCAAGAAGTTTTGTGAAGATCAGTTCATAAATACGAGCTGTATAGAACTTGTGACAAAAAACTGAATGGACCTAATTTCGGTACAAAATGGCCACTGGCAGCCATCTTGAATTTTGGACCGTACCCAGAAACACTCATTCTCATTCCAAGGAGATAACAAAGGTACCCAAGAAGTTTTGTGAAGATCGGTTCATAAATACAGCCTCTACCCTGAGCCGTATTGACATGTGTGCTTACATTGTGTAAATAGCACTGAATAAATCAAAGTTCATCTAATTTGCATAATTTCGGCACGAAAAAAAACACCTTACAATATGTGATGTATTCCATGTTACTAAACATTCATACAAAAATTTATTCAAATCAGAACTTTCATACAGAAGTTCTATACAAAAGACTGATTGCACTAATTTTGGTACAAAATGGCTGCTGGTGGCCATCTTGAATTTCGGACCACACCAAAAAACACTCGCTCTCATCCCACGGTGATAACAAAGGTACCCAAGAAGTTTCGTAAAGATTGGTTCATAAATATGGCCTCTAGTCTGAGCTGTATAGAAGATGTGTACAAAAAACTGATTAGACCAAATTTCGGTACAAAATGGCCACTGGCAGCCATCTTGAATTTTAGACCGCACCCAGAAACACTCGTTCTCGTCCCAAGGTGATAATAAAGGTACCCAAGACATTTCGTGAAGATCAGTTCATAAATACAGACTCTAGTCTGAGCCGTATTGACATGTGTACTTACTGTGTGTAAGTCGCACTGAAAAAATCAAAGTTCATCTAATTTGCATAATTTCTGCACGAGAAAAAAACCCGTATTATATGTGATGCATCCCATGGTACTAAACATTCACACAAAATAATTATTCAAATCAGGGCTTTCATATGGAAGTTATGTGCAAAAATCTGATTGCACCTAATTTTGTACAAAATAGCTGGCATCGGCCATCTTGAATTTTGGACCGGACCCCAAAACACTTGTTCTCGTCCCACGGTGATACCAAAGGTACCCAAGAAGTTTCGTAAAGATCGGTTCATAAATACGGCCTCTAGCCCGAGCCGTATTGGCATTTGCACTTACAGTGCTGAAAGTAACCCCAAAAAACATCAAAATTAGTCTAATTTGCACAATTTACGTACGAGAAAAAACCCCGTATTATATGTGATGTATCCCATGGTACTTAACATTCATACAAAAAATTATTCAAATCAGAGCTTTCATATGGAAGTTCTGTACAAAAAACAGATTTCTGCATCGTCGGTACAAAATGGTGGCTGGCAGCCATCTTGAATTTCTGACCGCACCCAAAAAACACTCGTTCTCGTCCCACGGTCATAACAAAGGTACCCAAGAAGTTTCGTAAAGATCGGTTCATAAATACGGCCTCTAGCCCGAGCCATAGCAGCTTGGCACTTACAGCTCTGAAAGTAACACTAAATAAATCAAAGTCAGTCTAATTTGCATAATTTACGCAGGAGAAAAAAACCCGTATTATATGTGATGTATCCCATGGTACTAAACATTTATACAAAACTTTATTCAAATCCGAACTTTCATACAGAAGTTCTGTACAAAAAACTGATTTTTGCATCATCGGTACAAAATGGCCACTGGCAGCCATCTTGAATTTCGGACCACACCTAAAAACACTCGTTCCCGTCCCAGGGTCATAACAAAGGTCCACAAGAAGTTTCGTAAAGATCGGTTCATAAATACGACCTCTAGCCCGAGCCATAGCCAATTGTTGACGTACGGACAGACGGACAGACGGACAGACGGGCCATGACAATAGCTCAAATTTGACTTCGTCAAAGTTGAGCTAATTATCAGTGCCGTTCAGTTTTGGAGATATGGACATTTTTGTTTTTTTCTATTTTTGGCTCCTGAGGTTCCCATGGTACTGCAGGAAAATTTTTTTTGGCATAAATCAAGTACTTATAACCCAATAATACCTCATATTAAATTTTGTTCAAATTGGCCTCTCAGTTCAGAAAATAGAAATTCTGGGCAGGGCAAAAATTTTTGCCTCTCTCAGAACAAAAGCAAATATTGCCCGTCAAACTTCTCTTGAACAATCTTGAGTCTACACCTCAAATGGAAGCTGCATACCAAATATCAAGTCTCTGCTATGGCTGGTTCATGAGATGATTTTTTTAATTTTTGTGCATTTTGGCCCCACCCCCTCCACAATATGAGCAGAAACCCAATGTGAAGAAAAACCCAAATGCCCCTATATAACCACTACTCATGTGAATTTTCATTGACGACGAACGACAGCCGACGGACAAAAAGTGATCAGAACAGCTCACCCTGACTTTCAGTCAGGTGAGCTAATAAAGGACAATTTCTCTCAAAATCAAACTAGAGCTGAAATGGTTAAGGTATTTTCTTGATCGATTAATCACATGGATTAACCTTGGTTAACCGATTAATTACTTGTCCAAATAGATATCTGAATAACTGCCATACCATTGATTATTTACAGCATGAACCCTTTACCCAACGTAACAAACAAAACCGACTAGGTGTATATACAAAAATCTCCATTCAAATTTATTATGTTTTCAATTTTTGTCTCAAAAACAGCTTATGATTGAAAATTTTTAGTAATTCATGAATTTATTTTGCAAGTATCGTCTGCTACCCGCAATAGGTAAAGGGTTAAGAATGACCATTTCCAGCTACTGATACAGTATGATGATCATGCAAGTAAACAAGTATGTCAGCAATTAACTTGCATGCTTTACTCTGTCTCAGATAATTGATGTGAGTCAGTGTGACATTGTCTGCCTGTTTTGGAGCAAGTTTGTTCCTTTGTAAACCCATATAATACAGTAGTTCAAAAGTAACGGTTAATCAATCAATTACTTTTTGGATTGATCAAGATGTTGATCATTGATTAATCGGTTAACTGTTTCAACTCTTAATCGAACTTGATCTACCTTTTACATCAGTAAAATTGAATGCCAATAATGGACTGGCCATATCGAGTTTAGCTGGAGTTATTTGAAAAGCATATATATAAATAATGGTAATTCAAGACAATAATGATCAACAACTTCCCAATGAAATGTCAGGCAAGTCTTAAATTCACATATGATCTGCAGTTCCTACACCAAATATGGATTGGATGGTCTGACACTTTTAACACAGGTAATCATCCAGGGTACATGGGGTTCATCAGACATTTTTTCTCTTTTAAATTAGAGATGGGAAATATACCGAAAAACCAAAACCATATCAATATCATGGGGATACCAAATAACCAAACTGAACCAATCATTAAATACCGCAACCATCTGTATTTTCAATTTTTCCTACATTCGCTATTTATAAGGCCCTGTAGAGGATTGATAGCAGTTGAAGTGTTCATTGTCATGAAAGTGACTGATTTTCCTATCAGTTTTATTAACCTTAACCCTTTACCCAACGAATCGCCCGCATCCGCCCGCATAATATGCAGATTCAGCAGCTGAAAAAATATTATTTTTCGAAAAATTTCAACAAAACCATATCATGTGACCCCTCTTTGGTACGAGCTCATCGAGCTCGTTCCAATGAGGGGTCACATGATATGGTTTTGTTGAAATTTTTTGAAAAAAATTAAAAAACGATATTTAAATTAATAAATTTTGAGATCGTCTGCATTGGGTAAAGGGTTAAAGGGGCTGGGCATTAGTCTTCAATTCCCACTAGATTACAACCTGTATGTGTCTAGTTGCTTAGCAGTGATTTGTCTATTGTCAGCAGGACCTCCTAATGATGGCATGTTATGGGTACATGCTCTTGAGGTAATAAAAGCCTACACTAGGCCTTTAAAGGTTGAGGTGTGTTTGGAATAAGTCACATAATTACTGTAGATATGATTGGCGATTTTGTGCTGGAAAAAGAATGCCAATGTTGAGCTCACTGGCAGCGGAACTATGATAGAATAATGCAAGAACAACTTATTCTGTTCTTTCCTTGTGTGACTTCCCATTTGGTTCTATAGATAATCTCGATCCGATGCCATGGTATACCCCTCTAATAATACCGAAACCGATACCGAACACAATATTTCAATACCACCCATCTCTATTTAAAATGCATTTTAAAAATATCGAAGTCGGCCTACATCCTTAATCACAGCGCTGGCAGATCATGTCAAAAAAGAGAAAAAAATACCCCCAGTTTGGGTGGGAAATGTGTGTGTGTGTGTGGGGGGGGGAGGGGGTGAGGGGAGGAGTACAGGGAGGGGGAACATTTTGTTTTCTTTAAAATGCATCTCAAAATATTTACTCTGTAATTTAAGCCTCTCCCTCCCTAAAAAAAGGAGGGGAGGGGGTCCATTGAACAAATTGTTTTATTTGTCCACTTTAAAATGAGTTTGGGAGAATTGTGAATTTTTACAAAGAAGAAAATTTTACATCTGCAGTTAAATTTTTTTTCTAAAACTAAATAGAGCAAGAAAATATTAATCCAGTTCAGTTAAATTAGGCCAGCAAAACATAATATGGTCAAAATAAACTCATTTCATTTTTTCAAAAACTCTGCAAAAAATATAAGGTACTGTACAATTTCAACAGTCCACAGGTTTATTATGCAATGCACAGTGTTGCTCTTGTTATTAACATGTGTTAGGTAAAGAGGTCATGAAATGACTGGATCAATCAGAATCAGAATAAGTTTGAGTTTAAAAATATATACTCACGATCTCATCTCTTGGAGTAAAATTAACCACTGAACTAAGGTGCCTGAAAAACCATGAAGCCCTGATGTTTCGTGATATTCTGTAATCCTGTTTCATGAGCAAGTACACATGACTTGCTGGCACAACCTCCTGAAAAAATGATACTTCTCTACTAGAAAATTTGTCATGGCTTTTGGTTGAAGAGTTATATAAACATGAACCTATAGTAGAAAGAGAGTGGATTATCATTTAAGAACCTATAAAGGGAAGTTTCCACCCAGACAAAAAATCGCAAATTATGTTCAAAGGCACAAGAAGTGCAACTAACGTTTTCTTGAGGTTTGTGATGGTCAATGGGTAGGTTTATCAGTTCTGAGCCATGTGCATTAAACGTGATTCCATGGGCATTCACCTGCATTATGAATGCAGTAATGGCTCATTTCAGAAAGCATGCGATGGTGCTGACTTCGGTATATCTGGACCACATCTTACAGAGACACTATTACAAGGAAGCCTTGTTACAGGATGGCCAGAAGTATCTTGCTTGCCTCCAGTCACTGGGTTTTGACGTGAATTTTCAAAAATCGGATTTAACTCTGCCAACCACTTTTCTTCACCTGGGCAAGGAATTTGAAACATAACTGAATCTGGTTTGTCTTCCTTTAAAGAAAGCTTGTCATATCAGAATATACTCCCTTTACGTTATGAAAGCGGACATGGTAACTACTAGGAGTTCATGAGACTTCTAGGTCTCTGCAGAACAGCAACAGACCTGAGTCCACCCAATAGTCTCTTCGCTCATCCTATTTGAGTTTCCCTTTTAGACAATTGGTCAGCCAAGGTCGACACACTGGACAAACTAATTCCTCTGTCTACATCGATAAGGGCTTCAATGATTAATAGTGATATGCTTGACCTGCAATACATTGCTCACGATTCAATATGTATTATTCATTATGTACTGCGATACAATAAATATAAACAACATCAGGAAAAACTTCTTGCATTTTGAAAGCTGGTGCAGTAAAACCTGCTTTTTGCATCCCAACACTGACAGTGATAAATATGTCATTAACAGAATTATTCAGCTAATCAAAAGTTGGTGAATTCCCTCTGATTTGCTACATATTTATTTGATTAATCCATTATATTTTGTTTGACCGAGCTCACAGAGCTCTGTCAAACAAGATATAAGGGATTAAATGGTTTTAACATATTTATATTTTCTGTGCGGACAAAAGCACTGGTTAATGGGTCATAAAATCAAAACCATAAATTACTGAATGCCAATGGTAATTGCACTGAGAACTGAGAAGTTACATATTGTTTAAATCGTGCATTCAAAAATTTGTAATAAAAGGAAGCTACTGGAAATGAATACATGCAGTTCAAAGTATTTGAGCGATCATGGGTATCATGATACAGATCGTATCGTGCAGATTAAACTGTAGCATTAGGGAAGCATATCATTACAGCCCTAACATCGATCAGGTGTCATATCCACAAATGGACCAACATCGAGTGGATGACTCAAGGAATTCCCCCAAACTTGCCATCTCTGACGTTAATGCTAATGTCTGATGTTAGGGATCAGGGTTGGGGAGCCCCCCCCCCCTCCCCACACCCCCTTGCTTCTGGAGAATCAGTAGTGTCATGGTCAATGGAATTCCACACAGTCAGCCCTTCATAGAAATCAGAAAGAGATGAAGGCAATTCTACTCAGTCTACAGCACTGAAAATCATGTCTGTTAGGTTCTTTTGTGCAGATTCTCTCATACAATTCAACAGTAGTGGCATATCTTTGGAACCAAGGAGGAACACATTCACGTCTGACATTCGCATTAATATTGAAACAGATCCTCCGACTTACTCTAGAATGAAAATTTCTATATTATCAATTCAATGACCAGGTCGACTCAATATTATAGGGCACACTCTCTCCATACATGGAAGGATCATCCCCTACAGAGTGGAAACACAACAAACAAGTCCTTCTGGTGTTATGTTCTCATTGGGAGTGTCCAATGATAGACGTGTTTGTCACGAGGTTGAACAACCAACTGCGGACATTCATCTCTCCATGTCCGGTGTTAGCATTTGCAGTAAGCTCTGCGTATGTCATGGAACGGGATAGTCGGTGATGCCTTTTCAGTGATGCCATGAATATAAAACAATTGTTTTTAAAAATTCAGCAATCACATGGCAGGATTATTCTGGTTGCCCTCCTGTCTCCTCAGAGGGCATGGGTCAACCTTCTCAGACCTCTTCTAGTAGACACTTCCAGTTGTCTACCACTATTGGAGGACTTCCTGCATCAGGGCAACAAGCACATGCTTCACGGCTAGTGCATGAAGGTTTTTTTTCCAGGTTTCGGTTTCGGTTTTATTTTTTTTAAAACCTTGGCTTCGGTTTGGTTTTTTGATATTATTTCCAGCCCTTTCAATTAATCTAAAACCACTATCGTCTTACTAGAAAAGATCATAGAGAAGTCACCTGAGAGCTATTTAAAATGTGCTATGTCCTACTGGCAGTACTGGAACAAAGCACACTTCACTATCTCTCAGTTGACGAAGTGTTAATATGAATTTGGGGTAGATTGTGTGTCTTTTGTTTATGTTCTTGTTGTATATGTTCTATTTAGTAAATGCTATAATCAGTGGCAGCACCATAGGGGGAAGATATCCCCCCCCCCCCCCACCCCTCCCACCTCCACCTTTCCTTTGGGCCCCCAAAACCCAACTTCAAATTGCTATCTGACACAATTTGGGCGCCTTGGAAGACCACGTCAGGCATTGTCGAAATGCTCAGATTTCACTCCCATGGCATCCAAATTATCCAAATATGAATTTTTCTTTACTGGGGCAGGGCCCCCAGATAAATATGACTGAAAAAAAGAAGACAAAAAACCTTTACCTGTTCTGAAATCGCCTAATTTCGTGCAGTAAAAGCCCATATTCACTGGCCATAGTCGTTCTTGTAGAGTGCAACTTATACAAAGGTAATAGTCACGGGGGGTATTTTGGCTGAAAATATTGGGTGCAACATAAACATGGGAGTGACTTATACACAGATATATATGGAAATAATCGCTTTTGGATTTCCCATACTGCTGACGTTCGATGCCATTTTCAAAATGAAATTACGAGAGGGTTAATGAAAATTTACGGAGTTTAACGTCAAAGTATGCAAAAACCGTGTGGCCGTTCTTTTTGGTGCCACAACCGAAAAACCTCCATGCTCTATTCACAGCAGCCCAGAGGCACCCAACCATCATGCCTTTCCCTTGTTAGGTCCTTCCTCAAATGCAAACATTTTTCCAGAAGGGCAATGAACTGAATTTCTGCTCTAAGAATGCCCTCCTCTTCTCAAAATTATGCAGCAAAGTGAACAGTCTTTTACTCCTGGTGTCATGACAATTCAGTTAGTTATATGCCTCCAGCAATATCCAACATTGCAGATTTCTAAGTATTCCTCTTTGATGTTAAAAAGCTTCAAACTATTACTTTTTATGGATAGCACTCTGTGCTTTCCGATAGCTGTGCTCTTGAAGGCCACTTGGATCACCTTCAATTTGCTTTGTAAAAACTTTTGAAACATTTTTCTATAAAAATACAAAGGTTAAGGCTTATTCCTGTATGGAATTTAGCCTGGGTTTTGCTCAACTTACAGGAATCTCCATTTAGCCTTTGGATTCTTTGGAGGTTAGGTGGTATCTGACTTATGAAACAGTATTTCTTTTGGCTTTCCCTTCTGCAGAGGAATAAGTGAATTGTACATTCTCTCCATTGAGAATGCACATTACCATTCTCATAGAAAGAGTAATAGTATTTCCCATACATAGTATGGGAAATACCATTACTCTTTCTATGCAAGTTGGATTCTTAGCAAAAAATGAGGTACCAGATAAACTGCCGCACATAATAATTATTATCAATGCCCGACCTCCTGAAATTAATACTAGACCATTATTATGTCCAGTAAGGGCTCTCAGAACCTAGGTTAGAAGGTCTAGTTTCATTAGAAAAGAAAGAAAGATGCCCTTCCTTTCTCTAATTGCTGGGTGACAGGATATCTCTGTTCAATCCATATCCAGATGGATTCAGTCTGCTATTCACATTGCATACAATAATCTATCTGATGCAGACAGCAGGATGAATCAGATCCCAGCTCATGAGGTAAGAGCAGTATTATCGTCTTGGGCTTATTCAAATTCAGTGGCATTGTCTGACAACATTGAGGTGGCTTACTGATCTTAGCCATCCACATTCACCACCTTTTATCTCAGAAATCTGGACTCTGGCAGGGAACCTACGATCTTTAGGTCCTTTATCAGTGGCTCAAAATGCTTTACATTAAAGAAAGTACATATATGTGGCATTCATTTGACATTCAACGAGGCTTGGATTCTCCCCATTTTGTGGTAACAGTTCTGCCTCAAAAACAGAGGGGGTGGGGGTGAGGGGTTGAAGGAAGCTCGAGTCTGAGCTCTTGTATTCTAAAGTTAGGTGTATCTAGGTCTAAGGGATATATGCCAATATTTGGTTATTGTATATTTGTATATATATTGTTAGGAATCATGAGTGTATTCTATACAATACTTCATGATTTGTAATCATAATATAAATCGTCTTAACGATATTACCTATGGAGGCATTTCTATATTGATTCTCTTAACCTAATTAGCCTAATTTACCATTTTGGGAAATGCCTTGTATTTAAAAGAGGTAACCGATGTACTCCAGGTTAGGATTCTTAGATCCTAGTTTCTATATGTGTCAATAATTTATTAATTAATTAAGTATTGACAGGTATCGACTACTATTTATTCATTTCTCTTATCCCTTTTAAAGTCTTTTTTATTTCTAGAGTTACGTATACAAGCCAGCTTTCAACTCTACTCCAAGTCCTGTAGTGGTCCTCCATCCTGTTATTTATTCATGACAGTCTGGGCAAGTGGTAATGGTGGATACATATTGGAAATATTTAAGGGACAATAAGGCACTAATTTGAAAAAGAATTGACTCTCAGATTTTGCTTGTATGTGAAAGAACATGTCAATAAAATGATAAATTTAAAGTAATTTGTATATTTTTTTATATTTACCAATGGCCCAGGCTAGCTGGTGCAAACTCAAAGTTATCAAGTGCCAAACACAAATTTTGAACACCTCCCCCCCCCCCCCCCCCCACCCCCATCCCCAAAATTTGCTTGCAAAACTGAAAATTAAAAGTCCTATCTGGTCCTATACTTTTACTCTCTGTGCATGCGCAGCCGACAGGAAGTGACTGGAATTGGTGCCAACATCATTCTTTGTAGAAGAGAATACTACATAATAACTCAGTGCGAAGGTATGAGTGTCCACTCAAGGAAGGGGCCATACCCATCTGGGCCATTGGTAAGTGTAAAAAATATACAAATTACTTTAAATTTATCATATTTTTATACTATAAACCAATGGCCCAGACCAGCTGAATAGTAAAAAGGCGGAGGGCCTAGGATTTCAGAATTAGCAAACCAACATAGTTCCCAAGCCTGCAATCCAAGGTGAGAAGGAAATTAAATTTAAAAGGAATTACATGTATGTCTCTCTATACTGTAATAGAGAAGACATATAAAAATGGAGCCAAATTCAAGTAATTCTGCATTCTTAGCATGAATGACTTATGCTAATTGGATGTAACGAGTTCCCAATTTTAAGGCCAGTCCAGACTAAGCCCTAAAAATTAGGATGGCGTATTTGAGAGTGAGAGGATAACCCCCCCCACAAACATACGCCATATACAATAATACACAAGCTGTATCCAGGATATAATCTACAGACAAAACAGCTTCACTTATAGTTACACACTTGTCAAGCTGGAGGAGATTTAAAAAATCACCCTCCCCCCTTTTTGAAGGAATCTTCTTCAAAAACAAAGAGGGGAGCACTCTAGAATCAGTAAAAGCGGTACCAAATAACAATATATATTCATCGAACATGCACCCAGATATTAATTATTATTAATAAATTGGTGCTTAAAGCCACTTCAGAAGCTAAAGCTATCATGGCGATCCCGATAATTAATAGAGCCCGCTTGTAACGTATATAATATATACAACATACACATGTCCAATAGAATCACAATGGACGATTTCTGGAGAGTAAACACACTTCCAAGGTAACCCACAGGCGACCCTGTTCAGGTGTACAATAAATTCCAATAAATAACACTCCCAGATGTGTTCTATCTGATATCTATGCTCCCAGACACATGCGAATATACGAGAATGTATAGACAAGTTATATTCGATTGGGTACGGAAATTTATAGAAACCTGAATATAGAAATGGAACGAGCTATGATTAACAGACTCGTCACGGACCACCCCCAAAATAATTCAATGTTTCTCAGGTCCATAACATACAATAATGTGTCTGCCTAATAATACACTTATTATGCATGTGAGCATTGAAATCCCACATGTAATCATCTAGACAGCCTTACAGGTACCCAAAGGATAGCAATTTATTGATGATGACATGTAGACGAACAACCACAGGAAACAAACCAACTAAAAAGTGGTGTGCCCATGAGGTCGCCATAGAACACAACCCAGCCATCAATCGGGAAGTCATGAAATGCATGGATAAACTTAAATGCATACAAGGCTTACGGGAAGAAAACTACGTCTTGCCCAGTAATCGCCTCTTAACACATTGGTGGTGGGGAGGGGGGGGGGATTCAAAATCATATCGAACCCCCCTCACCCACATTACTTGAATCGTTCTTGTGTTAGTCATCAAATAGTATAGGAACTTCAAGGCTCCCTCCCATCTGACCTACTCCATAATGCCACTAAGGGCGGAGAAGGACGTGAAGAACAAATACACCGTATTAACATAATAACTCACACCAAACTATACCAGTTTGAAGAGAATAACCTTATCAGTATCATGTCCGATAGGATGATGACAACGCAAGGGAAGCATCACGTCTTACCAACTTCAAATTCACTGTCCCTGCGGAGTTGTACGTGGCATACATGACTGCCCTGGAAAGAACTCTCAGTGAGTAACCACGTCCTCAGATTTCTTTCCATTGAGACGTTGCGCCATAGCTCTGGTAAGGTGATCTGCTTAGGACATTGCGCCCAGATTTGCTCTTTTCAATGAAATAGCACATTCCATTATTTCCGAGCATATATTAAATGATGCAGGTAGGGATATATTTTCATCCCCGGCCTGCTCATCTAAACGCAAACTTATATTCAGATGGAACAATATTCTTAAGAGCTTAAGACTTTTCATAGTCTTAAAGTGCCCTTCTGTGAGAGATAGAGACTCACACTCCATATCCCTCTCACCATCCAAATGTTCCATCCGCAAATACGGTCAACTCCATCTGACTGAACGGATGACTGGACCAACGCAGCACCGTCTGACAGCTCACCATCGGAGTCTGTTAAACAGTAGTACTCATCTCAAACGCACTTCATTAATGAAGCACAGGAAGATGCCATAGCTGCCACCGAATCCGGCTGCAGTGTGGAAAAAGCGACCCAATCCGCAAGCGTGAACAGGCATCCGAACTCACTAAAGTTTCTCGCACCAAAAACAGTCGATCCCGACTGCTGATGGAAAGGAGAAGGTTCTCCAGCTCGGAGTCTCCTCCAGACCTTGCCGAGCATTCCGTTAGAAACTTGTAGGCATCTATCCCTTATTGTGCATATCCATGGAAGAAGAGGAAGCCGTAACCACAGCTGACCCCGGCTGAAGTGCAGAAGAAGCATCCCGACTCGTCACATAGGACGGATGCTCCTCCTCATTGAAGTTTTTACAACACAAAACAGCTGTCCCCGACTGTTAACGGGACGAAAAAATGCTCTGCACTCGCGATCTGTCCCCAGTCTCACAGAGTATCCTGCTTAGAAACTTCAAGACTAATCCTCTTTCGTGCGCTTCCATGTAAGTAGAAGAAGCCATAACTGCCGTCGGCCCTAGCTGCAGTGTGGAAGGAACGTTTTGTTGCGTGTTCTGACTCAATATGGTTTCTCACAACAGACACAGTTGACCGAGACTGTTAACGGGATGGAGAGGGTTCTCCAAATGGAGATCTGACCCCAGATCTAGCCGAGCGTCCCGTAGAGAAACTTCTGGCTTCTTCTACATGCACAATTCACCGGACCGACCGAGCACCGTCCGACAGCTCAACACTGGAGTCTACTCTCGGTCCGACTTCAGGGGCAAAGAATGTCTCTGTCTTCGCGCAGCTGACTGGATATCTGAAGTCGGTTAACTAGTCTGCGGTCGTGTGTGCTTTGATAACGTAGAGGAGGAAGCCATGACTGAAGCCAACCCCGGCTGCAGTCTACACGGAGCATCCCAAGTGGCGGATGGACGTATGCTCCGTCTCGTGCAAGTTTCTCATAACAACATTTGGGCCCAAATGTTGTTGGGTTAGAGAGGGGCCTCTCCCGCTTGCAGCCTCATCGACCTCGTCGAGCCTCCCAACAAGAAAACTTCATTTCGGCTTGTGAAACGTAGCAGAGGAAGCTGTGACTGAAGCTGACCCCGGCTGCAGACTAGACAGAGCGTCCCGAGTGGTGGGCAGACGTATGCTCCGGCTCGTGCAAGTTTCTCATAACAACATTTGGCCCCAAATGTTGTTAGGTTGGAGAGGGGCCTCTCCCGCTCGCGGTCTATTAGACCTCGTCAAGTCTTCCAACAAGAAACTTGCTGACTTCCTCCCTATTTCCTCCCTATTTCCGTTATCGCTGGGTGAGCTATTTATATTTAAGTGCATCTACACTTCCTTCGACTGCATCGGACTTACCCGGTGTCACAATTCCCATGGACGGAGTAACCACTTCACCGGTCGAGCTAGCTGCTTGCAAGAGATTAAGAACACTAACTAGAGGCCTTATCCCTTGCATATCATGAGCACTGCAGCTAGCTCTATTTGCTCAATGGAGCGCGATGACGATTACACACATGGATGGGTGTTACAATATCATCACCATGTTCGTGTTCCTCTGAAATAGAAATTGAAAAAAATTAATTATAACGCGGTGAGAGGCATGGCCTCAGAACCTCACCACCAACAACGTACCGTGAGACCCGTCTCCAACATTAGTCATCCCAGTGAACACAAGTATGACAAGAGTCTGCAGAAGTGCATCGACTAAAGTCGATATCACTCCTCCAAACTCCACAACAAAATATATAATTAAGATACATGAATAATAGCAATCAAAATTAAATTCAAAATATTTTTTGAGAAATTTTTTTTTTTTAAAAATGCCTAAGTTCCCAAAGGGAACATTAAGAGCCCAAAGGCATCCGATAGAGCCTAAGTGTGGACAAAATCCAAATTTATTGAGCTACACTACCAGAATAATAATCCATGTATCCTACAGTAATTCTACAGTAAAAGAATTAGTACTGAAATGGTTACCCAGATAACTGGTTTGAAACCGGTTACCTACCTAACTGATTAAAAGAACATCAACCGGTTATCCGAATTATCGATAGTGATCGTCATTCCATGGTTAAAATGTAGTAAATCTGCCGCTTCTTCTTTTGAAATAGATTTCACATCGAAGCAGCACTGTATATATTTAGAAATAATCGACTTTGGCGTTCAAGACTTTGTTAATGATCGACAATTTCCATCAGTACTGAGTAACTGCAGAAACTATTCCGTAGTATGTATACAAACGAACGTTGTCGAGTACTTGACAACAATCGTTTATATACACACTACAGAATAGTTTCTGAGAATACTGCTTTCCAATTCCTATAGTTTTGATCCCAGATTCGGTGAAATAATGGCTATGGTTAACCAGATATTATCCGGTTATAGCTTTCGGTTAGTCGGTTGTGTAAATGAGCCAACCGTTTCAGCCCTAAATTGAAAATACAAGAGGCCCCACGGGGCCTGAAGCGCTCATCTTGTACAGAACACAATTTAAACAGAGTCCAAGAATGAGTCTACATTAAGCAAGCCATCTCCATAGGCTACTCTGTCATTCCTTGAGTCCCTCAGGAGTGACAAAAATAATCTGGGCATCATGCCTTTTCTTCAGTTGATCATAAGTAAAATGTAGAGCTCCCCTATGAAGCCCCTTGATACAACCTATGTGGATTAATCTTAGTACCTCTGGAGGGTACTGAATACAAAATTTTTAATTCTTCAGCAAAATGGCCAATTCCGGCTCCCATAGAGAGCCCAAATATTAACCCAGGCTCTTGATTTGAACACAGTTAAATCTGACTTCCCTAGAGATGTTGTGTACCGAATATGAAAGCATTCAGACTGTTGGATCTGAAGAAGAGAAATTGTAAAGAAATTTCTTCGAATTGCACTAAGTTCAAATTTGGGCTACCATAGCGAGCCCAAATATTAACCTATGGATCTGATTTGAACAAACTTGAATCTGACCCCCCAGAGATGTTGTATACCAAATGTGAAAGCATTCTGACAAGTGAATCTGAAGAAGAAGATTTTTGAAGAAATTCCCTCATATTGTACTAAGTTAAATTTCATGTTGGAGCCCAAATATTAACCTAGGCACTCGAATTGAACAACCGGGAATCTGACCCCCCTAGAGATGTTGTATACCAAATATAAAAGCATTCCGACTGGTGGATCTGAAGAAAAAATTTTTTAAAGAAATTTCCTCATATTGCACTAAGTAAAAATTTGGGCTACCATAGTGAGCCCAAATATATACCTAGGGATCTGATTTGAACAAACTTGAATCTGACCCCCATAGAGATGTTGCATACCAAATATCAAAGCATTCTGACTGATGGATCTGAAGAAGAAGATTTTTTTAAATTACCCTCCATATTGAACAAAGATAAAATTTGGGCTTCCATAGGAAGCCCAAATATTAACCTAGGGACTTGGTTTCAACAATCTAGAATCTGACCCTCATAACAATGATGTATACCAAATATTAAAAGATTTTGACTGGTGGTTCTGAAAAAGAAGATTTTTAAAGAATATTCCCCATATTACCCTATGTTAAAACTTCGGGCTCCTGTAGAGAGCCCAAATATGAACCAAGGAGCTTTATTTCAACAAACTTTTATCTTACCCCCCTATGAATGCTGTACACCAAATATCAAAAGATTTTGATGATTGGTTCTGGAGAAAATATTTTTTTTAATTTTTGCAAATATACTGACTCAGCATTTTTTCGATGCCCATTACAGAACACCCTAACATAACCGATGGCAATTTTTTTTTACCATTCAATTCTACTGGTCATAAGGATACTTCATACCAAATAAAAGCTCTCTGTTCCGTGGGGTTTGGGAAATATGGGCGTTTGAAAATATTTCTATTTTTAGCTCCCAGGGTTCCCATGGGGACGCGGGATTTTTTTTTTTCCATGGGTCAAGTACTTATGACCCAATACTACCACAAACCAAATTTGGTTCATACCGGACCATCGGTTCAGAAAATAGAAATTTTGGGCGGGGCCAAAAATCTTGCCCCTCCTATTACAAAGCCAAATATTACTTCACGAACTTCGTTTGAACAAATTCGATTCGACACCTCATATGGAAGTTCCATAGCAAATATCAAGTCATTGTACACACTGGTTCTTGAGAAGAAGATTTTTAAAATATTTTGGAGCATTTTCCCCCACTCCCTCCCTATGGGGCTGGGCATGCTGAGTTGAACAAAAATGAAATGCCCCTTTGGGACCATCACTCACACAAACTTTCACTTGAATTGGCCCAGTGGTTTTGGAGGAGAAGACCAAAACATGGTGTTGACGGATGATGGACGACAGACGACAGACGGCGGACGGAGAGCGATGAGATTAGCTCAGCTTGACTTTGTCAAGATGAGCTAAAAATACTGCCTATATATGAGGACGTTGTCAACGTAAACAACATCAATGAAAAAAACGGAAACAAGACATCAGGCACACAAAAAGGCACCAAAGTCAGAAACCAATTTAAATGCTACCAGATGTAAAGCTAGATCTTCATACGAGGAAAAAACGATACATTGAATAGAAGATGCAAGACTAAACGACCTAACACCCCTAGGGTGAGGACTAACCATGGGGAAAACCAGAATAAATATTCTGTAATACATGTTAAACTCACAAGAAATTTAATAAAAAATTTCAATAAAAAATAGTTAAAAAGCTTGAGAGTTTAACAGGAAGGGTTCATGGAAGGATAGGGAAGGAATACTTAACAAACAGTGGAATAATCATTATCAAAATTGATGACGTCAGACGTATGTCCCGAAATTGGGAAACATGAAATAATTTTATAATTATTATAAAGTTACAGGCTTACAGCCCTGAATGTCTAAAACCACCGTTGAACACTTCCAACATCCAATAACAGCCTTGGATCCACCAATTCTTTCATTGATGTGTGTCTGGCATCCTCAAAAAAGGAGATTTTAAAGCACAGATGTCAGTTCATTGTTGATGACTTTAGGGTAAAACAAAGATTGATGTTGGCGCCAATTCCAGTCACTTCCTGACAGCTGCGCATGTGCAGAGAGTAAAAGTATGTATATATTTATTTATTGGTGTTTAAGGTCACATATTTCTGCACAATGGTTAACCATGACCGTGACAGTTTTAAGGGTGGAGGAAGCCGGAGTACCCGGAGAGAACCACAGAACAACAGCGAGCAATTGTCAGCTCCCCAACATACAAACTCCACACAAGCAGGGTTAGCATTGGTTGAAGACAGGTGCACCATAGACGTGCAGTACGCCTTAGTACACAGCGTCACCGTGCCCACATGTGGGCAATGGGGGTGAAGTGTCTTGCCCAAGGACACAACGCGGTTGCTGCAGGTGGGATTCGAACCGAGGACCTCTCTGCTTGCAGCCTGCACCTCTACCAACTGAGCCACCATGCCCCCGAGTAAAAGTACGGAGGACCAGATAGGACTTTTAATTTTCGGTTTTGCAAGCAAATTTGGGGGATTGGGGGGTTCAAAATTTGTGTTTGGCCCTTGATAACTTTGAGTTTGCACCAGCTAGTCTGGGCCATTGGTTTATAGTATAAAAATCTACTGCATTCAAAGTGTAAGGCGTCAGAAGCAAAGTGAAATTACTTAAATCTGCAAAAATAAAAGCTCTAATACAGACAAAATTTCAGAAAACATGACACTGTGATGATATATACAAAGTTATCTTATCAATCTGAACCCCCCAAATTCAAACCTCATTTCAACTATTCAGGCCATCTATAACATGTTAAGCCCAGATTGAGGCAAAAACACTGATACAGTGTTTGGTGTTGGGAACATTCACAGAAAAGTACCTTTAATTGGCAGCAAATTTTACCCCAGACTCACTCTCAGAGCACTAGGTTTTTCAAAATTTTCAAGGGAAGGCCAAGGACCCCTACTCTAGGGAGTGGCATACCCTCCCAGACCCACCATTCACCCGGGCATGTCATGATGTGCCCCCTCCCCCTGCCCAATATTGCTCAAGCCTGCCTTATTTGAGAATTGTAGCTTCACCAATGCATTCAATGAGATTCATTCACATTATTAGGCCTAGATCTGCCATAAAATTAACTATAGGAGAACAGATGAACCCCCACCACTCAAATCTCCATTCAAATTTAATTATTACTAAATTTCTTCCCTCAAAAGCATGGATTGTGACTCCACACTGGAACAAGCTCGTACTCACATGTGTGGTTGTATGCCCAATCACCATAAAGCCAGTTATTTTGGGATTACTCAATATTTTGATTATTGCATGCGCTTTTTGAAATAAACAGCGGAAGGAAGGCGTACGTTCATAGGGCACAAAACAATGAAAGTGAGTTTAAACTTTTTATTCAGCAATAATGTTTGGTAGAACACATCAGGAAGCGAGTATTTTTTCACGAGAGCAACGTGTTTCACAAATGTCAAACACGTGTACGAGAATCCAGACATTTTACATTTCAGTGCAAGTACATTTCATTCCTATGCTAACTGTTAAACTGAATTAAACATCATCTTATATGCGTGAACAAGAGCAATTTATTTTTTGCAGGTGGTTGTCCCTTAGTCTGGTGCAAACTCGGCAAAGTACCAAAATATTGGACAGATTTGAGAACACTTACTCGGTGTAAAGTCCACTCAGATATTATATCAAGTTTGGTGTGAAACTGCGCAAAAAAAACAAGAGGCCCCAGGAGGCCTGTAGGCACTCACCTGACATGGTAGTCTAAATATCAAACCAGGGACTTGAATAAGATGCATACGCCCCTCGTAAGAAAAGCATATACCAACTAGATGAAGCAATTGTGCCCACACAATACACAGGATTTTCCTTCTATTTTCAGTTCCTGCACTTTTTACGTCACAAAATTGAGATAAACGCATAAAAAACAGAATTTTTTCCCCAAACAAAATATTTTCAGCCTAAATTTTTTTTTCTTCTTAAAATGCATAAAAAAAACTAATTTCCGGATTTTGGTCCAAAATTTTTCTAAGTCCCACCCGGACCCCAAATTTTCAGTGTAAAAAAAAATTTTTTTTTCTCTTAAAATTGACAAATTGACCAAAACGCATAAAAAACAAAAACAAAAATTTTTCGGATTTTGGTCCAAAATTTCCCACCCAGACCCCAAATTTTCAGTGTAAAAATATATTTTTTTTTTCTCTCTTAAAATTGACCGAAACGCATAAAAAACAAAAAAAATTTTTGGGATTTTGGTCCAAAATTTTTCGGATTTGGGTCCAAAATTTTCTAAGTCCCACCCGGACCCCAAATTTTCAGTGTAAAAAAATTTTTTTTTCTCTCTCTTAAAATTGACCGAAATGCATAAAAAAACACACAAAAAATTTTCAGGATTTTGGTCCAAAATTTTCTAGATCCCACCCGAACCCCAAATTTTCAGTGTAAAAAAAACATTTTTTTTTTCTCTTAAAAATGACCGAAATGCATAAAAAAAACAACAAAAAAATTTACGGATTTTGGTCCAAAATTTTCTAAGTCCCACCCGGACCCCAAATTTTCAGTGTAAAAAAAAATTTTTTTTTTCTCTTAAAATTGACAAATTCACCAAAACGCATAAAAAACAAAAAAAAAAATTTTTCGGATTTTGGTCCAAAATTTTCTAAGTCCCACCCAGACCCCAAATTTTCATTGTAAAAATTTTTTTTTTTTTTCTCTCTCTTAAAATTGACCGGAACGCATAAAAAACAAAAAAATTTTTTGGGATTTTGGTCCAAAATTTTCTAAGTCCCACCCGGACCCCAAATTTTCAGTGTAAAAAAATTTTTTTTTCTCTCTCTTAAAATTGACCGAAATGCATAAAAAAACACACAAAAAATTTTCAGGATTTTGGTCCAAAATTTTCTAGATCCCACCCGAACCCCAAATTTTCAGTGTAAAAAAACCTTTTTTTTTTTCTCTTAAAATTGACCGAAATGCATAAAAAAAACAAAAAAAAAATTTACGGATTTTGGTCCAAAATTTTCTAAGTCCCACCCGGACACCAAATTTTCAGTGTAAAAAAAATTTTTTTCTCTCTCTTAAAATTGACCGAAATGCATAAAAAAACACACACAAAATTTTCAGGATTTTGGTCCAAAATTTTCTAGATCCCACCCGAACCCCAAATTTTCAGTGTAAAAAAAACTTTTTTTTTTTCTCTTAAAATTGACCGAAACGCATAAAAAAAACAAAAAAAAAATTTATGGATTTTGGTCCAAAATTTTCTAAGTCCCACCCGGACCCCAAATTTTCAATGTAAAAAAAAATAATTTTTTTGTCTTAAAATTGACCGAAACGCATAAAAAAACAAAAAAAAAATTTCCAGATTTTGGTCCAAAATTTCTAAGTCCGAAACGGGACCCCAAATTTTCAGCCTAAATGTCAACCCAGGGACTTGGCTTCAACAAACTTGAATCTCACCCCTCTAAGGATGCTGCATACCAAATATCAAATGATTCTTATTGGTAGATCTGAAGAAGATTTTTAAAAAATACTCTTCATACTGAACTAATTTAAACATTTGGGCTCCCATAGAGAGCCCAAATATCGACCCAGGCAATTGATTTCAATAAGCATGAGAAACAATCTTCCAAAGATGTTATATGTGAAATTTGAAAGCTTTTGGAGCAGTGGTTTGGGAGAAAAGTAGTCTTATACCCACTGTGTTAAAAAATGCTGACTCAGCACTTTTTCAAAGTCCCCAAAAAGTACCCCATGATAAAACCGATGGCAATTTTTTTTACCATTCCATTCTGTTGGTCCTAAGGAAGCTTCACAACAAATAAGAATTCTCAGTGCCATGTAGTTGAGGAGATATGGGCGTTTTCATTTTTTTCTATTTTTAGCTCCTGCGGTCCCCATGGGGCGACGGGAAAAAAATTTTGGGCATAAATTAAGTACTTATGACCCAATAAGCCCTCATATCAAATTTGGTCAAAATTTGCCTCTCGGTTTGGAAAATAGAAATTTTGGGAGGGGCAAATATTCTTTCCCCTCCCATTATGACGCCAAGTATAGCCCCACAAACTACTCTTGAACAAATCTGAGTCTACACCTCAAAAGGAAGCTGCACACCAAATATCAAGTCTCTGCTACTGCTGGTTCATAAGAAGAAGATTTTTTAAGATTTCAGCACACTTTTTGGGTGTGGCCCTACCCACGGGCGAGGCAACTTGATTTGAACAAAATCAAAATTGCGATGTCATAACAAACTATTATCTCAAATATCAATTAAATTGGTTCAGCGGTTTGGGAGGAGAAGACGCAAACACCATGTTCACGGACGACGACGGACGACGACAGACGACGACAGACGACGACGGACGGTGAGTGATCACTATAGCTCTCCTGACTGAAAGTCAGGTTAGCTAATAAAAAAATAAAAGTTAGTAGAGACTTCAGAATTAAATCAGAAACTGTGCAAATGGATTCCATTTGCACAGTTTCTGATTTAATTCTGAAGTCCCCCCCCCCCCCCCCCCCCACCCCTGGTTGCAGGCCTGATAATGGAAACTCTACTCTGTAAGTGTACATATCTGCATTAACCAATGCCACCCCTCATCTCATTCAGTGTATTGGAGGCAAATTATTAACCTTACAACAGAGTTCTGCAAACCAAGATTTAACAAGAATTTGACACAAACTCCCAATAAAAATCGATTGTGGATACATAAGTCACACCTCACCAGGTCTATTGAACTTGCACAGGTGACGATGATTACAACAGTTTGTTCAGTAATTAAAACCAGTGGCAATAATCTTTTAATGAGACAGTCCTGGCAGGGGTATTAGCGACCATGGACAAAATCAAATGGCTTCTGGTTATTGTATAAAGCTTATGTTCCCGGTCTCTCAGCAGCTTATTGTTGTGGACATGTTAACTTAATATTCCAGCAGAATCACTTGACAATGTGAATAACCCAACTCTACATTTACTAAAAGCTGACATTTTTTTTTTCTCTCTCTCTCTCAGTTTGTAATCTTGGGCAGAACTTTGAAAAAAAATAAAATCAGCAGTGGAGGTTGGGGAGGGGCTCTAAAATTGTAAGTCTAGGGTGGGGAGACAAAGGGGCATCGCAGAGGTGGGGGTGTAGGCGTCGAGACATGAGAGTTTGGTAATTTTTTTATTTATAAATTTTTGTGGGGGGGGGGGGGGGGTATGGGGTGTCTACGCCACTCGTTGTGGAGTGCATTTCACACCCAAGAAATTCTTACCATTTCTGTGTAAAATAATCTAAGAAACCACCTGCGACTTTGAAAGATGGGTAGCGCTTCTACTAATCCATTAAATGTGTAAATAATTGTTTGGTGGAAAGCCCCCACAGTGATTTAGTGTTTCAGAGGAGAAGAGGTTTCAAAATTGACCAATCAGAATCAAAGAATGCTTCTGGCGGCCACGTTTTTTCACCCAACAGGAATAAAATGAGTAACAGTTGTAGAGAACCTCTCATAGACGATGCCTGCCAAGTCTGGTTCACATTGGCTTAGTACTTTCAGTGAAGATGATGAAAATGTGATTTCCTGTAGGGTTTCTATAGTAACTATAAGCCACAATTGCAGCCATAATTGCAACCCGATGAAGATTAAAATGAGGATCATTGATAGAGGGGGTTACAGTCATCAGTCACACTAAGTTTTCAAACCATTTGGCCTTGTAGTTTCAAAGAAGATTTTCTTAAAAATGCACACATTTATGAATTCTGTTTCAACACAAAAAAAAATCAGTAAAAGAAGGTTAAATATTTTGAAAATTACAATTTTCTCAGACAGTATTCTTTTTTCAAAATAGCTTTGGATAGGTAAAGGGTTACAGTCAAACACATTTTACTCCAATTTTTGTCAAATCTTAAAAGATATACAATAATTACTGTCATCTAAGTGGACATGATTGCAAGAGAATACAAACAAAAACTTTCATGTTACTTATCAGAAAATACTGATTGATGATGACAAATGTTTGGAAAACCAGGAGACTAATGATGCATATATCAAGATACAGTTGCCAATGGTTTACAGTAAAGTCAAAATAAGTTGTGTAGGATAATCCTATAAACTATGCATCTTTTTCTCTTCCTGCACTGATAAGACCAGAAGCTGGCATCATTTTCTGGAAAGCTCTCACTGATAGCTTTCCAGAAAATGGCAGATTCTGATCTTGTCAGGGCAGAAGCAGCAGTTTACTTAGTTTATTGCAGTTATGCTTCAGCTTATTTTGACTTGTACTGCATACACAATATTTTGGGGTTTTTTCCCAGTTCTCAGTGGAGAAAACTGGAACCAACCCTTACCAGATTCTCAAAAAACAAGTATTTTGCTGACAGTACCAATCTTCGTGCAGACAGGAGAGGCATTGGGATAAGCATTAGAATATAGCCTCTGGTGGCCACATATTTCCATCCTCTTATTCCTGCAAAGTTTGGTTCACGTCGGCTCAGTAGTTTCAGAGTAGTTTCAGAGAAGAAGATGAAAATGTGATTTCCCATAGGGTTTGTATAGTAACTATAAGCTGCAATTGTGGCCATGTTTACAACCCGATCAACATTAAATGAGGATCGTTGGTAGAGGGGGTAGAGGGGGTCCCAGTCATCACTTATGTGAAGTATCAAAACATTTGGCCTGACAGTTTCAGAGGAGATTTTTGAAAATCCACCTATCAGAATCAAAGAATGCCTCTGGCTGCCATGTTTTTCAACCCACAGGGAACAAAATGAGGATCGTTTGTAGAGGACGATCCTCATTTTGACCATCCCTGTCAGGTTTGGTTCACGTCGGCCCAGTAGTTCCAGAGAAGAAGATGAAAATGTGATTTCCCATAGGGTTTCTTTTGTAACTGTAAGCCGCAATTGTGGCCATGTTTGCAACCCAATCAACATTAAATGAGGATCGTTGGTAGAGGGGATCCCAGTCATCATTTATGTGAAGTATCAAAACATTTCGCCTGGCAGTTTCAGAGGAAAAGATTTTTGAAAATCTACCAATCAGAATCAAAGAATGCCTCTGGCGGCCATGTTTTTCAATCCACGGGAACAAAATGAGGATCGGTTGTAGAGGACCTCCCATAGACTATCCCTGCCAGGTTTGTTTTCACGTCGCCTCAGTTTTACCAGAAAAGAAGAGGAAAATGTGATTTCCCATAGGGTTTCTACAGTAACTATAAGCCGCAATTGTGGCCATATTTGTGACCCAATCAACATTAAATGAGGATCGCTGGTAGAGGGGGTCCCAGTCATCATTTATGTGAAGTTTCAAAACATTTGGCCTGGCAGTTTCCGAGGAGAAGGTTTTTGAAAATCCACCAACCAGAATCAAAGAATGCCTCTGGAAGCCATGTTTTTCATCCGACGGGAACAAAATGAGGATCGTTTGTAAAGGACCTCCCATAGACCATTCCTGCCAAGTTTGGTTCACACCGGCTCAGCGGTTACAGAGAAGATGAAAATGTGAAAAGTTTACGGATGACGGCGGACGCCAAGTGATGAGAAAAGCTCACATGGCCTTTTAGTCCAGGTGAGCTAAAAAGGCAATCTCCAAACACAAAAGATTATGCTCTTTGTGAAGAAAGGCTAGAAATATATAAATTTTTATTAAATAAGCTTGAGCTAAAGTCCTTATTTAATATTAATATTTATTTTTAATCTTGTTTTCACAATTATGGGGGAAATCAGCTGTTTATTTTGAAAAACAATTTGTGGAATGGTTGTTGTTTAAATCAGTAATAAATTGTGAAGCGTTCACACAAAGAGGTGAAAAAAATCTGGGAAGGTTGGTATAACCTTTTTTAGTATCAACATAAAACATAAATTCTTTTCGCAACTTTGGGAAAAGTCATTATTTATTCTGAAACGGTTGTCGTTCAAATCTGTCAACAATAATTGTGAAGTGTTTATGCAGATGACAAATATTGCCTGTTACGCCTAATCGCTTTCGTAGTACGGCCAATGAAACTAATCAAATCAATAATCCATTTGTCTCGGACTGTCCAAGTTTTTTAATCAAATGTCATACACAGATCACAGAAATGCTCTCCGACAATAGTCGACAATTTGTGAGGGATCTTAAGAACACAGTTCCTCGGAGCTAGGCAAATCATGTAATCGTCACTAGCAGCGTAGTGTAAGTTGAACAAAATAGCAAAGTGCATTAATTTAATAGCCCAGCTCTTCTATTCAGGAGTAATTATTCAGAACAGGCCTGGCATTCTTTAGGAGTGCTGCATGCCTACTGCACACCTAGAAAAAATTGAGGAGGGCAATTTTTTGCACCCCTTGATTTTCTGGAATGCTAGACCTGTTTGGGACTGCCTTTAAAATCTATTATCATTAATTGTCCCCTGAGTTTGAATGTGTACTATTGTATTGATTCGCAATAATTCATGACCCATTCTGTGTCACTGTTCGATACATTTTGAGTGTAGAAGACTGTCACATAAGATTTGAATGCAACATTTTGAATGAGATGTGTGTGCCAATTTTCCCACTATGTAGCTGAATGTAGTTCAATTTTTCAGTCACAATATTAATACTCTGAAGTGAATATAACTAAAACAGCATACAAGTTTTTGCACTGAATATTTCTGGTGCAATTGCACTCCCAAGCAATCTGAGGAGGGCAATTGTTCTGCACTCCTTGATTTTCTAGATTGCCAGGCCTGTTCAGAAGCAATCAAGTTATATAATCAGCCAAACTTCAGTAGTTTTTCTATCAACAGCTAATCTGTTTTCCTTGAGGATATGTGGTGACACAATGTCGTTTTCACCAGCCTTGTCACAGGTATTCACCAAATTATCGTACAAACCCTGAAACCCCGAATTTTCATCAAGGCATTGAGCGATCAAGTTTTAATCCACATGTCACATACTGTATGTAACCACAGACACCAGTACTGAGAAAAGTTAGTAGTTAAAATGTGTTAACTGTTTTGACCCATGACCCAAGAACTGGAGCTCACGTCATGATGTCAGAGATTTTAGCAAAGTGACCAGCGCTTTCAACCAGATATTCTGAAACAGTCAAGAAGTCTTCTGATGTATTCATTTAAACATTCGTCTTCTACATGTATCAATAATTTTCATAAATATGTTCATTTATTATAAACTGTGACGATCACAACATATTTCACCTTCCATATATATTGATGTCACCGGTATTAAATTATGTTTGATCTTGTGCCTAGTTGCCAAGAAGTACTTGTGATGCCTATTTACATGTGGACTTTGGGCATGTTGCCAAGCGATATGCAATAATGTGTTTCAACTGTCTGTGACAGACAGAGAATCAGCCTCCAATTGCCGAGCATGACAATAAATATTCTTATACTTGAATGTGATCATGGACTCAGTGATAGTTGCTGAGCATGATGTTAACATAGTTTATTTGTCAATCCTACATACTGATTCTACCAGGCGTCATCAGCTGCCGCCAATAGGTAATTTATTTATTTATACACTTTCTAGGCTTGGGACGATATCCCGGTACTATGATATGTACTGATACGGCAATCCATGATACGGGTACTGACATCCAAATTTTGTCGTATTGCGAGAGCACTATATAGGCCGGTCACCAATCTTGAAATTCAATTCTTTCACTCTCAATACATTCAACACATCACATTTTAGGCTTGGGTAATTTGGCCAACTCAAATACCCCGCAATTCAGAATATAACACCAGGGTACACCAGAATACCGATTATTAAATCAGGGTATTTTTTATTTGGGTTCGCATCGCTGTTTGCGCAGCAAGATCTCCCAGGTGCAATCTAATCACCGAAATTATGTCTGCATGGTGCGATTCAATATTTTATGCGCTCATCCAACATTTCGATTCAAAAATGGTAAAACTAGATAAACAGAGCAACAATACACCAATTTATTATGAACATGCATTGGTAATGCAAAATGATAAATTTTTAGCCATCATTTTACGAGTGTTTTCAAAGCAGTCGATAAAACTTCACTCATGTTTTCAACGATGTCAGTGCCTATTAATTAGCCCCCTTGATGTGCACCAATTATTCTTTGTAATCATCTGCCACAACTTTTTTCTTTCGGGTGAATCGATTTGAAAATGGCAAAGTGGAAGTCAAACCATGAACTGCAAGAGCCTGTCTCAATCACTGATGTATTTTCATTGCCAACCTATGGTACCAGGGTGCGCCAGCTTTTTTTTATGTATTTGGTAAGGTTAGTTGTCGTGATCATCAGGTGGCTACTTACCTATTTTCGTCGTAATTACCAGCGCCTGTGATTAAAAATCGTCTTTATTCTAAAACTGAAGAGTAGAAAGATGTGCTAAGACCCAGAGGGGCCACTTGGTAACTCATGTTTGTAAAGTTAGGGAAGCGCTTATGCCAGAGTAGGAGCTCATACACGTGTGACTAGTGAGTGCAGTACGTGATAGATTATGGGAAATTGGGGGGGGGGGGGGGGGGCTGAAGTTGATCCCCCCTCCTCCCTAATGTATCTGTGCTCCCCAACTAAGAATTGCTGGCTCCACCATTGTCCCTGTGATCTTAACTGTAGCTTCAATACCAGGATGAATATCAAGATACGTATCTAGATACATATCGTATCGTGACTCGTGTACCTAGGTACGTATCGTACTGGGAATTTGGTGTATCGTCCCAACCCTAAGTCACTTTCTATTTCCTCGCTCCTTTCACTTTCTTCTACTTGGTGATTATTTATTATTATCATGTATTTTTATATAAGACATGCGAACATGGGTTTTAAGTGGAAGGTACATGTATGTGTAATGGGTGGACAAGTTCTGAACTGAAGTACTGTAGAGTCTAGAGAATGGTTTGGCTTCTGGGCAGGAACTGAAAGGAGCATTTAAAATAAGAGCCAGACTTGGAGCCTACTTTTGAAATATTGAAGCCAGATTTACTTCTTAACCGGTAGAGTGCTAAATTATTGTCAATTTTCAAAATTTTTTCATGTGTTTTGCCTTGTTATAATTTATGGGAGAGTGCCTAAATAGGCAGTCTCCCATAAACTGTATCAAGGCAAATCCATACAAATGATATAATTTCACTTCAAAGAAAATAATGAAGTACATTTACAGAACATGAAGCCATTAAGTTGCAGCACCTACACACAAGCACAAAGCCCAAACATGGTCTACCAGTTAACTGTAGTTATATGACCTTGTGCATTTAATTACATTCTTGTTTTTGGCATCATTAAAGTTGTTTCTCAAATGATTGAAAAGTATTTTGCTATCACCGCAATAACACTTATTTTTCACAATAGTTCCCAATTACGTCTTGGCTTCTTAAGTGACCATTGAAGGAAATGGAGGTCTTACAGTTACGAGCCAAAACTGAACCCTATATTTAAGATTCAAGAGCCAAATCAGAATTTCAAATTCACACTGGCTACTTACCAGGATGGACCCTGCTTCTGGGAGAAATTGTGGAGGCTACAGTAGTTTGGCATGAAGTTGAGTCTAGGTAGGTTGTAACTATAAAAATACATTTTGGAGTTTGGAATTGTATGAGCTGTTGGTAAATATCTGTCAGTTTTGGGGAGTTTCATTCAGTAATTGGGAGGGGTGATTCCGTGAACCAATACACTGTAATCCAGTGGCAGTGTGTGATACTTTGAACTCAGTAACATCATCTCTGGAAGTGATTCTATCCTGAAAGAGCCGTACATTAATAATGGTTCATCTTGCAGAAGGAGCAACAACATGAAACTGGCGGTATACCGAACAAACACAGAAGAATTCAAGAACTCCTTCTTTTCATGTACAATTGCAGACTGGAATTCCAGCAAACAGACTGTCATTGGCACCACCTGTTCCAAGGCTGCAGAGTGCAACTAATTACCATCATCTTCCCAACCTATGTTATAATACGCGACTACGTCGCCTTCACAGTAACAATATTCTGATTCAGAACTTGTGCAGTTTTGGTTTATTTGAGCAGACGATACATTTACACTTTATATATACTGGCACACAACCTAAAAAATCTAGATATAGTTATATCATTCCCTTTATATTTCTCCCATGCTTCCTCTAACTGCTTGGATATCTTTGGACAAGCAAGTAAGCGATGAAGATTGATGTTGAACTTGAATGAATGAAAGGCTTCAGTGCGCCAAAGGAGCACTAGGACAATGTGAGATTTAAATACCTTTCGACCTGAATAACTTTATTTGCTTTATAACTTTATTTCCTTATGAATCCACAAGATTCGGAAGCGAGAGCCACTGAACTTATTTGGTTTGTCTTTGAGTGTACGCACTGGCAGTAGGTTCAGACCCCCAAGGACCTCAGACTGGAAGATGAATAGAAATTGTGCATAACTTCAAGAATTCTGTTCTGTGTTTGCTTAGAGACACATGTATATTTATGATAATACTGAAACTGCAGTTTGATAGTTGTTTTAAAAAAAAGAAAACCAAACAGTTACTGGTTTGGGAGCAGCCCCAGCATATTATCCATAACGGTTGCAAAGGGGAAAAAATGCACTAAAATGTGTTTTTGAAAGCTGGTAGTCATCCATCAACCTATAAGGGAACGGGCCACAGTTACAGTCCACATAAAAGGTTTAAAGAAAACAGTATATGATCCCCTAATCAAGAGCAATTAAATCAATCAAGCTTCAGTCAGACTGTAAAAACACAGTGTGCGTATCTCATCAGAGGCCAGAACTTTGATCACTACTTCAGAAGAACTTATAAAAACAAACTTTTTAAGCTGAGTTATGCCAAATAACATCCAAGAAGAAGTATATCATATAAGTTTTGCATGTCGTCATTGGACCACATATATTGTCATTCTGTTATTCAATACAGTGAATTTTATGGGTTGGTCTCGCTATGCCGGTCGGCAGAAATTAATTAACACCACTGACGCAATAAAATCAAAGTATAGTTATTATCAAATATGTGTGTGTTTTTTTAGCTTGATTAGAAGTTTTCATCGGCGTTGTGATTGTGTTGTGATTTTCGCATCAACAATTTTGAGATGTGTTTTTGGTATTTTTTGTCTTTTTTTAACATAATTTATTAAAAAAACACACACATCTTTGATGAAAACCGTGTATTTTTAGCTTGATTAGAAGTTTTCAACGGTGTTGTGATTGTGTTGTGATTTTTGCATCGACAATTTGGAGATGTGTTTCTTTTATTTTCTTTTTTGTCTTTTTTTTGTACTCGCCGAACTTCACGTGTATAAAGTGTATAAATATGCAGTATTATTTACTTACTCAAACCATTTAGCATGGCTAACGCTCAAGTGAATGTTAACTTTATTCCCAACAGACTTGGGGGCAGAAATCTAATATTCGAAGGGTTCAAATACAGAATAAAATCTAGAAACAACGACCAGATACATTGGACATGCTGCCAGACAGGTTGTAGAGGGACCATCAACACAATGAATGACATTGTAACAACACAAAACAACCAGCATAACCATGAAGCAGATATAGAGCAAGTAGCAGTAGATGCATATTTGGCAAAGCTGAAACGTAAAATGATAGATGGATCCAACACTGCTTCCTCTATTTACCAAGAAGAAATTGCAAGTAAGTATCCCAAGTATTTATTTATTTTTGTTCAATCAAGAGTACCGTTTTGTTTTTGAGGCGTGTCACATTCATTCATTCATTCATATTCATTCATTCATTCTTTCATTTGAGGGATGGAGAGAGACAGAAGAGAGATGGGAGAATAGGGCGAGACTGTGGTGGGTAGGGTGGGGTGAAGATAAACTATTAGCAATCATTCATTCATTCGTTCGAGAGATAGAGAGATAGAATAAAGATGGGAGAATGGGGGAGACTAGGGGTGGGTGGGGTGGGATGACGATAAACTATTAGCATTTTTTACATAACCTAGTTTCTTTTTTCCAGACCTACGTAGAGAAGATTTTGACCCAGGGTTTATCGCCAAGATTATGGGCAGGCTGTGTGGAAACATGCCCAGAAAAGTGGTTTGAAAACATTGTTCCAGGATGACGAAGAAGTTCAGTGTGTGGTGCGGAGGGCTATTGCTCTTCCGCTAGTTCCTGTTGAGCATGTCAGCGATGCGTGGTTTTTAACCCTCGAGGAGGCTCCTGTAAATGCTAGTGTAGAACAGTTCACTGACTATGTGACAAGTTATTGGGTGGAAGGTGACCACGGACGGTTAATGTGGAACCATTTTGACACGGTTGGGCCACGCACGACGAACCATATCGAGGGTTGGCACCGGAAATTAAGTTTATTCATCGCCGGGTCACATCCCAACATTTTCAGAATGATAGACTTCCTCAAAAAAGAACAGTCATTCCAGGAATCAACAATAATTCAACTAAGTGCAGGAGGAAAACTGGCACCCAGGTAAAAAAAAGTACAGAAAAATTGACAATTCTCTGGGACATTTTAAAAGAATATTTCAAGCTGGTGAAATTGGACTACTCCAGTACCTGGACTCTGTTTCGCACAGTACTGGATTTTAATTGAATATATAGTGTTGTGAATAATTATAAATTTTATTGTCTCAAAAGGTTCATTTTTTACAAAATTACATTCAACTTTTCCTCTCCAAAAATAGTTATCAAATGTCATTTTATTTGATAACTATTTTTTGAGAGGAAAAGTTGAATGTAATTGTGTAAAAAGGTTCATTTTTTACAAAATTACATTCAACTTTTCCTCTCAAAAAATAGTTATCAAATGTCATTTTATTTGATAACTATTTTTTGAGAGGAAAAGTTGAATGTAAATTTGTAAAAAGGTTCATTTTTTACAAAATTACATTCAACTTTTCCTCTCAAAAAATAGTTATCAAATGTCATTTTACCGTGATTAAGTCCAGTCGCGTTAACCAACTTCATCATTAAATGAGTAAACGAATAAGAAACGGACTATAATCCTTCTCCCTTTGATGTACTTAATCTTCACACATTTTTACTAAACAATAGCGGTTTATTCCCACTCAGCCAACCTTCCTAAAATACCAGTTAATAGGTGTGAATTACAGAAAGGTGTTAGGTTGGCTGAACGCAACTTTTGCAGTAGAGGATTAGGCTATAGTCTGTATCGTCTTACCTACATAATCAAACAACATCATATCAAAATACATCTCAACTTTATAATAAAATCTAAAAGTACCTTCACATTATTTCAATTTTAGTAATTTACTTGCTTCGTCACCAAATTCAAAAACGTCCAGATTGCCACTATTGAGTCTGTTCTTCAGTGTTTTCAAATGATTGTCTATCGTTCTGTAACGCTTTCGTCTTTTTGGTGCGAGACCTCCGGATTCAAGTTGAATCATTTTTGCTTCGTTGGTTGCCTGCAATTTCTTTAGCAACACAAGGAAAGAGTATATGTTTGGGTGAGCAGCTCTGCACATTTTTTTTATTTTGCTGTGCCAACCTTCCGCATTGTTGGTTGTTCTTGCGCCGTCGTTGTTGTGATGGTTCCATTTGCTGATGGGAACACCCTCTACCCATTGTTCGGTAACATAGTCAGTAAATGCGGTGACATCCACGGAAATGTCCTCGGCTGATTCTAAAGCATTTAGCCAGAAATCTTCAACATGTTGGACAGGAATGAGAGGAAGAACAGCAGCCCTCCGGACAAGAAGTTTGACGTCATCATCTTGATTGTAATGTCTCACTAAACCAACGGATTGAGTCTTCCTCCAGATACACTGTGTAAAGTGGAAAAAACAACCTTTAACCACCACAGAAGTAAACACGCACTCCAAAACGTTCATCACCGCCGTCTCGAAGTCTATCATGAATGTATCTGGTGCAAACGTTAAGTTTCGTTGAAGAATCTCATCCTTCAGAATGTTGAAAAATATTGAGTAAGTTGATTGAGTTTTATTTGGCAGAAGCGCGAACACCAAGGGGAAAACTTTACGGTCAACCATTCCATGAATACAATACAGCTGATAAAACAACTCGGGACATGAATAGAATGTTCCATCTGCAAAAATAATGTCAGAATTGCACAATCGTCGCAAATTGTCGTCAGTGCTAAAAACTAAGATTCGTCGGTTCTGTTCATCTACTATGTCATGCAATAGAAACCGTTCTCCAGCAAAAGTTTTTGTCCATTCATCACCAAGTTCAATTTGGTTTTGCTCTCGTGGCAACTTTGGAAGAACTTTTAATCGATTCCTGTATAAAGACGACTTACAGCTCTCAAATGTGGGAATTTTTTTGATAACTTCATGAACTTCATGTGAATCTGTATTTCGCAAGCTTCCGAGTTCTTCATCATAAATGCTCGGGATTGGTCCGACTTCTTCGCGACATCGCTTCTTAACTTTCGACAAGAATGCACTTGAAGCAATACTCTCAATATCAGAAGTATGATTATGTCCATAACCGAACTTAACAAGAATACTTTCTTTTGTCACCACTGTAGCCGGACAATTCCGATCAACGCACCTCCAATAACAACGTCCATGATTTCGTGTTCTGATAGAGAATTTAAATCCACCATGAATCAAGAAAAAAACACCTCTACCATTATCAAGAAAATCAATGTCAACTTGTGCGGAAGCCATGATTACTGACAATTCATGCTGAGAAGATCCATATATATATAATATGGGACTGTGTTTTGAAAACATAAAATAATAGATGAGACAAACACCGTGATTGTTGTTCACTTCAAAGGCACAATTAGTGAATCTAAGAAATATCAAACACCGTGTAAACAAGACAGCGGCAGAATATTTTATTTTTGCAAAACAAGACATCAAAAACAATGATAACATGATTACTGACAATTCATGCTGAGAAGATCCATATATATATAATATGGGACTGTGTTTTGAAAACATAAAATAATAGATGAGACAAACACCGTGATTGTTGTTCACTTCAAAGGCACAATTAGTGAATCTAAGAAATATCAAACACCGTGTAAACAAGACAGCGGCAGAATATTTTATTTTTGCAAAACAAGACATCAAAAACAATGATAACATATAACAAATTAGAAAAAACAACATAACTGCAGAATATTTTAAAAATTAAGACATCAAAGATGATGATAATATATAGTAACAAACTAATTAATTGTTTTCTCAATTCAACCGACTGACAAAAAACAACAATATTTTAATTTGCAAAAATGATTTTTATTTTGCAAAAAAAAAAATGACAATTTATATGCTACAGACTATAACAAGGATTAAGCAAGTGTGAAAAAAAAGGTTGGCTAGACGCTACTCCTGATCATTAAAAGGTTGGCCAGACACTACTAATGAAATTAAAAAGGTTGGCTAGGTGGGACGACACCACAATAGCAACCGGCATAGCGAGACGACCCCAATTTTATATAATGGATTTTATATTTCATTATAATTCATTATGGATCGGTCTCGTGTTTAGTATATTTCAACTTTAGGAATAAAGGTAGGTACGCTGTATATATTATTCTTTAAAAAAATAATCTGAAAAAACTCCCAATATTCCCAAGATACAAAAAAAACAACAAAATGAACTAACAAATTATTTTTTAAAGTTATTTTTCAACTCCCAAACTCCAAAATTTTTTACCAAAAGTGGGAACATTCGGCCTCGACTGAGGCCGAATGTTCCCGGAAAAATAGCTGGGGCTGAAAGAACCGGACCCAGGCAGGTTTCTAGACAACTCGTACCACGGCAACTCTTACCAGTCAAGTCGTACCCAAAATTTGATGACTTGTACCCTTTTTTGTCTGGACAAGTCGTACCCACGATTGGACAACTTGTACCCACCGCTGGACAACTTGTACCTGATATTATTTACAAGGGAGATAGTAACACAAAAATAACAGACTGGTCAATGGAAATGCTATCAAAGGGCTTGCATTTTCACCAGGCCTATCAGCCCAGGCCTGGTAATCAGCCTCAAAACATTTCTCACCAGGCTGATCAGTCAGTCTGATCCCCAATCTATCAAGCCAGCAAATGCATCTGCCACAGTATGTAATCTGCGAAATAAGCCCTAAACAGTACAAATCAGGTGGTGGCCCTTTTTACCTGGCCTATTCATCAGCCTGGTCACGGTTCTAAAATGCAAGCCCTGTTATCATTAATTTTTTTTAAATCACTATTGATTTGACATTTGGAACATACTTGTACACTTCTGTAAGTTTATGCAATGAAAACTTGCTGTCGGCAAAAGTCGCATGTGTTTGGATAATGATTTGCTCTGTAAGTTACTGTCAGGACATGTTGCGTTTGTGTTTTGATAATGATTTGTTTTGTATGTCTACTTTGTTGTGATAGTGAAATCTTAGTTGTTTGGTTTGCAAGTAGCCTTCAGTCAAAGAGATCAAATTTTCCACTTCATAAAAGGGTAAAGTAACGAAGCGTTGCGAGAATGTCGTTTTTTTCTAATTATATATTTCACCACTACTGTATTATTTCACAATGTTTCCTTACCACTGTGAGTGTCATTAGATATCTGTGTGAAATCTAATTGACAAGATCAATTAATAATGCTTCTTGTTTTTTCGTTCTCTGTGCTCTAATTACTTATTAATATTAGACACCCGTACATGCTCAATGTAAATAGTTAGGCAAGATCAGTTAATAGTGCTTTTTGTTGTTTGTCCCTGTGCTCTGAACTACAAAAAAATGTGTGTAAACAGTTAATGTATTTTTTTTTTCATTATTATGGCATCTTTTGTGCCCCAAACAGTAACAAAATATCACCAATTGACCATAAAAGCCCATTTACAAGTATTATTAACAAAAGTACCCCCCTTAATATGAAAAATATTGGAGAATTTCATCCAAAACTGACTTGAGGATGGGGAAGGATGTCCCAAATTGAAGGGAAAAAAATTTTCTTGTAAAGTTGACTAAAATATCCATTCACAACATAATTCATTCATATTCGAGGATTGTTTATGGAATATTCTTTAAAATGAAGCAAAGTATATATAATACTGTATAATGAGTCATAATAGCTAGGTGGGATTGGTTTTTCAAAATGAAAAAAATTGAAAATATTTACTTTTATTTCAACAAAAACAAAAATTTGATTTAACAAAAACAAAAAAGACTTTTTAACAGTTATCCTACTTTGTAGATGCCATAACAAAAACAAAAAGTCAAGGTTTGCTCTTCTTCTAGAGTCAGAACAAAAACAAGTTCCCTTTTACGCAAACAATATTTGCAATACACCTGGCTACCAAATGTGGACCTATTATACCTGGGCCTACACAGGGTTCAAACTATACAGAAATGTGTCTTTGTGAACTGATGTGAATCTGGTAGTTTTGAAAAATATATCTGATAGAGAAAATGGAAACATGTTTGAATATATATAAACATGCATTGAATCAATGGGCATTAAGCATTTCGAGTTGGTGTTTGAGTGCTGAAGTTTTGAATATAAAATGAATGAGAAGTGGGTTGTTCCCCAATTTTCATGAAAAAAATATGCAGGAAAGGGTGGGTGGGTCCAAAAATCTGCAAAATAAAAGTTTCCACCTATGTTCATGCATTACCCCCCCCCCCCCCCCTCCTCCGGTGAGAATGTCATTAATTGACGTGAAAGGAGACAAGTTGTTATATTGGCCAGATGTGCTTATAGATAAGCTATGGAGTCCTAGTAGGCCAACCTATATTGCATTTATCTCGCTCTGTGATGGTGTGACTGTGTCTTAAAATATCGAAATTACAATCCCGTAGTAGTTGCATCTTTGGTGAGGTTTTTTCTATGGAAAAAAATTTGATTGCTCTCGCCCACTGCCATCTCCATGGCCCCTCGCCCGCAATACCAGCCTTCGGTCATGCAACTTAACTTAATCATTAATCTGTTATTTTTGCGTTATTATCTGCCCTCTCCCTTGTAAATAATATCAGAAACGAGTTGTCCTGTTGTGGGTACGAGTTGTCCAGGCAAAAATGGGTACGAGTCGTCCAAGTTTGGGTACGACTTGACTGATACAAGTTGCCGTGGGTACGACTGCGACTCGAGTTGTCCCGATAATGCGAATTGCGATATCCCCGGGGCAGACGACCAAAAAGTCCCCGAGTCGCAAGACTCATAACGTCTCCAGACTTAAATTCCAGGTCATGACAGATACGGCAAATAAAACTGAACGCCATGGTGAAGACTGGAGAATTTTTCCTTTAAATCCATTAAACAAATGTTGACAACATTTTATCTCCTAAAAATACCACGGTAATTTTCACATTTCCCGAGTTCGGGGTAGTCAATTATGGTGTGACTGTATCTCGGTCAGTAAACATTACGCATTTGGTTTCCTTGTTTTAAAAACATTGCGCTTGTACCATGTCATTTTGGGGAGTTTCTGTGGCTTCCATTGTCTTCTGACAGGCATAAACTGTCAGCAATGCATGGTTAAATTAAATCATTTCAAGTTTTCAACTTTAAATTTTCAACAGCAAACTTCAACAGGAAGTTTATCAAAGTCGAATTCTGGGCAGTCGCAGTATTTTCGTTCAAATGATTGGTCAATTTCATAATATCAAAACGAAAGTAGTTTTGGGAAGGTCGATCAAACTCCTTAGATATCTCGCCCCGAGACAAACGCCCCAAATGAAACAACTTGCAGTAAGTTTTGAGACAAATCAAACCAGGTTTGGAGACAACTCACCCTAACATTTTCTAGAAGAAGTATAGCTGTTTTTCAGCTCGCATTTCAATCTTACCAGAGATGTGGCTTACAACAAAACATATATTTATTGCCACGAAATTAAAAAAGGAAAACATTTACAAATGTAGCCTATTGGGGATTATTCAAGAAACTCAACACGAACAGATTAAATGTAGTTGCATTCATTAATACAAATCGACTTCTAGAAACTAAGTCTACCAGTAGACCATTCCCATCGAATGGGAGATGACGGGAATGAAACCGATGTTTAAATAATTTCCCAGACTTTAATTCTTATACAGAGAAAGTGGTTATGTAAAGTTACAGTTTTGTGGGATTAACTTACTTTATCTAAATGAAAGAACTGAACATTTCCTCGACACTGGGAAATCTGTGGGCGACAATAATCCATAACTACATATCTACCCCCCTCCGGGGGGGGGGGGGGGTATGATGGTATAGCAAAACCACGGACAATAACTATGATAAAACTGTAAGAATATTCGACGATGGCGACACAAGAATCCAGAAAATCAAAATCCAACTGTGTGTCGGATAGAGTCATTATCTCGAAGTATCGGATGTAATGCCGAGGAGGATATCCGAGAAAAAAACAACCTGCAATTTTAAATATAGTGGTCATAACAATATCAGCTCTTTCTACGTTTGGTTTCACCGTATTAGTTGATGTTGCAGGGGAAGCTAAATCTAAGAGGAAACTTAATAAAACACTCCTAAACTTATAATGTGAAATTATGAAATTGCTATATATGTCTGAAAGTCAGTAAAGCTTCACATTACGAATGGTCGAAGATTACCTGCGATGAACGGCAAATCTACCCCCCCCCCCCCCCCCCTTAATCCACTTCTTTCATTACGTGAACAGTCCATTAAAGACCCGGTTTCCATCAGCCCTGATTTCTAGTGCTAACCTAGGGGTGACGAACCCGGTTTGCGTTACTATCTATAGCACTGGGAAAATACCAAGTATGACCAATTAACCACGCTATCAGTGTGGCCTGACAAAAAATCACACCTCGCGAATTAAATGTCAAACAGACAAATATTTGAATCAATCAAAAGAAAACTATTTTGTCCGAAAATGCATAACCATAAGAAAATTATTAATTTGACTGGCTTAGGTGTCGAAAAAGTGTCAATAATGCGACATTTTAATCCGCGGAGAGCTATTCTGTTTTCGACACACTGACATGACCGTAATCCCGTCCATCAATTATTATCAACCACTGAGTCGCCGGCACAAATATGTGTGACATCCCACCAATGCTCACTGCATACTGAACAAAGATTCGTACAGCATCTTAGCGTGGAACCACGGTGGTTTGCATTCGCAGCACAAATAGGTATCTTTAAAAAACATTAATTGGTTGTGTTTGTTTTCAATGCCCTACATTTAAATTCATTCACGCTTGTTTTTATTAAGTCTGTGAGAAAATATGAACGTGCGAACGGTAAACTTTATTGAGGGGTCGGCAGCACTCATTACAATTTGAACCCACCAGGTGAAAATTTGATAAACGTCGTTGTAAATGACACATTCACACAAATAAATACGGGAATACTCGTACTCTTAAGTGTATAACGGCAAGCTAAAATTTAATAGAAATAAGTTTTAGAAACAGAAGATGAGGCTTGTTACTGGTACACATTATGGCCTACATAAACCGGGGAAGGTTCAAGCATAAACAGTTTGGGCATATCTCTATTAATTATCGACTGTTAGAAACATCCAACCACTCCCCTCCCGAAAAATTAGGTTTCTCCCACCAACCTTTAATAACACCATAAACACTACCTAATTCCCCCAAAGCGAGCTATCGCTTGCCAGAGAATAAACGAATTAAGGCTTGAATTTAATCACCCAGGTTTTGGACCCCGTCACCCGGATAAAAAAGACTCTCGTTGACGCTTTAGAGATCCGGTTAGGAAAGCAGTCAATTGCAAACACAACTAGTGCTAATTATGTTCGTCTACTATCATGGCGTAAATATAGAAACTCCCCGGATTCTCGCCCTTCATCTAGGATGCACATGCACACTTTTCCCATACCTCCCTATCCATGAGAAGTAGCCAATGAGAATTACATATTTTTGAAGTTTGTAATGTAACTTTCGTTAGTTTCCTTAGGGAATAACTCCCAAACTTCAAATGTTCATGACTCACAAACAGTCAGTGATATTTCGAAATTTAAAAAAACAACGATGGCATTAGAAGGTCAATCCATGCGCAAAAAATCGTGGTAAACAAGCGGTGGAAAATATCGTCAGTTCGGGGATGGTGAAATTTTGTTTGTTTCCTGGAAGAGCGACCACACCAAAATTCTAAACTCCCATAACCCAGAAATCGTTAGTGGTATTACGATGAGTGAGAGATAAGCTTATGTACCAATATCAAACCAAGTGAACAACAAATAATGCAAGAATTGAAAATATCATTAAACAGACCAAGGGGAGCGCTTATAGTTTATTACCATTAGGACGACAGGGTGAAATGGGCTTCACAAGTTGATCCCGTATCCTCTGTACAGTAAAACTCGTAGGGTCCCCAAAAGTGAGTTTGCTTTTATTGATTTTCATTCCAATCGTATAACGAAGTAAAATCGCAATATCCGAATTACGGGGAAAAGACATAAAGCGAACTTCAGTTAGATTTAAACGTGATATATTACATAAACGGAAAACCAACTGAATATTTACGCATTTTGAATGATTTTTAATTCTTTAAAAATAATTCATCTAAACCTCTTGCCAGAAATTTTACTTTATGAAGTAGAAATCAGGCTACTAATAGTAGTAGTATATCACGTACCCCGACAGGGCCGAGTTGCAGGACCCCGGAAGTGACGTCATGTCACGTGACCCAGTGGCGCCATGTTATTGTCATGGTTGTCCGCGTAAGCAGCCATTTTGTGACGTCATCCCAATAGTGATACGTGGTGTTAGTGCGCATGCACAGCGCGTGTTGTTAGGGTGATACTTGTTTCCGTCGTCCATTTTGTATCTGGATGCCGCCATCTTGGTTTATATGATAGTACGTAGTTGCTGTGTTACCCAAAGGCCTACAATAGGACGGGGGTATGTCTGGGGTGTGTTTGAGTGAATATGGGTAAATCTAATTACCACAAACAACCAGACAATCCCTCCAAATCAACAAAATCCACTTTTATATGACATGAAACCCCAATTTGGGCATATAATAGTAGCACGTGGTTGCCATGTTACCCAAAGGCTTCTTATAGGACAAGGGTATGTTCGGAGGGTATGTTCGTTTGTACAAGAGTAATTTCCCGATTCGTAGAATTACACAAAGAGACCCGACAAGTTGTATTAGTTCGAATTCTTTCAGAATCCTCTGCTTCCATATATGCTATAGTTTTCGTATACCTAACCCTGTTCGTTTGTTTCAGAGTATACCCCAGTAGAGTAGAAGAGCCTATCAGCTGGAACAGTTTTGTTACTATATTTAGATTTTCTGGTCTGTTCTGGTTAGTTCTAACCTTATTCCGAGGACTCTGTTCTTGTTTCATTTATCAAGATCATCCAGTTATTTCCTTTAACGACCACGACCCCGAGGCACCCCAATTCCACCACCCCTAAATAACGAACGACGGGCCCTAGGCACCCCCTTTTCTGAAATGAGGCCATGAGAAATCCCTCAATGAAGTCTAATCTACTATCCCTCTTAGCCTCATTTCCGTTGAGGCCATGAGGGCCATGAAAAAAATCTCTCAGTGAGGTATAATTTACTATCCCTCTTAGCCTCATCTCGGTATTTAACAGTCTTGTCCCATGGAACCTCAATTGCAGCAACCCTTTTCGGAAAACGTCTGGCCTTAAGCACCCCTTTTTCTGAAATGAAGCCATGAGAAATCTCTCAATGAGGTCTAATCTACTACCCCTCTTAGCCTCATTTCGGATGAGGCCATGAGGGCCATGAAAAAAATCCCTCAGTGAGGTCTAATTTACTATCCCTCTTAGCCTCATCTCGGTATTTAATGGCCATGTCCCTTGAATCCCTTGTTGGAAAACGTCTGGCCTTAAGCACCCCTTTTTTCTGAAATGAGGTCATGGGGGCCATAAGAAAATCCCCAATGAGGTCTAATCTACCATACCTCTGCGCCTCATTTCGGATTTCGGATGAGGCCATGAGAAAACCCTCAATGAGGTCTAATTTACCAGCCCTCTTAGCCCCATTTCGGTATTTAAGGATACTTATGACACCCTCCCCCAATCCTGGCCAAAATTTCCTATAGTTGGAACTTCGGAGGGCAAGTCATGAGTAGTTGGAAATTCCATCTATCTGGAATTTAGAGCTTCTTTGGCGATGCTGATGTCTCCTTTAGGTCTACTTCCCAAAATTCCAAGTGCGTTTCAAATCGGCAAAAATTCCAACTGTTACTATTTACAACTACAGTGTACGCAATATCGAGCTTCAAAAGTATGCATGATGTCAGTCGGTACGAGATTTTTAGAGTACGTTTACTTATAGTAATAAAAAAAAATTCTCGAAATGCACTTCAAGAAAATCACATCATGTAAAATCGTTATCCCGAGTTAATTCCACCATTCACAGTTACAAAATGATGAAACATCGAAAATTGATCATCCCTGCATAAGATCTGATTTAATGTTAGGACAGTGTGAATTGTTCAAATTTCTTAGCTTGAGCATTTGTTCAGCACATACTCAATTCCCAGAATAATACCAAATAATTAATAAAAACAACGTGATAATTCTATCATACTGTGTTGGCATTTCAGTTACTAGAATCAATTTTATGCCCTCTTTCATGGCTTCACTTTCAAAATTTTTCTCGGTAGTGAATTTCCAATTAAGGAGAGGGACCGGGAGGGGATTCCCCCTCCCGGTCCCTCTCCCAGTTGGAAATTCACTACTTTACACCCCGCCCCCAGTCGGAAACCTCTTGCCACGTCCCTGAACACAACCAAGATCGAAGTGAACAGAGCATAACAAAGTGAACGAAGATCGAACTGGTTGGACAGAATTGAACAGCTTGGGGAGAAGTTACCCCAATGAAGCTGGAAACGTGAATTGAGCATAACAAAGTGAACGAAGATCCAACACAACCAAGATCGAAGTGAGCATAGCAAACATAACGAAGTTTGACTTAATCTTAACACCCCATAAATTCAGTAAATTTGGACCTGAATGAACTATAACCGAATGAAAATATAACCCAGTGTTAACCCCACTGAATTCAATAAAAAATGTAACTCGATGTTAACCACTTTGAAGTATTTTGACCTGAATGAACCGTATATAAATAATATTAACACCCCTGAACTCAGCTGTTTAACTGAATGACCCAACAAAATTTTGACATGACTGAATTTTAACTGAGTAAATTTTTGAACTATAACCTTCATGAAGGTATATAATATTAACACCCTCGGAACTAAATTCTTTCAATAGGGAAGGGGAGTACCCTCGCGTGTTGATATCAAATCACGGAATCCTATTTCACGGAGTCGGATAAGAATCCCACTTACGGAAGAATGCCTTATATAGCCTATAGATGTTTTACACTGAACGCTATAGAAAATGGTACAAAATGGGGAACATGAAGCAATCTGAGATAGGTATAGCTAGGAAGTAGTGAAGCAAGTCAGTAGTAATGGTACAAGACTACTGTAGAAGCTAATGACAGGACAGATAGACCATAGACAAGTAGTGGCTTTGGAGCTTTGGGGAAGATGGGTGGTCTAGATGCCGTATAGGAGCTGTATAGGAGCCATATAGGAGCTGGGAGCCATATAGGAGCTGTGTAGGAGCTGGGTCATAGGTATCCTTAAATGCCGAAATGAGGCTAAGAGGGCTGGCAAATTAGACCTCATTGAGGGATTTCCCATGGCCCTCATGGCCTCAGCCGAAATGAGGCTAAGAGGGATAGTAGAATAGACCTCACTGAGGGATTTTATCATGGTCCTCGTGGCCTCATTTCAGAAAAGGGGGTGTCTAAGGCCCAGACGTTTTCCAAAAAGGGGTGCTGAAATTGGGTTCCATGGGACATGGCCATTAAATACCGAGATGAGGCTAAGAGGGATAGTAAATTAGACCTCACTGAGGGATTTTTCATGGCCCTCATGGCCTCAACCGAAATGAGGCTAAGAGGGATAGTAGATTAGACCTCAATGGGGGATTTTCGCATGGCCCTCATGGTATCATTACAGAAAAAGAGGTGTCTTAGGCCCAGACGTTTTCCAAAAAGGGGTGCTGAAATTGGGGGTCCACGGGACAAGGCTGTTAAATACCGAGATGACGCTAAGAGGGATAGTCAATTAGACCTCATTGAAGGATTTTTTCATGGCCCTCAAGGCCTGAACCGAAATGAGGCTAAGGGGGATAGTATATTAGACATCATTGATGGATTTCTCATGGCCCTCGTGGCCTCCGTTCAGAAAAAGGGGTGCCTAAGGCCCGTCGTTCGTTATTTAGGAGTGGTGGAATTGGGATGCCACGGGCCGTGGTCGTTAAACGAACTAATTGGATGATCTAGATAAATGAAACAAGAACAAGAGTACTCGGAATAAGGTTAGAACTAACCAGAACAGACCAGAAAATCTAAATATAGTAACAAAACTGTTCCAATTGATAGGCTCTTCTACTCTACTGAGGTATACTCCAGAACAAACGAACTGGGTCGGGTAGACTAAATCTATAGCATATATAGAAGCAGAGGATTCTGAAAGAATTCGAACTAATACAACTTGTCGGGTCTACTTGGGTAATTCTTCGTATCGGGAAATTACTCTTGTACAAAGGAACATACCCTCCGAACATATCCTTGTCCTATAAGAAACCTTTGGGTAACTTAGCAACCACGTGCTACTATTATATGCCCAATGTGGGGTTTCATATCAAATAAAAGTGGATTTTGGTAATTTGGAGGGATTGTCGGGTTGTTTGTGGTAATTATATTTACTCCTATTCAATCGAACATGCCCTCCGAACATACCCCCCTCCTATTGTAGGCCTTTTTTGGGTATCATAGCAACCGCTTGCTACCATATAAACCAAGATTGCGTCCTTCAGCCTATACAAAATGGACGATGGAAACACGTATCACCCAAACAACACGCGCTGCGCATGCGCATTAACACCTCGTATCACTATGGGGATGACGTCACAAGATGCCGCTCATGTGGGCTACCATGACAGCACAACATGGCGCCACTGGGCCACTTGACATGACGTCACTTCCGGGGTCCTGCCGGGGGTCCTGCAACTGGGCCCTGTCCGGGTACATGGTATACTACTAATATTAATATTTTGTCATCGTGAGTCTGTAGACCATTCAATGTTTGTAAACATATTGTTGTTCACTGATGCTTTGACGTTTACACAAATTGTATATGGCGAACTGAAAAACTGCGAATTTCTTCTCTTAAGAATGAGTGACAGAGTACAATCTATAATTAGTTGGGTTAAAATTCACCCCAAATCAAATGGGTCGAATGAATATCAAAGCAGCTGTGTTCATATTCACTCAGCCCAGCTGATTTGGGTTAATGTTTAACTCAATTGATTTTAAAATGTATTCGACAAAATACCGAAAGTCTGATGCAATTGGCCTCTTGCTCGATCACTATTCGCAACAGGCTTAATTATGTCCTTTTTGTTTTCTGGCGTACTTCACTCTAAAATCAGTTGGGGTAAAACAACCCAAATCAACTGGGTTCATATTCACTCAGCCCAGTTGATTTGGGTTAAGTTTTAACTCAACTGGTTTTAGAGTGCCGCTTTCTGTTTTCCACTTATGTCCACAATGTTTGCTTTACACTGAACTAATTTGTGTAAATTACGAGCACCTGGTATGGTATCTCATGTCATTATTTACCCACAGTATTCATAAAACAGACGTTAAGTCACTACTTATTTTTAATTAACATCTTCTTTATCCCCAGGACTCACAGTGAGTGTATGAGTTAAGTGAAGAAACCAATTAAGTTGACGAGAGAGTAGCCAATTGTAAACAAAGTTCGTATAAAATGATGTAATTTTTTACAGCTGAGATAATAATCCACATTCGTTAAAGCCGATAATTTGCAATAACCAACTTCGCTATAGGCGTCAAAATTGGGCATCCTTTAACGAGCGTTGGCCGGGGATTAAAGCTGGAAGCCACCGCCGGTGTTGGGGGTGTCCAACCTTTGGAAATCTACGTGCCCCATCTGCTCGAGACATTTGCTTGCTGGATGTGTAGATGCCTGATTGACCTGATCGAGCCGGAGACAGAATATACTTGATAATGAGCAAACACTTAATCAACATCGTAGCAGACCATACATGCTTGAAAACTACCAGACACCATCTCCGAAACCACAAGCAGAACTACTGAACTAAGACTACCGGAGGCAGGCTATACTTGCCGTGGAGGGCCGCGCACGATTTCATTAGCCGACGACCAGTAACACACATGCCAGAAGACATCTCCGGCAAATCGTCCGGCGGGGCTGTAGACTGGGCCTGGGTTGCCTCTTTGGATCCTTTATTTCTCACCATAGGCAACACGAGGTTTCCAGACTGGATACACCACAACGCCATTGGCGATATTCAAAATTAACTGATACTATTGTTATGGGTTGGGTAGAATAACCATCCACGCTTTGAATGACGGTATGCAATCAGGACAATAGGTGTTATTAATTTAGTAGTATGTAATGTGGTTTTCATCCTTTTTTTGCAGGGTCTCATGTAATGTGTATACATTACATGCAGCACACAGGCACATGCTGAATGTACTGATATGTACTTGTGTGCTGGTGCATAATATTCGCGCAACATATGCTGTACCTGGGTACATACGATGAAGAAGGGATTCGAGAAGTATAGTCAGATTGGGATTCCACGTAACGTAGGTCTGATGTTTGGTGGAATATGTTTGTGTACAAGTTCACAATGTGCACACATTACGTGCAGAACATAGGCACATGATATGCGCCGATATGCGCTTGTGTGCTAGTGCACAATGTGCGCACAACACCCGAAGCACATGGCACATACGAAAAAAAATGGATTCTAGAAGTATAGTCGGAAAGGGATTCCGAGAAACGTGGGACTGATGTTTGGTGAAATGTGCAATGTGTACACATCACATGCTTACGTGCTTATGTGCTTGATACACAATGTGCACACAACACATGCATCACATGGGCACATACGACGGGAAAGGGATTCTGGAAATACAGTCGGAAAGGGGTTCCAAGGAACGTAGGACAGGACGTTGATGAAATGTGCGTGTCTCTGTGTACATGTGTACACATTGTGTCACAATGTGCATGGCCACGTTACCATGACAATCAAACATGGCGCCTCTGTGTCACGTGACTATGACACCACGTTAAATCCTGCATGTGATTCCGTAAAAAGGGACGAAAACAACATTACATACCACTGTTATTGCAATGAACATCGCTTGAATATGACGATAGGGTCTTGGAAGTAAGTGTTTTCCTAAACAGTTTCCTATTAGAAATATTACGAATCGTAGTATCTTATGCATACAAATGCTCGGGTAACTGTACACTGGCAGAAGATCTAAAGATTTAGTTCGAGTTTTTTTTTCTATTGCCAAGAGACTAGGCTGTCGTATAAGCATACCCGATGGATAGGCTAAACATATTTTTATTTGCCAAAAATAGTTTGCATTTGGGATAGGAGGACAAGTGCTTTCCACTTAGTGTAACCTCCGATGTACCCGATGGATGTACCACGATGGTAAATATAATTGAATATATTACTAACCCTTTGAACCCGAACGGCCTGGGACATGATACATCATAACGTCGTTAAACAGGTTGGCTGTTCAGTAAATGTGTGGGGTACACCGATCAATATTTTCAACGTGCAGCCCCGAGTCTGTACTTTGAAAATATTGATTGGTTTACCCCCAATAATGAATATGGTCTCTTCTAATTGCTGCCATTGAACTAGCATGGAAGATACCACCAGAATTTGAAAGGTTAAAGTTGCCGGTAGACTACCTTTGCATCAATCAAAAACAACAAAGAAGTGAAAAATACAGTGTAAAGGTGTCATTTTTAGTCCGATAGGTTCGCTTTTCCAACCAATTGAAATATTCCAGACGAGTGTATCTAAACGTAAGCGAAGGTCTAGTCAATGTCTAATCTGGTGCAAGGCCATAACAGCGCCGAATTCCTTACAGTATTAGACTGGTGGCCATAGAGCTTGTTTATTTCCTTCAAATGTAACCATTACCTACGCTCCACCTAATAATTAATCAATTATCCACAAAATAAAATGATTAAGGTAAGCGACAACTTTATTTTTAATCCTTTACCTAACCTGGAAAGCAGACGACACTTGCAAAAATAATTCTCGAATAACTAATTTTTTTCATTTTTTGTCTCAAGAACATAGGTTATGACCCCTCGTTGGAATGAGCTCGACGAGCTCGTTCCAACGAGGGGTCATAACCTATGTTTTTGAGACAAAAAATGAAAAAAATAATGAAAATTAATTGGCGATTTTTTAGAATAGCGCTGGCCGGTTTTGGCCGTTACGTTAGGTAAAGGGTTAAAAGACGCCGCCCCGACTAGTTGGTCTTTCTGGAAATGGGATATGAATATAACCGATAGCGAAACTTATTCACAGACAGGGGCGCCGGGGCCGCCCCGACCACCCCGACCAATGTCGGGGCCAAAAATATGCCGATCATGATATTTTTGTGATCAACCTTCATCCGAACGTCATTCATATCAAATAACGAGGCTATGATTTTTTAATTTTGTTTTGGCGGATATCTGAAAATAGTGCGCACATAGATCGTCTTGTTTCTTTAAAATTGGACACACAGTGGCGGCTATTAATGACCAGTTTATGGAAGCTGAGGAGATTTTGGGGCTACTTCTTTAGTATTCCAACCTTTTCGGAAGCGGTTGGAATACAAAAGAAGTAGCCCCAAAATGGGTCAGAGAGATGTCATTTTTAAAACATTTTCTGGGGGCAGGGCCGGATTTACGAATAGGCAGACTGGGCCGCGCCCAGGGCCCCCAAATTTGTAGAGGGCCCCTCATTAAAGTTGGTTTTTCGAGGAACATAATATGACAAATTTCATTTTGTCATATTATGTTCCTCGAAAGACGAACTGCATGCACTGTCTTTTTTTTCTCCCCCACATAATCGAAGGCAACAATTCGAAACAAAACAGGGATCTGGGTGTTATGGTCGGGCCAATGTTTGGGCCGTTTCGGCGCCCCTGACAGAAGATACATTAGTGATAGAAAGGAATCCTCCTTGCTTTGTTTAGACGTCCGGGTATGACGTAACTTAACTATTTTTAAAACAAACGTAGCTGTTGATATGTGCGTGAGTTTGTCTGTCACGTACCAACTCTCCTTTTTTACAGATGCCTCATTGTAGAAGTTTTAAAGACAGTAATGCAATTCCAAACACTTGCACAGTTTGTTTGACATAGTACACTCTAAAATCAGTTGGGTTGAAAGTTAATCCAAATCAACTGGGTCGAGTGAATATGAACGCAACTGGGTTCATATTCACTCAACCCTATTGACTTGGGTTGATTTTTAACCCAACTAATTTTAGAGTGTAATGGAACCCTCTCACTATAGGGCATGGTACGGGGGATAATTGTAAGAAGAAAAAATAGTATTCAAAACTTTTTTACCGGTAATCTTTGTAATTCAGTAAGATGTCCAATTTTAGTAGGCTCCAACAATTTATTAACTTATTATTTATTTGAAAGGTTCCCTAATAAGATAGTTTTCCAAAAATGGAAATAATAGGCCTACAGTATTTCAATCAAATCTATACATTCAAATAAAATGTGGACTGAAAACAATTAACCTAACACAGAGGCTGCACGTTGAAAATATTGATTGGTCTATCCCAAATAATGAATATGGACTCTTCTAATTGTTGCTATTGAACTGGCATGGAAGATATCACCAGAGCTCAAAGGGTTAAAGTCGGATGGTTATTTAGGGTTACATTGGACTAAATGAGCGACTTTTACTCGATAAACCTTTTAGGGCTGGGGGGGGGGGGGGGGGGGCAGGCAAAAAATTACGGATACAAAGTGGAAATTTTTACATTTTCAATTTGTGGGACCCACCACCCCCGGAATGCAAATTTTTGCCAGTCATGTCTTGGACACCCACCCCTCCCGCACAGTTTTTCCTCAAAGACAATTGGGGACCCACCCCAATTTATAAAATCTGTTTAACGAAGTATTCAAATTACCTAAATAAAAAATAAATAAATAAATAAATACTTTTCCCAAACATGAAAGGTGCCGCAAACCAACTTGTCCGATATCCAAGCCCTGCTCTTGGGCATCCAAGGCATCCCTAGCCACAGATGGCCCCAAAACAATCTCTCTGCATATAAAGCCACAGCGGAAATGCAGCATCAGACCCCCAGGTAACCACTGGAACCCGCCTCCACCAACTGAATTGCAGATATACACCCATTCATATTCCAAGCAACACAACCTTTACCCCGATGTACATCATGTCTATGCTGTTCAGACACCAGTCGAATCCCACCACCAAGAAGCCCTGCCCAAAATATACTGTTCACACCTGGATATCCTCAACTGTCCACAAGAAATAGCTGTTTTTCATTTCATTACTTTTCGGTTAAGTGTTTAGTTTGTACAGCTGGTCTGAGAGAGACCTAATACTGATTTTCCTTGACCCATGCCAGGGTGGCTTGTCTGAGATGAATTGCCTTTTATTTATTTTTTTTATGTTAGTGTCACTAGACTCATATTTACCTTGAAATTATACACGTTTTCCACAATCAAGATTTGTACTCTATCAATCTTTCCAATTATTCCATACATGGAAGCACACTAGACCAATGGCATGAGGCACCCTAAGGCTTACAGAAGAATCAAATAATAGGAGCTACAAAGCACTAATAAGAGGCAGACTGCCTTAGTAGAAATATAAAGGAGTGAAAATCATGACCAAATAGCTGGGAATCACTTTTTTGTTTTGCAAATTTTTGCCAGACCCAGAAAAGGACCCACCCCCTAATGAAGTGTAAAACATGGGGAAAAAATTCTAACATGGAGCCCCCAACACATTATCAATGCTCTTTTCTGTTCTAAGTTATGAATCTAAGCACTTGAATTCACTTTGGTTTTAATTACTTGTCTGTAAAATGATATTTGGCAAAAAATTGCATGACACCAGGAAGGGGGGGGGGGGGGGATTTGCAAAACACTGATGCCGGGGTGGGTGGGTGGTGGTCAAGGAGGACAAAAAAAAATTTTTCCGATGCTTGCAAATTTTTTCCTCAGACACTTTTGGGCAAAATTGTATACCATAATCAGTGGAGTATCATTCAAGAACCAATAAAAAGACACTCAAGTTATCAGGGGTACCTACCATGGGTTATATACGATTATAAAACTGTTATTGCGGCTGAGCTATGATTCGGCTTATTGTGATACAATGTATGACATATTGAATAATGCAAGTTAAAATGCATCACTAATTGCAATTATCAAACACAGCACTCTAAGGATAAGTTATCTTGAGGGTGTTTCGTTTGATTTAATTTCTAATATGTTCACCCTGGTGAGATCGGCTGGCTTAGATGAGGAGCAAAGACAATTATGTGAAGTCAGGAACAGTTACAGATTTCAGCTGCAGGAACAATTCTGTACGATGTATCCAGACCTATTACGAAAACACACCAATGACTCTTATTGCCATTGTAGGAAGTATGTAACACAAAGACTACTAAACATTGAACCTGATTGAACTGCTAATTTATTTCAAACACATCTGAGAACACAGGTGTCAACAAAATCATGTACCAGACCTTCTAGAGGTGGACTTAAAATAAGTAGTGAATCCCCTCCCCCAACCCAGCCATACCCCACCCAAACCTTCGTAAAAAAATCAACAATTTGTATGATATTTTACAAAGCTCTCTGAACTCTGTCGAATATCATATATATTGTTGGTTTCTACAACATGTCTGAACACATGGAGAGATAACTATAGGTAAAAAGTTAATGATATGACATTCAAGAGTGTTAATGAATTGCAATAGAACATGCCTTAAGAGACTGATGTCTTTGGAGACCATGTTTATATGGACATACCTGGACATACCAGCTTTACTCTATATTTGATTTGTTATGGGAGACCATCTGCCTTAAGAGACCACTTTGGTCTGATAAAACGGATGTTCTTTCAAGACCTGTCCTACTGTACAAGGTCAATCACTCAATACTGTATGATAAAATTGGTTATGGTGCAGTATGGTGGGAAAGATGATGCAGAAGCATGTATTTAGTGGGGGTGGGTGGTTCAGATAACCCAGGAAAAAATTGTAAAACTGGAAAAAAATTGCATGGGGTGGGTGGGTGGGTGGGTGGGTCCTCAGACGGGTCAAAAACCAAAAATCGGTGTCTGCAAATTTTTTTCTACCCCCCCCCCCCCCCGATGACACCGGCAAAAACTGCACTTTGTGGCTCAGACCCACACACATACACACCCACCCGGACCTTGTATCCGGGCATTTTTTTTCAACCCCCCGCCCCCTGTTAGGTCCGGAATAATTTTTTAGGGTTGGCCTGGTTACCCTAAACACACTTGTTGTTTTTTTACAGGAGCAAATTGAGCTCGTAAACTATTTTAGAAGAGCAACCTTTTGGTCTTGCAGTATTTCGGATATGTGAAAGACTGCCGAGTGAGTGCAGAATCCAGGCCTCTTTGATCAAAGTGACACTGACTGACTATTCGGTGGCAATCGGCGCGTGGCACGTGCGTTTAGCCACTGCATTACCCCAGATGTTTGACAACATCAGTTTTGATCAGTCACTCGATCAAATTATTGGAACATTCATCGGTATCGTTATCGGTATCGGCCGATTATGCCTCGGCCATCGGTTTACAACCTTTTTTGATCACCGGTACATCTAGTTGATTTGGTCGTTTTCTAAAGATGATGACGGCTCAAAAACGTTTTCAATTTTTTCCGATAAAACAATCATAGTCCGAAGCTTTAAATCACGTGCTTAAAAGATTAGAAGACCCAAGCTTCCTCCTCTGACAACCCTGGATCTTTGAAAGGACTGTTACTTTGTTTACTCCTGAGTGTGAGGGCTGTCCCGACTGAAAAACATATTTTTAAATTTGGACTTTTTATCTCGAAATTCTGAAATAAAAAGTCGAAATTTCCCCTTACCAGGTTTGGAATTTCCTTTTAAAGCATGTCACCAATGGTGTGCGATCCGCACGAGAAAGATTTGACGGCTTTGTTGAATAAAAAATCAAGGTACAGTTCACTCGTTGGTTTGTAACGGAAAAATAAAAAATATTGGCTGTGGTTTTCGTTCACACTCGTTTCCGCTCCTCCCTCTCACAGACTATTGTACAGGATTTATTCATAATCATCGATACGTTGGCTCTTTATTCCGAAGACCCATTACTCTGAAGGACCAAATACTCCGAATACCGAAGGTCCAATATTTCGAACGTCCAATACTCTGAAGGTCTTCGGAATATCGAACCATGGGAGTATCGTGCCTGCAGAATATCGGCACCTCGGAGTATTTGTCATTCGGAATATTGGAACGTAACCGATGTATTTTTTGAGTTCATTCGTGGTGTGTTGGGGATGAACTCTTTGGCGTGGTCTAATGTGTGGAATATAAGACAATAAAGATTATTAATATTATTATAAGAACGAAGCAGATTAAAAGAAGAACTGATCTGTCTGTGATGTTCTGTTTCTAATTAATAATCATTACATATCAAAGAGATTTTATCTGAGTAGGTTCATTATCAATGAGCTTAAATAGACTAATCTGACAAATCTATATCTTGTTGACACAGCGCCTTTTGGATAATGCGATTGTTAACGATATGTCTCCGAAAGCAGAAAGGATACACTTTAACCCTTTACCCAACGAATCGCCCGCATCCGCACGCGTAATATGCAAATTCAGCAGTTGAAAAAATATTATTTAAAAAAAAATCAACAAAACCATAACATGTGACCCCTCGTTGGAACGAGCTTGTCGAGATCGTTCCAACAAGGGGTCACATGATATGGTTTTGTTGAATTTTTTTGAAAAATTAAAAAAAATGATATTTAAAACAATAAATTTTGATATCGTCTGCGTTGAGTAAAGAGTTTACGAAAAAAGAATACCCAATGACCCCCACGACTATTGTCTTGAACCGCTATTCTTATATCTGATGGTGTCTCCCGCGTTGTGTCTTTGGGCAAGGCACTTAACTCCGACTGTCCACATGGGGGCACGATGACGCCGTGTACTAAGGCGTACTGCACGTCAATGGTGCGCATGTTTTCAACCAATCTAACCCTGCCTGTGCTGCAGTGCGGAGTTACGATGTTGCTCGGTGGTTCTCCCCGGGTACTCCGACTTCCCCCACCCGTAAAACTGCCATGATTAGCCATTGTGCATAAGTATGTGACTTTAAACACCAACAAATAAATAAATAAATAATATCTGATGGTTCTCAAAGTATTTGATGCCACTTTGAAGTCAATCTTTGATTTTCTGACCACAATAAAAGAATAGCAGGCGCGGCAGAAAGAATGAAGAGTGTATGAGCGATAAACGCGAGCACTTGTAGTATTAGTAATCTTCCATTAATACCTTACTTGATATAATGAATTAGTTTCTAATAAAGAGACGGAATCTTGATTTATGGAACAGATGGCTTTTCATGCATTTGCCCAGACATGATCTACAATAGTGCTGGAAATGAACAGAACTAAAGGGTGCAGTTTCAAGCTCCCGCGAAATCAGAGAGTAAATCGCACCCGTAACATGTTAGTATATGAATTTTCTAGGGAATACTGTCACCAAACACCAGAAACCTTAACCCTTTGAACCGGAGCGGCCGCTTTTCCAGCCAGGAACATGGTACGCCATAACGTCATTAAATAGGATGGCTGTTCAGTAAATGTGTGGGGTAGACCAATCAGTATATTCAACGTGCAGCCCTGAGGCTGCACGTTGAAAATATTGATTGGTCGACACGAAATAATGAATATGGACTCTTCTAGTTGCAGCCATTGAACAGGCATGGCAAATACCACTAGTGTTCAAAGGGTTAAATGTATAAGGAATTGCTGAATTATGACAGTAACTTGCCACTGGCCACAGTGTGCTGCTTTCTCAAAACAACACACATTTATCTGCCATTACAGTATATTAGTGCTCCACAATATTTTTCAACGAGTGCATTTTTTAGCTCCCGTAAAATAGAAATCACGAGTGCTGAAGGGAGCAATTGCACTCGCAACTGTCTCATTTCCAGGTCTGCTACAAGGTCTAATAGTAGGTGGATGGAACCGAAGGGGGGGGGGGGGGGGGTAGCAGATTCACGTGCCCCACCACCTTTTTCCACAAACATGTTACACAATGAGTTAAAAACGGGCGAATGCAAACGTCAATGGGCTATACAAGCAATATAATATCTGCAAATCCAAACAGATTTAGTTCCCTAACCACGACCTGTCTCTTCCATTTCAACCATCTTCCAACCCGATAACTAGCCTTCGGGTTGAGGGATGATGGAAGTAGAAGAAACAGAGCGGATAGTGACCACACCGCGGATGGCTCATCTAATCGTGAGACTAACGGGTAATCATACATTTGCCGATATACCATTAGGCCTATAACTTTTCTCCCTCTGGGTCGAAGCACCGTGGCCATCGAAATTTATGCACCTCCATTTTCATAGAGCTTGCACCGGTTGAAACAAAGTATTCAGTTCCATTTCCCATTAAAGTCGGGAAATTCACACCCTACAAACTATTCTGAAAGAGAGGGGTTCAAACCCCAACCAGGGGCGTGGCCAGTTATATGCCACACACACACGTATGTTCACATTGTAAATAACATTTTTATACACCTTGTATAAATCTGTCTCATTTGCCACGCTTTGTTCTCTTTAGCTTAATATCCGCTTATCTACCCGCGCACAGATTTGCAATACAAAATATTGCGTGCTGACGATTTCTGAAGCCATTAGGGGAATCCATGTACCTTATGCCTGAGCATTAGTGAGAATGCAGAATGTTGGAATGAAATATAAAAATTGTCCGGGTGGGCCATTCCTATAGAATCGCCTTGATCTGCAGCGCTTGTATCAAACTAATATCACATAGGTCACATGGGTTGACCACTATCAACGATATTATCAATTATCCGTGCATATTCGAGGGCCCGGTGCATGAAAAGGGCCTACTGAAAAAAATTTCTCACGGAAAAAAATCCTCGCAGGAAAAAGCCCTTAAAACAAAACCCATCTCAAAATTTGGATTTGTGGAAAAAAACCCAACGTTCAAAATATTTTATTGGGATTTAACAGCACTATTGACAACCAGGGTTACATGGTGTCGAAGAAATTATTAGTGAAAGATAGACCTAATTTTCTTATTTTTATTAACATACACAAAATGTCGATTAACACCCACTACGTTGATATTTGGTATGTTATTTTTTACTATGACTCTCAGTAACCATGATTTCACTATACGGGCCCCACCCTTATAAAAAAAAGTACCATGGTAAACCATGGTAAATCCCAAAATACCCTGGTAATACCATGGTAATACCATGGTATTACCAGGGTATTTTGGGATTTACCATGGTTTACCATGGTACTTTTTTATAAGGGCAGTTTTATATCACTATCATAAGGATTTCGCCACTACTAGCGATTGAATACAATCTGCTTGCTCTAACAACTCTTTTCATACCTTCTCCAAGTTCCCCATGCAAATGAGCCGAAGAGCAATTGCTTGTAAGAGTTGGCCGATATGCTCTTACAACTCTTCGACACATCTCGGTATTTGGGGCTTTTGGAGGAGACCAGCAGTTAACATATTGAAGCGAGTTTTGAATCAAATGGCACTATACATTCCAGTGACGTCACTTTTCATTGATTTCGAGGACGACCGTGTGGCGTGTGGAGAAAATCATCCTCGGGTGATGTGGTGGTGACGATACAGACGATGATGAAAACAATTCAAATAAGGATGGTCATGTGGGGTAGGTAAGATGGATCTGTTTCACGCAGGCATCTCTATCGGGACACGTGTATCTCAATGAAAAGTCTGTGGGAAAAAAAGTTATCAGCGAGTGACCAGAAGGGGTGCTGAAAGCACTTCAGGGCAGGCAGTCAGACCCAGGGAAAAGGGCATTTACTCGCACTAGCAGCCCACCATTACATGCCGAAGCATGCATGTCTCGAAGGCCGAAGGCCCCAGATCGGGGGGTTTGAGAGGAGGTGTCCACCTTCCATTGGGAGGGGCACCTCCTCCCCAACTCTCTCAACTCCACCACTGAATTTTGAAACTCCAAGAACGGATTTGGGGTGTATTTTAGCTTTAGTTCGAGAATAAATCATTGAAAAAAAATGAGTGACGAATCTGGGAACGTCATGTTCGAAGACGATTAGAGTGGCTATCGAACGTTAGTGACCATGGCAGGATGTACTTTCTGCCAAACGAAAATAATTTTGTTACACGCCTGTTCTATGTAATCCCCATCTACAGCAACACTAAACCGTGCGCAAAATGAAAATGTGTTCAGCACATATGTGCGGAACGGAAATCGTTCACGGACTACTTTTAAATAGAAGCGAGATGTCACTGGAATTTCTACAAATCGTGCAACACAATTATAATTTGAATCGCTAGCGATAGTTGAAATTCATCCCCCGAGTTCCAATGTGTTCTATGTGCCAATAGGCACATAGAACACATTGGAACTCAGGGGGCGAAATAGTAACACGGGTTCCCCTCGCAAATTTGGTTGGCGATAAAATGTGTTCTTTTTGTTGATAGTTATCAAATGAATTGCTGAGTGTCCTTCTAATAATTTTTTTTTATAAACGTAAAGGCGTGTAATAAACATACACAAAACGACACGCGTGTGTGAATGGGTTAATCGATATAGCATTAGTGCATTCGCGAAAGGATAAAGCTCGAGGCCTGTGGCCTCTCGTTCTATCCTTCCAGGCTAACACTCGTGCCATATCGATTAACTCATTCACACACGCATGTCGTTCTGTGTATTCACAGCTGCTGAAACTATTTTCAAGCTTTAATACCATTAACTATTTCAACACTGGCTAACAATTCCCCTCATCCCCTCCTCCAAAAAATTCCCCACGGGCCCCATAAACATCTAGAATTCTACGATCTGTGTGGATGTCAACTAATGAAATTACAGTTGACATACCACGATTGATTTGTTTTTGTTCTTTTCTTTTTAGCTTCAAAATATCTTCAAAATAGAGTCATTTGGGGCCTATATTTCAATTTTTGTCAGGGGGAGGCTCAGGCCTGGGCCTTTACTGATAAAGTTTAAAATATACATATGCCGAAAATCCACGATCTCACTAACGCTAGTGGAAAACCACCTTCATGTCTTAATACCTTTCCCAAATTCAAGAATTCTTGCCCCCCCCCCTAAAAAAAACTTCTGTGACCCCCTCCCCGATATTGATACCTGTCTACGAATGGGACACTGGCGCCCCAATGACATCATCTCATTCAGTTATCCATTTGCAAGAAAGTTCAATAATAATATAATCCTACAGATCTGCAGAGCTATGGAGTTAAATTATTATTGATTCTCACTACCGATTTATTCTGAAGATCGTTGCCTGCCAGCTCACTACAAATTTCTCTTCAATTTAATTGCTTGAATTATAAACGTGTAAAAAGATTAAGCACCCCTGAAATTTTACAGCGACTAATGAGCAAATGAACTTGGAAAAAGAAGGCCGCTGGTAAGATCAACCCACTGATAATACTAAGTTGTCATCAAATGAGCCAACTCAATATTGTCCTCTGAGTTCAACTGAGTTTATAATTTAATTACGTGTATAATCACGGGTGTTATTTTCACCTCAAAACAACATCCCTTGCAAGTATGGAGCTGCAGAGGTCATAAGACGATAGAAGATAAAAATTACTATGTAAAGTATTTTTTCAGCCCCAGATACCACCCTTACTTGACAGTTACAGTACCAAACAACCCTTCACGTACTCGGATGACGGAACTCCACCCTGCATGTTATCCCTCAAGTCAGAAGTTGGATAAGCTGTTGGGACAAATGCAGCCACTCCCGACGGAAGCTGTTTGCAATTCCTATAGATTCTGTAGAGGAGGGTCTAGTGTACCTGTAGACAACGCCCACGGTTGTCCCAAATATAAACCAGCAGATTAAGTACCATCCTAAAACGGCAATGGCTACCCATTCGTCGTTTTGGGCACTAGAAATCTCCGGGTACACGGAGAGTTACTCGATACTGAGTCTGTCAACTAAGGGTGATAGATAAAGCCACTGACACAAGGTAACAAGTTGAAAACAAAAGTTTCAAACATTTCGAATAAAAGTTTCAGCGTGTGTCACCAAATATCGCAAGATGTTGAATGATGTTTTTGTGGCATGGTGCTGAATGGAACCATGCATGTATCCAAACGTTTGTTGAGCGATGTCATCTATTTTTTCAAGAGTGCCATGGGAACTTTCAGATGTGGCCTTCAAATTTGACCTTGACCTTTGACATGATCTTGCCATTTGACCTTGACCATGACCTTTGATTTGACCTTAACCTGACTGATCTTTGATCTTGACCTTGACCATTGACTTGACCTTGGACTTTTGATTATCCTTTAACCAGGTCACCATCTTTAGCCCTCTGCACGGCTGCTGCTAAAAGTATGACCCATTCCACTTTCATCTTAAGGCTTTCCTTCTTTGTTTCTTCGGGTTTCTCGTTTTGGACATTATTTTCAGCCATGTACCATCGGTTCAATATAGTCAATCCAATACTGGGGGTCTGATTTGGAGGGGATCCACTTGTAGGTATGACTGGTAATTTTTTTCTTAGAAATGTGAAATGTGATGATTGGGGGAGGGGCGGGGGGGGGGGGGGGGTTGCTTGCGAGTTCTACCGACATTGCTCAATGCTCTCAAGTGGATCGCATTCTCCTCCTCCACTGCTACTGCTTTCAGTATTTTTTAATAATTGATGTGCAAAAAAGTGTACATGTAGCTGTAAAGAGTTCGACTTATAGCCTTGTCTATATCCTTTGCGTTTTCAGCCACCTGGGTAGTAATATCTTGTTCGATGTCATGATGCAGGTGATTGGTTTTCAGGCAATACACCAGCCGTAATATTTCCTTGTATTTCTGTAAAAATATTGTTCTATCTAAGGGCAACATGAGCTCCCTCGAGGACTTGCGTTCTGGTAATATTGCCATCACCCACTAGCTGTTTCACTTTATTTTGAAATCGCCCACTGTGATCTTCGTAAATTGAATCAATCGACTATTGAATTGGAACCAATTTCATCATTCTCATAATCATGAATTTTATCACTTTTTAACCCTTTACCCAACGAATCGCCCGCATTCGCCCGCATAATATGCAAATTCAGCAGTTGAAAAAATATTATTTTTTAAAAAAAAATTCAACAGAACCATATCATGTGTCCCCTCGTTGGAACGAGCTCGTCGAGCTCGTTCCAACGGGGGGTCACATGATATCGGTTTTGTTTAATTTTTTTGAAAAATTAAAAAAAAATTGTATTTAGAATAATAAATTTTGATATCGTCTGCGTTGGGTAAAGGGTTTTAAACGTCTGTATGGTTCGGATTCATCATCATTCATGGGGCAGCCTTGTTTTGTGTGACGCTGCAAGCTTTTCGATGTTGCGAACATGCTGGCTGCCATCTTTTGGATATCCATATTATTCTGGTTGACGGAGACCTGGCCCAAGTATTTCTGATTTGGACATGGGGAGGGTGGGGGTCACCCGAAAATTTTCAGACGCATGGGGAGGCGGGGGTGGGGGTGGGGGTGTGGGCGGGTGTGTGTGTGGGGGGGGGGGAGGGGGGTCAGGGCCGGAAAAAAACGCGCAAATGACCAAAAATGCAATTTTTTTCTTCCACCTAATTCACTAAGTTCTGTGCTTATTTTAACCTTTTGTTATCAATTATATGGCCAACCAGGCCATTTAATCCTTTACCCAACGAATCGGCCGCATCTGCCTGCGTAATATGCAAATTCTGCAGTTGAAAAAATATTATTTTTCTAAAACTTTCAACAAAACCATATCATGTGACCCCTCGTTGGAACAAGCTCGATGAGCTCGTTCCAATGAGGGGTCACATGATAGGGTTTTGTTGAAATTTTTTGAAATATTTAAAAAATGATATTTAAAATAATAAATTTTGATATCGTCTGCGTTGAGTAAAGGGTTAAAACATATAAACTATCATATCAAGGGCGTAGGTAAATCCAACTTCCATCTTGGTACCCGCAGCTGATGCTGTCCACATGGTTATAGAGAAGTCGTTGCCAAATTCGGATCAGACAAATTGAAATGCATGGCAAGTATTTTCAAATATCAACTTGAGCCTACTTGTAATTGTGATTTAATCAGTCTGATTTGGTGTGCAATAATGTTTTTGCGTGTGTAGGAATGGAGAGTGGAAGCTGATCATGGGAAAATGGAGGTGACTATGGGTAATTCAGCAGTAACAGACTTTGACCTTTGAAGGGCATGGGTTGGTCTAGATGCCAGGAACTAAACAGGCCCTTGGTGACCATAACTATCTTCAGATAAATATCCTCTGTAAGTATCCCAAAAAGGTATCCTCCAATAGTACACAACCATGTCATAGGTATATTTCAATACCTGATGAGCATAAAATTCGTATGTGGAGTAACTCGTTCGAGCAATTGCTGGATAGTTCGTTTGCTGGCTGGGATTCGAGTCAGTTGACAAACCCAGGCAGGTAACAAACCTTAAGTAGTGCTACAAGTCAATAGTAATTGTACAAGGCTGTGAGCCTGGTAGCCAACAGTATTTGTACAGTCTAACAGTAGTGGCAATAAAGACTTGAAGCTAATGATAGGACATTTGACGGTGATAATAGGCAAGTCAACAGTAATGGTCTTTGACTTATGAAGGACAGGGGTGGCCTAGATGCTAAGAACAGAACAGGCGCTAGATGACCATAACTATATATCTTCAGATAGATATCCTCCGATAATTATCCCCAAAAGTTATCCTCCAATAACACATCACCAATACCCAGATGAGGAGAAGAGTCGTATGTGGAGTCACTCATTTGCTCGATGAGATTCGAGTCGTTCGAGCAATCTGAGATAACTAACAAGCCTTAATCCTTTACCCAACGTAATGGTCAAAACCGGCCAGCGCTATTCTCAAAAATCGCCAATTCATTTTCATTTTTTTTCATTTTTGTCTCAAAACATAGGTTGTGACCCCTTATTGGAACGAGCTCGACGAGCTCGTTCCAATGAGGGTCATAACCTATGTTTTTGAGACAAACAATGAAAAAAAATTAGTTATTCAAGAATTGTTTTGGCAAGTGTCGTCTGCTTTTCATGTTAGATAAAGGGTTAAGTAGTTCTACGAGTCAGTAGTAAAGGTACAAGGCTGTAAGACTGGTAGCCAATAGTAGTGGTACAGACCAGTAGTGGTGGCAGTAAAGAGTGGAAGCTAATCACAGAACAGATCACGGTGACTGTGGGTAAGTCAACAGTAAATGTATTAGATCCCTGAAGGGCATGGGGTGGTTTAGATGACAGGAACTGAACAGGCGCTAGGTGACAATAACAATCCTCTGATAAGTATCATCCAAAATATATCCTCCAACAGTACATCATCATGTCATAGGTATCCCCCAATACCCACAAAATTCGTTTGTGGAGTCACACGCTCGAGCCAGTATTTATATTTATTTATTTATTTATTTATTTATTGGTGTTTAAGGTCACATACTTATGCACAATGGCTAATCATGACCGTGACAGTTTTACGGGTGGGGGAAGCCGGAGTACCCGGAAAGAATCACCGAGCAACGACGAGCAGCTGCCAGCTCTCCAACATCGTAACTCCGCACTGCAGCACAGGCAGGGTTAGATTGGTTGAAGACATGCACACCATCGACGTGCAGTACGCCTTAGTACACGGCGTCATCGTGCCCCCGTGTGGACAATCGGGGTGAAGTGCCTTGCCTAAGGACACAACGCGGGAGTCCGAATCGACCGCTCAGACGGTCACCCATCCGAGGACTAACCGGGCTCGACGTTGCTTAACTTCGGTGATCTCACGAGAACCGGTTACCGCAACACCACCGCGCCCCCCGTTCGATCCAGTGCACGATAGCTTATTTGCTCGATAAGATTCGAGTCATTCGAGCAATTTTAATCGTACAAGGCTGAAAGTGTGGTGGACAAATATAGTATACCACGTCAAAGAGATTCCACGATCAGATGCTCATCTATCCATACACCATCCGAGACACCGGAAAGGGTTGTGAACCATAACGTAGTCTTAGTACTTTAAGCATCGGCAGTAGAAACCAGGAGCAAGGATGTAAGCCAATGGTAGATTATGTAGTAGGCCTAATAGGTACTACGGTTGGTTGGTTGGTTGGTTGGTTGGTTGGTTGGTTGGTTGGTTGGTTGGTTGGTTGGTTAGTTAGTTAGTATTATTTATTATAATTATATAGTGGTGTTTAAGATCACATATTTCTGCACAATGGCTAAGTGTGACCGCAACATGGATATAAAGCCAAGTTCAGCCAATCGTTTATGCCCATGTTGCCCATTTTAGAGGACTTCCACCCCAGGCATTGGTTACCGAGTCCTGTTTTACAAGTAAAAGAAAGCTTGTTTACCACAGTAAACAAGCACTGCTTCACTTCCAGGTATTCCCATGGGAAGGGAATAGTTAGTAATGGCGTTGACCAGATGGTACAGGCTGGAAGCAGTAGTCAAAGAAGACGGTGATAACGACGGAAGATCGCGGTAGTTTATCGATTTGAGGTTAGACCTCATTGAGGGATTTCCTCACAGTCCTCACTCGCCGACGAAGGCTGCCAACGTCCAGTTGGCTTATTATAGGAATCTAGAACAACGAGGTTCCACGAAACACAGCTATTGAAAACTAAGATGAGGGTATAGGTCTGTTAAGTTAGACATCATTGTGGCATTTCCTCGTAGCACTCGTTGCTTCAGACACCGAGAAAGGGGTGCCAGTGTCCTCTAGGTCTCCGACGGGGTTCCAAAAAGGGAGGTTCCATGCAACGTGAACGTTCAGTACCAAGGTGTGAGTTGTTAGCTTTGACGTCACTGAGGGGCTCTCCCGATAGCCCGCCATAGCCTCACTTACAAAACAGGCAAAGTGATACGTCTTGGTCTAGAGACAGAGCTCTTCATGAAGTGAAAGTGGGACAGTAAACCCGTAGTGGTAGTTGTAATAGACTCTAAGTATACGGTCCGACTGACAGTGATAGTCAGTAGTAGTGGTCTAATAAAACTAAAGGTAGCTAGTTGTAAAAGTTGTTAGTGGTAGAAGATAGCAGTCTTGGACGAAGACAGTGATAGCAGCAGCTGGTAACAGGACAGGCAGGGTCAGTGGACACCAAGAGCGGTAGTGGCAGCACAGTACTCTAGACGTAGGAGCCATTGGCTATCTGGGGGTTACAAGCCAAGAGGGTATAAGCTTAGGCTCATTTACAGGCGGATGTTTCTAGTGATTTAAGTTACCACGGGTCGTTTTCGGCGATTCGACGTATCTCGAGTGAATAGAATACAATACTGGAGTCAATGGAATCACGAGCTGTCCATAGCAACTACATGTTGCCATAAAAACCAAGATGGTGGCCCCATCAATCAAAATGGATGACAGAAACACATTTCACCTTAAAACACATACTGTGCATGAGCAGCAACACTACATATCAACGCGATAACAGCATCACAACATGATCGCTGTCGCGGGGTACCATGACAACTCACTTGACACCCATACTGCATTACAGAAGACGTCAGTTTCGTGGTTCCCGGAATTGGGTTTTCATGGCCATTTACTAATACCGGTGGTCGTCTACCAAAATCACCTTGTGTCCACTGTATTTCTTCCATTGAAAGAAGGTGATATACAATATTTCTAAAACGATACTGTTACGAACACCAGCAGTTTAGCAAGCAAGAGTTTGTTTTCAAGTATGCTACAAGGTAACGTTAAATCAGGATTTGCGAAATCAAATGTTTTCACATAAAACTGGATAATTTTGGTTAATTCTTGTCGGGTTGTCCAGGGGTGATTATTGTAATTACCCTGACTGCAAACTCGATCAGCTTAAAAATAGAAGATCAAATGCTCATTTTGACTGGAATTGTGAGAGGCAACACGTTTATTTGAAAACAGAACGTCAGTAAATCACTTTTATATGCTTTTCATCTTATGATTTCTGTCTGTTAAACAAAAAAGTGCATTCAAAATAAGTGAGGGAAAACATATAAGTGTGACTAATATTGTAATGCATTAATAGATCATAGGAATCTATAATACTAAAAGAAGAGAGCGTTTTTTTCTTCTAGAAGCTTCTTTGCTTTTGTGGGGACATAGACACCAGAAAGTGATTTTCCAAGTCGTAGCACACTTAGTTTTGAATTTCCAAGTGTCGGACGCTAAAGTTTTTTGTCTTTTTTGTTAAGTTAACGAAAACATGAGGGAATTCCGATGTAGTGAAGATGAGCGTGACATCATAAGGGTATCTTGGACATATTATCCGCTGTGTAAACTTGTTGTCACAAGGTATCTGCTACTCGAAGTCATCACCAATTTCATGTTCAAAATGATTCCTGTGAAGTTGTGAACTGAATAAAGCCAAAAGGAGTTAAAAAAACAAAAAAAAAAAACAAAAAAACAATAGAAACTTTGGCGCAATTTACAGTCAGACGACATCACTTCTCGAACACAGTGTCAAAGTTAACCTCCGGTTACAAGTTTTCTTTTCAAAACTTAAGGGGTCGTCCAACAAAACTTCTGTAATTTTTTTGAAAATTTCAACAATGCTCTAAAATAACGACATAATATATACCAAAATAATGACAAAAGTACACAAAACCTGAATTTATCCACCTTTTGAAATTAAAAAAAATGTTTTTTGCTTTTGATGACAAAGAAATTTCCAGCCGCATAAGTAACCGATAAGAATAACACCAGGAATAGATCGGTAATTCTAAAGCCTGAGTTGTAAATAAAAGACTCCACACTCCATACTCGGAGAAAGCATATTCATCATTTCCTCACCGACATGTTGAAAACTCTCAGAGGAAAATGAATGACCACGAAATACAGATTGTGTTGGGACGACATGCTTGTTTTGATCACGTGATTCTTAGGCCAAATCAGGAAACGCTTTGATTTCCTAAGATCTTAAATCTGCAAACATTTCATTGTGGTTTTCGACTCTGCGGAGTGATGTTATGTATAACACACGATACATTCACAGGAAAATATTCAACCGACAATGTGATAATTGCGAGATACAGTCCTCAGTATCAATGTTTAATTCGGAAACCGTAGAACGTTACGCAAGTTTCAGCAAGGGATTAATATGCCACCGATTCGAACTACTATTATTTGGTTCTTGTCGATGAGCAAAACATAAATTTGAAAATCATATTTGAAAACAAATTTTTTTTCACATCATCGTACATTGCAGTCCTCACAATTGTATATGTACGAAAAAATAATTTGACTGTAGCTGGAGTGTATGTGTGACGTAAAGAAGGCATGGTGAAGTCTGCTAATCGAAAAAGAAGACCAATGTCGTGGAGTATTTTCAGAAAGTTATTTCACTGTTAACCAAATATAGCAAAATTTAGTACCATTGTAAATTTAAATTTCTTCCTCGCGCACCCGCATTGTGAGTAAGATGGATCAACGTCGATTTTGATCGCTATTGGCATCAAAGTGTTGCAAAAATCTATGTGTATTGACAATCTGTTGACAGAAATAGCATGAAGCCACCTGGTGGACAAAATCACACGAATTACCAAAATGAGACCACAACGTCTCATAAGTTTTTAGATAAATGAATTTAATAACCAACGTAATTGCGAGATTGTTCAGGCCGATAATTCACTGACTATAAATTAGTATTGGTAAGCAGATCAGTTATTAACCCTTTACCTAACGTAACGGACAAAACCGGCCAGCGCTATTCTCAAAAATCGCCAATTAATTTTCATTATTTTTTTCATTTTTTGTCTCAAAAACATAGGTTATGACCCCTCGTTGGAACGAGCTCGTCGAGGGGTCATAACCTATGTTTTTGAGACAAAAAATGAAAAAAATGAGTTATTCAAGAATTATTTTTGCAAGTGTCGTCTGCTTTTCAGGTTAGGTAAAGGGTTAAAGTTCTTAAATCTCACGAGTAAGCAACAATCAAGCCTATCCAAACAGCAACTACAGAATTAAGGGCGATTGTTTCAAAAGAAATGTAGCATACTAAACCGTGTACAAAAATGAATTAGAACCCATGCTTTCTAACTTAACGATTGATGTAAGTATTCTGCATCCAGAGCAGGTCATTTTTGTCTTCTGGGCAATACTAGAGCATTCACATGGCACTCATGGCAGCTGTCATTGCTCATGCAAACCCAGAAATGGTCACAGATAATAGCAAATGAGGAAGTTTGGTAGTGTTCCTTTTTTGTTATTCAATCTCATCTTTTTTTACCAATTTGACACAGATCTCATGCAAAATGACACAGAATTGTGAGGGGTATGGTCACAGCAGACTGACAAAAGCCACATTGACATTCTTCATTTTACATTGATGCACTCTCTCATGACTCCATACTTGTTCTTGTGAACTGTGTGGATTTGACCCTTGGTGAACTTCATAAAAGGTAAACAAACACAAGAAAAATGGCAGCCCTTGTGAAATTTAGACAACCTAAATTACAATTAGTCTTGCTATCCGTTCCTTGCAAGAATGAGAAAAAAAATTTTCCGAGTCTGTACTGGAAGGACTGCAGAATTTAACCATTCAGTAAATTTAAGGTATTTTATTGTATAACATCTGGTCTCTTACTTATGCCATAGGAGACTTTTTTGCCACCTGGTAACGGCAAATATTAGTTTCCACAAAATCTATGTTTCATTACAAAAATGATGTATAATTTATTGGGGTTATTCCTTTCTGGCCTTTTCTACACTTTGGAGAAAATTACCAGAAATTTGACCAAAGTTAGGTTGGACGTCCCCTTTATTTATCAGGAATCCCGGATAAACTCCACACTGTAAGCGGTGCGGTAACTTGAATGGAAACTGGCCATCGCTATTTTGGGATTCCTCACTCTTTCGTGGAGGTTTTCTGGGTTCTAATACCACATGATACCCCACATCAGAATATATGGTATGGACTTAATTAAGCACCCCCTGAAATGTCCCATGACAGTGAAGTTGCTGTTACTGATTATTATATTTTAATGATTGCTATTTCTTGCAGTATATGTCATCTAGTGAAACATGATGTTTCTGTTTGATATCGTACCCCAAACACACCCCCTCGTCCATGTAACAGGCATGTCATTCAAACCTATTGGAAGGCAACTTGTCTATAGTCATTCTGTCATCAGCAGACTTGTCCGAAAACATCAACAAACCAACGACGTTAAGGACCGACCAAGGCCAAGACAACCCCAAATGAACTGTCCTCGGGAAGATCAGTTAGGCGTGAACCTTTTGCTTCAAGAGGGTTTTGAAACGTCTTTGGCTTCCCAACAGGCGTTTGTGTAACAGAAGTGTCCGAAACCGACTCAAAACACTGAGGCCCAGAAGGGTCATCAAGCATCCAGCTCTGCGAGATCAGCATAAAAGATGACGTTAGGAGTGGTGTATTGTACGACAACATTGGAATCTCAGGACGTGGAGGAGAGTCCATTGGTCAGTCGAGAATAGGTTCCTGCTTCACGTCACATTTAGTCACATGAGAGTGTGGTGGCATAGAAATACTGCTTACGTGCCCAGGAACATCAGACCTACTGTTCCTTATGGTGGAGGGTCAGTAATGATCTGGGGATGCCTCTCTCATGATTGCCAACTTGATATGGTGACTGTACGTGGGAATCTCAACGGTCATCAGAACATCCGGAACATTCTCAATCCGATTGTCGTACCCAATTTTGACAAAACCACCCGTTGGCTACTCACCCTGTATTCATGGACGACAATGCAAGGCTACATTGTTTCCATGCTGTGAGAGCATTCCTTCAGAACAACGCTATTACAACACTACCTTGGCCTGCAATGAGCCCCGGTTTGAATCCCTCAGAACACATCTGGGACTTTCTTGGACGTTGTGTGCAAGCAAGGGATCCGCCTGTACAGAATTTGGCTTATTTGGAAGCTGCATTGCATGAGGGGTGGCAGCAGTTACCTCTGGTCCGTATCAGAAAGCTCACTGGTAGCATTAGGAGGAGGGTTCAGGCTGTCATCCGGGCACATGGTGGATACACTCGCTACTGACGTCAGATACTGCTATTGTATTCAGGAGATCACAAGTTACACATTTTTTGTCAATAATTACAGGCATTGTTTCATCATGGACCGTTCCAGCACCATACTTGTCGAGAGAACATTTTTCCATCAAAAACATTAGTGACAGATATGTGTAATTAGCGCCATTAAAATACTTCATATTTCCATCATTGTGTCGTCTTTCATTTGTCAATAGACCATTCTTTCCGCAAACAATCACTTTTGGCAATCTGAAAGATAGCATGAAAGTAATGACAGTCTCTATTAACATCACTGCGAAAAGAACAGGGGGTGCTTAATTAAATTCCAGGTGTATATATATTTATTTCTTCGTTATTGCTACCTTCCTCTTGATTCCGCGCTTGCGAATGGTTTATTCTTGGTGTGGATTATATAAATGGAGAGCGTGTGATCCCGTGATACGATCCAACTAGATTTTGAAGCTTTGATTACCTCCCTCGATATGCGATTCAACTGGAAAATTTACGTCGCGTGGGTCGCGCTTCCCGTCCTGGACGCATCAATGTATCAAGTTTCAAGGAGATCGGTGGAAAACTAGGAAATACACTGTTAACAAAACAAGATAACGAACACGCACACATGGCAAAGCGGACACGCCATTTCAAGGTTTCAAGCCCCTTGCGATGGAGGGGAAAGGGATAGATTATTTATATACAGATGGTAATGCCCGGTCAGGCAGAAAAAAAGAAAAAAAAAGAACATGTGACATTAGGCAAAAAGGCAAAAACGTCCTGGAACAATCTATTAAGTATTTAGTGAAATTGCCTCTCTAATAGGACACCTTTCTTCACGTACAGTATCCTCTCTGGTATTTATTTATTTTTGTTTATTTATTTAGGGTTTAACGACACGTTCGGCAAGCAGGGTCACCTCGTGTCAGACAGTTTTACGAGTGGAGGAAGCCGGAGTACCCGGGGAGAACAACCGAGCAGCGACGAGTAATGTCAGACTCCTCAACGTACCAACTCCGCACAAGCAGGGTTAGCATCGGTTGAAAGCAAGTGCACCTTCGACGTGCAGTACGCCTTAGTACACAGCGCCACCGTACCAACACATGGGCAATCTGGATTTAAATGCCTTGCCCAACTTGAAGGACGCAACACTGTTGACCTTTCGGCTTGAAGTCCAATGCCGTAAACACTGAACCACAGCACTCTCGTCCTCTCTAATACAGAATTTAACTATTCCTGGACTTTGTTACAATACAAGATTGGTTTGGCCATTTATCGTAAAGACGTGCATGCACCGTCCACTCCAGGAACCAAGGGTTGAAAGAGTTATCTCTTTACCTGCTTACATAATGGTAAAAACCATTCAAATGTTATTATTTTTTATTTTTGTCTCAAAAACATAGCTTATGTCATCTCATTGGAACGAGCTCGAGATAAAAAAAAAGTGAAAGTGTTTTGTTATCCCCAAAACCCCAAAACGTTTTGCAGGTGTCTTCTGTGATTCATGTTGGGAAGACGGTTAACATTAAAACTCAATACTTATCATAAATTATCACAACCCACAAGCTCATGTGTTATCATAAAAAAACCAATAAAATAAAAGCAGAATACAAGTAGAAAAAAAATCAAATCAAATCATAATTTTTAAAATAGCACAGGCAAAGTGAGCACGGTCCAATTAGAGAGTTGTGATTCTCACAAATGTGTTCACCCATTTTGTGGATAATAATAATAATATAGTTTATTTATTTAATGCTCAGGCATCAATTCACGCTGAAAAATTAAGTCATATTCCCCTGTCGGTCGGCAAAACGAAATATCAAAATGATATTTAGAAATCGATATTTCATCGTAGGTTCGGATGACGAATCACATGTACTTTAAACGAGTCAGCACATCAGTAATGAATTCCAGAGTCCCAAATACAAACGAATTCGAATAATTGATAGTGACAGTGACTAAATCAATTCATTAAATCAGCGGTTTCAAAGTTTGACTTTCTCATTCACCTTCCAGCGAAAAGCCGAAATCACTTTCAAATTTCTTCAGTTCAACTTCACACGTCTTCAGTGCATTGAGTTCAAAAAAAATAAAATGACGTGTCTTGTTATTGAAAATAAGAAAGTGGTGTTTTTTGTTATTGTTCTATTTCTTCGAAACACATTGCGATTATTTCAATTCGCCAGCCTTGGTAAATCGTAAAGTTAGGGGAGAAATAAGACGGGACTACTTTTTGTGCGGATATTCACACATTCCAATGGTTGGAGTTTGGTTGTTGTAATTTTTGTATGGACGCCGGTTCGGCACATAAATTTTGCGCCTTAATGGCAAATAAAGGCCACAAATTGGAGAGTTTGTAGTCGTAGAGCATTAAATAAAAAGAAAATTCACGAAAATTTGATGCGTCGCGAGTGAAGATCCTCATATTTCTTGTAGCCACGAACGAGATATTTTCGGTATTCATCAAATTTTCGTGAATATCCTCTATATATACGATAATACCATAGTGTGTTTTGATATGTTTGATATCTCAACGAGTTGAAAGTGAGTTTTTTTCGCGAGGCTTGCCGAGCGAACAAAACTCACTTTCAACGAGTTGAGATATCAAACATATCAAAACACACTATGGTATTGTTGTATTTATCTTATACCGACCATTTTTGTTCTTTTCTGCATTTTTAAAAGAGTTTTGGGGATGATTTCGTGTCAAAATGTCGACTCATCTGGAGTGGAGTCGACTGCTTTCTCTTGTTGGGCATGAATGCATGTGATGTGCCCGGAAAAGCTGTTGGTGCGTAACAAGGCTACAAATTCAAGTGAATGATAGAGTATAGTTCCCCTTAGAAAGTGGCCCTGTAACTGGGAAAACAATTACAGAAAATATACTTACGCCTCAATTCTTATGATTTATGACAAAAATATGTTTGATTATCAATTTCACCAGATTTGACACGATTTATAAACAATTTTGCGAATGTCATCATTATATTATAATATAGAAAAAGACTATAGTCCGTTCTCCAATCTATATGACATAGGGGTATGTGTTATAGATAATCTATAACACATGGGCTATATCTTCAACAGGTATAAGATAAAACTGAGAATCCACCTAGGTGCTCTCAGGCTTTACACTGATAAATAAAGAAATGTGTTGTGTAAGCTGTCGATTAGTTATATACAGGAGATCGCGTGAAGAGGTGGGTCTTTGGTGACGATTTAAATTTCGTAAGAGATTGAGGTGCCTTCAGGTGATCAGGGAGACGGTTCCATAAAAATGGTGCCGCAACCGAGAAGGCCCGTTTGCCTACTGCCGTGGCATTTCGAAAAGTGTGAGTCAAGTTGTTGGACGCACATGACCTTAAAGATCTTGCAGGTGTGTATCTCGTGATAAGAGTTGTTACATAGGACGGTACCATGCCATGAAGAGCTTTATATGTGACGAGAAGGATTTTGAATTCTACCCTCTCTTCTACAGGGAGCCAGTGCAATTTAAGCACTTTTGGGAAACAAAAACATCCCTGTACATGACTACTCCACGTAAATGTGACTATCTACAATGACTTACAATTTTCCTTGGATGATAAGACCCCGTACCATGCCTACTGCCAGCTACTTTTACCGATAATGACTTTATATAATTTTCTCTGAATAGATGTCAAAATGAGGTTTGTCATCACAATGTGAAATCCACTTTAACGGGTTGAGGGCTAGATTATTTTTAGTGGCCTAAATTTGTTATTTAAAATTTGTTTTATTACAAATTATAGGAGAGTGCCTACTGACACTCTCCAATAAGTTGCAATAAAACAAATCCAAATGATCAAAATACTTTATGCGTAAGACTGAATCTGAAACATGAGCACGGACGATACTGGCTTTTGGTCTGGTACCCTCATTGTTTGAAAGCCCTGATAGTGGCTTCAAACACTCAACCAGTTAAGTTAGAAAAATAACAGGAACATTCCAAGAGACAGAAAACCAAATTCTGAAGGGGTTAATACATCTTTGTCGTGTCGTTGATCTTTGTCGCCTCGGAAGTTGCTTATTGGAGTGATGTTAGTGGCGCATTGCATTATTTGGCACCGGTGTATAATCCTGGTATAATACGATTATTCCACAAGTGCCAAATGATAAATTTACGCCTGATTCTTGTTGTGGCGACATTCTTCAAAACGTCCGTGTGTTCGTCTTATTCTTGACTACTTTACCACCGATAGATCTCAGTCCAAATTCATTCTACCTGAAAGTATACAGATCAGAAATAACAAAATTATTACCACTTCCGTTGGACCGGTATTAATAATAGATTTTTAGAACTCTGCTAAGGACGATAACCCAGGGAAATGGCTGGAAGGTCCTGGGGCTTGGGGGCGGGGGGGGGGGGGGGGGGCTTCTGAATTTCCTACTGTATCGCTCCCGACACCCAGCTTTAAAAAAACATTAGCAATCCCCCACACCTTGAGCGAGAATTTTACAAATGATACCTTTGAATTACATACTGTTGATGGGATTGGGCCTGGAATGGGGGGGGGGGGGGGGGTGAAATCACCCCCCCCCCCCCCCCAAAAAAAACCCGCGATAACATCTTATTTATTTATCTGAGATAAAGGTCACTTCCATCATCTGTGGCAAAATCATAACCACAACATTGGTATGAAGCCATGTTTAGCCACTCGTTAAAACGTCTGCTGTCCACTTCAGAGGACTTCTACCACAGGTGACAGGCGTTGGTTACTGGGCCCTATTTTACCAGTAAATCAGAGCTCGATGAACCCAATAACAAGCACTGTCCCGCTTCCCGGGGTTCCCTCTCTGAGTATTAAACTCTTTAACACTGAGTTACTGAATGGTATGCCAAACAGAATATTATTATTATATTTGTCTTCGTAGGGAGGTGAAGTACTCTACAGCGCAATTCGACTATTATCGAACCTCCCAACAAATTCCCGTTTGTTGTGTTGTCACCCGAATGAACTGTCGACTTTCCTCTGCAAAGATCTATTATCCACTTATGTCTGAAAGGGTTAAACCTCCATAACGGACCGATAATGAAAATCAAATCAATTATCGTCCCGACTCCCGACACCAAGATCTCAGGCCACAAGCCTGATTCGGTTATGGGCTGTTTGTTTTCCCACTTTTGTAGAAATTCACGCGTAGCGGAAAGGTACTATTTTATCACAGTTTAACCTTTTACACATCAAGACCAAAAGAAGACACTTCAATGGCATAAAAAAACTTGAATAACCAGGAATCACTCAAACTTTTCCTGTTTTAGCTTAACCCTTTACCCAACGTAACGACCAAAACCGACCAGCGCTATTCTCAAAAATCGCCGATTAATTTTAATTTTATTTTAATTTTTTGTCTCAAAAACATATGTTATGACCCCTCTTTGGAACGAGCTCGTTCCAAAGAGGGGTCATAACCTATGTTTTTGAGACAAAAAATGAAAAAAATTAGTTATTCAAGAATTTTGTTTGCAAGTGTCGTCCGCTTTTCATGTTAGTTAAAGGGTTAACAAAAAAACCCATTTCTTACGACCCCACTGGAACAGCTCGGCAATGAGGGGTCATAAGCTGTGCTTTTGAGACAAAATAAAAAAAGAAAGAAAAATGATAAAGTTTGAGTAGCGATTTTTGTGAATTGCTTGGTCAGGATCAAAACGCGTTAAAAATATGCAAAAATTTAATTTTGGAGCAATGGAATTGAATTCTTTATTTAACAAAATACATGTTATACAAAGCTTAAAGATAATTTTACACAAACATTAACAATGGTATTTTGATTTTTTACAATATAGTAAATAACATGCATATTGTAAGGAGGTAGCAGCCAGATTGGCTGTCTTCCCGTTGCCCCATGGAGAGTAAAGCTGGAATAAGAATGATAAAAAAGGGGGAAATGAGGGGTCGTTTGTGAGAGAGGCAGTTCAGGTAGTAAAAAACCCCTAAAAACCGGCACCGAGCTACGGATGTTTGAAGGCGGCCAAAATTCTAAATATTCACAGAAGGGTTGAGAGAGTAGGTTCGGGGTGGGGGAGGCATAAACAACTGTTAACTTCTCAAAATCAATTGTACGCTCCAATGAGGGTCCGTTTTAAGAGGATCACATTGCTCTCATGTTTCAATCTTTGCCGGGAGAAGCAAATGTACTTGTCAACCTTGAAGTAATGAAATTGGAAAATTAATAATGTATCCCAGACGACTCAAGCCTAAGTGTTTTCAACTTCATTCTACCTTTTTCAGAAGTAGACTCAGGTGTAATAATAATAATAACGCCTTTTCTCTGTCCCCAACACCCGAAAGCGAACTGTTTGATGGTATCCCGTACGCAATCCTTCCCAATTTCTCCGATAATCATACTAACCCTCTAATTTGTGTCAAACAATACTCACATAACCTTCATTCGTCCATCCCACTTCCTCATTATACTCCCAGTGAATCTTATTCCGTTAGACTAATTTCTTTTTTTAACATTCTAATTGAAAGTGTTCCAGGATCTCCACTACTCCTAATGACACATTTGCCACTCCTTTTCACCGTGTTTCTCTACCACCCCCCCCCCCCCCATCGCACATCAAATTAAACAACAGTGGAACGCCCCCCCCCCCCTCCCAAGATGCCACGAAGGCACTCTTCAAAACCTGGCTTCTTTTTATCCCGCAGGCCAACCAAAATTATCTTTATTTTGACCACTTCTAGCCAATTTCGGCTACAATACTCCATTAGTCTTTCTCTAACGATTTCTTTACACCAGGTTGTACCCTCTTCTAATTCCGAAATAATCTCCATTTAATTGTTCTCAATTAACTCTCTCACTTGCTCAATCCACCTTGTCTTTGTATTTGAATTCCAAATGTCCTGGAACATTAGTTTCCACCACCGGCTGTCGGGGAGATTTATCAAATAGTTAAGATAACAGACAAGAAAACACGACATCTTCTTGGATAATAAGCAATGTTTTCAAATAATTGCGGTCATTACTATCAGTGTTAATCAGACCCAGGGAGAGGGCGCAGAGCGGGGTAGTTAGATTCAGGAGGCCCAGACATTGCCCAGGATGGATTAGAAACACAAATTGCCTATTGATTTTGAATAGGGGAAATCAGCATTCACCATGATGGGTCACGTGACTGAGGGTCATACGTCACCTTTGTTTCCAAAATTACACGTGGAATCAGTAACAAGTACAATCCTGGAAAGAAAATGGCGGACATGAACTCGAACTCGAATAAATAGATATTGGTATCTTACGCGCTTCGTCATTTGAGTTAAAATTAACTTATATAGCGCGTATCAATGATAATAATAACCCTTTACCCAACGTAACGGCAAAAACCGGCCAGCGCTATTCACAAAAGTCGCCAATTAATTTTCATTATTTTTTTCAATTTTTTTGTCTCAAAAACATAGGTTATGATCCCTATTTAGAACGAGCTCCATGAGCTCGTCCAATGGGGGGTCATAACCTATGTTTTTGAGACAAAAAATGAAAAGAATTAGTTATTCAAGAATTTTGTTTGCAAGTGTCGTCTGCTTTTCATGTTAGGGAAAGGGTTAATAATATGGCAAATCCAAGTTGGAAACAAAACCTTAGGTTAAGAACACATTGAAATGTTACTGCGTTCAGTCGAAATCGAGTTGCGTATATTCGTTGCTTTACAAAGTGAAACTGCGCTGCCATTTTGAAAGTTTATCATTAGAAAAGCGTTGTTATAAATAAAGTATTGTCAATACCTGTGCCATAGGTGTTTGCATATGAAAGGAAATGAGTGACAAATGAAACGATTGACGATAACCGCCTTCCCGGGTCGCAGTTTCGCTCCACATATGTTTATTATTTTGGAAACGAATGTGACGTGTGCCCACCTCACGTGACCAAACATGGGGAATGGCGATAAAGTCTATAAAAGACGAAATCCGAATACACACTGATCCGCCAAATCGGATATCTATAAAATGGCATCCATTTCGCGCAACGATTCAAAAAGATGGCGACCTTTGCAACAAAATTCAGATAATTTCCTGGGATGTGACACCCCGGGAAATTTCCAGAATTTTGGCTGCACAAATATGTTCTTCATGTCCCTGGTTACCCTGCCTCTCTCTCGACGCGTAGAGACTCAGACCATATCATCCGTTAAATGATTTAGCATTCAAAGTTGCTGATTGCGCCCAAGGAACGAAATGTTCGCAACCACGGGTTGAAGACTATCAATAGGCTCGGGCCCCGAAATAGAATGCACCCCGCGGGGCTCGAAATTCATCTAGACGGTTCTGATTAGTCGGGGCATTACTTCACCACACTGTCTCTGTGAGGTTATCTTTATATATATATGGTGTCAAAGTGTTGTCGCAAACTAATAACTATCGATTTTGTCGAACGTTAATGTGCGTGCGTTTGTCCACGCTTCGGCTAACACAAGTCGAATAATGCATTGGATCGTGTACACGCAACTGAATCATTTTCTTGGAGCCAAGTTGGGGGTAATATAATTTTAATACTGAAAACATACTTATTTCAGATTTTGACGTTGCATTGTTGGAGTCAAAACAATTAGACATGAGCAGCAGCGGATTAAGATACCTCGGAGTGACTAAGCTAATTCTTCTCGCGGTGGAGGTGGAGTAAGAGGCTTTCTAAAGAAGAAACTCTATAGAACAAACCTTTGGCGGATGGGGGGGGGGGGGGGGGGGGGAGCTCTGGGCCCATAGGCTTAGCCTTGTTAGCTTACTGGATAATCCTACCGTAACAGAGAGGTGCAAATCATGAATGGGAATCGATGGGAGACAACAAGAAGGTAAAGTGAGGCCGACCTTCAGAGTGAGACATACAATCACTGAATATAATTTTGACACTACTCTATTCGTTGTGTTAGAATTAAATAAGCAATACGGCCCTCAAAGCTTCGAAATTCGATTCGATTCGATTTGAAATCGCCACGATCATTCGATTGAGTGGCGTCGATTCGGAAATTTTCGAATTATCGTGATATTCTCAAAATCCTACCAAGTGTCTCCTCTTGAATTCTTATTCTACCATCAGGAGTCAATACTATAAAACTATTACTATTGTATTGTTCAGAAATGTATTTTTTATTTATGGAAATAACTAATTGAAATTAATCATTAGCATTTTCAAAGATATGGCTATTTGACAGTTGGCAAATTGCCATATCTTCTGAAATGCTAATGATTAATTCCCGTCATTTATATTCACTTGAAGAAAATACAGTTCGAGAAAATACAATTGTAAAAGTTTTATAGTATTGCCCCCCTGGTCTCCTGTGCAAGAGACCTGATGATAGAAGAAGAGTTCAAGGAGGTTCCGCTTCCGAAACTGCTTTGCTTCCGTTTTGGAATATTCCGCTTTTTAGTTGACTTGCCCAATCAAACGAGCCGCCGTTGAATATAATATTTTCATAAAGGCTGACAATACGTACATTTATAAAAAGAAGAAATATCTGCAACTTGAAGAGCGGTAAGATACGATTAACTTCGAGATTCGATTTGATTCGAAATCCCCTGCCTGATTTGACCCGAAATTTAAGATTCGCAGGGCTTTAATCCTTCACCGACCATATCAAAATTGTTATTTTAAATATTATTTTTTCCATATTTTAAAAAAAAAATCACCCAAACTATATCACGTAACCCCTCATTGGAACGAGCTCGTCGAGCTCGTTCCAATGACGGGTCACATGATATGGTTTTATTGAAATTTTTTGAATAATATTTATTCTTCTGCTAAGTTTGCATATTACGCAGAAGGATGTGGCCGATTCGTTTGGTAAAGGGTTAATCAGGGATTTTATGCCTCTGCTGCACATTTTGTCTCGGCATAGCAAATATTGGCGTTTCTCTCAAAGAAAAGCACATGTGTGTACTTTGTTGAGATGTTCAGACTGGCCAGAAACAACTATAATTGTCCATTTATCGCATAGAGCAACGCTCGCATTGTGTCCAGCCTGTAATTACCTTTAGGTGCCCAGGGACCCTTGTTAGAGTTCAAAACAAAGATCCGACAAAACCCCCAACAACCCCCAAAATATTAGTTTGTAAAATAAAAATAGATCTGGATTCCAATAAATTAATAATAATTTAAAATAAATTGCATGTACTTGTATTTGTTGAGCTGTTCATCATTCGTTCGTTGGTAGAACTTTCCGTCCTTCCGACAATGTGTACATAGGAATAGATTCTGGGAATGGATACTTCCTCCTCTACATTTGTATTTTACCCCTATCCCTAATTCTACAATTTATGTTCACCAAGCCTTTAACCCTTTACCCAACGCAGACGATATCAAAATTTATTATTTCAAATATCATTGTTTCAAATATTTCAAAAAATTTCAACAAAACCATATCATGTGACCCCTCGTTGGAACGAGCTCGACGAGCTCGTTCCAACGAGGGGTCACATGATATAGTTTTGTTGAAATTTTTTGAACAATAATATTTTTTCAACTGCTGAATTTGCATATTACGCGGGCGGATGCGGCCGATTCGTTGGGTAAAGGGTTAACAATGTCGAAACCTTTGAAGGCGAGTATCTAATAAACTAAATAATTATCAAAACCTTTCACGGTGGGGATCCAATTAATCCACTTATTTATATGTCAAAACATTTCAAGGTGAGTGTCCACTGAATCTACATAATTATGTATAAAAAATCCCAACCTCTACAATTTATGTTCACCAAGACTTTCAGAAGGTCAAAACCTTTGAAGGCGAGGATCCAATTAATCCACTTGATTATATGTCAGGACCTTTCAGGGCGAGTATCCAGTGAATCTACGTTAACTATATGTCAAAACCTTTCAAGGCGAGTATCCAATGAATCGACGTAATTATATTTATGTTGATTTTGCATGTACAAAAGCAATCTGCCATTGTTCTGGTGTATTTGCTAAATAAGTGTAAATAAATCTTATCTTATCTAATTATATGTCAAGACCTTTCAATGCGAGGATCCAATGAATCTATTTAATTATATGTCAAAACCTTTCAAGGCGAGTATCCAATGAATCTACTCTTAGTAGGTAGAGGTGCAGGCTGCAAGCCGAGAGGTCTTCGGTTCGAATCCCACCTGCGGCAACCGCGTTGTGTCCTTGGGCAAGACACTTCACCCCCATTGCCCACGTGGGGGCACAGTGACGTTGTGTACTAAGGCGTACTGCACGTCGACGGTGCACCTATCTTCAACCAATGCTAACCCTGCTTGTGTGGAGTTAATATGTTGGGGATCTGACAGTTGCTCGCCGTTGCTCGGTGGTTCTCTCCGGGTACTCCGACTTCCTCCACCCGTAAAACTGTCGTCGTCATGATTAGCCATTGTGCAGAAATATGTGACCTTAAACACCAATAAATAAATAATAATAAATAATGAATCTACTTAATTTTTATACCAAAACCTACAAGCCAGTATTTATTTGAAACTACTTGATTATATGCCAAAGCCTTTCAAGGTTGTTCCCAATGAATCTGCTTAATTATATGTCAATACCTTCCATGGAGAGTATCCAACGAATCTACTTAATTATAAGATTATTCATTTATTTATTGGTGTTTATGGTCACATATTTATGCACAATGGCTAATAGTGACCGTGACTGTTTTACGGGTGGAGGAAGCCGGAGTACCATGAGAGAACCATCGAGCATCGACGAGCAACTGTCAGCTCCTTAACATTCTCTCTTCAAGCTCCGCTCAAGCAGGGTTACTGCGGTTGAAGACATGTGCACCGTGGAAATCACTGTTAACCCCCTCAAAATACCAAATTTTCAGGAAGCTGTTTTTTCCCATAATGCATCTAGAAATTTAACCAATTCAATCTCGTTTGACAGAGCTCAATGAGCTCTGTCAAACAAGATTGAATTGGTTAAATTTCTAGATGCATTATGGGAATTTTTTTGTGCCTGAAATTTAGATATTTTGACATCAGTGTGCAGGGGGTTAAGCAGCTGGCCATATACAGCTTGTAGTCTAGTGAGACTCCAGTCCCAGGCCCGTGAGGGATAGCAAAACCGAGAATAAAATCAGCCACTTCTTTCGTGAAAATGAACCATTAAACTGCTATCAAGCCTCAACAAGGACTTATAAATAGTGAATGTAGAAAAATTTGAAAATTCAGATGGTTTCGGTATTAAGTGATTGGTTCGGTTCGGTTTTTCTGTATCCTCCATGATATCGGTTCTGTTTTTCGGTATATTTCCCATCTCTAATTCGTTATGAGTAAAGGCTTAACATAATACGTTTATTATATACAGAATTGTTAGATGGGGGTTAAATCTGATATTTCACATACTTATTTGTCTGTACATTATGACACTCATTGTTTCTTGCCCACAACTCATAATTGGGCACCCTATTGCAGACGTATATAAAAGGTAAACATGGAATTTTCATGTTTCATTGTTTATTGGGGTAGAACAACACTTTCAATCTGAGTCATATCAAGTAGGATCATTTACGGGGCGGGAAGCCACAGTGTCCGGACAAAACCACCGAGCAACGCCAGCGGTGAGTAACTGTCTGACTCGCCAGTTTCATATCCCGACACAAGAAGGGTTAGAATTGGTTGAAGGCAAGTGTATCGCGGGCGTACGGCAGGTTGATCAAAGACTCGCAGCACGTCAACGCTGCACTTGCCTTTAACCAATGATTAACACTCTCGCTCCCGAAAGCGATTATTACCACCTATTTTATGATGATTATCTGTACGTTCTGGTATGCGCAGATCAAACCTATTTTCTGAATAATTGTTGGAAAGGGCTCAGAGAGCCCTTTCCAACAATTAATCAGATGGTAGAGTTTCAAGTATGTCATAAATTGTATTAAACTGTCTCGCATACATGCGTACATGGAGGTCCTCCATATATGGATAAAGTGGGCGTGGCAGTAAAAAGGCTTACTTCTTGTGCCGGGAGAGTAAAATGGAGAGTTCGACAGTAACTCGCCGTTGCTCTGTGGTTCTCCCCGGGTACTCAGGCTTCCTCCTAGTGTAAAATTGTCTGGCATGATATATGGCGCAGGTTATTGAAAATGCTGTTAAACCCAAATGAACAAATAAACACAAAAATGTGCATATCTATCTTTTATGTACAAATTTGCACGACTCGATGTGACCCTGATTATTGAAAGAGTCATTAAACCACCCAAAACGTTTTCTCCTCTTTTTAAATTGGGGTTTAACGCCATCTTTGACAACCGGGATCACCTCAGAAAACAAACAAATGTACAGATTTGTAGGTAGATAGGAGTGATCTTTAACAAAATAATATTGACGGAAACTGGTTCTCGTCAGATCACCGAAGTTAAGCAACATCGAGCCCGGTTAGTCCTTGGCTTGGATGGGTGATCGCCTGAGCGTTGTGTCCTTGGGCAAGGCACTTAACGTCGATGGTGTGCATGTCTTCAACCGATCTAACGCTGCCTGTACTGCAGTGCGGAGTTACGATGTTGGGAAGCTGGCAGCTGCTCATCGCTGCTCGGTGGTTCTCTCCGGGTATTCCGGCTTCCCCCACCCTTAAAACTGTCACCGACACGATATGACCTTGGCTGCTAATGTGTCGTTAAACATTAATAAATAAATAAATATAAATAACAAATTTTGAGTAGAATATGATGCTGTCAGGATTGACTTTCATGAAACACTCGAGCAGTTGTTTTTTCGCCCAGACAATAATTTTTATTCTGTGAAATTTCAAAAGGAAAATTTCAGCCAACAGACCTCCGTTTTAACATTTAACTACATTCGCAACCTTCCAACCAAACAGAGAATTGACTGATGACATCCTTTGAGCTTGTAAATCACATAAAAGACAATGATTAAACGGCTGTTCTTCTGTGTGTACCACAAAGAAATATATGCGTGTTGAGCTGATTTGTTTGTGTTTCAGATGGATATCATTTTCAAAGAAGCTGACACTCATGAATAAACCGATTTGAAAGAAGTCAATACCCATAATCCTCTGGTTGCGTGTCGTATCTAAATCATTACTTAACGGAGACGACCAACCCATTTACCAAATGTAACGGTCATTATCCAACAAGCGCTATTTTTTCAATTAGTGTCTTCAGAATATAACTTATGCCCGCGCATTGGAACGAGCTCGTCGATTCCGTTCCAATGAGAGGTCATAAATTCTATTTTGAGGCATACATCCCCGATTTACATACTCATGAAAATCGACTTTCGATAAAGTTATCTCCCTTGAAACTATTAGACGCATAAGGAAGATCCAATCAAGAAGCAAGTAATTTTCGAGACATACGTAGAAAATAAGCAAAATTTCCTTTTATTACTTTTAAAAAACGAAAACAACAGACAGCTCTCGGAGCTGTCTGTTGTTTTCGTTTATTAAAAGTAAAGAAGGAAACTTGGCTTTTTATGGCAACCTAATCAGAAGCAACAAATAATCCTCAGTAACTGACGAGTTTTTATATTCTTCCTGTGAGGGAACACGGTGGGTCAGTGGTTACGGCATTGAACTTCAAACCGAGAAGTCCACGGTTCGATCCCCGACAGGGGTAACTGCGTTGGGGCACACGGGGTCACAGCAGCGCTGTGTACTAAGGCGTACTGTACGTCGATTGTGCACCTGTCTTCACCCAATGCTAACCCTGTTTGTTTGGAGTTAGTACGTTGGGGAGTCTGACAGTTGCTCACCCTTACTCAGTGGTTCTATCCGTAATCCGGCTTCCTCCACCTGTAAAACTGTCCAACACCAGGTACCCCTGGCTGTCGAAAGTGTCGTTAAACTCCAATAGATAAAGTATTGCCGTGAAAAATATATTAAATCTGACGTTTTAGTTACATAACTGGAAAGGAGGGTGTCTGTATTATATGTCACGATGTTCAAACTGTTGATATAATAAACAGGGAAAAAACATCACAGAATATCAAAAGATGGTGAAAACGCAGTTTTCTTATTTTGAAAGTCGGTTTCAACCGAAAATAATAGTCAAACGTTCAAACTGATTGGGGAAAAATGGTGAAAAGTCAGTTTCTGTATTTTTATACTACTCTACGGGAAAAATGTCTAAAGTTTGTAAAATATATACACCGAACGACACACGCGTGTAAATGGGTTAATCGATATGGCACGAGTGCAAGCGCGGAAGGATAGAACGAGAGGCCAGAGGCCTCGGGTTTTATCCTTCCGAGATGGCACACGCGTGTGTCGTTCTGTGTTTATTACACGCCTTCACGTCTATAAAAAAAAACAATTATTACACAGACACTCAGCAAATTCATTTGACAACTATCAACAAAAGGAACACATTTTACCGCCAACCAAATCTATGAGGAGAATCCGTGTCACTTTTTCGTTCCCTGAGTTCCAATGTGTTCTATGTGCCTACTGGCACATAATAGAACACATTGGAACTCAGGGGACGATTTTCATCAATCACTAGCGATTCGAATTGTAATTGCGTGGCACAATTTGTAAAAAATTCCAGTGAAATTTCGCTTCTATTTAAAAATAGTCCGTCAACGATTTCCGTTCCGCACATATTGCTGTAGATGGGGGATTACATAGAACAGGCGAGTAATAAATAGAATATACCCATAGTAGCTTGGTATACCAAATGTTCACCACGAGTGGTGAAGTGGTGTTAACCGCGAGCCTTAGGCGCGCGGTTATTTATTTATTTATTTATTTATTTATTGGTGTTTAATGTCACATATCTCTGCACAATGGCTAATCATGACCGCGACAGGTTTATGGGTGGAGAAAGCCGGAGTACCCGGACAGAACCGTCGAACAACTGTCAGCTCCCCAACATACTGACTCCACACAAACCGGGTTAGCATTGGTTGAAGACAGGTGCACCATCGACGTGCAGTACGCCTTAGTACACAACGCCACCGTGCCCCCACGTGGGCAATGGGGTGAAGTGTCTTGCCCAAGGACACAATGCGGTTGCCGCAGGTGCGATTCGAACCGAGGACCTCCTGGCTTGCAGCCTGCACCTCTACCAACTGAGTCACCGTGCTCCCCAGCAGCGTAAATCTGTTTTTCTTTACATGAGCATCGGTGGGCGGTACTTCCGCTGTCAATTTTATCGCCGAAACGAAATAGAAAAAGAAACTGAGCCTTTTTTGTTTTAATAACATAATAACATACTATTTCGAGTTATGGGTGCTTTATTAACATGAGACAATGCATGTTTGTTAATTTTTGGCATCTTATGAGATAAACCCATTTAAAAACGTAATAAATAACTGCCACTTTCATTTCACTCTTCGCGAGGCGACGTGCGATAAATTTAGACAAGTTTGCATTCAGATCGACGTCACCAAAAGTCAACTTAGATGTAGTTCTACTGTTGGTGTAAATTTTTACTTCTGAAATCCCATTGCTGGCGTGTTCACCACGGTTGGTGTGTAAAGCCAAAATTTATGTCATAGGCTTTTCATATATAGTAGAATAGGTAATCATGGTATAAAAAACGCACACTGATGATACAAATTCGCTAATATTTCGAAATTTTATCTGAAATTCCGATACCCTTCGTGATAAATTTACTGACTGCTTTATGAGATTTTATCCCATAAATGTCTGTTTATTCAAACAATAAATGCTTTAGATAAATTTTTGCTTTATTCGCCTGGTAGGGGGATAAATATTCCCCATAGGTTTAACACTGAAAAAAATTATTCCTAAAGTAGAGACGGACTTGTTGACCTCTGACCTCTACCGCATTCGTGTAGTACAATTAACAGTTCAGTTGTTGTTTTCTTTAAACCTGTTCGAAAGTATTACACAATACCGGTAGGAAACACCACACATTGTTCATTTAATACAGTATTTTTGCAAGTTTAGCTCAGGTTTGTAGGGGAATTATTTTTACACAGAAATGTATCATTGCGCCTTTTTTATTTTGGGCAATTTTGCTTGTCTTCGAACTGAACCTATGTGCTCCTCACTCCTCGCTGTGTTTTGTAGCGAGTAACAACACGATTTCACCGCGACTGCCCTGTAAAAGGTTTATGGGATAAACATAATAAACGTACAGTGTTTTCAAGTAAAAAAATATTCTACTCCTAGAGTTAAGAATGAAACCGACTCGCCAGAGGCTCGCCGGTTCCATTCTTAATCATACTCGTAGAATATTTTTTTACTTGAAAACACTATACGTTTATTCTATATAAAGGGAGCTAACATTCCCGTAAATCTCTTCCAATGACGAAAGTTGTCAGTCATAACTGAAAATAATTCCAGAGTTTGGCTTGCCAGATTATAGCCGCGTTAGGTAAACGAGTAAACAATATCTTCTCTGACAATCTACTTTCCTCGGCGACACAATAATGAACCAGCACCATCAGTGACTGTGCTCGTGTATGAGTGTGTTGTTAGCAGATTGTGGACTAACTTTCAAAAACATCTCATGTTACTTGTGATGGGTTTAGCCGTAGTAATAGTAGCAGAAGTCAAGGAAGTGGATGTGAACCGAAACAGTTCTAGTAGAAGTTAAGAGTAATAATGAACGTATAGCACTAGGGCGATAGCAGTGTTAGTATTTATTTATTTATTTATTGGTGTTTAAGGTCACATATTTTTGCACAATGGCTAATCATGACCACAACATGAGTATCAACTCAAGACCAGGGGTGATTGTTAATAAGCCATGTTGCCCATTTTACAGAGGGTTTGCACCTCCCAAGCATTGGTGACTGGGTCCTATTTAACGCAGTGAACATGCGCTGCTTCACTTCCGGGGTTCCCGGGGGAATTGACTGACTTTGGAAGGGACTGGGGCAGATTGAGTGGCGACATTTTTTCGCTAATGTTCCAGAGATCAGTAATTACTGAAATTCGAAGATGACCTTTATTTTGTGATAATAAATACCCTGTCGAATTTCAAAAAGAATCCGCCAAAGGAAAATAAAGTCGCCAGGTGGACATCCAAAAATTATGAAGTTTTTGCCCAATCATGGGCCATTACTATGGACTAGGGATTTAGGAGCGCTAAAAGACAGAAAATCAATTTTCTTGGCATATTTATAACTTTTGTAACTGTCAAATTTTAAATCATTCTACCAAAGGGAGTTGAAGTTATCATGATGAAACCAAACTTGAATAGCAAAGTTGTGTACAATCAGGTCCATAACGCTTGAACAACATTCAAAATTTGGCCAAAGGGAACTAAGGTTATAGTGCGCAATGCGTGCGTACACACAACAAAACGGCTCAATAGACGAAAAGACGGACTTGGATAAAAATTATTATTTCCAAATGAAACAAAATACTGCATTTTGATTGGCTGAGAGGTGTAACTTGCAATCCACAGTGTTTTTTTTTTTTACACCGTGGTTAACCACGGTGTAAAAACAAGAATATACAATAGCAGGCTATATGGCTAAAAAAAAGTACCAATTTTTAATTATTAATTCATACCTTCTGCTCTGTTATGTTAGAACAAAAATAAAAATACAGGAAATTTAATATTTATGTGCAATAAAATTGTACAGATATGGATGTCATTGGAACTGGCTCATTGAGCCAGTTCCAATGACATCCATATTTGTCTGGTTTTATTTATTAAGAAACTTACAAAGTACAAATTTTCTGTCAGTTTTTGCCCACAATGTAATTTAAAGTATTAAGTACCCCACAATTCTTGAAAATAAATCTGCTATCCTTGTGTTTTCCAGGGTGTATGGGAATTTACACCGGTTTGGGAACTCATACACCCTTCGGCTTTGCCTCAGGGTGTATGAGTTCCCAAACCGGTGTAAATTCCCATACACCCTGGAAAACACAAGGATAACTAATAATGTCCCCTTCGCATAAATGCGACGTGAGCATAAAAACCTTAGCGAAAAAAGGGGACATACTTTTGTGCTTAATTATAGGTTAGCATTTAACTCATGCCCAGCCCATCCCTTAGTTTCATATTCAACTGTGTCCGCCGGACTGTAGAATTTTATCTTTCGGGCATGAACATTCAAGGTAAAATGACATGGATGCACCGGAAGAACACCACTAATAAACAGAGATGTGTTTATGACTAGCACCAAGTTATTATCCCTTTGCAACATGACTTTAATACAACTCTTACAAACATATCTTGAATAACTATAAAGTTGTCATGTTTGAACCTCATTCCATTAACAACTTCTGTTGAGGAATCCACAATGGTGGCGTTATTCTAAATTGATGTGAATTATTTCTTATCAATAATATCTTGCTAGTGACGAGTTTTTTAGCCATTTATCAACTATAAGATTTATACAGCATGACTGTTGTCACAGCCCTGAAAATTTGATTTTTTTTACATCTTTTATTTACACGCTAATTTTCAATCACCTCAATGTGGGGTAGAATTCCATTATGTGATTACAAACTAATGAATTTTGTTGCAGTGTTCGTGATAAATTGGCAATATTGAGAAAACAAATGAGGTAAAACACGGAATAGATGTTTGTCAGCATTCGGGTAAACCATTAGGACATTCCATTGTGACATCAGGTTATTTAGAGTATTCTTTGCTTTACAAGGCAATCGAACTCGGTGGCATCTTCATATCGATTCTTTCTTTGTAGACCTCATATTTTGAATTCCCGTCTACTATTACTAACAGCGGTTAACTGATGGAGTGCTAAATTATTTTTGATCAACAAAATTTGTTCGCATATCTTTGCCTTGATACAATTGATGGGAGAGTGCCTATGGGCACCCCCCCCCCCCCATCAATTCTAACAAGGTAATCTCTAGCAGACTAAATAATTTCACGTCAAAGATAACATGAAGTGCATCCATAGAACATGAAGCATTTAACTGGTAGAGTGCTGAATTATTTTTGGTCATCAAAATTCGTTCGTGTGTCTTTGCCTCGTTACAATTCACGAGAGAGTGCCTATAGGCACTCTCTCATACATTGTAATAAGGCAAAACCTAACAGACAAAACTATTTAACTTCAAAGGTAATATGAAGCTCACCAAAAATGATGCATTTAAGTTGAAGCACCTGCACTTCAGAATAAAGCCCCAAAATGGGCTTCCAGCACTTTAACAGTTAAGTTGCAGTACCTGCACTCTACCAGCTAAACAATACTGCGGGTGTGTGTGTGTGTGGCACACACACATACACACGCACGTGCACGCAAGTGATTTCATTCTAGCCGCGTGTTCTACCCGTTGACAGTATCCTCTCAAAGTAATCTTCTCTGCTATGACTATTTCTCTTTCAGTCAGGGCTTTTTTGAGGTTCTGTGTCGATATCTATCCATTTCTCTACTGCGTTTTCTAGGAATGACACCGTGACAGCCGCCTCTGTGCAAAGCGGAAATCTGGTCTGAAAGATAGAAAACATTCGTAGTAGTGGTGTCCAGAAAACTTCATCCGAGCCCAACTCTGGGTCCATGGGAACTGGGTTAACTTCTCCTCTGATACCCCGTTCTACCTAGGCTCTACCCTTACGACGAAAGAGCCGAGCTGGATTATCGAGTGTCAGGGGTGCGAGGTGTGGAGCAGACAATGCTCCTCTTCCTTCACATTTTCCGAACTCCGTCAGTCAGTCGGCAGCACGATGTCTGATGGGTCACTTCTTTCACTCCTTCTTCTCTGGTCCATTATCCAATCCAGCATATTATACATCAAGTCTTCCGTGACTTTCGGGTGGTAGCCAGTATAAAAGGAGTTTCTCCCTCTAAAGGTACTATACCTTACTGAAGACTGCGGTGCGGTATTTCTCTCAATGATAGGTGAATTTTGCCCTTGCTCCCACGGATCGCTCAAGTGGTAGCTTGGATAGCAGTCAGGCCTATGGGCGTCTTTTTGGATATCTGCGGATTGGTCCATTTATGTATGCCTCTAAACCTCCTCCGCCCACAAACACACCACACACTTATACGCACACGCACTATATGTATATCTGTCCCCGTTTTAACACTTTTGTGCATAAAACTTTATAGCTAATAAAACTCTTTAGCTAATTGATCGATAAAGGTCAACTGAAGACAATGACTGAAAACATTCGATACGACCGCTTGAGCTGTTACGAGACTTCTAACAATTTTGTACCCGGATAGAAACGTGGGGTCGAGAGCCATCCCTCATTAGTCGGAAAATGTGAGCAGAAAAATTAATGTCGTGATTGAGTTATTCAATTTTTTTTCGAGATTCACACCATGTTTATACTATTTTCTATCTGTGACCGAAAAGTGAAACACCTTAAAAAGTACTTGTGATGGTTTGTTTGCCGTCTGTTTGTGATCAAATGTTTGTTCGCGATCAACCGCTCGAAAGTTATAATTCTCTCCTCTCGATCAATGCAAGCGGGTCGTAGCTGCACGGGCAGTCGCCCCGGGTTGGAAGCTTTAAGCTTTGCTGAGATGCAAGACGGGGTAAACCATCCAATGGTCTCAATCTGGTCACATGTGAGATCAGGTCCTGTCGAGTCATCAGAAAATCTAAATATTCGATTTCCCCTGCCCTCGGTTTGTACTAACCCAGGCGCGGTCTCCTGATCACCTCTATAGTTCAGTTGTCCAACCTTGGATCCAAAGGCTGTGATATATTATTTTGTTGTGGTACGTATCACACAAAAAAATTATATCACGTCCCTTGGGTCCAAGTTTGAACTACTGTTTTTTTTAATAGTTCAGCTACCCCAGAGACGCCGGAAGCACTAGGGCAGAGGGGGCAGCTGCCTCCCCTGCCTTCGGACCAGGTTCTCAGGTTCGTCATTCAATTTTTTTTGAGCAATGTTTTATTCTCTAAGTAAAGCTATCATACACCCCAAATTCGTCTTGGGAGCTTTAAAACTTCAATGGGGCGGGGGGGGGGAAGTTTGGGAGGAGGTGCCCTCTCCCGTTGGGCCTTCAAGACATGTAGCCTTAGGTATGTCATGGCGGGGCTACCAGTACGAGTAAATGCTCCTTTCCCAGGGTCTGACCCCCAATTATTCTAGCGCACCTGAGCTACCCGAACGACGTGGCAGCCACGGTATTCAGATAACTGAACAAGGAAACCCCGTGACTAATAATTAATTCTCAACATAGCTAGACAATGACACCTGCAAAAACTTGTCCTGAATAACTAACAATTTACACCTTTTACCCCAAAATGTCGCTCTTATGATTCTCCAAGTGTTCCGAAGCTATCTTTTGGGTCAAAATTGAACAAATAATGAAACTTGCACAGTAAAAGAGACGCGTCTCTGGATCCATCAATGACTATTTTGACCTAGTTTCAAGATATGATGTAACGGGACTCCCAGATATTTAATGGCTTTTCCAGATGTCATATGGTGCTCGAGTAGGCTACTTTCAGATGTTTTAGGAATATAGGGAGATATGATGCATAAGGGTACTTTTTCCGGGTGCTTTTATCTTAACTCTCACAAGTTTTTGAGCATTCCGTTGGTTTTAAATCATAACATGCAAGCTGTATATTTAGACAGTCAGTCGATATCTACACGCAACTAACAGAGTAACCTCCCCTTTTCATTTATCTGAAAACTTCAGCAGCCGATACAAGTGATTAGCGTAAAACAAGCAGAAATTCTATCATTTATTATTCGTCTATGGCTGTACAAAATTGAAAAATGTCTCAAAGAGGAAAAAATGGAGTTTATTTCTGTGATTATAGATGTTTCGTGGGTTGGTCGGGATAAATTGCAAAATGCCTAAAAGAGGAAAAACGGAGTTTGTTGCTGTGATTATGCATGTCTTGTGAGTTGACCGGGGCGGAGGTCAAGCCGCAAGCAACACCCATTAAACAATGCTAGCATCTGTTCGGGGAGGGGGGGGGGGGGGTGCGCGATGAACAGAGTTTATGCTGCTGGTCACTATTGTCTATTCGTATCCACTCTGGTATTCCCGCACGTGCGTATTTGTAGCTGTTCTGAAGTCGATGTTGTGTTGTCGGAGTGTGCACGAGTGGAGTGTTATTTTGCACTGTACTTCTTATGAATGGGTCGGCCCGGTTCAAGCCACGAGAAGCAGCCATGCTGACATCTATTCTGGGAGTGGGGCGGTGAACAGAGTTTATGCAACTGTTCTGGAGTCGGTATTGCTGTGATGTACATGAAAGCGGTGTGATGTTGCAGTGTGATTCTCATAATAATAATACTATCTGTGACCTAATATGGTATATACCGTGCCAGTTAATTACATACTGAGTGTGAGCTTGGCTCTATACCACTTGCTTGCTATATGACATTAACTACAGACATGAAAAATAAACAGTCTGTTGAACAAACCTAGACATTAACGCTTCAAAAAGCTCCCTCGTACTTTCTTTGTATCGTGCATAGAATTGGCCTGATAATGGGTGGGAGTGGAGAAGGAGTGTGAAATGTTGAGTGTGCAAGAGTGGATGTAGGATGAATGTGAGGAATTCTGAGGAAGGAGTGTGAATCAAAAATGTGCAATGTGGATGTGGGCTGTGCAATGTGAAAGGGAGAAAAGTTTTGAAATGTGGGAAGGATTGACAATGGAGCAGGATGTGTTAATTGTGCTAAAGAGGAGTGTAATATGAAGGAGAGTGTGAAATGAATATGAGGAGAAGTGTGTAGGAAGATTGTGAAAGGGGAGAATGAGAAATGTGCATATGGGGGGGGGGGAGTCAAAGTGAGGAATGTGGACGAGGAGTGTGGAGACGGAGCAGAAGCGTGGGAAGCAGGGGGCTGTTGCCCCTTGCTCCGAACGAAACTGGGGAGAGGAAAGGGGCAGCGTACGCCCTTTTCGTCCGATGTGCACCACTGGAAAAAACTTCACTTTCCGAGAAATGAAACTGAGAAACTCTCATGAACAAGATTTAGGGTACACAATTTCGAACATCACCAAACAAAGAAGTTAAGGCAGGTCTAGAGCTTTTTATCTATATATATACTCTCGATTGCAACAAGATGCCACCTCCAATGTTTTAGCATTGCACATGGCGCCTTGTTGCACTCGAGGGACGAGGTAATGACAATAGTTTTGAGTGTTACATTTTCAATTTATGATATGTTGTAAACACTCCGTCTTAACTAATACCCAAATTCGCGTGCCCTTTTTATACTACTGCCTCCTTGCCACCGGACGCTTCCAGTAACCTTGAGAAGGAGTATATAAGGGATGTTGAGAAATGTGGAAGATGAGTGAGGTTAGTTAGCTATCGTGATCTGCAACATCACTGGTCTCTTCTTCGAAAAGACTGCCTCCTGTAATGATTCTTTGTATAACCTGGTAGAGAAGAGTGGTGTCGGCATTGTCAGATCACAGGAAAGAGTAAAGAAAATGAGTGTCACTGAACCTGACCGTTCAATCCGACATGAGGATATGAGGAGATAAACGTCTTACGGAGGAGTTTCGTGTAATTATTACACACCTGTTCTATGATATCCCCATCTACAGCAACATCAAACCATGCGGAAAATGAAAATCCGTTCCGTACATATGTGCCGAACGAAAATCGTTGACGGACTATTTTTATAAAGAAGCGAAATTTCACTGGAATTTCCTACAAATCGTGCACCGTAATTACAATTTGAATCGCTAGCGATCGCTAAAAATCGTCCCCCAGTGAGTTCCAATGTGTTCTATGTGCCAGTTGGGGACACATAGAATACATTGGAACTCAGGGGACGAAATGGCGCCCCTCGCAAATTTGTTTGGCGATAAAATGCGTTTTTTGTTTTGTTGATAGTTGTCAAATGAATTGCTGAGTGTCCTTCTAATAATTATTTGTATAGACGTGAAGGCGTGTAATAAACAGAGCGACACGCGTGTGTGAATGGGTTAATCGATATGGCACTAGTGCCATCTCAGAAGGATAAAACTCGAGGCCTGTAGACCCTCGTTCTATCCTTCCGAGCTGGCACTAGTGCCATATCGATTAATCCATTCACACACGCGTGTCGTTCTGTGCATTTCTGGTATTCGTATTCGGCTTCTGGAAAGAATAATTTAATTTTCTTTCGAAAGTTCTAAAAAGCGATTGCTATTCAAGTCTGGAAATAAGCAGACTGTTATTTGCAGAATGAGGTTCCCAGAGGGTGAATTTGGTGATGCTATCCTACACAGCAGAGTAGCATCACTAAATTTACCCTTTGGGAACCTCAGTCTGAATCAAGGTCTCAGACCAAAACAGAAAGAGGAACCTAGAGGATATATTAGGGGATTCTAGCCCACTGTGTGGAATAGCATCAGCAAATTCACCCTCAGGGGACCTCCATCTGCAAATGACAGATTGCTTAGTTCCAGGCTTGTTGCTACTTTATATTATCTACATTAAATATTTGTATTTAAATTATACATTCCATTGTTTGACTGTGTTATTGGTCAGTGACATCTCTTATTTTCGTTTATTAAGTCTTCCGCTTTCTTTAAGATTTATAACCATGAGACTGATTTCAAATATGCATTCTGTGTACATAACTGTCCTTAATTAAACACAGTTTCGTGTTAGATAACACTCTGAATTATATGTATAACCAGAAAATAAAATAAAAAGACATGCATTTATCAAATTTCGATAAACAGACAATGAATTTGTCCAAGACAAGCATACTTAATATTTTATCCCACCGCTCGAGTATACGCAAAGCACGTGTTAGTCTGAATGTAATGTAACTATACATCCCAAAGTTGTAACTAGCTAAATCAAACACACGCTCAATAAAAGCCCTTTTTAATATTCTCCATACTGAATCACTGATGTCAATCAAAACAGGCTCCCCACTAAAATTGCGATGGGTACTATTTTACAGACAAATTCAGAATAATTCACTAATAATTTGAAACTGACTTAGAAAATTACAACATATTCCGGCAATCATGTGCTTCCAAATTAAATATTTTCAGTGTCTTTAAAAATTGCCAGGTCACACCTCATGTGTGACGGATGGTAAAAATGAATCAAATACCAAGTCCATTTTGGGCAATAACTCTGACAAGAATACTCCGAAGAATACCTGCTTTGAACATGGTACGATAGACATCAATAAGATACATTTGCATATCAAACATGATACTGTTCTACAAGTATTTCAAAAGTTGTTGAGTGTAAAATAAAACTCGTTGGTCATAGGCCGACCGATCGACAGACCGTCAGAGAGACAAATCGACCGACCGACTGACTAACCGGCAGACAGACACTGCCAGATTTAGATCTGCTTTTTGCAAGTAAAAAATATTTCACAGATAAGGGCATTGGCAAACTGTATACTCTCGTTAACCCTTTACCCAACGTAACGGCCAAAACCGGCCAGCGCTATTCTCAAAAATCGCCAATTAATTTGCACTATTTTTTTCATTTTTTGTCTCAAAAACATAGGTTATGACCCCTCGTTGGAACGAGCTCGTCGAGCTCGTTCCAACGAGGGGTCATAACCTATGTTTTTGAGACAAAAAATGAAAAAAATTAGTTATTCAAGATTTTTTTTTGCAAGTGTCGTCTACTTTTCACCTTAGGTAAAGGGTTAACCCTTTACCCAACGTAACGGCCAAAACCGGCCAGCGCTGTTCACAAAAATCGCCAATTAATTTTCATTATGTTTTTTCATTTTTCCTCAAAAACATAGGTTATGACCCCTCTTTGGAACGAGCTCATCGAGCTAGCGCCTCGTGAAAATAACCTTCCGCAATAAACATCGTACGTTACTCCAAGAATTGAACTATTGTCTATATATTTTGAATGTATACCGTATATACTTATCAATAATTTAAGTAAAATTATACAGAAAGTAGACCAAAATTGGACCCAAATGCCGTAATATATTTGGGGTGTGTAGGGGGGGGGGGGTACGGTTATAGGGCATTCTTGAAGTACCGGGTTTGGAGCCACACTAAAGTTTGGCATAACAATAACCCAATAAACGGAAGTAAACTAACTTGGACAGCTATGCCAGTTCTCTACTTCTCATACGGTTCGTTTCACCCAAGTGTCGACAAAGTTTCTGAAAATGTTTTACGCCGATATTTTTTTCGTTTCCTATAGAGTTAATGTTACGTTACTTCCGCGAGTTGGTACAAAATTCCAATCTCTCAAGGTGTTTTAAGTTTCTGCAAATCGGCGTCACTCAAACTTTTTTTTAGACAATAGGAACGGACCGTACTCATCGAGAACTGGAAAGTATCCAAATCACAACAAAAAATTTATAAAAATCTGCCTTTTAATGTTTGTCTTTGTCTTCGTTTAGTAGAAGAAAAAACATGACAGGCCCAAAAGTGGAGGGGTGGACACGGTGGGGAGGCCGGGCCCCAAAGTCTCACCCACGGTTCCTCCATCCCTGCTATCGCCACTTTTCTTCATGATCGCAAATAGTCGTATGTAATTTTATTAATGCTGCATGGGAACAGTTTCGTATAAATTTTCCATCTCACGTCAACAGGCCAATAGTGATCAGATGACGAGGATTAAACATGAAAAAATTAACTTGAATCTGTTGGGTTTTTATCAGTATAATAAAAGGTTGAGGATTGACGTCCCCATCTGGGAAATGCACACAACCAAAATGGTTTGAGAATTTGACGGCTCAGGGCGAGTTTCCGTTCGTTTTTGTCCTAAATACTTGATGCTAATCATAGAGCGCATCAAAAAACCTACAATTACTGGAAAACAATCGCCGACTTATACGAAGTCTCGAAATGAAACTCTCTGCACACTGATGTCAAAATATCACAATTTCAGTCGAAACATAATGCAACTAGGAATTTAATCAATTCGATCTTCTTGAACAGAGCTCACTGAGTTCTGTCAAATAAGAATGAACTTGTTACATTTCCTGTTGCATTATGAGACGGTCCACAATATATGAAAATTTACCACGAGCCAACAAAAACTCCGCCATTTTGACTGTATGAATCACAGATTATGACGTATATTCCCTACCCAATAAAACCATTTCAGAATTCTTCCAGCTAAAAAAGATTGAACGGACAGCGCGGTATAGTTCATCGGCTTTAAAAAAATCCCACCCGACTATTGATATCACAAAAACCGAAAATCAATTTTGACAAATGAACCCAAACTCCAAGCAGTGTTGTCTCCCCTCGCAACGCACGATAATTCGTTTCCGATCTATCGTGCACAGCGAGGGGGAGACAACACTGCTTGGAGTTTGAAATTAACCAGCCTTCACTACCTTCTTGCCCACATTTGTATTGGTTACATTTGTATTCTACGAATTATTTCGTTTCCGATCTATCGTGCGCAGCGAGGGGGGGGGGGGGGGGGGGGGGACAACACTGCTTGGAGTTTGAAAATAACCAGCTTTCACTACCTTTTTGTTCACATTTGTATTGGTCACATTAATTTTGTATTCTACGAATTATTTGCAACATCGGTAGAAAATGCATTTCCGATTGACTTTATTCAACTGTCAACAGCGCCCAATCAATGTACACGTGTATTTATTGAAATGATAGAGGTTATTTAAAGAACCGACAATAAAACCGAGAAATCGAGCTTCTTGGCAAAAATCGATACCGAAACTGGAGCCGAGTTAAACTTTCCAAACCAAGAGATGTAGCTTGGTATCAGTCATTTTCATCGTCTCACGACTCACGAAACGTATAGTGCAGATGGAAATCGTTTATAAATAATGTTGAAATAAAAGACTGAATGTAACTTCCGCTAGATTAACATAAACAACATCTACACTCATGCCACAAGCCATGCTAATTCCAATATCAGTAGTCCCAACCTCTGTTAGTTAAATGCAAATTTAAGGTTTCCAAGCAATGTCGATGTTGAACTATAACCCTTACAAGGTAATATTTCAACTACGTCATCAAGGCATGCCTTCGTCGAAGGCATGCCTTGATGATGTAACTGGATTTTTTTATCAGTCGGGACTTGACTCATCACAGTCGGAACAAGTCATGTTTATAGTACTCCAACCCCGATGGTCATCTGCAAGACGCCACTGATTCGATTCAAGATTCGATTTCGAATAATAGAAGTGATTCGATTTGAGATTCGATTCGAAGCGAAAATGATAGATTCGCAGGGCCCTAGTACTGTTATATTTATTTATTGGTGCTTAAGGTCGCATATTTATGCACAATGGCTAATCATGACCACGACAGTTTTACGGGTGGAGGAAGCCGGAGTACCCTGAGAGAACCAAAGAGCAACGGCGAGCAACTGTCAGTTCCCCAACATACTAACTTTACGCAAGCGCAGGGTTAGCATTGATTGAAGACAAGTGCACCATCGACGTGCAGTACGTCTTAGTACACAACGCCACCGTGCCCCCACGCGGGCAATGGAGATGAAGTGTCTTGCCCAAGGACATAACGAGGTTGTCGCAGGTGGGATTCGAACCGATGACCTCTCTGCTTGCAACCTGCACCTCTACCTACTGAGCAGTCCTCAAGGACAAGGCAGTCCTTGCGCGTGTCAGCTATTTTTCCGTCCTTACACTGGCGGGGTAGCCATTTTCGTTCCTTGGACTTGGACAGGTGGGCCTGCTAGTTAACCTAGAAACTTGATTCACCGTTCCAGTATCAAAATTCATCCCACTGAATTTCATAAAGTGGATGCTAAGTGAATGTGTTCGGTAGATCGATCAATATTTTCAACGTGCAGCCTGTAGGCTGCAGGTTGAGAATATTAATTGGTCTACCCAAAATAATGAATATGGACTCTTCCAATTGCTTCCATGGAACTGAAATGGAAGATAGCACCAGAGTTCAAAGAGTTAAAATAACGAAAAAAACTCGAGTCGAACATGACCTGTATGAACCACAAACGTCTACATAAAAAGTGGGATAAATAGAATTAATTGCTTGTTGTCTCCATGTTGCAGTTGAATGCCCAATGCATCGTTAAGTGATTATTTAGCGTACGGTAATTCCGAAAAGTCTGTCTCCCGAGAGTTACCCGATACAATTCAGAGGAATGTAATTACATTAGAGCACGACATATTTCATGCCGCTGAACTCCCCAGAGCAAAGATGGCGCCCACTTCCGGTTAGATAAGACAGTTCGACCAATTTTATCGGTTCGCGTTGAATATTTTCCATATGATGTAAATTAATATTCTGATCGCTTGCACGGATGTGAAAGTTTTCCTATTTCATTTGTGATCAAAAAGACATTACGTCTAGGCGTGTGTGTATAAGAGACCAGTCGACTCGGGACTGAGTATCGCCGACCTCCTCCCTCCCTTTCCACATTCAAGTAGAAGCATAGGCCTATAGGCATCGTCAATAGGCTTGTGCGCGAATGTGTGTGGCATGGGGAATGGCGATCTTTTTATGACATTAAAATGAGATATGCACATATCAAAAACGTTTAATCTTTTCGCGAGTCAGAATACTGACATTTTACTAAGTTTCCGTTACACAAATGCATGAAGATAGAGTGACATGACTCCACTTCATCGCCAGTACTTCTTAACCCTTTACCCAACGTAACGGTCAAAACCGGCCAGCGTTATTCTCAAAAATCGCCAATTAATTTTAATTATTTTTTCATTTTTTTTGTCTCAAAAACATAGGTTATAACCACTCGTTGGAACGAGCTCGTCGAGCTCGTTCCAATGAGTGTCATAACCTATGTTTTTGAGACAAATAATGAAAAAAATCAGTTATTCAAGAATTTCTTTTGCAAGTGTCGTCTGCTTTTCATGTTAGGTAAAGGGTTAAACAAACTTCCCGTGAAATCGTTACGGTGCGTTTTTTTTTTTTTTTTTTGCTCTCTCCAGTAGATATCCAGGCGATCTTCCGGTAGTCGCACTACAAAAACGTGTCTGAAGATCTCCACAACGGATAAATAGAACAAAAATGGAGGTATTTTTGTCACTTGTCGTCGACGAACTCTGAGAAAATGACGAAACGGTGACCTGGTCACAGATATCGGCGCTGATTTACTGAGTGTGATGAACGTTTAACAACATGTCGTTGTCTGAGAAATTAAAGTTTATTTACAATCTTGAAAATGTTGCGTTTTTCTCTGTTACTGCTTTCCGTTTCGAATTTTCGTGATATATGAATTCACGCAAAAAAGAAACGCTGAGTAAAATTTTTGATGAATAGTTTGGATTGGTGAATTCATTACAGTGATGTAGTCACGAGGAGGGGAGGGGGGCCATCTCCACACCCCCCACCCGACATTGTTACAACCCTGGTGGCGTTTGGTATTTATTGGTAAGGAGCCAAATTGCAAACAGGCGAATTTGGGTGACATTCCTTAAATTCTCTATTAAATTGTTTATGCGGGATTTGGAAGTTAAATTTACGTCGCCTGATTGGTGCTGTGTTAATTGTTCTTCTTTTTGTACGCACGAATGCTGAATAAATGCTTCGGTGGTTGCGGAAATGACTTTGAACTCATCACACAATAACCCAAGTGTGTTTTTGCGGCCATGATTGATTGCTCTCCTCTCCAGCTTCTACCTGCATTTTAGAATGGAGAGACTGGAGATCTCCACACAACAAACTGATGCAACTGGAGACCTTCTGGAGCTCTCCTGGAGAGAAAAAAACGCACCCCTAATGGTGGACTAATAAAACAAAGGGACAGAACTTCTGGCGATCAAAACAATGGGCGATGCACCTCGTTTGGCCCAGAGAAGCACTGATAAGCTCCTCGTTATGACTTTTGATATTCAGGGTTTATAATTGCCTAGATGAGATCCTCTTGGATAAATCGGATGCAAAAGTCCATGGATGGCAGAATTATGGCCCTAGTCACCTCCCACTTGTTTTACAAATGTGGGTTACCGTTTATTTGTGCACGCTAACATCGATTTTCAAAAAGCACTGCTCTTGTGAAAGACCATATTCCTTTTTTTTATCAACCTGAAATCATTCAAGATAAATCCTGGACCATGGAAATGTTAATACTTTGCAACTGTATGCTTATATTTAGGATAGACTTTGAAACCCTTATTAATGGTTCAAGATGTGTTGAAGTGTGATAGGCTATTAACTCAACTCGTCATATGTAATGAAACAGGGGCGCAAAAAGCAACACGATTAATAACCTCCACCTGCGAAGTGTCGACCCTTTCTAGGATAACGCATTACTGCATACGACCAAAGTTCCCACCTAAATAGAATATTGTTTTGTCAGTCCTGTCGATATATTCGCATTTGTGATTGTTCAGATAAAAGTAAGCATTCCGGGCATTTGGTGTACTTTTTTCATTATTTAACCCTTACCCTTTACCTAATATGAAAAGCAGACTCCACTTGCAAATAAAATTTTTTTTTCATTTTTTGCGTCAAAAAACATAGCTTATGACCCCTCATTACAACGAGCTCGTTCCATTTAGGGGCCCTTAGCTATGATTTTGACGCAAATGTCCAAAAAATGAACAAATAATGAAACTTAAATGGCACTTTTTGTGAATAGCGATTGTCCTTTTTGCGCCGTTACTTTAGGTAAAGGGTTAACCTAACATTAAGAGCGTCGGTAACAGGGGGTGGGTGCGGCAGCTGTCTCCTTGCCTTGAGGTTATAGGGGTGGGGGAGGGCGAGGGAAGGGGGCTGTGTGTCTTTTTCCGCCAGACGTGCAGTAGACTTTGCTTTTCGAGAACTATAACTGAGAATCTTTCACCTATTTGATTTTAACCCTTTACCCAACGTAACGGAAAAACCGGCCTGCGCTATTATCAAAAATCGCCAATTAATTTTCATTATTTTTTTCATTTTTTGAAACCAAATTAACGAAAAAAATTAGTTATTCAAGAATTTGTTTTGCAAGTGTCGTCTGCGTTTCATGTTAGGTAAAGGGTTAACGTATTTTTAGCATGTGTGCTAATACCAATGGGGATGGAGTGTATCCAGTATAATGGCGGAGTTTGGTTGGTAATCACCAAACAAAGAAGCTACACGATCAGCGGAATGATTTCTACAGCTTTATATCGTCACTTGGGTGAAACAAGGTGCCATCTGCAATGCTTTAGCATTGTAGATGGTACCTTGTTCCTCTCATTGGACGATATATATAATGTTAATACTATTGAGTGTCACATTACAATTTATGATTCGTTGAAAACTACTGGTCTTAGCTCATACCCAGAGTCGAGTTCCCTTTTTGACCCCCTCTCCCCCTTGCTCCTGCCCTTGGATGCTTCCGGCACCGTTGTCCGCTGTATTAACCCTTTACCCAACGTAACGGCCAAAACCGGCCAGCGCTATTCTCAAAAATCGCCAATTAATTTTCACTATTTTTTTCATTTTTTGTCTCAAAAACATAGGTTATGACCCCTCGTTGGAACGAGCTCGTCGAGCTCGTTCCAACGAGGGGTCATAACCTATGTTTTTGAGACAAAAAATGAAAAAAATTAGTTATTCAAGAATTTTTTTTGCAAGTGTCGTCTGCTTTTCACGTTAGGTAAAGGGTTAAAAAAATATTTGTCATTCAAATTTGATTGTTTGTTCCATTTTGACTCCAAAACATAGCTTTCGAAGCGTCAGTGAAATGAGCTTGTCGAGATAGTTCCAATGAAGGTGTCATTAGCTAAGTTTTAGACCCCCCCCCCCCCCCACCCACCCACCCACACACACAAAAACCCGACATTTTAATTATAAAGTATAATTCTAGTCGTGTTAGACACAGGGTTAACTCTGTGTGAAACTGTGATTTCCTGGGTCCGTTTAATATTTTTTTTCTGTTTATTGTTGGATGAGGTACAACTAATTTCCTTTTGCGACGATGTGACGATGGACTTTCCCCATCTATTTGCAACTAACACATGGCGTCATTTTAGGACTTTTAAAAGACCCCTGAATGCGAATTTCACCATGTTGGCGTTTTTCGTGAGCGATGCAGATCAGGACGGTGTTCGGTATATCGTTGCTATATAAAATCATCTCGCTCGTAGTGTTTTCAATATTTAACTCTGTGAAAGAAGTTATCGCCTTTAAAAGACATCCTATGTTATCTTCTCTTCATCAATTTTACGTTTATCCGTATTAAGATCGAACATACATGCATGTCGCAACAGATAAAAGTAAATCCCATGCGTTTTAATTATCCAAGTAATAAAGTAAAATTTAACATATATTTAACTGGTAGAATGCTAAATTATTCTTGGTCGTCAAAATTTGTTCACATGGCTTTGCCTTGATACAATTTATGTGAGAGTGCCTGCAGGCACTCTCCCATAAATTATAACAAGGCAAATGATCCAGGCCTGGCATTTTCAGGAGAGCGATTTATTCGCTCGCCTACTGCTCGCCTTAAAAAAATTAAGGAGGGCGAAAATTAGCCCTCCTGACTTAGAAAATAATGATTACCATAACACCCTATTCCTAAAACCCACATCTTTTCAAATCTCGGCTATGTTAGTGGTCTCTGTAAGACGGCAACACTGCCCCTCCCACACCTCCGGGCCTTGGCGAGGCCCGGAGGTGTTGGAGGGCCAGGTAGCCGTCCCACAGAGACTACCTTGTTAGCAGCACCAAATAAGATGTACAAAACCCTCTAGGCAGAATTAATTATTAGTAAGACTTTATTTTGCCACTCGTATCTTTTGTAAGCTTGAGGAGAGTTAATCGCTCCCCTAGGCCATGCGAGGGGAGCGATTTTTAGCCCTCCTGCATTTTTAAGAGTGTCGGGCCTGATGATCACTGAATATGAAGCCTTTATGCAGTGGCACCTTCACTTCACAGTAAAGCCCAACATGGGCTTCCAGCACTCTACCAGTTAAGAACTTAAGAGTTTTTCGAAATTCGTGAATCCTCCCTTGCATTGATTTCGTGAAGTCCAGACCTTTTTTTAACATTTGGTTTCCGTGCAGTACATTTTGTAACAATTTGAGCTGTGCCTACTGATCATCACAATGGGCGTACCTATTGAAGTGAGAGGAATCTGTACATTTGTACCAGGGGCGTCGCGAATATGACCGATTGTTTGAGGCTGGGTGAATAAAACTGATTTTAGGGCCGTAACTAACAAAAAGATTTGGGTGGGTGTAGGACGTCGGTGCCCGACGGCTTGGTCATATCGCCCAACTATTTGAAACATCCCTAATTGCTTTTATCAAAGACTTATGCGCTACAAATATACTTTCCATTGATAAAATACTTAAAAGGCAGGGAATTTATTAGTTTTATGACGGTGCTGTCACTTGCACATCAGCTTGGTAGAGATGCCCAACCATCTGGGTGCTTTAGACTTCTTTCAACAGGTCATGGTCATAAAAATAATTTGTTATTAGCTATTCCCTCCCCGTATGTGGAATTCTACCGATATACTGAGCCTGACATTTATTGCATTTTCCAATCTGTGTATATTTCGTCGGGCAAGCAAGAACGTCTGCCTAACATGGTATTTCATAATTTCTTGCCCGACGAAACTCATGATCAGGAAGTGGTACCGTATTGTGGATGACCGGTCAGGAAGAGGTCAACCCTTCACCAAACAATATTATAGGACGATACGTGCAAAAATAATTTCTTTAATATACTAAAAGTGTTCATATTTTGCGTCAAAACCATAGCTTATGACACCTCGTTGGAACGAGCTCGTTCCAGGTAAAGGTCATAAGCCATGTTTTTACGGAGAAAATAAAAAAAAATATTTTGGGGAATAGCTCTGTCGGGCATGACCGGTACATTAAGTAAGCGGTTAAGGCTAAACATCAACCTTCGATCCGCCCTGGCCCCACCTGTCGTAGTAGTGAATCTGTCAACATTCATCATACATGGTCTAAATAATGTTGCAAAGGCTGCACTGTCACTCCACAATTCAGACATTTTAGGCATGGTTACTGCTTGTCATGTTAGGCATGGTTACTACTTGTCGTGAACCCTTGCAGTACAAATGTGGATGTCACCGAGTCACTGGAAAGTACTTACAGCAGTCACCGTTTTATACCATGTCTGTGGGCAGAGTGGAGCAAAAGGAGAGTCTCTAAGAATGGACATCTGTCTATGTGTTTGTCTATTGGGGTCTAACGACACTGTCAACAGCCATGATCATATTGCGTCGGGCAGTTTTATGCGGGTGGAGGAAGTCGGAGTAACTGGATAAAACCACCGAGCAGCGGCGAGCAACTGCCAGATTTTCCAACGTACTAGCCCGGTACTGTGAGTCTAAGAGTAAGCGGGTGAAGGAAAGTGCATCATCGACGTGTAATACGCCTTAAAGTAGTACACAGCACCACTGTGCCCCCACGTGTACAATCGGGATTAAGAGTCTTGCCCAAGGGCGCAGCTCAGATGGGGCGGGTCAGGATCGAACAGTCGACCTTTCGATTAAAGTCCAATGCTCTAAGCAATAAGCTATCACACTCCCAACAGTATAAATTCGTTGTTTTGTTTAGTGGGCATTAATGACACTTTCAACAGCCAAGGACATATCTATCATATAGTTTTACGGGTGGTGGAGTACCCGCGATCAACTCCCAGACCCCCCAAAACTTACAACAGTATAATTATTATTATTATTATTATTATTTAGGGTTTAACGACACATTAACAGCCAGGGTCATATCATGTCGGTGACAGTTTTACGGGTGGAGGAAGCCGGATTACCCGTAGAGAACCACCGAGCAACGACGAGCAGCTGTCAGCTCTTCAACATCGTAACTTTGAACTCTGCACCGCGGCACCGGCAGGGTTAGATTGGTTGAAGACATGCGCACCATCGACGTGCAGTACGCCTTAGTACACAGCGTCATCGTGCCTCCATGTAGGCAATCGGGGTGAAGTGCCTTGCCTAAGGACAGAACGCGCGGGAGCGCGAATCAGTACAACATGCAGTATAAATAAGTAATCTTGACTTTACATTTAATCCAACGTAACGGCCATATCCTGTCGGTGCACTCACAAAATCTCAAAACAGATTATTTTTTTAACAATTTTTCCTTCAAAGCATTACGCATAAACTTCATTGGAAAGAGCTCGATTATAGATCGTTCTAACGAGATATCATGAGCTGTATGTTCACGGAGGTGAAAAATAAAACGTATAGCTATGGCGCCACAAAGTAGATTTTCTGATTCTCGGGCCATTTTTTTTATAAAATTGCATGCGGGCCAGGGGGGGGGGGGGGGGGGGGGGGGCACTAAAAATTTGCAAGACACTAGGTGCTATTTTTGTGTCGGCCACTTTTTAGACCCACCCACCTCAACATGCAAATTTTCTACAACTGTTCTAAAACACCCACCCCCACCCATCCCCATTCAAAGCCAAAATAAGTTTATAAACTCAGTGAGAGCGACATTTGTGGTATTGTCTATTGGTCTTACCATCTGCCTACTCATTACCAAACTAAACACAAAGACTCCAATTGTCCAATTCAGATAGAGGACATTGAGAAACAGGGGATGCAGAAAATATTGTAATTTGCCTGTTTGTCCGATTCTTCGCAGATTTAGAAATTTCTGTTAATTTGAAACTGCATAAAGGGTGGCTAATATGGATGTTCAAAAACAATTCAGATTCATTTTATTCAGACAATAGAGTCCAAGGCATGGACTTGAGTTCAAGTTATTTCATTTATTGTTTTCCAAATTAAAACATTTCATCAGCAGTACAAATTCCAGTGATATCTCGGCTACAACTTGGTACTCTTAGATTGCGGTAGAGGTTTTAATACCTTCAGCGACGCTTGGATTGTTTCAAGACAACGGTTTGGGCAATGCCATCTTAAATACAGCACGACCTTAATCAGGTTTAATGTAATAAGTTCACTACCTTCAAGTGTTTATTAAATTGAATTTAGCGTTGTGTAACATTTAGAGTTGGTAAAATGCAACTCAAAAGCAATACATCGCTAAGGGTTGGTGAAATGGAGCCCTGAATGTGATACTAGGCTAAATGTAATAAACTCCTTACATTGAAGTGTTTGTTACAATTAGCGTTCTATTACATTTAGGGTTGGTGCAAATCAACCCTGATTGTAATATAACGCTAAATGTAATTAAACTCTTTACATTAGTGTTTATTAAAGTCAGCATTGTATTAGATTTAAGGTTGGTACATTTCAACCCTATATGTAACACAACGCTTCTTGTAATAAACTTTTTACATTTAAGAGTTTATTACTTTAAGCGTTTTATTACATTTATGGTTGATACAGTAAGCGGCACTATCTGGCCATAGTTTGATTGGTTTTGATGAACAGCTTGAGTAGCTTGCCCTTACATAACGTGTGACACGTATATGGCCTTAGATGCTATGTTTGTGGGATGGTTATCCTGAAGATATTTTGTCCGAAAACTCGGAATTGTTGCATCTGAACCTGCCTGAACTAGGTTATAAACCTTTTGCTGACACGATATGACCTTCGTTGTTGAGGTGTCGTTAAAAAAGATTGAATTAACATACAGCTACATTATACGAGAAATTGCATTAATGATCAACTAATCTGGGTTTAACTTAGTGATTCAAAGAGAATCTTCCAAACATATTGCCTTCACATTTTTTAGATCTCAGACATGACACCGACTCCTACTAACGAATGCGATATCCCCAGAAAAAACAGGGTTAATTACAGTGTTATCACCTACAAGACGACTTGAGGTTGTATTTATGTTAAGAAGGGAATGTATGATATAATCTTTGAGGTTTGGGACCCAAATGACAGTTCATTTTTGACATATTCTCTAAATATTCAAAAATTTGCAAAGCACATTTTTGGCGCACGCAAGAGGCCCACCCACCCCCACCCTGTGTCTTGCAAATTTTTGGTGCCCCCCCCCCCCCCCCCCCCCCTGTGCGGGCGGGCGTTTTTTTTTGTGGTTGTGCATTTCATCCCTTGAGTGCAAGAAAGCTTTAGCAATGCTAAAGCATTGCAAATCCTTGTTGCACTCAAGGGACAAATTTATCAGTTTTATTAACTTGGGTAAAATATCAATCATAAACCATTTAATTATTATTTTTTAAAGTTTGCATTGGTTATAAAAACAGAGCATGCGGCAGCCAAAATGACCATGCGGGAGGGCCTGAGAAACAGATTCTTAACTTTCTTCTGCCTATTCATCGGGAAAGTTTATTTGCTACTGTCGTCTGCATGGTAGTCGTGTTAGATAAGCAACTAAAGTTTAAATACTTTTCTAAAATTCGCTTTAGACTCCCCATTAGTACGAACTCGATCCGGTAGAAACATGAATTAGCCAATAATGTAAGTTGACTATTTACAAAGATGTGGAAGGATTTGGACTGCGCTAGACCAAAAAAGCTTCGAATCTGAAGTACCCTTTGATCAGATTCGTCCGACGTACAGACTTTCCTTTCGCACCCCTGCCTCACTGGAGAGTTTAAATGCGATCTCCAATAAACATAAATGTAGCAGTTTAAAGAATATACTTCGATTGTCACTTTAGTTCTCCGTCAGTTTCGACAGAGTAGGGCCGTTTGTTTAGACAGACTTGGTCCGCAAGCCGCCTACGTCCGCAAAACGCAAGCCGATTGGAGTCTGAAGACTGACCTGTGGACACAATCGGATTACATTTCGCGGAAGTAATCGCCTCGGGCACATTCGGTTTGGGTTTTGCGGAAGTAATCGCCTCGGGCACATTCGGTTTGGGTTTTGCGGGCGTAAACGGGCCGAAGTGTACCTGAGGACACAATCGGCTCGTTTGTGATAACAATCGACTCGCGTTTTGCGGACATAATCGCCGGGCGCCTATTCGGTCGAAATATCTGTCCGCAGATTTATGTAATAGAAATCAACTAGTCGTGTACCAATCAGCAAGTAATGTGATAAATTTAACCAGTAGTGTATTAACCCTTTACCTAAAAGGAAAAGCAGACGAGACTTGCAAAAATAATTCTTGAATACCGATTTTTTTTTTCATTTTTCATTTTTTGTATCAAAAACATGGGTTATGACCCCTCATTGGAACGAGCTCGACTTTACCTAACATGAAAAGCAGACGACACTTGCAACAAAATTCTTGAATAACTAATTTTGTTCATTTTTTGTCTCAAAAACATAGGTTATGACCCCTCATTGGAACGAGCTCGGCGAGACAAAAAATGAAAAAAATAATGAAAATTAATTGACGATTTTTGAGAATAACGCTGGTCGGTTGGGTCGTTATGTTCAGTAAAGGGGTGAAATTCAATGAAAATCAACACTTTTTCAACGACATTTCAAAAAGTTTTTGGGTGGCACAAATTATCATTTTTGTTCATCTTATCGATTTTTAATCATTTAGTCGAAAGACCAAAACATTTTCCAGGTGAAATGTCATTTGTTTGGTTCAATACGATGACAGTAGTTTTCCTGATTTTCATCTAGGCCTACGTATATTCTAGTGTTTATGGTCACTTTATCAATTTCTTGTATATTCGTGATCAAAATTTCCAACTTTTATAGTTTTGACCCAGGAAATAAGAACTTCTGAAATGTTCGGTTGTCGGGGGTGGGGCGCCCCCATACTTCCCATGTCACAATATCTGAAGCAGAACCAAAAGAATTAATGATTCTTTTGCAGCCAAGTGATCGATAGATCGTTAAAAGCTAAAGATAGCTGAGTAGGTCAAACGTTGGCCAGAGAAATCTTATGATTTAGAAGAGTTTGCCCCCTCCCCCTCCTTAAAGGGTGGCGGCCCCTAGGAGCAGCGCCACTCCCGGAAGAACACAGTCTTTTAGAATCTCTTTCAATGAAGCCAACTGGACCAGAGATAGCACTGCATTGCGATACGGCGATGAAGTGAGGTGGGTTGAGAGAGAGCTTTAGAGATCCACCAGGGGTGCAGTTATACGTTTAAATGTAGACAACGCATGGGATCAGAAAATTCGAGTTCCTGGAGATTACACCTTTTCACTAACAAGCTATCTCAAACTTTTTGTACCTTATAGGACCGACAATTTTTTCCTGGGGTAAGCATTCTCTAAAAAGCAGAAGATTACCATAAATAATTGACAAACTTTGAATTTATACTAATGTTACGACAGCGATATAATCCTGGATACTGAAAGTAACTTAAACACTGGTATACACACACTTAAAAGCCTTAACCCTTTACCTAACATGGAGAGCAGACGACACTTGCAAAAACAATTCTTGAATAACTATTTTTTTTTCATTTTTTGTCTCAAAAACACAGGTTATGAACCCTAGTTGGAACGAGCTCGACGAGCTCGTTCCAACGAGGGGTCATAACCTATGTTTTTGAGACAAAAAATGAAAAAATAATGAAAATTAATTGGCGATTTTTGAGAATAGCTCTGGCCGGTTTTGGCCGTTACTTTGGGTAAAGGGTTAAAACACTTTCTGTTACCCCATTGAACCAAACATGAGGTATTTGACATTGGAAACTTCTTCAGACTTACGATAAAATGATTAAAAATCGAAAAGATGTACCAAAACTATAATTTGAGCCACCCCCAAACATTTTGAAATTTCGTTGAAAAATTGTTGATTTTCATTGAAGTTTATTAAACTACTCATTAAATTTATTACATTATTGGTTATTACACTATAATGATCTCCATTACATTACTTGTTAATTTTTGTCACATAAATGGTTAAATTACATTACTGGCAGATTAATTACACTTGTGGTTGTTACACGACCCAACGTTCCAGATGAATATTCTTTACCCTTTACCCAATGCACGCCATATCAAAATTTGTTATTTTAGTCAAATTTTAAAAAGGGTGTCAACAAAACCATATCATGTGAGTCTTCATTGGAACGAGCTCGTTTCAATGAGAGTAGTAAGGGAAGGCAATTGGGGGTAAAAATTTAACACAGAAATTCCCAGACATTTGTTCGCCAGAGAAAATCCAGACTTTTGGGCGTAAAATTTTAACACTGAAAATTCCCATAGGCATTTTTACCTGGAGTAAAAAATGTCTATGGGAATTTCAGTGTTAAATTTTTACGCCCAGTGGCCTTCCCTTACTACTAATAAGGGCTCACATGATATGGTTTTGTTGAATTTTTTTTTATTATATAGGATATAGAAATGGGGTCCGTCCGTCCGTCCGTAACAACTTTGGACCTTCATATCTCAGTCAGTTGATGTTGGATTTAAATGATCTTTGGTACGCTGATAGACCACCATGGGGGAAAGGATATTCACAAGTAACAGGTTTTGTCCATTTTTCTTTTCTAGAGTTACCGGCCTTTTTTTTTCAACTTTGAAACCCTTCAACTTAGAAACTCTTGGCGGGGGATACCGCTGGCGTCGAACCTTGTTTTTTTCTCAACTCCTTAGTTTGTAAATTACGGAAGCAGCTGATTAAGAAAAGATTAACACTTTACCTAACGAATCGACGGCACCCACCTGCGTAATTTTCAAATTGAGCAGTTGGAAAAATTATTATTCAAAACATTTCAACAAAACCATACAATGTGACCTCTCATTGGAACGAACTCGTCGAGTACGTTCCAATGAGGGGTCACATAATATGGTTCTGTTGATATCTTTGGAAAAGAATGGGGAAAATTAATTAAAATAAATTTTAATGCGCTGGGAAGACAACTAACCCTTAACCTAACATAAAAGCAGACGACACTTGCAATCAAAATTATTGAATAACTAATTCTTTTCATCTTTGCGTCAAAAACATAGCTTACCACCCTCATTGGAACGAGCTCAACGAGCTCGTTCCAATGAGGGGTCATAAGTTATGTTTTTGAGGGAAAAAAAAATGAAAAATAATGAAAACTGAATGGCAGTTTTTGTGAAAACACGTGGGAGCATGGTGGCGCTGTGTTTACTAAGGCATACTGCACATCGATGGTACACTTGTCTTTAGCAAATGCTAAACCTGCTAAACCCGACATGACGTTAGCCTGGCTGTCGAAAGTGTCGCTAAACACCAATAAACCTTAACCTAACATAAAAGCAGACGACACTTGCAATCAAAATTATTGAATAACTAATTCTTTTCATTTTTGCGTCAAAAACATAGCTTATGACCCTCACTGGAACGAGCTCAACGAGCTCGTTCCAATGAGGGCTCATAAGTTATGTTTTTGAGGCAGAAAAAAAAGAAGAAAAATAATGAAAACTGAATGGCAGTTTTTGTGAAAACACGTGGGAGCATGGTGGCGCTGTGTTTACTAAGGCATACTGCACATCGATGGTACACTTGTCTTCATCAATTGCTAAACCTGCTAAACCCGACATGAGGTTGGCCTGGCTGTCGAAAGTGTCGCTAAACACCAATAAATAAATAAATAAATAAATAAATAAATAAATAAATAAATAAATAAAGGGTTAACAACTATTGTCTATTCTTACCCGATATATCTCAATATCTGTCAAAGGTCATGCAGTTCTCTCTAACAGATCGGCTTATCCTCCCCCTGACCAGTTGAGCACTTTCAGTCTTGTGCCTTTGTGCAGCTCATTTCGCAAATCACAAAAAAATCCAATGGCGAGTTGAGTTTGAAGACGAAGTGATTTTCCCAGCGAAGTCTCTTTGGTCAACATTATCAAACTCATTCGTTAAGACTAAAGTTTATTGCTAACCGGATTATCATCCAGAGGGATGAACTGGTTCATTTTTTATTACAGTTTTCTTTTGGAGTGACGGGAGTCGCTCCAACAATCGACACTGGAATTCACAATAAAACACAAGTCCTTGAGAACGTTACTAACAAGATAATTATACAGTTTATCTCAACTTTTACTACAGGTCCATGCACAAAAATGGAAATAGATGAAACAGTCGCATCAATCCCTTTCCGGTCCATCTCGTGAAAGGAAATACTTCAAAGCGACCATAATCAGCAAACAGTTAAACAGAACGTCCAATCATACACAACTTGTGTACTGCCTTTACTTTCAGAAAAAAACCCATACCTGGCAAGATGCGTGAAGTTCGATATCATATCGACTCTCTGATGCCTTTGCTTTACTCTCGTATATATATATACGTTCTTGCATATACGATGTCAAACAAATTTTGAACAAGGATACAGCAGGAAAAAATACCTTATTTTCTTTCTATTAAAAGTACCAACCCTTGTCGATTCTTGAAAAAGTCTCCATGATAATCGAGGTCAAGCTGATATCATGCGTGAAAAAATATTTGAATTTTTCTGGTTCTCCAACAACCAATTTTTTCTATGCAGTTTGTTCAAATGTTTTTGCATTTAACTGAAGTCCGATTTGAAAGCAACAATAAAAGCAACCTTTACAGTGCATGGAGGGTGGATAATCACTAAGCCACTCGCGTAGTGGAGGTTTCACAAAAACATTTACTTTAATTAGCACCAGCAAAGTTTCAGATGATAGAACTCAGGATTTAGCCATTACCCCAAAAACGTAACGGCCGTATAAGGCCAGGGCTATTCACAAAAATAGCCATTCAAATTTTGTTTCCAATTTTTGCTTCCAAAACTTGGCTTATGACACCTCATTGGAACGAGCTCATTGAGCTCTTACCAATGAGGGGTCATAAGCCATGTTTTGGTGGAAAGAATAGATTTTCAAGTATGCACAAATAAATAAATAAAATAAAATCCTAAAAAAATAAATAAAAATGTGGCAAGTATCATCTTTAGTCGTGTAAGGTAATGGTTTAACCCAGTAGTCAATCAGCTGAACTTTGGCATTTTTTTCTTTTGCTTCTTTCAGGGCATTCCCAGGTATATGATTAAAAACTCCACTCCTCGGGTGTTTTGTTGTAATTCACCCTCCTTGCAGGTAATGTTCGTCATGATGTAAAAGCAAAAATGAAATCTCTAAATTCGAAAAGTACGCCAAGTAGCTACTAAAGTCGTTTTCCATCCAACGCGCAAATATTTCCACAGACTCGAGCGCGCTGTTTAGGCCGTTTCTCCATAAAACTAATCCAGAGACTCTGCTTTTTATCCGTGTAAAATCGCTGAACCAACCATGCAATAATAATGAGTTGTTCTTTTTCATTAGGATTTCCCGTTAAATATTTACAGCCCTCTTCCTGCTCGTGTGATCGCGAACAATGGACAGTCACTGTTGCTGGCGGGTAGATCTGGGAACACTTATTATTTTCTACCACACATTCTGTTTCGCGCAACCATTTCTTGATTTTTTCGTTCGATAGATTTCATCTTCTGTGCTTTCATGAATTCACGTTCCACGCTAGATTAAACAGTTGAGATAAGGATTTTTATAATGTGTAGTCATGAATGTGTTTTTTATTTTGCGTTTCTTCTGTTGTTCAATTATAATTTTTCATTTCTCCATTATGCAATTTCTCTTGGGACCATTCTGCTAAAGCATCATAAATCTAACACACATATGAATTGACGTTTTAACCAGCAACGACTTCAATATCTTATATACATAAAAGTAAGAACTTCAAAAGTTATTCAGAGGCGGACTGACCATTGGGTCCACCTGGAAATTCTATGTAAATAAACAGCAATAACCCCACTATAGTATGTCCCACAAACGTCAAACTCGATCGTGATCTGTCCTTTACTTGAGTAAGTTTATACAAACCCGTAACTACCGAAAAATATTGTGTGTGTGTGTGTGGGGGGGGGGGGGGGGGGGGGGGGAGGGGAATCATCATTCTGCCCTACTGTCAGCGCACATTGCCCTGCATATTTTCAAGCGCTTTCAACAGTACATATCTTTTATCATGTAGGGCAAGGCATTCCACACAGGAAGATAAATGAATATATTCTAAAAAGAATTGTTGAATTTACAAGGACACCCTGGCCTCCTTTTGCATGGGCAGCAGGGCATATGAACTGAGATGGAAATTGTACAAGACCATGATATATCAGGTGCACAGCGTGCCCAAGCCGTTCAGCTCTTCTGTTAAGCTGGGCAACATTCTCGCAAATAATTCCTTGGCAGGGCAGTAGTTGCGAAGGCCGCGGCTTCGGTCTGCCATGCCAACAGATCTGAATATATATATATTTTGTAACCCCTCCCCCAGGATTTACGTCCGAGTTGGTATACCAAAATAGAATGCAATGCAGAGGACTACTGGAGTTAACACTCGGAAACGAAACCATTATATTCATGGCAATTCAAGCAATAACTCCCCAAGACAAGAGGCCCCAGGGGGCCTGAGGGCGCTCACCTGACATGGTAGCCTAAATATCAACCCAGAGAATTGATTTCCACAAGTTGCATCTGCTCCTCCTAAGAAAAGCTGAAACCAAATATCCAAATATTCTGACCAGTGGATCTAAAAAAAGATTTTTAAAGAATATTCCTCATATTGAACTAAGTCATAATTCGGGCTCCCACAGGGAGCCCATATATGAACCCAGGGACTTGGCTTTAACAAACCTGAATCTCACACCCCTAAGGATTCTGCACACCAAATATCAAAACATTCCGACTGCTGGATCTGAAGAAGAAGATTTTTAAAGAAAATTCCTCATTTTGAACCAAGTTACAATTCGAGCTCCCACAATCAGCCCAAATATGGACCTAGGGACATGGCGTGAACAAACTTGAATCTTACCCCCCTAAGGATGCTGCATAAAAAATATCAAAAGCATTCATCTGCTGGATCTGAAGATTTTAAAAAAAAATTCCTCATTTTGAACTAAGTTGTCATTCAGGCTCCCATAGTGAGCCCAAATATGAACCAAGGGACTTGGCTTGAACAAACTTGAATCTCAGCCCCCTAAGGTTGCTCCATGCCAAATATCAAAACATTCCAACTGCTGAATCTGAAGAAGAAGATTTTTAAAGAAAAAATCCTCATATTGACTAAGTTATAATTTGGGCTCCCACAGGGAGCCCAAATATGGACCCATGGACTTGGCTTTAACACACTTGAACACTTGAATGCCCCCCCCCCCCCCCCCACCCCCCAAGGATGCTACTCACCACACATCAAACCATTCCGACTGCTGGATCTGAAGAAGAAGATTTTTAAGAAAATTCCTCATTTCGAACAAAGTTACAATTCAAGCTCCCACAGTGAGCCCAAATATGGACCTAGGGACATGGCTTGAACAAACTTGAATCTCACCCCCCTAAGGATGCTGCATACCAAATATCACAAGATTCTGCCTGCTGGATCTTGAGAAGAAGATTTTCAAAGAAATTTGCCTGAAATGCACTAAGTTCAAATTTGGGCTCCTATACTGAGCCCAAATATAAACCCAGGGGGCCGATTTGAACAAACTTGAATCAGATCCACCCCACAATGTTGCATACCAAATATCAAAAGATTCTGCCTGCTGGATCTTGAGAAGAAGATTTTCAAAGAAATTTGCCTGAAATGCACTAAGTTCAAATTTGGGCTCCTATACTGAGCCCAAATATAAACCCAAGGGGCCGATTTGAACAAGCTTGAATCAGATCCACCCCACAATGTTGCATACCAAATATCAAAAGATTCTGCCTGCTGGATCTGGAGAAGAAGATTTTCAAAGAAATTTGCCTGAAATGCAGTAAGTTCAAATTTGGGCTCCTATACTGAGCCCAAATATAAACCCAGGGGGCCGATTTGAACAAACTTGAATCCGATCCACCCACAATGTTGCATACCAAATATCAAAAGATTCTGCCTGCTGGATCTGGAGAAGAAGGTTTTCAAAGAAATTTGCCTGAAATGCAGTAAGTTCAAATTTGGGCTCCTATACTGAGCCCAAATATAAACCCAGGGAGCCGATTTGAACAAACTTGAATCAGATCCACCCCCACAGTGTTGCATACCCAATATCAAAAGATTCTGCCTGCTGGATCTGGAGAAGAAGGTTTTCAAAGAAATTTGCCTGAAATGCAGTAAGTTCAAATTTGGGCTCCTATACTGAGCCCAAATATAAACCCAGGGGGCCGATTTGAACAATCTTGAATCAGATCCACCCCACAATGTTGCATACCAAATATCAAAAGATTCTGCCTGCTGGATCTGGAGAAGAAGTTTTTTTAAGACATTTGCCTGAAATGCACTAAGTTCGAAATCGGGCTCCTATACTGAGCCCAAATATGAACCCAGGGGGCCGATTTGAACAAACTTGAATCAGATCCACCCTACAATGTTGCATACCAAATATCAAAAGATTCTGCCTGCTGGATCTGGAGAAGAAGATTTTTTTAATGTTTTTCCCATTGCCTACAGTGTTAAAAAGTGCTGACTCCACACTTTTTCAAAGTCCCAAAACTGTACCCTATGATAAAACCGATGGCAATTTTTTTTTACCAATTCTTTCTGTTGGTCCTAAGGAAGCTTCACACCAAATAAAAATTCTCGGTGCCTTGCAGTTTTGGAGATATGGGCGTTTTAAGTTTTTTCTATTTTTAGCTCCTGCGGTTCCCATGGGGCTACGGGGAAAAAAAATCAGCATAAATTAGGTACTTATGACCCAATAAGCCCTCACATAAAATTTGGTTCAAATCAGCCTCTCGGTTTGGAAAATAGAAATTTTGGGCGGGGCCAAAAATTTTGCCTCTCCCATAACGACGCCAAGTATAGCTCCACAAACTTCTCTTGCACAAATCTGAGTCTACACCTCAAAAGGAAGCTGCACACCAAATATCAAGTCTCTGCTACTGCTGGTTCATGAGAAGAAGATTTTTTTAAGATTTCAGCACACTTTTTGGGTGTGGCCCTACCCACGGGCGAGGCAACTTGATTTGAACAAAATCAAATTGCGATGTCATAACAAACTATTATCTCAAATATCAATTAAATTGGTTCAGCGGTTTGGGAGGAGAAGACGCAAACACCATGTTCACGGATGACGGCGGACGATGGACGACGGACGGTGAGTGATCACAAAAGCTCTCCTGACTGAAAGTCAGGTGAGCTAAAAAAGTCGGACGAAAGCCAAATTCGAACTTGATCTGAATTTTTGGAGAAAAAGTCAATACCAAATATGCATTGGATGTGGCAATTATAACGTCCGAAACCAATTAGTGAACGGAAAACCTGACGAACAACGGCATTCCAAAGTTGTAATATCACTTTCCGTTTGAGTTATGGGCCCTTGATCTCCCTTTGAGCACACACCGATTAAAAAAAAAAAAAAAAAACGATGGCTTTTTAATTGGTGTCGGTTATGCGCAGAAAGATCATATATGCATTCTGAATCAAACGTGAGGTTCTGTGGACAAGGGAATGTTGGATATTTTTGCGCTGGGTGAACATCAACAAACGTGGGTGATGAAAACACGTGGCAGTCTAACCAGATCACCCATCACAATTGAAGACTGATGTCCCCAACCACACGGCAGTTCTCACACGTTACCATGACACCCCGCGTGACAACATCCCTGAACTGCGGGTTGGCATTGTTCATTCTAAGAAGTAAAACGATACGTCATGTTTCAAGAGGAGATTTGAGTGTTCTGAAGGAAAGGATTCACACTTATTATATATTTGTGTTTAAGGTCACTTTCGGCATCTTCAGCTATGCCATGATGACCGCAACAAAGGAATGAAGTCAAGTTTAACCAAGTTTTATACTCAAGCTGTCCACTTTATGAGGATTTCCACTTCAGGGTCCTACTGTACCAGTAAAGGAGGACTTATTTAGGACACTGAGTAAGAAAGAACTGCTCCACTCAGTTCCACCGAGTTCCCACGGGGAGGGTATAAACTTAGCCTCAATTTTATTGATACTTGAAAAACATTCACATTGTTTTATCAGCAAAACCAACTTACAAATTACAACGATTATAATGTACATGTTTTTTTCTCGAAAATTCTTTAAAAATAACATGAAGAAAAGAACTTTGTTATTCCATTGTTTTTTATTTGTTGTAAAATGGACGGAGTTGCATTACAAAATATTTTTTCTTTAGGTCTGTACATATTCAACATTATATGGCAAAATAAATATCAGAAGTAATATACAATTAATAGTATATATGTCTATAAATATAAAACTTAACTGAACTATATTAGGTGTGGTCAGTACATCTGACCTGACAAGGAAAGAGTAAAATATCTCAATTCGGTGATGCTGCAAATTCTTCATAAAAACACCCATAAGAATATGCATGTCGTTTATGAGGGCACAGTAGTTAACCGAGGACACATCACGCCCTTTGCTCTTGGCTAGCATGGTAGCACAGTGTGCTTTCAACTGCTGCTATCTTGTCACAAGCCACACTTTTACTCGATGGGTACACTGAAAAGCTTTTAACCGTTTGAACCCGAGCGACCGCTTTTCCGGTGAGGAACATGATACGTCATAATTGATTTTAAAAAAGCATTTGATTCGGTAGATAGGTCGTTACTTTTTGAGAAAAGGAAGTCATTGCGTATCGGTGGGAAAGTCCTCAAAATTCTTAGCTCTCTTTATGAGTCCAGTTACTATTCTATAAATACTTCTATAGGATTGAGCCTACCTTCACTCTCAGCAGTGGGTGTTAGACAAGGATGTTCTATATCCGTCACTATTTTCAAATTTTTTATTGATGACATATGCGGGATATTTGATGAATCCTGTCCACCAGTTAATGCGAATGGGCAACTACTCAATCACCTACTTTTTCCGATGACCTGGTAATGTTATCAGAGTCTCAAGCCGGATTGAATAAATATGTTCAGAAGTTAGAACACTATTCGGATAAAAACAAACTTAGTGTCAATATTAATAAAACAAAATGCATGATTTTGAAAAATAGAAAAGATCCTACGTTTTGTATTGGAACAGCGAAATTAGATATCGTAGATCAATATAAATACTTAGGTCTTGAATTCACATACAATGGAAACACAAAACAAGTTCAAGAGACTTTAAGTACAAAAGGATCGAAAGCAATGTTTTTCCTTACAAATTCTCTCAGAAAGTCACTTGACTTAACTCTGGATGTGAAATATAAAGTTTTTGATTTGATTTGATTTTTGATTTGATTTGTTTATTTATGGTATATAGATAAGTCTTTACAAATCCAATATATTTCTAACCACAGTGAGACATACAAATACATACCGCAGGGAGATAACATAGCCAGATTGGCTGTCTACCTGTTATCTCCCACGCAAGAATATTTCAACGCTGTAGCCGGCTGCAAATGTACTCTAATGGTTTTAGCGCTTTTCTTTCCTGGGAAGTAAGACGTAAGAATGATGGGGTGGGCAGGGGTCAGTGGTGGGGAGGTGATAAATTGATTAAGCCTATTTTATTATATGGTTGCGAGATATGGTCCCCTGACCTTAATACTCATTTTGTGGACACTACAGCCTGTGAACAAGTCCACTTGAAATGTTGTAAATAAATATTAATGTTGAATAGAAAAGCATCTAATCACGCAACACGGGAGAGTTGGGTAGATATCCTATTGTGAACGATGCTATCTTACATCTCCATAAAAATGTCGATAAATTATCCAAAATTGCTGGTGATAACATACTCTGCAACTCATTCAAGGAGTCACTCAAATGTAAACTTCCGAAAACTTCTATAACTCAGTTATCTCGTTACAATATCAAAGTTTCCGATGCTAATACGTTAACCAATAGTAATGGAAAATGCCTGAAAGATGTACTAGAATCTCAGCATAGAGAATGATTTACTAAAGATATGTTTAATGATGACAAAAGGAAAGGCAGTAATAAGTTACAAACGTGTCGATTAGTTAAAAATGAATACAAGCTTGAACCTTATCTGAAAATCACCAGATCTAGACAGGCCCACGAACTGGTTACTAGACTTAGGGTTAGTAAGCATAATTTAGAAATAGAAAAGGGTAGACATAAACAACCCCAACGCCCCTAAATGATAGGAGATGCCAGATGTGCGATACCGGTGAAATAGAGAGCGAAAAACATTTTGTTATGTATTGTGTGGCATATGTCGAAATTAGGGAAACGGGGTTCGAAGAAATTATAAAAGAAAACAAAGAATTTGAACAATTAAATGATTCGGAGAAATACTATTATATATTGAAAAACTGTGATGGTAAATCTATTAATATCATTTCTATATTTTTAACATGATCTGGTCATTCTTCTGTAAGCGAGATCACCTTGTTAAAGAAAAAAGTCATTAGTACTTTATATTATACATCATGTTTACTAATTCTTCTTATGTGTTATGTTTGTATTGTGCAACTGCCATTATGGTGTAATGCATTAAACTATTAAACCAAACTAACGTCATTAAATAGCATGGCTGTTCAGTAAATGCATGGGGTAGACCAATCAATATTTTCAACGTGCAGCCTTGGGGCTGCACGTTGAAAATATTGATTTGTCTACCCCAAATAATGAATATGGACTCTTCCAATTGCTGCCATTGAACTGGCATGGAAGCTACCACCAGAGTTCAAAAGGTTAAGCCTTATAGTTGCATACTGCTGCTTGTTAGTTCTCTCAATGTACTCCTCCAACAACAAATCTGTCCATTCCAACCCATAATCAGTGTGCTATGTGTTTGTTTATTTATTGGGGTTTAACAATACTTTCAACAACCAGGGCCATATCATGTCGAACAGTTTTAGATTGGTGTACTGTACTATATCACATTCTTGGTTGTTATGGAATTGAACCATTTTTTCAGCTAGAATTTGATGAAAATGAAACTCACCAGATTTCGTTTTTGACTATGTCTTGACATTACAAAGTGCATTACTGCGACAAAACGTTGGTATCAAATTAACAACGCCCCTTATTGAGTGTTCTGAAGTTGGTCTCAATTAATGACAAGCCTGATTGGGCGTTGTGAGAGGCACTCCATATCAAGGGAAGCCTGTGTGCTCTGAAGTGTCTCGGGGGTGTCAAAATTGTGATGGAATAAAAATACAAGCAAGAAGCAAGAGGGAAGCAGGGGGAGGGGGGGGGGGGGGAACAAAACTTTCCAACCTGTGTCTGCCACTCCCCACCCCCAACAAATAACCAAAACTTTTTGCCTCAAAAACATAGCCTATGGCCCTCATTGGAACAAGCCTGTTCCAATGAGGGGTCCTAACCTATTTTTTGGAGAAAAAATTTAAGTAAAATCGGATTGGTTATCTTTGGAAAAAGCCCAAGGTGGATATGGCCATCATGTTGGACAAGAGGTTAAAGTTACTGCCAGCATCTATGGATATATCATGATTAGCTAATCATTTATACCTGCTCACTATGGATGACTCGATCCCAGGTCCTATTATACCAGTAACATAGAACTTTCTTACCACATTTAATAAGCACTGCTCAACTTCCCGAAGGGAAATCTTATGATAACACTGCAGGGTACACATCATGCTGGTCTAGTATTGGTTCCATGCTTTGCCAAACATAATTAACATATCCAGCCAGCTGGGATTTTTTTATTATAATTTTTGCCTACAAACATAGCTTTTGGTGCTTCATTGGAATGGGCTCATAAGATATGTTTTTGAAGCAAAAAAAGAAAATGAAAGTGTCAATGACACTGTAGCTCAACTTGTCAAGACAAAGACATATACATGTATAGTATGTGACACAGCAATGACAAACATCTAGGTAATGACCTGATAACAAAGGTACATATAAAGTATTGTAACAGTCTGTACATAAATACTGACCGTTGCCTGTAACAAATGTATAGGTAAAGTATTGTAAAGGTGGGTGACAGTCAGATGCTAAACTAGAAAAGAAATCTTTGAGTCCCAGAGTGGGTCTGACTGAACCCCAAAATATTTGTTCTCATAGCACAGTGATAACAAAGGCACCCCAAAACACACTCGTTCCTGTCCCAAGGTGAAAACAAAGGTACCCAAGAAGTTTTGTGAAGATCAGTTCATAAATACAAGCTGTATAGAACTTGTGACAAAAAACTGATTGGACCTAATTTCGGTACAAAATGGCCACTGGCAGCCATCTTGAATTTTGGACCGTACTAAGAAACACTCATTCTTGTCCCAAGGTGATAACAAAGGTACCCAAGAAGTTTTGTGAAGATCGGTTCATAAATACAGCCTCTACCCTGAGCCGTATTGACATGTGTGCTTTCATTGTGTAAGTAGCACTGAATAAATCAAAGTTCATCTAATTTGCATAATTTCTGCACGAAAAAAAACCCTTACAATATGTGATGTATTCCATGTTACTAAACATTCATACAAAAATTTATTCAAATCAGAACTTTCATACAGAAGTTCTGTAGAAAAGACTGATTGCACTAATTTTGGTACAAAATGGCTGCTGGTGGCCATCTTGAATTTTGGACCACACCCAAAAACACTCGCTCTCATCCCACGGTGAGAACAAAGGTACCCAAGAAGTTTCGTAAAGATTGGTTCATAAATATGACCTCTAGTCTGAGCTGTATAGAAGTTGTGTACAAAAAACTGATTAGACCTAATTTCGGTACAAAATGGCCACTGGCAGCCATCTTGAATTTTAGACCGCACCCAGAAACACTCGTTCTCGTCCCAAGGTGATAACAAAGGTACCCAAGACATTTCGTGAAGATCAGTTCATAAATACAGACTGTAGTCTGAGCCATATTGACATGTGTACTTACTGTGTGTAAGTCGCACTGAAAAAAATCAAAGTTCATCTAATTTGCATAATTTCTGCACGAGAAAAAAACCCGTATTATATGTGATGTATCCCATGGTACTGAACATTCACACAAAAAATTATTCAAATCAGCGCTTTCATATGGAAGTTCTGTGCAAAAATCTGATTGCACCTAATTTTGTACAAAATGGCTGCCATCGGCCATCTTGAATTTCGGACCGGACCCAAAAACACTCGTTCTCATCCCACGGTGATACCAAAGGTACCCAAGAAGTTTCGTAAAGATCGGTCCATAAATACGGCCTCTAGCCCGAGCCGTATTGGCATTTGCACTTACAGTGCTGAAAGTAACACCAAAAAACATCAAAATTAGTCTAATTTGCACAATTTACGCACGAGAAAAAACCCCGTATTATATGTGATGTATCCCATGGTACTAAACATTCATACAAAAAATTATTCAAATCAGAGCTTTCATATGGAAGTTCTGTACAAAAAAACAGATTTCTGCATCGTCGGTACAAAATGGCGGCTGGCAGCCATCGTGAATTTCAGACCGCACCCAAAAACACTCGTTCTCGTCCCACGGTCATAACAAAGGTACCCAAGAAGTTTCGTACAGATCGGTTCATAAATACAGCCTCTAGCCCGAGCCGTATCCAATTGTTGATGTACGGACAGACGGACGACGGGCCATGACAAAAGCTCAAATTTGGCTTCGCCAAAGTTGAGCTAAAAATTCAGTTATTCAACAAAATATTAGTTCAAGTCCAAGTCATGTTAGTTAGGTCAGGAGTTCAAGAAATTATAACAAACAGTTTCCTCTCCAGACTGCCCTGTGATGTTGGGAAGAATATTTAACCCCCTGCCCACTGATGTCGATATGTCAAAATTTTCAGGTGCAAAATTTTCCCATAATGCAACTAGGAATTTAGCAAATACAATCTTGTTTGACAGAGATCACTGAGCTCTGTCAAACAAGATTGAATTGGCTAAATTTCTAGATGCATTATGGGAAATATGCATATGACATTTTGACATCAGTGTGCAGGGGGTTACCTTGTACAATGTTACATTATTTTTCAAAGGTGATTTGTAAGATGAGTATTGTTTTCACCGATACCATGCTATCATCAAGCTAAGCCTTAGTTTTGCAAGATGTCCTTCATAAATAATTGTTTTATTACCATTTATTGGAGTGCCTATTGGTACTCTCCAATAAATGGTAACAAAACAGTTTTATATAAACATTTTTCTTTATACTGCTCAACAAACGAGCTACCATGTACAGTGTAAAGCCACTATAGTGACTTTCGGCACTTTTCAGTAGAGCTATGATAGTGGCTTCCAGCACTCAACCAGTTAAAGCAATCTGAACAGCTCCAGACACATCAGTTTGATTGGAATAATGGAATAAGTTTTAAGGCCACTTTAAAATACAAATCACAGCTCGTCAATAGCAAAGATATCAAGTAAAAATAAAACAAATGTATCCAATCATTTACATTTCTTACTTATTTAAACCTTTACCCAATTCACAGGATATCAAAATTTATTATTTTAAATATTATTTTTTGAATTTTTTCAAAAAATTTCAACAAAACCATATCATGTGACCCCTCATTGGAACGAGCTCAGTTAGCTTGTTCCAATGAGGGGGTCACATGATATGTTTTTTTTTAAAACTGTTTGAAAAAAATTGTTTTCAACTGCTCAGGTTATAAATTACACAGGCAGTTTGTTAGGTAAAGGGTTCAAATTTATTTATTGGTGTTCCAAGGTCACATTCAACCTCTGAGACAATACTATGGCCACAACACAAGTATAAAGTCAAGTTTAGTCAACTGTTTATACCAATGCAGCCCACTCAGAGGATTTCCACTCAAACCATCGAGGCACTATTTCACACGAAAAATAGAACTTGTATACCACAGTGAACAAGTAATGTTCCACTTCCTGGGGTTCTTTTGGGGAATTTTGACAATAGCAGAGGTGTAAAGTAAAATTAATTCAAATATTTATATTTCTTATATCCACTAGTAAGTGCAACAAATACTAAGTAACCAGACAGTATGCTACCAATAAAACATAACTTGTCTGACACTTGAAGCGTAATTGCCCTGTTTCCCCATAATGGCCACAAAATATGTCCTGGAGAAACAAATACCTTCAATATTTTCATCAGGACATAATGACGAAGTTATACCGCATTCTGGATTGGAAAGAATCCAACTGAATTTCCCTGCCACCGTAACACTTTAATATTTTCTTAACCAGTTGAGTGCTGGAAGCCTATAATTGAGCTTTATCCTGATGTGCAGGTACAGCAAATTAGAAGCTTCATATTTTGCAGATGTGCTTCGCATTATTTTTGAACCAAAATTATTCAGTTTGTATGGATTTGCATTGTTACAATTTATGCCTAGGCACTCTCTCACAAACTGCAGCAAGGCAAAGGCATGTGAATATATTTTAACCCCAATTTTCTTTTAGAACTCTACCACTGAATAAATTAACCCCAATTGCAAAGTGCTGTAGATGAAAAGTGCTAAGCAAATTTAATTTTCAAATAGATTGCAGCATGCCCCCGCACAGCACATGGACACAGGAGGTTGATGAGCAAACTGCGATTTGTTACTTGTAGATGAGCTGTATCTGTAAGACACGTGATACTCCCGCAAAGTTTGAAATTCTACAAAAAATTGACCAAGTTCAACAACCTGTAATTTTGTGAAATATTGAAGCAAATCAAAATCCTAACAATGTGCACACCTCTGGTATATATTCAAACATCCTATGAAATAAAAAAGTCTTAGCTTGAAAACTGTGAGGGGAGTTAGCCAGACAGACCGGTGAACAGATGGTTGGACGGGGGTAAGACAATATGCCCCCCGACTATTTGTCACGGGGGCATAAAAACATTTTGCTTCTTAAACATAGCCTTTGATCCCTCAGTAAACCACGCCTATCATGCCAGTGTGAGAGTTTTGAAAATGGTTTGATCCCTCAGTAAAACACACCTATCATGCCAGTGTGAGAGTTTTGAAAATGAAACGTGAATTTTTTTTGTTATCCAACAAAATATATTATAAGTTTCAGTTGCAAGTCATGTTAATTAAGCGTGTAACCTGGAATTTTGGTGAAATGTGCCCAACAAAATAAAAGAATTCACACTGATGTCACCTGAAATTTAGTTCCTTTCCAAATATACCTGCAAAACCATCTGGGCTGAACCTGGTCAAGTATATGATGCAGTTTGTCGCTTTAACAATGAATTCAATTTTGCTTGACAGCACTCAATGAGCTCTGTAAAAAAACAAAAGGCCCCAAGGGGTCTTAACTGGTTGAGTGCTAGAAGCCACTATCATGGCTCTCTTGAATATTGCTGACAGACACTTTAGTGGCTTGCACTTTATGCATTAGCTTGTTGTTTACTCGGCAAAAGCAGGAATAATGTTGATGTAAAATTGTTTTGTTATAATTCATTAGAGCGTGCCAGGGGGCACTCTCAAAAAAATTGTTACAAAACAATTTTTTATGAATGAAATCTTGCTAAACTAAGGATCCCCTTCGTGGTGGCATGGTATCTTTGAAAAAAAATATGCCTATTACAAATCACCTTTGAAAAATAATTTAGCACTCTACCAGTTAATCGCTCACCCGACAAAGTGATTCAAAGAAGTATTTTGCACACACATACAGTCAGTTCATCAACACTACAAGAAGTCAAGTAATTATTCATAACTCTGAAGCCATGTCAGATGATTATTATCATAGGTCTTCATGACTGCTTCCAGTTCTATTAGCTATAGACAAGCACTGCCAAACTACAAAGGGTTATGTGAGTGCAGTTTGAAAGGAAAATTTTATGGAAAAACACCAAGGAATGGATTTGAACAAACTTGAACCTAACCTCCCCAAAGAAAGCCCAAATATTAAGCAAGGGACTCGAACTGAAAACAAGAGGCCCCAGGGGGCCTGAGGGCACTCACCTGACATGGTAGTCTAAATATCAAACCAGGGACTTGACTTGAATAAGCTGCATACACCCCTCCTAAGAAAAGCATATACCAACTAGATGAAGCGATTGTGCCCACACAATACACAGGATTTTCCTTCTATTTTCAGTTCCTGCACTTTTACGTCCCAAAATTGAGATAAACGCATAAAAACATATTTTTTTCCCAAACAAAATATTTTCAGCCTAAATTTTTTTTTTCTTCTTAAAACGCATAAAAAAACAAAAAACTAATTTCCGGATTTTGGTCCAAAATTCCCACCCAGCCCCAAATTTTCAGTGTAAAAAAAATTAATTTTTTTTTGTCTTAAAATTTACCGAAATGCATAAAAAACAAAAAACAATTTCCGGATTTTGGTCCAAAAATTTCAAAGTCCCACCCGGACCCCAAATTTTCAGTGTAAAAAAAAATTGTTTTTTTTTGTCTTAAAATTGACCGAAACGCATAAAAAAACAAAAAAAATTTCCGGATTTTGGTCCAAAATTTCTAAGTCCGGAACGGGGCCCCAAATTTTCAGCCCAAATATGAACCCAGGGACTTATCTTGAACAAACTTGAATCTCACCCCCCTAAGGATGCTGCATACCAAATATCAAAAGATTCTTATTGGTAGATCTGAAGAAGATTTTTTAAGAATATTCTTCATACTGCACTAATTTAAACATTTGGGCTCCCATAGAGAGCCCAAATATGGACTCAGGGAATTGATTTCAATAAACATGTGAAACAATCTTCCAAAGATGTTATATGTGAAATTTGAAAGCTTTTGGAGCAGTGGTTTGGGAGAAAAGTAGTCTTGCATGTTTTTCCCATTACCCACAGTGTTAAAAAATGCTGACTCAGCACTTTTTCAATGTCCCCAAAAAGTACCCCATGATAAAACCGATAGCAATTTTTTTTTACCATTCCATTCTGTTGGTCCTAAGGAAGCTTCACACCAAATAAGAATTCTCAGTGCCGTGTAGTTTTGGAGATATGGGCGTTTTAATTTTTTTCTATTTTTAGCTCCTGCGGTTCCCATGGGGTGATGGGAATAAAAAATTAGGCACAAATTAAGTACTTATGACCCAATAAGCCCTCACATCAAATTTGGTTCAAATCTGCCTCTCGGTTTGGAAAATAGAAATTTTGGGACTGGCAAAAATTCTTGCCCCTCCTATAACGAAGGCAAATAACGCCCGACAAACTTCTCTTGAACAAACTTGATTCTAAACCTCAAAAGGACTCTGTATACCACATATCAAGTCTCTGCTACTGGTGGTTCATTAGAAGAATATTTTCAACAAATTTGGCCATTTTTTCCACACACCTCTGCTCAATATGAGCCGAAACCTAATTTGCATAAAAATCAAAATGCCCCCGTATAACCACTACTTACATGAAATATAATTAAAATGTGGCCAGTGGTTTAGGAGAAAGATGCTCAAACACCACCTTCATGCAGGACGACGGACGGATGGACGGACGAAGAGTGATAAGAAAAGCTCACCCTGACTTTCAGTCAGGTGAGCTAAAAACTGGAATCTGACCCCCCTAGAGATGTTTATTAATACTATATACCAAATATGAAAGAATTCTGACTGGTGAATCTGACCAAAGTTAAACTTTGGGGGTTTCAATAGAGAGCCCAAATATTAACCCTTGGCTCTGATTTGAACAAACTTGAATCTGAATCTCTTTTTGCAAATATGCTGATTCACCATTTTTTCGATGCCCCCCCCCCCCCCCCCCCTCCCCCCCCCCCAACAGAACACCCTGACACAACCGATGGTAATTGCTTTTACGATTACATTTTACTGGTCCTTAGGATGCTTCATACAAAATAACAGTTTTCGGTTCCGTGTGGTTTGGGAAATATGGGCATTTGAAAATATCTTGAACTATATATTTTCCATATGGACACCAGAATTTTTGTGATGCATGAATCAAGTACTTATGACTCAATAATACCACATACCAAATTTGGTTTAAATTGGACCATTGGTTCAGAAAATAGAAATTTTGGGTGGACCAAAAATCTTGCCCCTCCCATTACGAAGGCAAATACTGCTAAAATAACTCCGTTTGAACAAACTTGAATCAACACCTCAAAAGGAAGCTCCATAACAAATATCAAGTCATTGCACCCACTGGTTCATGAGAAAAAGATTTAAAAATAATTTTGGAGCATTTTCCCCCCACCCCCCTCCCTATGGAGCATGGCAACTTTATTTGAATAAACTTGAATTGACATATAAGGACCATGCATATCAAATTTGGTTCAATTTGGCCCAGAGATTTAGGAGAAGTTGATAAAGTTAACACCGAATGCTGGATAGACAAACAACGGCAAAAAAGTGATTAGTAAAGTCCCCACCCCCCTGCTGATAAAGTTAACACCGGATGCTGGATAGAACCCCCCCCCCCCCCCCCTCCCGAGCTTTGCTCAGGTGAGCTAAAAAGTGAGTTGGTTAAATTCCTGCATGTAGTTGCATGTAGTTGCATTATAGGGAAAAATTTAGGGCTTGAATTGTTGATATATCAACACCAGTACATAGAGGTTAAACAGGTTTTGAGGGGTTTTTTTTCTTGGCCATTTAGCAGAGAGTGAATATAGTAGTAATTGCATTTGTGTCAAAACTGCATGAAAAGATTTTGGCCTTCTTAACAACTTTCACAGAAGTGACCTACCAAAGTATAAGGCAGAACACAGCGATGGTGGAGTGTGAGGTACTGGAATCAACAACCCAAGCGTAAGTTTTTCCTGTATTACACAAGTGCAGAAGGCATGCATGAAATACAGAAAAAATTCCACCAAGGGTCTTCGAATCCTATTCCCCATACTCTAATCAAATTGCATTTATACCACAATTAAACTTGAGTTAAGTGAATGAAGCTGGTATTTTTAACTGGTGGAGTGCTAAAAGCCCATATCTGGGCTTTGTTCTGAAATGTGGGTGCAACAACTTAGAGCACCATATTCTGCTGGATGTGCTTCATAGTACCTTCAAACTGCAATTATTAAGTCTGTGTGGGTTTGCCTTGTCAAAATTTATAGGAGAGTGCCTTTTTAAGGAAAAAACAAGTGAGCAATATTAACGACCAAAGGTAATTCAGCACTCTACCAGTTAAAGGAAAATATCACTTTCGGCAGTCTGATAACTTTCTTGCTAAACAACATTTTGTGTCGAAACATTTTATTCATGTCATAACGTCACTCAAATACAAATACAAAACTTCCAATCAGATACATTCTTATATGACATTGTTACGTGTAATCCAGATTCCATGCATGGTGTATCTTGCACATTTCCCAATGTCTGTATTGTCTCATAACATTGAATATGCACAGCAATCATGGCATCAATGTTTTATATACGTTTAAATATCAAAATGACAAGTCAGGTAATATAAGACTTCTATCACTTTTGAACAGTAATATTATGTCCATTATTCAACAGCACTTGACGAATACACAAAAACTGCTTTCAATGGAATTATATCACATGTTGCATACATCAGTAATCCTACCAACATGTCTTGGAGATTTAGAAACCACATAAATATTCCAACAATGGGCTTGGATTTTGTCGCTTTCATTATTTTTTATAGTAACAAAAACTTCTGAAATGCTACTGAATTCTTAATGAAGAATTTAAACATTCTTCTGCTAACATTTTGTTTTTATGCATATGAAGATGTCAAATGCCAGTCAAATCCATAATATACAATAGTGTTTTAGTCTCCTGACTTGAATTTCAATTCCAGAACCATTAATTTTTAAACTTTTTCACAAACATATCATAAGTGATAGGGATGTTTTTACAAATCAATTTTATTCAATCCTTCATCAAACACAATTTGAAAAGACATTGGCAATACTTTTCCATAAATACACATATTTCTGTTTCCAAAGTAAAGCTATCGACATATGACTGAATTAATCTTGATGGGCTCATTCCAATGGAGTGCAAGAAGCTATGCTTTGGAATTGATCATGTTTAAAAATAACAGAATTGAAATTGCAGTTTTTGTGTATCATATTGGGTGGATTTGTTCCGATACATTTCATATTTATTTATTTATTTATTGGAGCTTAACGGCACTTCTGACAGCCAGGATCACATCGCGTCAGAGAGTTTTTTACATGTGGAGGAAACCAGAGTACCCTGAGAGCACCACCGAGCAACTGTCAGTCTCCCCAAAATACTTACTCCACACAAGCAGCGCTAGCATTGGTTGAAGACAGATTAAACATTGACGTGCAGTACGGCTTAGTACACAGTGCCCCCACATGAGCAATCGGATTAAGTGCCTTGCCCAAGGACACAATACAGTTAACCCTGGCCGGATCGAACTATAAAAAAAAGTTGTTCAATGCCATAATCACTGGGCCACTGTGCTCTCAATACATTTCATAAATGGTTTAAGAATAACTTTCATATAAATGGTCTTGTAACAAAAATTTGGTAATTTTTAACTGGTTGATTGCTAAATTATTTGTCAAAGGTGATTTGAAACATGGATATTTTTTTCAAATGTACCCTGCTACCAGCACAAGTCACCTTAGATTAGCTAGATTTTGTTCATAAATAATTGTTTTGTTACCATTTATTGAAGAGTGCCAATAGGCACTCTTCAATAAATTGCAACCAAACAATTTTATATAAAGAAATTTTCTTTTTCTGCTGAGCAAACCTCAAGCTAATGCAAACAGTCTAAAGCCACTAAAGTGGCTTCCAGCACTCCACCAGTTAATGAATAGATTATGAGTTTTAGACAATACTGCTGTATAGCAGCCATAACTTGCTTAAATTACTGATTTAATACTTTCCGATGCACGATAAAAATTTAAATTTTCTGCCTCCAAAAGAGTTTATGACACCTCAATAGAACGAGCTGAAGAAGCCATTCCAGTGAGGTGGCTTGTTGTTTGTTTATTGGGAGTTTAATGCCACATTCAATGACCAGGGTAAAATCATGTCAGACAGTTTTACAGATGGAAAAAGTCAGAGAACCCATCAAGAACATTGGAGCAGCAGACAGCAGCTTTGAGATTCTGCAACTTACTAATCTGGCACAGATAGAATTAATAGCGGTTATAGACAAGTCCACCATCAACATGCAGTATACCTTAGTGCATGGTTTCACTGTGCCCTAATGTAGGCAATCAGGATCAAGTGTCTAGCCCAAGGAAGTGGGGGGAGGGGGGGGGGGGGGGCTTAATCCTCTGTGTACTGATGTCGAAATGTCTAACAGTCTGAAACCTTTCTGATGGTTTCCCTTAAAATCAGTTTAAAAATGATTTAAATCAAATCATAGATGCATTAAGGCAGCCATGAATTAAGTTACAAATATAAAAGATCCTGATCAACAACAGATAGGAAAATATGTAGTTTTTATAACAGCAGCACAATGTACATCAAGCCTGAAAATAAGCAATCTGTCATTTGCAGAATGAGGTTCCCAGAGGGTGAATTTGGTGATGCTATCCCATGCAGTGTGCCAATTTATCCTCTGGGTACCTCTTGCTGTTTAGGCTCGAGAACCTGATTCAGGCTGAGGTTCGCAGAGGGTAAATTTAATGATGCTACCCTGCTGTGCAGGGTAGCATCACCAAATTCAACCTCCTCATTTTGAAGGTGACAATCTGCTTATTTTCAGGCTTGATGTACATTCCTTTTGTCCTTTACCCTTTTGTAAAATTTTGCGAAAATCAACCCATCCATTACAGATTTTATGACAAAGACACAATTTTACAAAATTTTTCTTAGAATTGAGTTTTCATAATTGTGGGGTCTTGACCTTTGTCATTCAGACCTGGTGGTGCTGCACAACACACCTTCCCTTTGTCCTTTACCAAGGTGTGAAGTTTTGTGAAAATCCACCCACCCCTTATAGAGTTGTGATTGAAGCACAATTTTCTGCAGGGATAGACAAATTTTGGAGAGATGGATGGAAGAACAGTCAACCTGGATTTAAGATGCCTCCTTTCAAGGGGCCAACAACTATGTTGCACAGTAAAGGTTTAATTCTAGCTCTAAGGGAAAAATATACTCTTATAAAAAGGAGTAGACCTCTTAATGAGTTCTTGATGTCAGACTCTATATAATTTTTCATCAAATCAGGCATCACTTGGTTTTATACGAAATTCAAGAAGGTACTCATAATGATAAGGATTACCACTTCACCTAAAAAAACCCCCCCAAAACAACCTGATTCAAACAGCACTGTGTAATAACTGCCACTAGAATTTTTGTTGTTTCCAAAAGTTTGTAAGCATGGCACACACAGACTAAATAATTTCATTTCACAGATAATATAAAACTCGTCAAGAGATTATGAAGTCATTACACTGCAGCACATACATGTCCTCGCACTTCAGAATAAAGCCCAAATATTGGCATCCAACATGGCAACACTCAACCAGTTAAACCCTGACTGGGGCTTCAGGTGGAAATATACCAGTTAACTGCCAGAGTGCCGAATTATGTTTTAAAGGTGAATTGTTATTTATTTATTATGGTCTAATGATACTTTAAGAGCCAAGGTCATATCATGTCGGTGACAGTATTGCGGGTGGAGGAAGTCAGAGTACCCAGAGAGAACCGAGTAACAATGAGCAGTTGTCATCTCCCCAAAATCGTAACTCTGCACCGCAGCACAGGCAGGATTAGATTGGTTGAAGACATGTGCACCATCTACGTGCAGTAAACCTTAGTACATGGCATCATCGTGCCCCCATGTGGACAATCGGGGTGAAGTGTCTTGCCCAAGGACACAACGCGGGAGACCGAATCGATCGCTCAGATGGTCAAAGGTTAATTGTAACACAAGTATTTTTTTTTGAAGATAACATGCAACCAACAAAGGGAGCTTTAGGTTAGCGGGATTCTGCTCATGATTCTTTTGTAATAACTTATTGGAGAGTGCCTTGGGGCACTCTCCAATAAATTGTAACAAAACAATTTTAGATAAACATTTTTCTTGCTACCACCTAGCAAACATGCATGCAGTGTAATGAAACTAAAGTGGCATTTAGCATTTTTCAATAGAGCCATGATGGTGGCTTCTGGCACTCAACCAGTTAAATATGCCCCAAAATTCCTACTTCCCATCACAATATTGACACCAAACAAGTCTGTGGCATTTCTTGATGATTGGATAAGAGATAGATGCTATAGGGAACGCTAAGGATTCCAAGCAATCATCTCTTTCAGGTCATGGCAGTGAAACTCAATACAGCAAATCTAGACATTGTCCCAACTAAGTATTTGGAATTTCAAGATGGTTAATCAAAGGATGTTGGATGTGTCAAAGGTTTTGACAGTGAAATCTAAGCATGCAGCCTCAGCTACAACAGTAAAATTATGTAGCTTGCAGAGGAATGTCACCTCAAACTAACAATACATTTTCCTGTTCATCACAGGAGTGATACAGGCTGCATGGCAAACTGCCAATGAATAATAGGCAAATCAATGATACCAACAGTGACATTTTTTCTTTTCATAAAAACTGAACAGCTCACAAGTGGATGGCTACAACTGCAAAACAAAATTTATTTACTCGAGTAAACAGGCACTACTCCATTCCCTGGGGTTCCTACAGGAGAGTAGCGATCAGCAGATAACAAAAATACTGGTTGCATTCTTCACCGAAATAATAGCCTTTTGGCACAGGTGATAGGTTATCAATATGTTTTTTTCAAATATTAACACCCTTTTGTACACACCCAACTTATTTCCAATGAATTTCTGCTAAAAATCAATATGTTTTATTGCCAATAGAAATTTCATCTGACGATCTGGCATATTAAATTATCATCAAGAAGTAGAAAAATACTGGCTTATAGAATATGTCTGTTATCTGAATACTTTTTGTGCTGACAAGATGGCTTTTCAGATCACAAGATTTCACTATACTCTTCACTTTATCATATTTTTAAACTATATAGATTTGTGAAATAGTTTTTGAATAGATGATAGTAGTCCACAGCCCTGGGGAAATGGGTGCTGAAATATTCATAGACCTGGGAGAAACATTTCATTTTACAGTGTTCTGAGAGTTGAAAATCGATTGATGGCTTGGATAACAGAGACACACTACATACAGAAAAACCATACATAATAAATGCTGCTTCTGTTGTTAAAACAATGAAGTGGAACAGGGAATGAGTCCTGGCATGTTCTGCAGGAAGTGTTTCAAACTAAGCAACTAAGTCAACGTTGCCTGTTGGCTCACTGCTTTAGATATATCTATTTATGAGAGTGGCTACTTTGGCAGGTGCGTGGGTCAGTATTCTGGTTCTATAAACAATGTAACATTACTATTGTAAAACAGTGGAGTCCCACTTAATAAAATATTGCAACTGAATAACCCTGTTAACTGGTAGAGCGCTAAATTATTTTTGACCATCAAAATTTGTTCACATGTCTTTGCCTTGTTACATTTTATGGGAGAGTGCCTGTAGGCACTCCCCCATAAATTGTAACAAGGCAAATCTACACAGACTAAATAATTTCACTTCGAAGATAATATGAAGCATATCCACGGAGTATGAGACCCTTATATTACAGTCCCTGTACATCAGAGTAAAGCCCAAATATGGGCTTCCAGAACTCTACCAGTTAAGTGCATATATATTCCAAACACCAAAACACTGCCATACCTCTAGAATAAAGTTACTATTAACCCTCTACTCAACACTGCTGGAAAGTCACACTTGCAGAATACAGGGTTCCTACAGCTAATTAGTAAATGGATTCCAGGCTTTTCAAGGCCATTTCCATGCTATATTTAAGGTTTTTCAATGCTAATTAGAAGTAAAATTCAAGGTTATCGATTAAAAATCTAGAGTACAGTACCAGCGGAAATAAGTTGTAGGATAATCACGGGAAAATTTTGATGCTTTTTATATTTTGAAAGATTGTTTTCAAGGATTTTCAGGCCACTTTTGGAGTTTTGGGGAAATTCAATGACATTCCAGGCCTTGAAAATTGATTTTCAAATTCAAGGGTTTTCAAGGCCACCAGGAACCCTGGAATACGTTAACCCTTTATTCATTTCAAATATTATTTTTTTGAAATTTTCAAAAAAATTTCAACAAATAAAGTGACTCCACATTGTAACGACCTCGTTCCAACCAATGAGAGATGAGAGGGGAGGGGTGGGGGGTTTCTGGGGGGGGGGGGGGTGGGGGTTGTTGTCACATGATATTATTTTGATAAAAGTGGGGTTTTTTAACTGCTGAGTTTCCATATTATGGGGGTGGATCCACCAATTCATTAGGTAGAGGGTTAAAAGCATATACATTATTGAGGAGCTCACAGTTATATGAAAAAAAATAAGATGTTTAAAAAGAAAACAACACCCAAACTTTACAGACCACTTGGGCATCATTACTTCCAATTATTTATTTATTTATTGGTGTTTAAGGTCACACATTTTCGCACAATAGCCAATCATGACCACAATACGAGCATCAACTCAAGACCTGGGGTGAGCGTTAATAAGCCATGTTGCCCATTTTAGAGAGGGTTTGCACCTCCCAAGAATTGGTGACTGGGCCCTATTTTACCAGTAAAACAGAGCCTGTGTACTGCAGTGAACAGGCACTGCTTCACTTCCTGGGGTTCCCGTGGGGAATTACTTCCAATGCAAGCCTTTTTTAATTAATCTATATCCTGTTCGACTGTGCCATTAGCACCCCAACAAAGAATTATTCAAGTTTATTTATTGGTGGTTAAGGTCCTTTTCAGAATCTATGGCTACTGGTATATCAAGACAACACAAGTATTAAGTCAAGTTTGGCCAACTATTCAAACCTACACTGCCCATTTTCACCCAGACATTGATTATCAGGTGCTATTTTAAACTGACTTTGTTTACCACAGTAGACAAACACTACTCTACATGCCAGGGAAAATATATTAGAGTAAATACTCAATTTATCATCAGAACATAGAAAAATGATCACAATCTGGTTAACTGAATATTTCTGTTAATGACCTGTTTTCCGCTGATGAAACATCTATTGAATGGACACTGTCCCACTCTTACAAGTACTCACATAATGAGATGCAACAATTCTTGCCAGTGAGATTACTTGTCTGCAGGAGTTCTTATCTGATTTAACCTTTTACCAAACACAGTATTTTCAAAAAATAAATTAAATTTCACATTTTTCAAAAACAAATTTCACAATTTTTCAATAAAACCATATATGGACATCATTAAAACCAGATTGATGAGCTGGTTCTCATGATATCATATTTGTATGGCTTTATTGAGAAACTTCCAAGATATTTTAGTCTGTAGTAGGCTTAATCTGGTTAATTTTCTGGCCACTATGTTAAGTAAAGGGTTAATGCTGAAAACAATTTCAAGTAATTTTTTGTCTCATAGTCTGGGTGTAGTGTGGCTCATTGGATTTTTAGAGAGAAAGGTGCCTTTTTCGATCCTGACCCATATCATGTGCTTTGTGTCCTTGGACAAAACACTTAACCCTTTACCCAACGTACTGGCCAAAACTGGCCAGCACTATTCACAAAAAAATCGCCAATTAATTTTCATTATTTTTTTCATTTTTTGTCTCAAAAACTTAGGTTATGACCCCTCTTTGGAACGAGCTCGTTCCAATGGGGGGGTCATAACCTATGTTTTTGAGACAAAAAATTAGTTATTCAAGAATTTTGTTTGCAAGTGTCATCTGCTTTTCATGTTAGGTAAAGGGGTAATCCCAAATATCCAAATGGGAATATGGTGGCACTGTGCACTTAGACATATAGCACACTGACAGTGCACTTGCCTTCAACACATGCTAACCCTGCTTGTGTGAAATAGTAAGTTGGAGAGTCAACAATCATTATTCAATGTTGCTCAGGGTTATCCCTGGGTACACTGGCTTCTGCCAAATGATATGACCTTGTCAGTTGAAAGTGTTATTAAAAACCAAATTCTCTTCATCAGATCAACATTGATTTATGTGAACAAGTTCCCAATGATTTTTCATCCCATCCCAAGATTAATACTGGTCAGCAGGCGAGTGACAAAAAATCATTTATTTATTGGTGTTTAAGGTCATTTTAGCATCTTAGGCTAGATCATGACTGCAACATAGGTGTGAAGTCAAGTTCAGTCAATCATTTATACTTATGCTGCCCACTTTAAAGGACTTCCACCCCAGGCCTTCATTCCAAGTCATATTTTACCAGTAAAGCAGAACTGCAATAAACAAAAAACTGCTCCACTTCCTGGGGATTCACATAAGGTGAAATTCACTTGACACTGTTTACAGCCAACAAGAACAATGAATTATAAGCATTGTTACATCTCATTTTATAACCAGTTTTTATAATACAGTGGAACTTTGTTAATTGAATAGCTAAAGTTCAAAGGGTTAAATGACTAAAGGCCTGATTATTAAGAACTCGATTTGAACAAACTTGAATCTGCCCTAGCAAGGATTTTATATACAATATATGAACAGATTCTGACAGGGGGATCTGAATAAGATTTTTAAAGAATTCACTCATATTGCATCCAGGGACTTGATTTGAACACATTTAAATCTGAACCCCCCCCACCCCAGGATGCTGTATTACAAATATCAAAAGATTTTGACTTATGGATCTGAGCAAGAAGATTTTTAATGAATTTTCCTCATATTGCACCAAGTTACAATTCTGGCTCTGACAAGGAGCCCAAATATAAATCCAAGGAGGCACTCTCCAATGAATTGTTACAAAACAATTATTTTGGAACAAATCTTGCTAACCTAGGGTGCTCCTTGTTGATTGAAAAAGGGGCTATAACTCTGGAAAAAATGTGTGGAAGAAACTCTCACTATACAGGTATCGTTCCCCCATGATGCCCTATAACAATACCAAATATAATTCAAATCGGGGTAGCAGTGGCTGAGATACAAGGGAAAATGTTGGTACGGATGGACGGGGAGATGGACAAACAGATGGACGAAGGTCTCCAAAAGATACCCCTTCAACTTTTCAAATCGGGGGCATAATAAATTACAGTTCAAAGTACATAAACTGAAAAACTTTTTGATATTATGATGTGAAGGGGCTGGTCCATCCAAAATAGTAATTTCTAACTATATACAAACAAAGTGTTCTCTTTCTATCAATATTTACAAAGCTATTTTTATAATAATTTACAGTTATACCTTGAAAAGTCTTATGTTTTTGTGTCTGTCAGATTTTGTTTTAATAGAAAATAATTTCAGTCACAATTTGAGTAAAAATAAGCTTACCTGGGTGTTTCAAGTTTGCAAAATCCTCTCTGATTTTGTCACACTAAAGCAAATAATGGACATAAACTATGTTTGTTTGTTTTTTACAATAATCTTTAACTTTTCACAGGGATCTTGATAAAAATTTCTGGGACTTGAAGAGTTATATAACTGAATAACAATGTAATTGAAAGCCAATTAATATAGTTTTCAGACAATCTGCAGTGAAAGATATTTGTCATACATGTTTCTGTGTATGATTTAAGATATTAAAGTTCCGGGGGACAATTGTCCTGACTGACAATTCCACTGTTGGGCAGATGTTCTGGTTACATTTTTGAACTATTGATTTCTGTACACACTGCATTGATCTTAATTGATTTTAATACTGTGAAATTGCCAAAAATTGATTTTCTGGTCTCTCAAAACAGGTGAAAAAGTGAGTCTTTGCCACAATTTTGCGGTCTCTCATGACAGGTCCCTTACAGAGTGAAACCAATTGGTACATGGCCACAGTGGTCTTTCAAGACAGGTGGTCTCTCATGACAGTGGTCTCTCAAGACAGGTTTTACTGTATTCAATTAACAGAAATTTGGTTATTTTTCTGAATGCTGGTAATAAAGTGGTAACATCTTGTTAAGAAACAAGATATAATAGATTAAATGCTTATATTTGATGTATGAAGGCCAAATAGGTGAAAACATACAGAATTCGGTGGTTGTCTTGAGCTACTCATTGATAGATTCCAAGACTTTTTATTCAATTAACAGAAGTTTGCTCTATAATCTATAAGCAATTACCAGGTCAAATGTATTGGAGGTATGGTAAATGGTTTGGTGTTCAAAATTATATTCAACCAGTGGGACCACCCATCCAAGGACGGAAAAAAACACTTTCCAGCAGGTAGACCCACCCATGCAAGGATGTAAAAGTACCCCACAGCATAACAAGAGAGATAATCACAGTTGGAATTTCTAGGTGGATGGAATCACAGACTCTTCCAATTTATATAATCCATATAGATAAACAGGATTATTCATTTAAGAATATCCAATTAAGTGGGTTCCACTTGATCTCTAAACTCAAATTTATCAACTACTACATTCAAACCCTGCTTCACTTGCCAGGGAGAGAAACTTGAGTAGGTCTAGAAATGGGGGTCAACTTTATAGACAATATGGGCATTGCAAAGCTTGTGGGAAATTCATGAAATCATAAGGTTACCATTGTGAATAAACTAGAGATTTGTAAATGTAATAAAATGTCATGGTATTTTCAATTATTCATTACAAAGATTCAAGTTTCAGATAGATGAACAGATACACAATGTTAGTGATCAAAATATATAGATATGGTGGCCAAATGTGTAATTTATAGAAATTCAATTTCTGCAATAAAAATATCATACTTATTATTCATTTATTTATGCTATTCTCAGAAACCTGTTTTTTTTTTCTTCCACTATCGTTATTTTCATCCATTCATTTGTTCTTGAATGGGAACAGTGGCTTTGCATACCTTGCTGTGCATTATGTAAAAGTATGGGCAGTGGTGGACTGATACCCTTTGGGGCCTCATAAACTCCAGAACTTTGCTGTAGTTTTTACTTAGCCCTTTGCTCAAAGAAACGGCCTCATCAACCTACATAATTTATAAATTTAGCAGTAGAAAAATATTTTTTTCAAAAAAACATATGTGACCCCATCGTTGGAATGAGCCCATGCAGCTCATTCCAGCGAGGGATCCACATGGTATGGTTTTGTTGTTATTTATTTACTGGGGTTTAACAACACTTTCGACAGCTTGAGTCACCCTGTGTCAGACAGTTTCACAGGTGGAGGAAGCCGGAGTAATCGGAGAGAACCACCAAGCAACTGTCAGGCTCCCCAAACATACTAACTCCACACAATCTGGGTTAGTATTGGCTGAAGACAAGTGCACCATAAAAGTACAGTATGCCTTATTACACAATGCTGTGCCTCCACATTAACAATTAGGATTAAGTGTCTTGCCCAAGGACACAACGCAGTTGTTGCAGGTGGGATTTGAACTGAGGACCTCTCAACTTGCAGCCTGCAGCTGTACCTACTGGGCCACTGTGTTCCCTATGGTTTTATTGAAATTTTTTGAAAAAGAATAAAAAAAAAAAAAAAAAAAAAATTAAAATTAATTTTTATGCTGTGTACATTGGATAAATGGTTAATCCATTACAAGGTGCAGACACAACGACACTAAAAAATACAAGAGTTTCAAAGACTTTTGTTGAGAATTTTGTAAGCACTTTCAAGGACCTTTAAATTATCTCAAATTAATTTCGTCTTAAATGTTTGTATATACACCAGGTAACAATTCGCATACAGGTGTTTTAAATCAACTAGAGCAATTGCTGAGTGAAATCTGTACCCCCAATGCAGTGCTGGACAAAAGCACGGGTTCAGCACCTCTGAAAGAGAACTTGATGGAATCACGAAAACTGTGAGGTAAAACTGATTTGAACAAACTTGGGACTGTCATGTGGGAAGCATATCTAAAACATCTGGTTAAATTTGAGCCATTTCTTTTACAAGATACACAAATTGTATGAATTTCCAGAAAAAAGCAAGTTATCTCCCCTTCCAGGGCCTGAAATTGGGATGGCATACATTCCTGATACACTACAATTTTGTTTTTTATTTTGAAGTAAATAAAGTTTCATGATCCCAAAATAAGCCCAACTATGGACACAGAAGCTTGGCAAGTATAAACATGAATGTATATACATGAAAGATGAAGCCTGCAAAATATCAACACTTTAGCATGGTGACAAACTGCAAGTTATGTATTAATGTCACAAACATTGGGGTTTTTCCAAATCATCTGCCCTTGGGGAGTCCGAAATAAAGCATGGCACTACTACTTGACAGAGTAAGATTTGCTGCAGTATAAATATCCAAGTCACATGAAAACAAAAATGAAAGTGTCAACAATGACACTGTAGCTCAACACTTGACAAACTTGAACTTGGAAAGTCATATTTATTTATTTATTTATTTATTGGTGTTTAAAGTCACACACTTATGAAAAATGGCTAATCGTGACCGTGACAGTTTCACGGGTGGAGGAAGCCGGAGTACCCGGAGAGAACCACCGAGCAACGATGAGCAGCTGTCAGCTCTCCAATATCGTAACTCTGAACTCTGCACCGCAGCACAGGCAGGGTTAGATTGGTTGAAGACATGCGCACCATCGACGTGCAGTATGCCTCAGTACACAGCGTCATCATGCTCCCATGTAGGCAATTGGAGTGAAATGTCTTGCCCAAGGACACAACGCGGTTGCCGCAGGTGGAATTTGAACCGGGGACCTCTCGGCTTGCAGCCTGCATCTCTACCAACTGAGCTACCGCGCCCCCTGGAAAGTCATAAGTGAAATGGCAAAATTGAAGATCATAGGTACCAATGTTATTTGGTGACATTTCAACATAACAGCATTGTGTGTGCACAACGTCTGTAATCCATGCATTATTAAATGTAAACTGTAAGACTGGCTAAGTGCAGTAAGTACAGAGGTTATTGTAAATGGCAACTTTTTCACAGAAATGAATGCTAAACAATAGCTCTTATCTAAAGGTCTCGCCTAATGAGCACATCAAGTTCAAAAACAATCCCCTGATAAATGTGGCCTGTAGGCCATGTCAAAGAAGAATGTTGATGCACAAATGCAATAAATTCAGAGATTGTTCTTAACAGCAACAGTTTTTGATGGAAATGAAAAGAAAATCGATAGCTCCTGTCTTTGTAATCTGCATAAGCATACAAAGTTTCAAAACAACCTGATAATGAATGCTCCCTCTGAGGCATGCCAAAGGAAGATGTTAATGCACAAATGCACTAAGTTTGAAGGGCATTGCTTGTGGCAATGTTTTTTTTCTCTTTTTTATGGAAATTCACAAATATACCCTGCAGAGTGCGAAAGGGATAAGTTGCTGCATAAATGCAGAAAGTTCAAAGGCTGGTGATAATGACAATAATTTTTTATGGAAATGAAAAAAAATCAATAGCTCACATCTAGAGGTCACCCTGAACACATGTACCAAGTTTCAAAGTGATCCGATCATAAATGTGCCCTGAAGGGTTTGCCAAAGGAAAATATTGAAGTCTGACTAAACTAAGTTCAAAAGTCGTTGCCAGCGGCAACATGTTTTGGCAGAAATGGAAGAAAATCATTAACTCCCATATAGATATTACCCCACACAAGCACACCAAGTTTCCAAGCAATCCAATCATAAATGTGCCCTGCAGGGTGTGTCAAAGGGAAATATTGATGCATAACTGCACAAAGTTTATCGAAGGTCATTGCCATTGGCAACATTTTTTGACAGAAATTGAAGAAAATCAATAGCTCCCATCCAGAGGTAACCCCAAACAAGCATACCAAGTTTCAAACCATTCTGATCATAAATGTGCCCTGCCAAAGGAATATACTGAGGCCTGAATAAACTATGTTCAAAGGTCGTTGCCGGCGGCAACATTTTTAGACAGGAATGGATGAAAATCGATATCTCCCATCTAGAGGGCACCCCAAACAAGCATGCCAGGTTTCAAAAAACAATTTGATCATAAATGTGCCCTGTAGGGTGTGCCAAAGGAATATACTGAGGCCTGACTAAAGTTCTCAGAACATTGCCAGTGGCAACATTTTTTTTGACGGAAATGGAAGAAAATCGATAGCTCCCATCTAGAGCTCACCCCAAACAAGCATACCAAGTTTCAAAGTGATCTGGTCATCAAAAATGTGCGCTGCAGGGTGTGCCAAAGGGAAATACTGATGCATAACTGCACTAAGTTCATCGAAGGTCATTGCCAGCGGCAACATTTCTTGGCAGATAAGAAAATCAATAGCTCCCATCTAGAGGTAACCCCAAACAAGCATACCAATGATAATTTCTGTGCAGTTGTCCTTTAGATTTTTTATTTATTTTTTTAAATTAGGGTATGTGCAGGTGCAGCTTGTCACAATGATTCCTGATACCAAATTTTATTGAAAGTCATCCATTCACTGGTAAGATATTTCTGTGGATGGACGGACAGATGCATGTAAATACAAATTACTACAACAGTCAATTGATCTGTGTTGTTGTATTCCGTCGAGTTGACGAGATCAGATTGGCCAGATCAAACGAGACACCAATTACTACAACATTCAACTGATCTGTGTTGTTGTATTCCGCCGAGCTGAGCAGTTGTCTCGTTTAATCTGGCCAATCTCATCTCGTCAACTTGACGGAATACAACAACACAGATCAATTGACTGTTGTAGTAAATTGTTTATTATATGATCTCAACACCTGGAAAATCAAATACAACAAGAATTATATTAGCCAAATAACCATTAACAATTTATGGAATTGGGGAATACCAAACGCGTAGTAACATCAAATGTTCATGTCCAACATGAAACTTGAAAGTCAAAACTATGGAGGCAAGACTTGAATTTCTATCGGAATCACTTCTGATAACACAGATTCTCCTACGTTTTGTTGGATTCACATCTTGAAAATAGTTAATTGTTATTTTGCAATTGTTCAGCATGGCACTTTCAAATAATCCTCAATTGGAATATTTGCCAACAGAGTTTAATGAGGAGACACTCGTGTTTATGTTCTGTGCTTGCAAATCTATATTTGTCACTTGGCAATGGGCAGATGCAATATCAACAAAAAATTGAGTATGTTCGATTCGCTATAATATTGTACCAGATTCTCATTTCTCTTTCAATCGCATGTCGTGAAACGTGCAAACTGCACAATTGTTTTTATTGAGTTCTGTAACTGGTCATAGATAAGCATTGTTTTTGCATACAGTATTAATAAACGACTCAAGATCGAACGCATGCATTACAGAATTCCTTGATGTATTTGTGGAATTTACCGATTTATTTATAGGTCACTGGTAGAAATAATCCATTCACGTGCGCCTCGTTTGACACAGGCATGATAACTATTTGGAAAACTTGACACTCTTGTTTTCTGGAGAGCTGGATTTGATGGGCAAACTACAGTGGTATTGAGGGGCTATTTGTGGTAGTCATATAATAATTCAGTATACCACTCCCCCCATTCTCTTTGAGAGTGGGGGTATAATAATTAATAGAATCTCATAGCTATTCAGTTTTAGGTATAACGGTTTTAAACATTTTCCCATAGACAATCACAATGTCTATGTAAATGAAAGTGTCAATGACACTGTAGCTTAACTTGTCTGTGTGTTGTGTTTGATGAAAAGGATAATGTTCAATGTTTATGAAAGGATTATGAAATAAGACAAGAATTGTGATAATTGGGAATATGTTAATTTCTGTTCCCTGTAAGCTATGTTAATAACAATAATATGAGGTGAAGACTGTACTAAAGAACTGAGGGGTGGGATAATGTGGTCTTCACAGTTAATGTATGTGGCCCTCACAGTTAATGTATGTCAACGAAAGTTACCAAGTTACAGTGAAATGATTGCAAAACGAGTCATCCTATTAAGTTACAATGAAATCCCTTCATAAATATGGCCTGTAGACTGTGCTAAAGGTTTTCGGGCTTCAGGCCTGTGTAGCCATCACAGTTGACCGATTGAAACTACAAGTGCACATCCAGGCGGGGGATCAATATACAGCCATCTATGAAGAAATTGCACTTGCAAAGAAATTTTTAGTTGAACAAAAGGTCAATAAATCCTTCAAAAATAATTGTACATTCCTGGCTTACGACCCATTAAAGTTGAATATATTGTTTTCAAGTTATTGCGTGGAGAATCAAAAGTCACCAAAACTCCCAGATGGTTGTCATGGCGGCCATATTGGACATGACAGAATGCTGGTTATCGAAAGGAACCATCCTCTAGTCATGACTAATCAACCATAAAAACAGTATCTGTTGAATGTATTGTTTTCAAGTTATAGCATGGACAAATAAAAGTTAATGGACGGATGGATGGACAGACAGACGGATGGACGGATGGACATTGCTGTTGGTTATTAAAAGGAACCATCCTCTAGTCATGACTAATCAACCATAAAAAAACAGTATGTGTTGGATGTATTGTTTTCAAGTTATCACGTGGGCAAACAAAATTTAACGGACGGATGGGCGTTCTAAACAACTGGTACTTATGTGGCTATTTTTATGGGACTACAATAAAATGCATGTCCATTATATTAAAACAAGTGATTTTTAGGAAAATTTTTGGGGTGGTAACAAACCCTGACTCTATCCTTTACTGACCCTAACCCTACCCCCCCCCCCCCCCCTGCCCCCAATTCTAAACCCCACCCTAGACTGATGAAAATTCATTATTTGCCTAGTCTATTTTAACGAAAATGTATGTCCATTGTATTTTTGGGTGAAAAATTTTTGGGATGGTAGCAAACCCTAATCCTACCCTTTACTGACCCTAACCCCACCCCACCCCAAACTATAAACCCCACCCCAACTCTAAACCCCACCCTAGAATAATGACATTTAACTATGTGACTAGTCACATAAACTGCGGTAGTCACCTAAACCCCATTTGTACCAACAAATAGCCACCTAAACCCCATATGTCTGCCCGGACAGACAGACAAATGGATGGACAGACGGACAATGATGCTGGTTATTGAAAGGAACCATCCTCTAGTCATGACTAATCAACCATAAAAAAAACAGTATCTGTTGGATTATCAAATGGACAATCAAAAGTCCCTAAAAATCCAAGATGGCTGCCATGGTGGCCATCTTGGATATGCCAGAATGCTAGTTATTGAAAGGAACCATCCTCTAGTCATGATTAATCAACCATAAAAAGCAGCATCTGTTTGTTGGAGCTAAAGTTTTCAAGTTATCGCGTGGACAATCAAAAGTCCCTGAAAATCCAAGATGGCTGCTGTGGTGACCATATTGGATATGCCAGAATGCTGGTTATCGAAAGAAACCATCCTCTAGACATGACTAATCAACCATAAAAAATAGTATCTTAGTTTTCAAGTTATCGCGTGGACAATCAAAAGTCCCTGAAAATCCAAGATGGCTGCCATGGTGGCCATATTGGATATGTCAGAATGCTGGTTATCGAAAGGAACCATCCTCTAGTCATGAATAAACAAGCATAAAAAAATAGTATCTGTTGGATGTTTTGTTTTCAAGTTATTGCGTGGACAAACAAAAGCTAAAGGACGGACGAATAGACGGACATTGCCATGCCATAATATGGCCCGCTCATATGAGCAGCCGTATAAAAAGGGGACGTCCTCATCTCGATATTATACCGAGTCATTCTACCAAGTTACAATGAAATCCCTTCACAAATACCGCCTGTAGTCTGTACTCAAAGTTTTTCGGGTATTGGGCTCAGGCAGCCATCATGGTTGAATGATCGCGACCAAATGGGGACGTTCTCATCTGGGCATTATCTGGAGTGATCCTACGAAGTTACAATGAAATCTCTTCATAAATATGACCTGTAGACTGTGCTAAAGGGTTTAGGGCTTCGGGCCCCTGTAGCCATCACAGTTGACCAATCGCGTCCAAAAGGGGATGTTCTCATCTAGACATTATATGAAGTCAACCTACCAAGTTACAATGAATTCCCTCCATAAATATGACCTGTAGACTGTGCTAACGGTTTTCGGGTTTTGGACTCAGGCAGTCATCACGGTTGACAGATCGCGACCAAATGGGGAAGTTCTCATCTAGACATCATACAGAGTCATCCTACCAAGTTACAATGAAATCCCTCCACATTAAATATGACCTGTAGACTGTGCTAAAAGTTTTGGGTTTCGGGCTTGGGCAGCTATCACGGTTGACAGATCATGACCAAAAGGGGACATTCTCATCCGGACATTATACAGAGGCATCCTACCAAATTACAATGACATCCCTTCATAAATACGACCTGTAAACTGTGCTAATGGTTTTTAGGTTTTGGGCTTGGGCAGCCATACCGGTTGACCGAACGTGACCAAAAGGGGACGTCCTCATCTAGGCATGACCCCAAACCTGCATATGAAATTTCGTGACGATGAGACAAGAACTACAGGGTGTAGCTTGTGCTAAAGGAAAATGTGAACAGACTCACAGACTAACAGACTTCCAAATGCGTGATGGCAATAGCTTATCTTGACTTTGTCAAGTTAAGTTAAAAATAGGATAAGTACAGCCCCTCAAAAAACGAATTCTGTTCAGAAAATTATGGGTCCCCCAAAAATATTAAATACAGTGGAACCGACTTAACTGGATATCTCTTAACTGAATAACCCTGTTAGTTGAATATAATTTCCCAGCACAAAACCATTTACCATACATCCAGTAGAAATTTGACCTGTTAATTGAATATAGGTTATAGAGTAAACTTCTGTTAATTGAATAAAAAATCTTGTAACCTGTCGAGAAATTACTCTGCCTCTCCCCAGTTTTCATTTGTTAAAAGACCTATTTGGCCTCAGTACATCCAATACAGGCATTTAATCTATTAATCTTGTTTGACAGAGCTCATGGAGCTCTGTCAAACAAGATATAATAGAATAAATACTAAGTTTATCTCTAGAATACAGGAAAGTGACACAATCTCTTTTAATTGAATACTCCTGTTAATTGAATAATTTTCATTGGCAAAGTGACTATTCAATTAATAGGGTTCAACTGTACTGGTGTAACAGTTATTTCCTTGGTATATCCGTTCCTGGGGGATAATCTAGATTATCATCCATCACCTGGAATTTTTTCCTAGTTTCAGTTAAGTTCACTTTTCTCTTTCGAACTGACATACAGTCCAATGGTAGTGCTGGAAGAGTAACAATCATCTCCAGGAAGTCTGTTCAAGAGTAGGGTAAGATATCCTGACCTACATATCATCCCCTACCCTGACCAACTTGTTAAAATGGCAGTTTGGCAAGATCTGCAGGTTACAAAATTCTTTCCCATGCCTTGTAGGAATTGAATGAATGAACTGAATCCTTTGTGGGTTTCCTCAGAGGTGAAACATCTATGGGGTGATAACAATCTTTAACCCTTTAACCAATGCAGATGAAAAAAATTCAAATTGGGGAAGGTATGCTGGCTGGGGGAAAGATATCGTGAGACACTAGTCCAAATCATGAATTCTACAGAAAATTTCCATCTGAAACACACAAATGCTCACAATAAAAAAGCTTAAAAGTCAAGCCTGTTGAAACCTGTTCAGTTGTGCCAATGTGACTTATCAGCTAGTGATTACTGGTAAAGATCAAAATATTTCTTACTTGCATCGAAGTGAACATTTTGGTTACATTCTGCATGCAATTGAGTCACGCCTTCAGCCTTTGACCCATTATCCCATTGACCAATTAAATCTTCATCTGCAGTGATAAACCTTTATCTGCTGTGATAAACCATAATACAACTACATTATGCAATAATCACATCCCAGGCACTTCAACTGAAGCCCCTCGAGTCGCTTCTGATAAAAATTAACCCTTTTATATTAACTCTTGCGAGACCCAGCACGATTCTGATGACCTGCACATAAAATAGCAGGGAAGAAAATTATGGAACACACATCTGGTCACAAAAGGAAGAAAAAGAATCTTTCCTACAACTTCTGGTTACAATAAAAAGGGAGACAACTTGTTCCACCACTTCCGGGGCAAACAAAAGTAAAAAGTCCTGCCCCCTCCCATGGGTTCACCTGACCCAGGTAGTGCAGCTGCCCAATAGCTGCATTGATTTCCTATCTGCAAAATGACCTGGTCATACCCTCAAATGACTGAGTCATGACACCCTCTTGCGAGGGGATAAAAAGGGAGCAAGCATCAATGGCTCAGTAAAGCTTGACTTGGCAACTCAATAACCTTTCAACTTGGGCTAACCTCCATAATTATATATAAAATTTTATGAAATACACAAATGGTTTACAGTATCTAAATTTTAAGACACCCACTTCATCAATCATACCCTATCTCCCCTATGCTTCCTTACATTCTAAGACTGCATCACTTCCAAAGGCAGCTGTTTAAGCCAATCAGAGCTCACAGATTTGTTTATATTGTTATGAACTTATTAAATTAAACTGATTCAAGTTTGCTAAACAATTCTGAAATAGGACAGGAAATGAAACTCATTTGAGCCCTACCTAATCTATATAACCAAATGATTTTATGACTCCACACCTTTAGGAAGTGTTTTACTTAAAATGGTTGTTTATAAAGCTAGAAAGATTAAAATTTCACTATACAGAATTAACTGGCTGTATTTACCTTATAATAAAAGTATTAACAAGTCAAAATAATAACCTGCAACAAACTATTTATTGTTGATAAAACAAAATTCATCAACATGAAATAAGTATAAAATGTTTTCCCAGAGAGATATTTGCAGATTGGAACTGAAAAGTACACTTGTTAATAGTTTATGTTAAATATAAACTTTATATTCACAATACATTTATCACAGATTGCAGTCATGATACACAAAATTACAAATGCAATAACAAAACATTTTAATCTCATCTGATAACATTACTTACACAATATACAGATACTGATTTCAATATGTTAACTCTTAACCAGCTGAGTAATTTTAATACATTTTAATCAAATATAGTCATGGCTGTTGTGAAGCAGCCATGACTATATTTGATGAAAAAATCATGAATATTTAACACTGGAAATTACAGGGGAAAAAGTTTATAAAACTTACAGGGGGAAATTGGGTTAAATGTCCTCAAATTTAACTTATTTTAATAGCATGAGATTTCCTCTCCTTGGCAGGAATATCCACCAGCAGCATGCAATGAATTAACCCTTTAGGCTACACCAATTTAATGCATTATTTTTTTACCTGCTTTAAGTGGCAAGGTCAACCTGATGGGACTCAAGTACCTGTAATTTCACGCATCAAGTTTAATTATTGAGGATTAAAGTTACTTTAAGCATTAAGCATATAAGGCTTCAATATGACTAAAGCTCAAGTATAAAGTTTTAGGAATCATACAATTTCTGCCAGTTGTGATAGGACTCTCATCCCAGCCTCTGGTTACCATGTCCTACTTTACCAGAAAATCATAACTTATCTATGGCAATAAACTATTACTGCTTCACTTTCTGGGCTTCCAACAAGGTCTCTCTTTACACTTGCAGTAGGAGATAATTATAGATTTTTGCTATGTTCTGACTGTGTACAGACTGTGACTTTGCAGTTGTTTCAAGTCTTGGCTGCTTGCATTGGCAGTGAAATCTTTCATAGAAACCAACTACCAAGGTAAAGTACTTTGAATGCATCTTGCAAGCTTACCCAGTGAGTGCATATTAGATCGCCTGTGTTGCTGCAGTAAAAACTGATCAAAGTTGGAATTCAGCAATTAACTGGTTCAGTGCTAAATTATTTTAAAAAAAGGTGATTTGAAACATGGTTATTGTTTCAAAGATACTAAGCTACCAGTAAGAGTAGCCTTCATTTAGCAAGACTTCTCCTGTAATTGTTTAGTTATAATTTATTGGAGAGTGCCAAAAGGCACTCTCCAATAAATTGTAACCAAACAATTTCATATCAACTTTTTTTCTACTAATGCTGAGCAAACAACAAGCTAATGCATCCAGAGAAAGCCCCTAAAGTGACTTCTAATAGAGCCATGATAGTGACTTCTAGCACTCAACCAGTTAAGGGTTAACATGATGTAATTAAGGGAAACATTACTGGAAGGGGCTCGGAGAGTCTTTTCCAATGGTGTTTAACCTAACAACATTTTATCAGCAATAATAAAGATCCACAACTTTTCTGCTTCTAATCTTCAATAGATCATTTTACTGAAACAGTAGAAAACAAAAGCAACGCAAAGCATGGCATATGTCCCCAATGGTGTCATAAAAGGGAAGGTAAGTAAGAAAACAAAAAGAAGCTTTTGCTAGACATCAATAATGCATACAAAAAAAAATAAAATTGATTTTAGTCAGCAATAGTTAGTTATTGGATGGAAGACAAATTCAATATGACCACCATGGCAGCCATATTGAATTAGCTAGATGATCCAAAATTAAAAGAAAGCTTCCTCTAGACACCAATAATGCATAACCAAAAATTGAAATTGATTTGAGTCAGTATTCATTAGTTATTGGATGGAAACCAAATTCAATTTGGCAACTATGGAAGCCATAATGAATTGGCCACTGGCGACCGTCTTGGTTCAGCTGACTGATCCAAAATCAAAAGGAAGCTTCCTCTATGCACCAACAATGCATAATTGAACAAGATCAGTCTTGCAGAACTTTAGTTATAGAGCAGAAACCAATTTCAAGTGTATTTAACATTGGAGGTCACTGTGACCTTGACTTTTGGCACATCATAGTCAAAATAAATAGGCTTCTTCCACTCATCATACCTAACCCACATATGAAGTTTGGTAAAGTTTCGGGTGGTAGAACTTTAGTTATTTCACGGAATGCAGCGGAAACCTGCTTCAAGTACATTTAAATGTTGGGCGTCACAAAGACCTTGTACTTTGGCCATCACCATCAAAATAAAGAGGGTTCTACCTCACACCATACCTAGCCGCCATACTAAGTTTTATCAAGATCAGTCTTGCAGAACTTTAGTTAGCGAGTGGAAACCAATTTCAAGTGTATTTAACATTGGAGGTCACTGTGACCTTGACTTTTGGCACATCATAGTTAAAATAAATAGGCTTCTTCCACTCATCATACCTAACCCACACATGAAGTTTGGTAAAGATTCAGTTGGAAGAACTTTACTTAATTGACGGAATGCAGCGGAAATCTGTTTCAAGTACATTTAATGTTGAGGGTCACAGTGACCTTGTCCTTTGGCACATCAAGATCAAAATGAATAGGGTTTTACTCACACCATACCTAACCTCCATACAAACTTTAGTTATAGAGCGGAAACCAATTTCAAGTGTATTTAACATTGGAGGTCAATGTGATCTTGACCTTTGACACATCATGGTCAACATAGATAGGCTTCTTCCATTTAGCATACCTAACCCACACATGGAGTTTGGTAAAGATCTGGTTGGTAGAACTTTAGTTAATTGACAGAATGCAAAAAATTAACAAACAGATGACGACAGACAATGGACACCAGACATGCTGATAACATAATGCCACCTCCTCAAAGAGGTTGAGGTATAAAAAGTTGTTTGTAAACCAGGCTTACCAAAAAGAAAAAGCAGACGTAAAAAATAATTTACAGATCATTTAAAGTTTGCTGACTGAAGAAATTTAAAAACAGAAGAAAGTAAATATTTCATCAGCATTTAGCCAATGAATCAGTCAGCTCCATCCATCATTTTTTATACAAATTTTCTATTTTTCACATTTTGCTTCCAAATCATAGTTACTGCACTCATCATTTTCCCAAATGGTCTCAGAAAAAGGCTGTCTGTTATTGTTTTCCGAAATACTATTAGAAAAAGCCAAGTCAAATATAGAGATATAAAAAAATCATAATCTAATATTTTGTCTGTGGTTCTCGTTTTAAGAGAGATTCACATGCTCGAAATTAATTGCACATCTGCAATATCAAGCAATTATCCTACCAAGAGTGTGCTCTCACTGAAGCTGACATGGGAAGTTTTTTAGAACCAACATTCCTGAGGTTCAAGCCTGGAACTGTGGCACCCATCACCTAGTTCTGAATGTTTCTACCACCGTATCAACTGAGCTAATAATGCACAACCCCCAGAAAAGTTGAAATTATGTTGGCCAGTATTTTGGTTAGCATTCAGAACCTGCCCCTTGTCCAATTTGCAAAAACTAGCAATTTTTAAATATTGTTATGTGGCAGTTGTCTACAAAGTTCCTGTTTAATTCTGACTTAAAGCATACATTATGTTTTTCAACATGCCAAACAACCAAAACAGATTACTGTTATATTGGTCTTTAGTTCCAGTTTTAACACAGAAATTGGAAATCTAAAATTATTTTCTTTATTTATTATAACTACCACTGGGCCAGACCAACTAGCTAGCTCAATTCCAAGAATCATGCCAAACACCTGATTTTTAACACCCTCCCCACCCCACCTCCAAAAATAATGAGAAATAAAAAACCTACAGCCCTGTACGATACTCTGTAGAGTGACTACTGCACATGCCTTTGGAAGTGGAATTGGTCCAATGATGATGATAAAAAAGCGGTTGAAGCCGAACTTTGGAGCTGCTTCGGAACAGTTTCTGGAAATAATGCTCAACAAAATGCATAGCTTCGGTATGTTGAGACATTAATGAAGGTCCAGCTTATTCATACACCAACTCAACAGAAGATGAGTGGGATAACTGATGGTAGTAGTCATGGTCTTCTGAATTCTGGTCTGACTGAGAGTTCAAACATGAGACGTATGACTGAGAGGAAGAAGTGAGATATTGACCAGGCGACTTCTCTCTTGCTTTGAATGCTTGTGCCAGCAAATCAAAACCTGGTGTAAAAGGCTTTTCCGGATTCAGAATCTTACCTCATCTGACCTCAATGGCATTTGAAGGGTGACCATGACAGAGAGACAGGGTGTCGGCATTTTCACCTATAATGCGTAGCCTCTGACAAGCCAGATTGACATGAAAAATGTGCTTCATCCTGAGAAGAATGTTTTCCTCCATGTTGATGATGATAGCTTGAAGATCTGTGACTTCCAGCATTGGAGTGGTGGCTCGAAGAACATCTATGATGAGGCTAGTGCATCGATGAGGAAAAGGAACAATAGAATGGGTCTCCACCAGAGGTCTAGATGATTCAGATGCAAGGTGCTTTGGGCAAATTGTTGTGGAGAGGCACTTGACGACAGGTGCTTGTTCAAGCTATGACTCCCCGTTGGGCTATTTGTCTCTACCATTCTGTATATTGGCATAAAGGATGACTGCCCTTGTGAGCTGGCATCACTACCACTGTGTTGCCTAGTATCCTAACAGCGGTTTTATTTTTATACACCTTCGATGTCAGTTTGCCTTTCCTGTCTCCATGAAAGTATTTCTTCACACCTGCAGAACTGTAGAACTTCTGATGTCATTGACTTCTGGAAAGAAGAATCTTGTTTTCTTTTAAAATAGAAGATTTGTGTGCAGAAAAACTAGGTGAAAACCTACACACGGTAGGTTCAGAGCCATTACTTGATGATTGAACCTCTTTCTAGTGGCTAGAACTCCATTTTGTACAAACAGTTCAAGTATTTTCTGGCTTATAACCAGAGAAGGAAAGGCAAAATATGTGATTATTAAGGCCTGACTTCCACTTGAAGCAAGCTTTGCAATATACTTGCATAATTCCATTTTTTTTGGTTGCACGAAATTAAGAGACAAGAATATTGAAGAAAAAACTACAAAATGATGACTCAAATTAGAAAAGACCCATAAACTCTTGTTCCCCTAATGCTAATGAAAGCAAAAAATTCCAAAAAATATTTAAAGACACTGACACAAAGTCCCAACAATTTTTGGCTATTGCCTGAGATGCTGATCATAGCCTAAATATTATGACCTGTACACTATATAACATTAAAGCATAATAAAATATATTTATAATGGCCAGAGTAGTCATAATCAAGACATACAAACGTTTATAAAATGTTTCAGAACATGCATATAAATGCCAGTAAACTGCCAGAATAGAGAACCGGAAGTTCAGCTAAATGCAAACAAAGATACTGGTGAAAGGTATTGATAGGCCTGATGACCTGACAAGGCCCAGAACAAGGGCTACGCAAAGTGTGGGCCACTGTCCTCGGCCTGTAGGCATGTTCAAAGTAGCCTTAAAGGTATTGTTTGACAGAAAAGTTTTCCAAGTCGAAAGTGTGAAAAAGGCCATAACTCTGGGAAAATTATTGGACGGAACCCGTTCCTTGTGCATATCCATTCCCCCATGAGAGTCTATCAGCACTCCAAAGGAGATCCAAATCCAACTGATGGCTTTGAAATTACAATGCAAAATAATTGTACACCCAGATGGATGGAGGGCTTCAGTAGATATCCCCAAATCCTCCTTTGGAGGTTGGGGATATAAGGCATTTCATGAACATATATAATCAAAATACCTTATTAAAGGTCAATGCCTAATGACATTCAGGTAACAGAGGGGCAATATTTTTTTCCAGTAAAGGTCACAACTAAGTAAACAACATGAGGCAGCCTACAGAAAGGAAGTATAAAAACACATGAGTGAATAATGCCTTCTGTATACATTATCAATATAATCAAGAATAAATCAAAGTTCAAGCTATAATTGTATGTTACAATCTATAATCACACATTTTCACAATAAAATTATTGAAAACGTGCTTAATTTTAGCAATACTGACTGTCCCAACAGAGCCGGAGGGTACCGGAACTAATATTCCATGACAGCAAATAGAAGTTGAATCAGCTGGGACAGGGCCTAAAACAGGGGGTATCCAAGAACTGGTATCCTTGTGTTGCTATTTCTAAAACAAAAACGGAAAAATAATTTTTGTAAAGTAATATGAATGACAAAACATTAGAAATAATAAGGGGAAACAGGAAAGGGAAGGAAACATTGAACAGACATACTATTCATAATTATGTATGAATAGTTATACACCAGGGAAAAACTCAAATGAGGGTGACACAATAAGCTACAAAATTTTTCTAGGTTATTTTTTTTACAAAAAGCACTGTCTTGATGTACTCCTCTTCTTTCTGCCATCCTTCCTAAGATTGTTGTTGAACTTCTACAAAATCATCCCTGTTGATCCAGTATCTGAGTCTCCATAAGTTTGAAATTTTTGGAGCAGGTGTAACAATAAACTATAACTATAAACAGAAATGCTAAAAAAAGAACAGCGTTAGGCAGGACAGGACAGCACTTCCTGGAAGCAAGTGCAGAAGTCAATCTATGGAATACCTTATACAGGACTCTATTTTTTGTTATTTGACTTGAGTTTGAGAAGGTTTTTTTTTTGTTTTTTGTGTGTGGGGTGGGAGGGGTGTAAAAATTAAGTATTTGGCCTGATTCTTCGAATTGAACTACCTAGCTAGTCTGGGCCAGTGGAAATGGTTATAAATATCTAAATTAATGGGAGATCTGTGAGGAAATGATTATATATTTCAGTCAACCAATTCACTCGTCAAGACAGAAAAACAAAAGTTTTGTGGATTGCGAAAGTCTTGTGAATAAATATATTACTTTTTATCTTCAGATGTGGAAGAATTTTGCAGCCATCCAAATAGAGTAGGCACTAAGGCTCTACTGATATATCCCATGAGTTGAAGCAAGAATGAGCTACACATCAAATTGCTGAAACTGACAGTTTGTGTGAGGAAAAGGTTTCTATCCAAAGAATGTTTATTGCTCAAGTGCCTGATTAACCCTTAAGGGCTTAGAGATTTTTCTACTTTCTTTTCTACACTTTGACAGTATATATCCTGTGGCCTTGCAGTTGTTTCCAGGAAAGTCTTGGCTGCCTATATAAGCAGCAAAGACATGCCTAGAATCAACTGCCGAGATACCTGGAATGTAAAATGAAAGTTTACCTAAAGACTTCATATTGGAACACCTGTTTTGTTGCAGTAAAAGTGATGAAAGTTGGAAATAGGCCTTTAAGGGTTAAGTCTAGTGAACAAAATTTGTTCATGTGGATTTTTGTTACAATTTATTGGACCATGCCTATAACTGTTACAACTCAAGTTTATAAAACAGCCAGCTTCTGAATGAATATCAAGAACATGCACAGAATATTAAGCCTCTTAATAGCTGTATCAGCACTTTTCAGCATAGCAAATGGCCTGAATAATTATTTCACAATCTCTACCTGCGGTTTCATAGTGTTTTGAAATAAAATCTTAGCTGCCTACATAGGTGGCCAAGACTTGACTTAAAACCACTTCTAGAGTACTTTTCAAGTTAACCCACAAATTAAAACAAAGTTTGTTGATTTTGACACCAGTTTTGAGGTAGAAAGAATGACTAAAATCAAAATTAGGCTTCAAAGGGTTAAACTTGTGGATTTTTTAGCACACTGACTAAAATATATGAATATTCCAAATGATGAATAAGTTTTAATGACAACATCAGTGTTCAATCAAAAGGGTTTTGCCCAATACCATGACAGTTAGCTTTATTTTTTATCTTAAGTTTTGTTCACACTCTGCTTTTAGTACATTACCCTGGCCATATTGGGTACATCATTTCTATCTAAACAACCCAACACATGTTTTATTATCTGTAAATTTAGCCACTTTAACAGGAGATTAAATATTAATTTCTTCCACTGAATAAAAATCAAATTCTCCAACTCATTATCCTGTGATCAGCTAAGCAGACAAACTTCAGTGATTGCACATGACTCATGGGTTCTCCACAATCTGTCAAACATAATGAATACTGGATGAGCACACTGGGAGTGAAGCCAGGTAATTTTTTGTTCAGCCAGGGATGAATTGACGACCTCCCGTCAGTTACAGGAGGACATGAAAATTTAATCTCTGTGTCCATTCAACCATGAGTCAATAACTGACAATCATTCATGATTTTATGCTAGCTGTGCAGTTTTGTAACATGTTTATCAATAAAATAAATACAAAGCTTAACCCATTCACTGCAGTCACAATATCTATCTGCAAATTTTTTTTTTTAAAAAAAGCTTGATTTGAGACCTCTAAAACAAAACTCTTTTTTTTTCCTCAGGCAATTTTCAATGAATTTTTTAACCCAACTGAAAACATTTTTCCCTCTTAATCCTTAAAGGCCTAGATATTTTGATACATTTTTGCTACACTTTTGGACATTCTACAACCAGTGGCCATGCAAATGTTTCTGGGCAAGTCTTGGCTGCCTATATAGGCAGCCAAGACATGACTAGAAACAACTGGATTAGTGCTTAGAATGTAACTGGTGAGATTACTGATCATATTACTACACATCCAAGTTTCAAAGAATTGACTTTTGCCAGTGTAGCTGTTTACTGAATAAAACCCTGTGGCTATGTAGGTAGAGATGCAGGCTGCAAGTCGAGAGGTTCTTGGTTCAAATCCCACCTGTGGCAACCATGTTGTGTCCATGGGGAAGACACTTAATCCCATTTGCCCATGTGGTATTCTATAAGGCATACTGCACATCAACAGTGCAATTGACTTTATACCAATCCTAACCCTGCTTGCGTGGAGTTAGAACAGTGGGGAGTCTGACAGTTGCTCGCCATTGTCCGGTTGTTCTCTCTGGCTTTCTCCACCTGTAAAACTGTCTGACACAAGGTGACCCTGTTTATTGAAAGTGTTGTTAAACCCCAATAAATAAATACTGATTAAAAATAAAACTAGAATTCATTTGCAGAATTTTAATGACAAGAAAGTTTGTTTTTTACAGAATTTTAACCCTTGAAAGCCTATTTACGAATTTTCCGACCTCAGAACAGATGCCATCATGAGGCAGTCTTGCTGAAAATAGACAAATTACCTGTGCAGTGGTTTCTAGTAAAGTCTTGGCTGCCTGTTAAGGCAGCCAAGACTTAACTAGAAATCACTGCTTAGCCATTAGACGTATAGAGACTGTGGAATGGTGGGAATTCAAGACACCTGTCCAGGTCCCTAAGGATTAATGGTGAGGAAGGTGCCCTGAAAAATAAGAATTTTTTTTCTAATAGCCTAAATCATAGGCAAAGGAGCTACCCTTTATCTAACAATATCCAGGAAATATAACCATTATCTATTTCAAAATGGCTATATAAGAGCTACAGATAGGGTTTGGATATGAAGGGTATTTACCCCTCGATCTTTGTTGTAATGTATATTTTACTTCTTGAAACCTTTTTCAAAATATATGTAAGAATTATCATTAGGTAATTTATGTATTGCAGTTTAGTTAAGTGATGACAAATTAGCTGTTTTCAACACAAGTGCTTGACACAAGTTGAAAAGTTGACAAATGATATTTCATAAAATGTTTTATCTATATATTTTGTACTTTTGCCATGGCATTAAAAAGTGACATGTAGGGTTTTAATATCCACATACCAAGAAAACTTATTTTACCAAATGTCATTTTTATCGACTTCTTTTTTTTTGTGTCGAGCCCCTCTGATTACAAAAGTGGATGCATTTCTTCTGGAAACAATATCATTTTCATGCATATGGTAGATTATCAAACCAGTTTTCTGAAATTAAACATGTATTTACATGCCCCGATTATTTTTCAGAGTTTTTGCCAATAATCAATACATTTTAACAGGTAGAGGACTGGATTATTTTTGGCGATCAGGATTTGTTTAACAATTTATTGAAGAATATATACTGCACTCTTCACCAAACTTTATTTTTACTAAAGCCCAAATATGGGCTTCTAGTGCTAAACAGATAGTTATCTGTACACATCTTTATCTGGAGAAATGATAGAAGGCTATTTATTCTTTTAACCCTATGCACACCGATGTTAAAATATGAGAATTACAAGCAGAACATTTTTTCCATAATGCGACTAGGAATTCAACCAATTCTATCTTGTCAGACAGAGCTCAATGAGCTGCACTGTCAAACAAGACTGAACTGGAGTAATTCCTTGTTCCATTACGGAAAACATTTGCAGATTGAATGAAAGTGTCAATGACACTGTAGCTTAACTTGTGTGTTGTGTTTGATGAAAAGGATAATGTTCAATGTTTATGAAAGGATTATGAAATAAGACAAGAATTATGATAATTGGGAATATGTTCATTTCTGTTCCCTGTGTGCTATGTTTATGATAAAAATAATATGAGGTGTACACTGTACTAAAGAGCTGAGGGGTGGGTTAATATGACCTCACAGTTAATGTATGTGGTCCTCACAGTTAATGTATGTCAACGAAAGTTACCAAGTTACAGTGAAATTATCCCAAAACGAGTCATCCTATCAAGTTACATTAAAATCCCCTCATAAATATGGCCTATAGACTGTGCTAAAGGTTTTCGGGCTACGGGCCCCTGTAGCCGTCAGTTTCCCAATTGCGTCCAAAGGGGACGTTCTCATCTAGACATTATATGAAGTCAATCTACCAAGTTACAATGAAATCCCTTAATAAATATGACCTGTAGACTGTGCTAAAGGTTTTTGGGCTTTGGGCTCTGGCAGCCATCATGGTTGAATGATCGCAACCAAAAGGGGACATTCTCATCTGGACACTATTTGGAGTCATCCTACCAAGCTACAATGAAATCCCTTCATAATTATGACCTGTAGACTGTTCTAAAGGTTTTCGGGCTTTGGACCCCTGAAGCCGTCACAGTTGCCCAATCGTGTCCAAAAGGGGACGTTCTCATCTAGACATTATATGAAGTCAACCTACCAAGTTACGATGAAATCCCTTCATAAATATGACCTGTAGACTGTGCTTAAGGTTTTCGGGCTTCGGGCTCGGGCAGCCATCATGGTTGAATGATCGCAACCAAAGGGGACAATCTCATCTGGGCATCATCTGGAGTGATCCTAAGAAGTTACAATGAAATCCCTTCATAAATATGACCTGTAGACTGTGCTCAAGGTTTTTGGGCTTCGGGCACTTGTAGCCATCACAGCTGACCAATCATGACCAAAAGGGGATGTCATCATCTAGGCATTATATGGAGTCAACCTAATAGGTTACAATGAAATCCTTCCATAAATATGATCTTTTACCTATACTAAAGGTTTTTGGGCTTGGGCACCCATCAAGGCTGAATGATCGCGATCAAAATGGGACGTTCTCATCTAGACATTATTTGGAGTCATCCTACCAAGTTACAATGAAATCCCCTCATAAATATGACCTGTAGACTGTGCTAAAGGTTTTTGGGCTTCGGGCACCTTTAGTTGTCACAGTAGCCCAATCATGTCCAAAAGGGGACGTTCTCATCTAGACATTATATGAAGTTAACCCACCAAGTTACAATGAAATCCCTTCATAAATATGACCTGTAGACTGTGCTAAAGGTTTTCGAGCTTCGGGCTCGGGCAGCCATCATGGCTGAATGATCGCAACCAAAGGGGACAATCTCATCTGGGCATCATCTGGAGTGATCCTGCAAAGTTACAATGAAATCCCTTCATAAATATGACCTGTAGACTGTGCTCAAGGTTTTCGGGCTTCGGGCACCTGTAGCCATCACAGTTGACCAATCACGACCAAAAGGGGATGTCATCATCTAGGCATTATATGGAGTCAACCTTACAGGTTACAATGAAATCCTTCTATAAATATAACCTTTTGCCTATGCTAAAGGTTTTTGGGCTCGGGCACCCATCAAGGCTGAATGATCATGGCCAAAATGGGATGTTCTCATCTAGACATTATTTGGAGTCATCCTACCAAGTTACAATGAAATCTCCTCATAAATATGACCTGTAGACTGTGCTAAAGGTTTTCGGGCTTCGGGCACCTTTAGCCGTCACAGTAGCCCAATCATGTCCAAAAGGGGACGTTCTCATCTAGACATTATATGAAGTTAACCTACCAAGTTACAATGAAATCCCTTCATAAATATGACCTGTAGACTGTGCTAAAGGTTTTCAGGCTTTGGGCTCGGGCAGCCATCATGGCTGAATGATCGCAACCATAGGGGACAATCTCATCTGGGCATCATCTGGAGTGATCCTAAGAAGTTACAATGAAATCCCTTCATAAATATGACCTGTAGACTGTGCTCAAGGTTTTCAGGCTTCGGGCAGTAGTAGCCATCACAACTGACCAATCACGACCAAAAGGGGATGTCATCATCTAGGCATTACATGGAGTCAACCTAACAGGTTACAATGAAATCCTTCCATAAATATGACCTTTTGCCTATGCTAAAGGTTTTGGGGCTCAGGCACCCATCAAGGCTGCATGATCGCGATCAAAATGGGACGTTTTCATCCAGACATTATTTGGAGTCATCCTACCAAGTTACAATGAAATCCCTTCATAAATATGACCTCTAGACTGTGCTAAAGGTTTTCGGGCTTTGGGCCCCTGTAGCCGTCACAGTTGCCCAATCACGCCCAAAAGGTGACTTTCTCATCTAGATATTGTATGAAGTCAACCCACCAAGTTACAATGAAATTCCTCAATAAATATGACCTGTAGACTGTGGTAAAGGTTTTCGGGTTTTGGGCTCGGGCAGTCATCACGGTTGGCAGATCATGCCCAAATGGGGAAATTCTCATCTAGACATCATAAGGAGTCATCCTACCAAGTTACAATGAAATCCCTCCACATTAAACATGACCTGCAGACTGTGCTAAAAGTTTTTGGGTTTCGGGCTTGGGCAGCTATCACGGTTGATAGATCATGCCCAAAAGGGGACGTTCTCATCTAGGCATTATACAGATGCATCCTACCAAGTTACAATGAAATCCCTTCATAAATACGACCTGTAGACTGTGCTAACGGTTTTCGGGTTTTGGGCTCGGGCAGCTATACCGGTTGCCCGATCGCGACCAAAAGGGGACGTTCTCATCTAGACATGACCCCAAACCTGCATATGAAATTTCGTGATGATCAGACAAGAACTGCGGGGTGTAGCCCGTGCTAAAGGAAAATGTGAATAGACGTCACAGACTAACAGACTTCCGCACACGTGATGGCAATAGCTTATCTTGACTATGTCAAGTTAAGCTAAAAATCAATATTTCAACATCAGCAAGCAGAGGATTAAAACATAGCTTATAATCCACAAAGCTCAGGGCTTCAAAGCCATGACCTGTTAAAAAAATAAATTGAACAAAAATATGAGATTGTTCCATACATATTGTTGCAAAGATATTATGTGCAGTGCGATACACAAAAAAAACCCCAAGATTCCAATTTGGTTAATTAAAAAAAAAAAATAAAAAAAATTCATTCCAAGAATATATCTTTGAACCTACAATGAGATAAGCCTGCAAAGCAGTCCTCGATATGAAATGGGCGCAAGTGCAATTGCTCCCATCAGCATCCGTGATTTCTATGCTATGGAAGCTAAAAAATGCACTCCTTGAAAAATATTGTGGAGCACTAATATACTGTGAGGGCATATAAATGTGTGTTGTTTTGAGAAAGCAGCACACTGTGGCCAGTGGCAAGTTACTGTCATAATTCAGCAATTCCTCATACATTTAACCCTTTGGACACTAGTGATATCTGCCATGCAATTCAATGACAGCAATAAGAAGAGTCCATATTCATTATTTGGGGTAGGCCGATCAATATTTTCAACGTTGAAAGTACTGGTGGGTCTACCCCACACATTTACTGAACAGCCATCCTATTTAATAACGTTATGATGTATCATGCTTCTGGCTGGAAAAGCAGTCGCTCAGGTTCAAAGGGTTAAGGTTTCTGGGGTTCAGTGACAGTATTCCCTTGAAAATTCATATACTAACATTTTAAGGGTGCAAATTACTCTCGCCTCTGATTTTGCGGGAGCTTAAAACTGCACCTGTCAATTTTGTTCATTTCCATCTCTGCAAAGCTTTTCCCAATAAGAGATTACAAGCGATGTTTCGAAAGTAAAAAAAAGAAAATCTTTCAATTATTCTGTACAGATATAATCATTGTCATTAGGTAGTCATGATAGATATGGGGTTAAAATAAACTGTGAAAATAATTAATCATTATTTTTCATGTTATAGTTTCAAATAAAAAAGGCAGTTCAACCCTAAAACACTTCATGTTTATGAGAAATAGTTTCAATGGTGGCACCCTCATGTTGAATGTGCTCAAGAAACTTATTTTGCTGAAAGCAAGAAATGATTGAACATGAAACAATTTGCTAGAATCATTTATTTTCCTGGTTAGAGATTAACTATTTTTGAGTCATGTCTCATCTATGTGGCCATGAAAACCATAGCTCATTTCTGTAGATTTTTTTGAAAAGGCTATGTATCGTTACTTGAAAGACTGTTTAATCCTTTACCCAACACAGATGATATCAAAATTTATTATTTTAAATATTTCTTTCCCAAATTATTCAAAAAATTTCAACAAAATCATATCCTGTGACCCCCTCATTGGAACGAGCTCTATTAGCTGGTTCCAATGAGGGGTTGCATGATATGGTTTTGTTGAATGTTTTTGGAATATAATCTTTTTTCAACTGATCAGTTTGTATATTACGCAGACAGATGCAGACAATTCGTTAGGTAAAGGGTTAGGAGAAGGAAGGAACTTTCTGAGCATATTTCAATGAGGTGACATAATCTAAGCATGAAGATTGTTTTTCATGTGCTTCCACCATCTCTCATGGCCTTTGGCTAATAACTCAGTCTCACATCCCAATAGGAACGTGAGACAGAATTCTTACTTACTATACTTCTCCATACCTGTTTTTATTTATTCTGTTCATTTTCTCAAGACATATAATTGACAAAAGTGTGGGTTAATTTCCAGTTTAAGAATACGAAAAAATACAATTCTATATAGTGCTGAGGCAGAATATTATTCTTCAACACTCTGGGTTCAGGACAACTATCTGAGAATCCACTCTGCCACAACATGTAAGTCTGGCCATTTGGTAGTGGTTTCTTGTCAAACCTTGGCTGACTCTACAGGCAGAAAAAAACCTGCAAAGATAACATGATCCTTATTACAAAGACTTTCTTGTGACCACAAGTTTGGGCATTTGATCTGTGGCTGCACCCTTTGTCCAAGTCAGAATTTAGCCCTAACTGTATCAATGATAAAAACAAGTTAATTCAAGTCTGAGAGAATATGGATTTGTCAAAAATGTTGCTGTCACCTGGGTCCACATTCTCTTGACATTACTTCCATAGGATGATAATTGTCCAATAAGTTACTGTGATAAGAACTAGCACTATTTATTCAAATGATACTAAGTTTATGTAAATGGCAAGTTTTGATTGTGAATCTGAAAGACGATAATGCTGTGATGAAAGGATGACTTCAAGCATTCGAGTCATTCACTGTACTATTGATGTGAACTTTCTTTCCTTTCTTCTTGCGGTATCTGTAATAAAAAGAGAAACTTTAGTGAAAACCAGCCCCACAATAAATAGAAACAGTGCACTTAAATATTACACACTTGTAAATTCAAGAGTATCATCATAGGAAGTGACGTTCAAAGTAATTTTATAACGCAAATTTGAAAATTTGCAGTGAGCGCGTTACTCATTGTTTGTTAAAGTGCACAACAATATTGTTCCATAAAATATTATTGTTTTTTTTTTAACTTTTTCTCGCCCAATATTATGTCCCAAAACTGTATTAATAATTTAAGATTTAATCTGTTTATGTGACAAAATTGTTACATAAATGAGGTAAATAAATAAAAAAAATAAATAAATGTGGTAAAAATGGAGAAAATGATAAATTCACAGTAATTTGTATATTTTTATACTTACCAATGGCCCAGACATAGCTGGTGCTAACTCTAAAATATCCAGGGCCAAACACAAATTTTGCCCCCAATCCCCAAAATATGCATCAAAAACGAAAAATTTCAGGTCCTATGTGGCCCTCCATACATTTGACATCTGCGCATACGAAGTGTCCAGGAAGTACCGAAATTGCCACCAAATATCATTCCTTCTATAGTGCCTGTTAAATGTAATAGTCAGCGGGGAGGTATGAGTGCCCACTCATGGGAGGGTCGTCCTCATCTGGGCCATTCGTAAGTATAAAAATATACAAATTAATATGAATTTATCATATTTTTACACAGTAACCAATGGCCCAGACATAGCTGAATGGTAAATAGGTTGGAGGGCCTAGGACATAAAGGAAAATCCAATTACTCAATCACTTCTAAAAGAATATCTCCTACAGGAGAACAGAAAAGAACGGAATTACGTATGTCTTTCATATTTATTCAAATAAGAAAGACATAACACCAACAATGTAATTGAGCATAACTCAATATATATATTTCTCCATTTAATGCCAGCATAACCCATAATGCTAATTCCATGAAGGGAAGCCAATATATAAAGATAGAGAATGAGACTTTTTATACTCATTTAAAAGTGTCCGAGGATTGTATATTAACGCTCGTTTGACACGTGACATATACAAATGCTTCACACCGAGCTACACTTTAAAAATATTACATAAATGACATTATAATTGCTTCCACTGAGCTACACATTAAAACCAACCCAGAACCGACTCGGAACTACTGACACCGGATGAGGTCTTCCCTTGCTTTTCACTATAAAGCCAGATGATATTAAGGGAAAACCATCCCCCCACCCCCGCCCTCACCTTGCTCTGGGTCACATAACCGCAGAACGAAGAGGGCAGAGGAACAGCGTCAATGCTGGAACAGAAAGACCAAATAACTACAGCTGTAAACATTTAGTGGATGACATTCTGAGCAACAGATAAAGAATCTAAACATCTAAGGTCACCGGAGATGGACTCTATATTTCTAAGGTAAAACTTAGTGAATGTAGAAGGCTGTGTCCAGTACACAACTTTCATGAGATCAGTAAGGGCTGTACTGTGAGAATAAGCACAAAAAGTTGACAGCGCTCTGACTTCATGCGCTGAAATCTTATTACCAGAACACTGATCTGGAGATAGATTATCATAGGCAATACATATTGCCAATTGAATCCATCTAGCTATAGACTGAACAAAAATATCCTTCTGTTAGGCATTAATGATAGAAAGAAGCGTTTCTTTCCTTTCCTAATAAATTCAGATCGGCGTTTATATATGTGCATAGCCCTGACTTGACACAGCAAAGGTCTACGGTTGTCCGTAGAAGGCAGAGCCTTTATGATAATAGGCTCAGGCCACACATTAGGAATCTGATTCTTAGCAAAAAATCCCACTTGTGTAGTTAAAGTGATGGTATTCTCAACACTACGGTAGTAAGATTTGTCCACAGGTAGCACATGAAGTTCACTAACTCTTCGAGCATTCGCAACGGCTAAGAGAAATGCTGTTTTATAGGTCAAGAGTTTGAACTCCACAACATCTAACGGCTCAAATGGAGCTTCTTTGAGCTTCAACAGAACCCATGCTAAATTCCACTTCGGAATTAATCTGAGAGTTCTAAGTCTATTAATAGAGAAATTTCTAACTAGTTTGGATAAAGAAGTATTCGATCCAATATTCAAACTATCATGAAGTGCGTGTCTGAAAGCATAGACCTATAGCCCTTAATAGTGATGGGCTGCAGTTTGAGAACGTCAAACAAGTAGACCAGAAAATTTGCAATGTCTGGTATAGATGGATCATAAACATCTATCGACTGATCCTTATACCAACGGAAGAAAACCCTCCACTTTGCTGCGCAATTCAGCAAAGAGGAGGTCCTCCTACAGTTAGAAATTGCATTCACTGCTCGTCCTGTAAAACGCTTGCCGTGCAAGAAGGACCACACAACGGAAATACGTGAAGGTTTAGACCTTGCGGATTGTGATGCAGTGTGCGTGAATTCCTCTGATAAAGGAATCTTCCGGGGAATGTCCCATAACAGACACCTGAGAAGATTTATCCATGGTTTCTGTGCCGACAGAGATGCTACTAACGGAATCTTGCAATGAGATTGCTTGATCTTTTACAAGATCTGTTGAATGAACGGAGTTGGAGGATACGCATATCCTATTATTCCGTCCCATGGAATCGAGAGAGCGTCTACTGCATATGCTCAAGGATCTGGGCATGGCGACACGTAAGTCTGCAACTGATTGTTGAGGTGTGTCGCGAATAAGTCTATCATAGGTTGATCCCACTGGTAGCAAATCTGTCTGAACACCTGCTTGTTGAGAGTCCATTCTGAAGGCAACAGGCGACATTTCCGAGAGAGCGAGTCTGCTAGTATGTTCAGACGACCCGGAATATGACGGATTGATAGTTGAACTTGACGTTTCAAGACAAAAAGAAGGATTCTTTCCGTTAGTTCATATAACAGAATCGAATGTGTGTCTCCCTGGTTGTCTGACAATATTTGAACATGAGCGTTCTCTATAATAATATCCATTGTTGTAGCGCTAGCCATATTGACATCATTTCCTTGATGATTATGTGCTTTACTAGGAACTCTGAGTCTCAAAGATCCTGGCATTTCGAATCTGTTGGATTCAGGGTTGCGCCCCAACCTGTTTGACTCGCATCGGTCATAATCAAGAAAGCCGGATCTGGCAGTTGCAGCAGAACTCCCTGAGTTAACCACTGAATATCTGCCCAAATCTGAACCTTTTGTTTTACTTGGTCCGTTAAAACAATATTGGTTTCGAGCGAATGCATCTTCACACTCCAGTTCTGAGTAAAGAATATCTGGAGTGGACGTGTGCGTAAGCGACCCACTGGAAAGAGATCCGCGGCCGCTCCGCACAGCCCCTCGGAGTAGTAAAAGCAGACTCTGAACATCGTTCTGAAGAGTATCTTTGTTGCCGTACCTCTGAAGAATGTCGTCCAAGTAAGCCAACGTTACCGCAGATGAATGAGCTCGGAAGTAAGACATTACCGAGCTCATTATTCGAGTGAACACCCAGGGAGCTAGATTCAGGCCGAAGCACATTGCTCGGAACTGATATACCGTCCCTTGAATGGCGAACCGTAGGTACTTTTTGAATGCCGGATGTACCATGACATGAAAGTATGCATCCTTTAGATCTATGCTTGCTACATAGTCATTCAATCGTATGCTCGCCCTTACCAACGTAATGGTTTCCATATAGAACTTTGGAGCTATGATAAGCTTGTTTATCCAGCTCAAGTCTATTACTGGTCGAAACGAGCTGTCTGGCTTCGGAACGAGGAACAGGTGACTGTAGAAACCTAAAGATTCCTGGTTTTCTATGACCTCTATTGCATCCTTTTCTAGGAGAGACCTTACCTCCGAGAGGAGAGTCTCTCTTTTTGTAGGATTTGGCGGAAGTTGAGTCCACTGCGGACTTAGTGTTAGCGGTGGTTTGGCTAGGAACGACAGTCTCAGTCTTTCCGAGATCACAGTTCTCAATCACCGATCTTCCGTTATAGTTAACCACTTTCTCTCGAATCTTGATAACCTTCCGCCAACTGGGATGCAATAGAGGTCCTGACCATCACCTGTAGGACCTGCAAGGTCTGCGAGAGGAGAAACCATGTCCTCCCTGTGATGAGCCTTGACCCACCGGCTTGGTGGCGTCTGACCGGTTACCTTGGCCAGACCAACGCCCTCGACCTGTGTCGCTAAACTGACAATTTTGTGAGTAATTATAAGAGGGTCTTCTATATCCTCACGAGAAGTTTCCTCTGAACGATCTTTGTCCGGAGCCTCCTGCCTTACTCTTCTCTGCAGGTGTGGGTTTATTTGATGCCGATTTTAAAAGCAGAGTATTTGATGCTTTCTTTGTGGCTTGGTCATAGACCAAAGAAAGCTTATCGTTGAAAATATCATATCCTGATACAGGAGCGACTCTTAAGAGAGTTTTTCACCTTGTCATCTATCAAAGATGACAACGCAAAGGCTCCGTCACGTCTAACTATCTCCAAAGTAGCCACTGTAAGGGCAGAGTTATACATGGTATACATTATAGCCCTGGAAAGAACCTGTAAAGAGGTATGAATGTCCTCAAATTCCTTCCCATTGAGACGTTGCGTCATAGCTCTCGTCAGGTGATCTGCGTAAGACAAAGCGTCTAAATTCGCTTTATTTGATGAAATTGCTGTCTCAATAGTATCCGAGCGATTGAAAATGATGGAGGTAAGGCCAAATCTAGGTCCTCAGCCTGCTCATCTAAACGCAGAGGAACTCTCTGTACACCTTCCCCTACCGTTTTAAATGGACGTGGTCCAATAGACGATATACGGATGGAAGATAAGGATGGAAAGCTGCTTTTTTCTTTCCGCTTGAAAGACTAAATATAGCGTTGTTACGGAGAGCAAAAGTATTTGACACTTGTTTTGAATTCACCGGAAAGGAAAGGACATCCTCCCTTGCCCGGATATAGTCTGCGTCTAATGACGCTAGCAGCTTTTTATGAGCAGTCGCAGCAGTCTGATTCTCTGGAACAATATCTGGAAAGTATTGATGGATAAAAATAAAAGGGACAGGTCCATATCCTCCATTTCCCTTTCCGCATCCGATGGAATCAGATTATCCTCACGGTCTTCTACATCTGAATCGGCAGATGACTAGACCGACCCAGCGTCATTGGACAGCTTGTGTTCTGAGGCTGCCGTAGTTTGCTCTTGACTTTGCTGGGATGCTGCAATAAGCTGCACAATCTGTGACAGCAAGTCCGTTACTGAGGCCTGAGGAGCAGCAGTCTTTTGTTGCTTGGCCGGTGGCTGCTCCTGGGACCGTGTCCGAGACAGCTCTTTTCTGCAGACGTCCCAACAAACGAGGCCTCGTTTCTTTGGCTACCGGATGATGTGACTTTTTGTGGAAGAGCGGTCCTTGCTCGGCGATTCCGGCTGGATATCCGATGTCGCATAGCCAAGGTGCGATTGTGTGTGCTCAATAGTATAAGAGGAAGCCATTCTTACAGTCGTCACAGGCTGTATATTTGATGGAGCGTCCCGGACCGGATGTGTGGACGTAAGCTCCGTATGATGCAAGTTCCGTACTACAATATCTGGCCCCAGATGTTGTTGATAAAGAGAGGAGACTCTCTCGCTCGCAGTCCTATTAGACCTCGCCGAACTGACCGTCGAACTTGCTGGCTTCCTCCTTTCCGTCGTCGCTGGGTGAGCCTGTTTAGAGATTATAGTGCTCGTTCTACCCTTTTTCCTTTCCTCGACCGCAACTGACACACCCAGTGTGGCGGTGCCCACCGCTTCACCGGTCGAGCTAGTTGGCGACAGGGCTTTGTAACCACCGGCACGTGGTTTATTGCCCTGCGTTATATTTAGGAGCACATTTGCCGCTAGCTCTGACTGACTATCAATATACGACGACAGATTGCACACTATCGGACGGAGTCACGAAACCATCACCATGTTCTTGTTCCTCTGAAATGGAAACTGAAAAGCTGGAGTGACTCTGCGATGAGAGGACCGGCATTGTCCTCTCACCGCTAACAACATACCATGACACACGTCTCCAACGTTTGTCATCCCAACTGACACAAGTTGCACAGGAATTAGTGTGAGTACAATGACTACAAGAAACACAATATTCATGTGAATCTGAGGAAGACTTCCTCGAATTTCAATTTGAGCAAAAAGATTTCATTTTAAATAAACATGAAAGTCAACAGTACTCGCATTAACGTCCCAATAATACTGAAAAAAGATACATCAAAACATCAATCAAAACAATGATTCGAAAAAGATTTTAAAAATTTATCGAAAATTTTTTGACATGAGCCCTAATTCCCAAAGGGAACCCTGAGCCCAAATGGATCCCGATAGAGCCCAAGTGTGGACAAAATTTTTTTTTCACTTCCAAAAATTAAGGCCAAAAAAAAAAAATCAATTGATTCTCAGGCAATTTTTTTTTCAAATCAATGAGGGAGGGAGGATTTTATTTTTATTTTTTATTTTTATTTCTTCCAGATGGTGAGAAAGGATTGAGAGGCAAAAGTCACTTTCTGATGTCTGTTTTTACCTGAAAAGCATGGAAAGTGCATATTGTAAAATGATATACAAATAAAACTAATTTTATTGAAAACTAAAACTGTTTTTCTTTATTTTCTGATATCACCACTTTTTGTATTTAGAAACAGAACTCTGACTTCACTTTTAAACTTTTACAAAGCAGGACTATTTTATGAATACTAGATATTATTGACCACCCTCGTATTATTTTGGTATCATTGTGAGTTATTTTGATTTTTAGTATGACCCATGGTGAGAGTGTTCTTCTCTGTAACAGAAGGTATATTCTTTTTAAAAAAATATTTAAAGTGTTTAAAATAAATTTCAAGTTCATATAAGAAGCTGGGTCATTCATGGTTTCTGAATACCCTAACTGAGTTGAAAAGCGTAGTTAAAAAAGTTTTCGATATTCTTCGTAAATTAAGCGTTATTAACAATTTGAGTTAATTAATTTCTTTGGTAAATGACAAAACATTTCAGTTGTCTCCCTTCCCGGCTGCGCTGGGTAATAATAGTATTAATACACTGTTCAGAAAACTGACAATTTCTGCCAACCATCTTTCACTGACACGTGCGATTGGTGCTTTGAAGGTCTGCCATTCTTATCCATCCAAATACCTGTGATTTCTATTGTAGCCGTATTACATTTAACCCCCTTCCAACAAACTTCACAAGTTTTCAAAGAAAAACATTCAATGCAAATTGCGGGGCGAATTTCAATGCAGCCAATTTTTCAGTGGAACAGAGCGTAACCGCAAGCAATTTCGATATGGACGAACTGTCTCCAATACATTTTTTTTGTTTTGAAGCGGTGGTTAACTTTTAATAAATTCTAATTAACTCGATGCGTGTCTTGTGTGATTCGTTGTTTTGTCTGGTACTTTGTTTTTAAATAGCCATTTTGTGCTGGTTGCTATCAGTTGGGGCGAATTGTTCGAACGACTACGCCATTGCAATTCTTTTCAGAAATATAAAATTGGGCTAGTTTAGGCTATTTTCATAGCCGTGTGACGGACTTTAACAGCAACCGTGTTTACTGTTTTTTGCAGAAGCGTGTGTTTTTAAAAAATAAAACATAAGAAAATACAGTAAACTGCCATGTTTCCCAAGGAAGTTTAGAAGGGCGACTTGAATTTCGCCCCCAATGTAAGCCAAGGCCAGAGGCTCTCACACTTAACACAAGCCTGTGTATATTTACCTGTTTATTCGTTGGTTTTGGGCCTTAATTTAAAACCAATAGTCCCTTTTCAATTTCCCTGTTTCCTATTTTCTTGCAATGACGGTCCAAATAAAAAGGCCCAACGCGGGCCATTTTTTTCAACGCGGCGGTGCCTGAGAATCAATTCCTTTTTTTTTTTTGGCCTAAGGATACATTAGCGGAATATAAAATGTATCTTACACTAGTCCTAACATGATTAATTCACAGGAAAATTACATGTCTAAGGAAGCGTTGTCAATGTAAACAACATCACAGAAAACCGGAAACAAGACTCCAGGCACTAAAAATATGGCCCGATGTCAGTAACAGATTTTACACTATCCGATGCAAAGCAAGATCTTCATAAGAAGAATGTACAATACATCGGATGGATGATGCATAACCACAAATGCCTAAACACCCCTAGGGGATAAACAGAATAAACATTCTGTGAAAAACGTTAAACTCCCAAGAAATTTAATAAAAAAATTTCAATAAAAAAGCCAAAAAGCCTGGGCGTTTAACTGGAGGGCTTCAAGGAAGGATAGGGAAGGAACACTTAACCAACAGTGGCAAAATCATTAGGAAGAATGATAATTTCAGGCCATGCCCCGAAAGTTAAAAAATTTATAGTAATTTATATATTTTTTATACTTACCAATGACCCAGACTTAGCTGGTGCTAACTCTTAAAATTCTAGGGCCAAACACAAATTTTGCCCCCCAATCCTCAAAATTTGAATCTAAAACCAAAAGAAATCATGTCCTGAAGGACCTCCATACTTTGCCCTCACTGCGCATGCGCAGTGTCAAGGACGTCCCGAAATTGGCACCAATTATCATTCTTACAAGCAATGCCTGGTCAGCGCTATGTACTCAGCGGGGAGGTATGAGTTCCCAACTCTTGGGAGGGCCATCCCCGTCTGGGTCATTGGTAAGTATAAAAAATATATAAATTTTTAAAATATATAAATTACTATAAATTTTTTAACATATTACATTTTTATACTGTACCAATGACCCAGACTTGGCTGAATAGTAAAAAGGCTGGAGGGCCTAGGACATAGAGGAAAATCCAATAAGCTCAACTATATAAATAGAGTCAACCCCTCAAGGAGAAAAGGAGTATTAGGCTTTACATGTATCTTTCTTATTTTATGATAAATTAGAAAGATACAAAACCCTCCATAATTGAGCATAATAACATTCATGTTCTCTATTAACATCCAGTATAACCCCTTATACTAATTATTTTTAAAGTAAGCCAATAAATAAAGTTAGTCCAGAGAATTGAGACTCTTTATATTCTTTTAAAAGTGTCCGAGGATTGTATATTAACGCCCGTTTGACACTTGACATATACAAATGCTTCACACCGAGCTACACTTTAAAAATAAGACATGAATGAATTTTTAACATTAATATTACACTTTAAAACCATCCCGGTAACGACTCAGAATTACTGACTCCGGAGGAGGAATCCCCTTGCTTTTCACTATAAAGCAGGTGACCTATGGGAACACCCTCCCCCTCCCTTCCCCTTGGTCAAATAGCCCAGAGCGAAGAGGGCAGCAGGACGGAGTCACTGCCGGAACAGAAAGCCTGCATAACTATAGTTGCAACTGTTTAGTGGACGACATTCTGAGCAATAGATAACGGACCTAAACAATGCAGGTCTCCAGAAATGGACTCAATATTTCTGAGATAAAAATTTGTGAATGTGGATGGCTGAGACCAATAAGCAGCCTTCATTAAATCTGTAATAGCCACACTATTTGCGTAAGCCCAAGATGTAGAAAGAGCTCTTACTTCATGAGCCGAAATCTTAAGCACAGACTGCTGAGTAGAAGATATATTATCATAAGCAGTACGGATAGTTAACTGAATCCATCTAGCAATAGAATGGACCGAAATGTCCTTTCTATTAGGCATCAGAGACAAAAAGAAGCGTTTCCGTCCCTTTCTGATAAACTGAGATCTTTGTTTATAAATACGTAAAGCTCTAACAGGACAGAGTAAAGGCCTTTGCCTGTCTGAAGATGGAAGAGCCTTAATAACAATAGGTTCCGGGTATTTATTAGGAACCTGATTCTAAGCTAAAAATCCAACATTAGTAGTAAAGGTAATAGTGTTCCCGACACTATGATAGTGAGAATAATCCACCGATAGTGCATGAAGCTCACTGACTCTTCTAGCAGAGGAGAAAGCTAAGAGAAAAGCTGTCTTATAAGACAAGAATTTGAAATCTACTGTCCCAAGAGGCTCAAATGGCTTTTCTTTCAGTTTAAGAAGAACCCAAGCTAAATTCCATTTAGGAATTAATCTAAGAGTTCTAGGTCTATTTATCGAGAAGTTTCTAACTAACTTAGATAAAGAGACATTAAATCCAATTTGTAAACTATCATGGTGTGCATAGGTATCAGATAACATAGACCTATAACCTTTAATAGTAACAGGCTGCAGTTTGATTTCGTCAAACAAGTAAACTAGAAAGTTTGCAATGTCCGGTATGGAGGGATAAAAAATATCAACAGAATGATCCCTACACCAACGACGAAAGACTTTCCACTTAGCCTCATAATTTAGCGAAGAGGAGGTCCTCCTACAGTTAGAAATCGCGTCCACTGCTCGTCCTGTAAAATGCTTGCCATGCAAGAAGGACCGCACAACGGAAATATGTGAAGGTTGAGACCTTGCGGGTTGTGATGAAGTTGACGCGATTTCCCCTGCGAAAGAAGATCCTTCCGTGGAGGAAGCTTTCGCGGTAAGTCCCACAGCAGACATCTGAGTAGATTTATCCATGGTCTCTGTGGAGACAGAGATGCTACCAACAGAATCCTGCATTGAGATTGTTTTATCTTTAGCAATACTTGCTGTATTAACGGCGCTGGAGGATACGCATATCCTATCATTCCGTCCCACGAGATCGATAGAGCGTCTACTGCATATGCTCGTGGATCCGGACATGATGACACATACGTCTGCAACTGATTGTTGAGATGTGTCGCAAATAAGTCTATCATTGGCCGTTCCCATTGGTAGCAAATCTGATTGAATACCTGTTTGTTGAGAGTCCACTCTGACGGCAACAAGCGACCCTTCCGTGAAAGGGAGTCTGCTAGCACATTCAGACGACCCGGTATATGACGGACCGAAAGTAGAACTTGGTGTTCTAGAGCAAACAGAAGGATTCTTTCCGTTAAATTGAATAACGGAACGGAATGAGTGCCTCCCTGGTTCCGGATATACGCCACTACTGTCGTATTGTCGGACAGGATTTGACATGAGCTTTCTGAATAATGTTCATCCAGTGATGTAATGCAAGCCAAATCGACATCATTTCCTTGATGTTTATGTGCTTGCTTAGAAATTGCGGATCCCAAAGACCCTGGCACTTTGAATCCGTTGGGATCAATGTTGCACCCCAACCTGTTTGACTGGCATCCGTCATAATCGTAAAACCCGGATCCGGCAACTGCAGCGGAACGCCCTGAGTCAACCACTGAATGCTTGCCCAAGTCTGAATCTCTTGTTTCACTTGATCTGACAAGAGAACGTCTGAATCGAGCGAATGAATCTTCACACTCCAATTCTGAGTCAAGAAAATTTGGAGAGGACGAGTGCGCAACCGCCCCATCGCAATGAGATCCGCAGCGGCTCCGCACAGACCTATCAATTCATGAACTCCCTCGCTGTGACTTTGTCTGCGTGAAGACAATAGTGAGCGTAACAACTGATTAACTTCGCTCTGGTTAACGGCAGACAAACGAGATTGTTGTGCGTCTCGAAGCTCATTCCCAGATGAGTGAATGACTTGGACGGCACCAGATCCGACTTCTCCTCGTTTATAACAAAACCGAGACGTCGGAGCAATAGAAGCAGATTCTGCACATCGTTCTGAAGCGTTAATTCGTTGCCGTACCTCTGAAGAATGTCGTCCAGGAGGCTGACGTTACCGCAGACGAATGAGCTCGGAAATGCATCATTACCGAGTTCATTATTCGAGTGAAAGCCCAGGGCGCTAGGTTCAATCCGAAGCACATCGCCCGGAATTGATATACAACTTCTAGGACTGCGAAGCGTAGATACTTTCTGAAAGTCGGATATACCATGACGTGAAAGTACGCATCTTTGAGATCTATGCTTGTAGCATAATCGTTCACCCGAATACTCCCTCTGACTGATCGAATCGTCTCCATATAAAACTTCGGAGCAACGATCAGCTTGTTTATCCGGCTCAGATCTATGACTGGACGGAACAAGCCGTCTGGTTTCGGAACCAGAAACAGATGGCTGTAGAAACCTGGTGATTCCTGGTCTTCTACGACCTCTACCGCATTCTTCATCAAAAGAGACTGTACTTCCGATAACAGAGCGTCTCTTTTCTGTGGATTTGACGGAAGCTGAGTCCATTTTGGACTTCGAGTTAATGGAGGCTTTTGTTTGAAGGATATTCTTAGTCCTTCAGAAATTACCCCTCTGACCCAGGGGTCGTCCGTAATCGACGCCCACTCATCTGTAAAACTTGATAACCTTCCGCCAACTGGAACACGATAGAGGTTCAAACCATCACCTCCTGGACCTGTGAGGCCTGCGGAAGGAGAAACCACGTCCTCCACGACCCGCACCTCGTCCCGTCGACCTCGGGACGTCAGACCGGTTGTCTCGGCCCGAAGAACGTCCCGTACGTGAGTCGCTGCCTTGACGGTCTCTAGAATAAGACCTAGAGGACGTATAAGAACCTCTATAGGAACCTCTCCTGGGCGTATTTGCCCCAGAAGTACCTGTCTTACTCTTCTCTGCCGTATCCGACTTTTTGGAAGCGGAACTAAAAAGCAGAGAATCCAAAGCTTTCTTAGTTATCTTATCACAGATTGCTGAAAACTTGCCGTCGAAGAGAAGCTCTCCGGAGACCGAAGCGACTCTGAGAGAGTTCTTCACCTTACTATCCACACGTGTGGATGTAGCTAGGGCTGCGTCACGTCTAACCAACTCCAGGTTTGCCACTGAAAGGTCGGAATTATACGTAGAATAAGCTACTGCCCTTGAAAGAAGTCTTAATGAGGATTGTATATCCTGGAATTCTTTCCCTTGAAGACGCAATGATAACGCCTTTGTAAGGTGGTCTGCGTATGATAAAGCGTCTAAGCTTGCTCTGTTAGACGTTATTGTCGTTTCCAACGTCGCGGTTGGAATAGACATAGACGACGGTAATGATAATTCCAAGTCTTCTGCCTCGTCGTCTAGACACAGAGGAACTCTCGGTATTCCCTGTCCTGCCGTATCGAATTTTTTCCTTGAATTGATGAAAGGCAGGTTGAGAGCATTAGCGGACAAGAAACCAGCTTTGCCTGTTTTGGAAGCAAGCTTATAGATAGCGTCGTTCAATAATTCAAATGTTCTTGTGACATTATTGGACTGTGTCGGACACTCAGGGACGATGTCTCTGAACCGCTCAAAAAATTCAGTGTCCAATGACGCTATCAGTCTCTTATCCAGCATCGCAGCCGTCTGGCCCGACGGAACAACCTGTGGAAGGAAGTGCCGGATGAAATCTATGGCAGCTTTATGTTGCTCCGAAAGGGGTAGCTCCAAGTCCTCGGTATCCCTTTCGCCATCCTGTCGGACCTCATGATGATCTCGGTCGTCCGCACCCGATGCTTCGGCGGAGCGTACCGACCCAGCATCGTCGGATAATTCTTGATCCGATACCGATTCTGTCGGTTGCTGGGATGCTGCGATAATTTGTGCTATCTGAGCTAGCACGTCCGTCACCGAGGCCTGCGGAGTAGCGGTCTTACGCTGCTTAGCCGCCGGAAGCTCCGTGTAAACTGACTCCTGCATACTTCTCTTATGCGAACGTCCGGAATCTGCAGGCCTCTTGTCCCTGGCTACCGGATGGCGTGACCTGGTCGCCGTGGAATCCCTGATCGGCGAAGCTGGCTGGATATCGGCAGTCACGTAGCCAAGGTGCGGTCATGTGCGCTGCTGAGAGGATGAGAAAGCCTTCTGTACAGTCTCTCTGGACTGTCTATACAACGGAGCGTCCCGATCGGCGGACGAGCTTGCAAAACATTTTGTACCACGACATCTGGTCCCAGATGTTGTTGCACGAGAGAGGGGCCTCTCTCGCTCGCAGCCCGGATGGACCTGGACGAGCTAGGAACCGGACTACTAGGCTTCCTCCGTTCTCTCCTCTTATCCGCCGTCACTGGGTGTGCACCTTGAATATTTATAGTGCTCGCAACACCCAAATCTCCTTCCTGGACCGCAACGGACGAACCCGGCTGCCGAACCATTCGATGAATGGACGCTACACCGGGCGAGCTAGCGGACGTCAACGCTGTCGATCCTACTAGGGACCTCTTAGGCAATTGGCGTATTTCCATGAGCACTTTTGCCGCTAGCTCTTCATTAGATTGTGACGACGGAGGCGCACCTTTGGAAGATATCACGGAAACATCACCTTGTTCTTGTTCCTCTGAAATAGAGATTGATAAACTAGAGTGACCCTGCGGAGAAAGGACCGGCATGGCCTTTTCCCCGCTAACAACATACCGTGACACACGTTTCCAATGTTTGTCATCCCAAAATTCACATACTGAACAGGGGTTAGTGCGAGTACACTGACTACAATTTATACAATGATCATGAAAGTCAGAGGAAGATTTCCTCACATTACAATTTGAACAATATCCTTTCATTGTGAAAAGAAAACAATAAGTACTAGTACTCGCACGAACCCCTGCAAATAAAGATACATAATAACATGATCCATTAACATAGAAAAAATAAATGAAATCAAAAATAATTTTGGAAAAAATATTTTTTCAGCAAAGCCCAAGTTTCGGAAAAGTAACGTTGAGCCCCAATGGATCCCAAGCCTAAGTGTGGACAAAAATTTTAAAAATATTTTAAACAATTAATGCAACACTTACGAATAATAATAATGTATCTTATAATGAATTAAACTAATACAAAGACAAAAAGTCCCCCTCAACAGAGACTGTTGCCAATGTAAACAAGTGCAAAAACACCAGAAACATGACTCCAGGCACTGATAATCCTGGCCCGAAATCAGTACCAATAATACACTATCTGATGCAAAACAGAGACTTCCAGGGAAGAATCTGCAGAACATCAGATGGTAGATGCAGAACACTACGCCTAAACACTCATGGGTGAGAACGTAAACATGGGGAAAAAAACAGAATTCATTCTGTTACCTAGCTAAATCTCCCAAGAAATTTTAGTAATAATATTACTCAAAAATATGCCAAAAGCATGGGAGAATAGCAAGGGGGGATCTAAATGACAAGGAGAGAGGAAACACTGAATAAGCAGTGAAACTTCATAGCAAGAATGACAACAACAGGCCCATGCCTCGAAAATAGGCAACTTAACATAATTTCATTAAAAAATTTTAAGTTACAGCCCTGAATATTTTCTGTCACTCATTTTTCCTCTCCTCCTTCTATATGCACTTTATATCCACCATATCTCTAATATTTATGTGTCTGGCATCATTTAAACTGAGATTTACAAGCACAAATATCAGTCAGATGTGAACTGATGAAGGGCCAAACAAAGAATGATAATTGGTGCCAATTTCGGGACATCCTTGACAATGCGCATGCGCAGTGAGGGCAAAGTATGGAGGTCCTTCAGAACATGATTTCTTTTGGTTTTAGATGCAAATTTTGGGGATTGGGGGGCAAAATTTGTGTTTGGCCCTAGAATTTTAAGAGTTAGCACCAGCTGAGTCTGGGTCATTTGTACAGTATAAAAATATGGGGAACAAGAAATAATTTCGTCACAAAATTATAAAGTTATAGCCCTGAACATAAAAAACACTGTTTCTTCCTTTCATCATTCTATTCTTTCCTCTTATCCACCATAATCATCATTGATCTGTGTCTGGCATCATTAAAACTGAGATTTAAAAGCACAAAAGTCAGTTTGTTGTTATCTGAGAGAGGGCCAAACAAGGAATGATATTTTGCGGCAATTTCGGTACTTCCTGGACACTGCGCATGCACAGATGTCAAATGTATGGAGGGCTGCATAGGACATAAAATTTTTGGTTTTTGATGCAAATTTTGGGGATTGAGGGGCAAAATTTGTGTTTGGCCCTGGATATGTTGGAGTTAGCACCAGCTGTGTCTGGGCCATTGGTTACTGTGTAAAAATATGATAAAACTTGAACGGAGCTTAAAAACACTGGCCAGATATAATGCGAAATATGTTAGCCCAAGGATTTACTGGTAGAGGGCCACATTAACCTTTTGAACCCTAGTACCTTAAATGGTACATTTTATACACTAACGCATACATGGGAAAGTCTATCTTGTGTTTGTGGGTAGGTTCAGAATAATTTAATCCTGGAGCCCTTTTGGGCCGAAGGATTAAATGATCACTGATCCTCCTGCCAAGTGTTTATTGTGTTGTCTAATCATTGGCTGCCAATGTTTGCTTGACACGAAAATGTACACATACTGGGATAACAAGAGTCAATTTGGGTTTTAGAATTTGTTCATCAGCAATAGCTTCATTAGGCTATAAAAAAAATTCTTGTTTCTCAGGCATCTCCCTCATCATTGAAAATCTGCCTCATCACTACTTTTTAGCTAGAAATTTCTTCAATGATACTATTTTGCACTTGCGGGACTAAATATTGAACCAACTATAACTAGTTTGATAGAGCTCACTGAGTGTGTTAAATTTGCAACTGCAGTATAAGAGTATTCTCTGCAGAAAACATTGCTTTTTTCAAAGAATAGTGTTGGGAGTTAAAGGTAAAAATTCCAACTATTCTCAAGACGTTTTGTGGATTAATAAATAAAAAAAATGCCTTTTCTCCCTCGTAAGAAAATTGAGGGAAAATTTCCAGAGAAACAAGACATTTGTTTTAAATAGTCTTTACTGATAAACATTTACAAATAAACTGTAACAAATCGGTTTCAATATTTTACCCGAAACATAGGCCAATATACAATGCAATATACACAAAAAGTAAAAAAATTTTTACCAACTTTTGTTTCTTTATATATCGGTCACACCAACACAACATGCCAAATCCCAATACCCAATTCCGCTGGAACACATGCAACATCTGAGGATGGAATTTGGCATTCATCAGAACCTAGTCAAGGTCTTAATAGTAAGAGCCAAAATTCTGACAGCTTTTGCAAATCACTTCACCAAAGCAACTTGAGTCATTGTAAGGCAATTTATTTGCCTTATAGGCCTTTGCATCTTAATGAGACTTTGTTCCACTGACCTAATCTATGACATCTATAGTTTTACCTGCTCTAGCAATGGCGATTCAACATTGATGTTGATGAATTCATAATACAGTGGAGCCCACTTAATTGGACATCTCTTAACTGAATAACCCTGTTAATTGAATATAATTTCCCAACACAAAACCATTTACCATATCTCCAGTACAAATTTGACCTGTTAATTGAATATATGTTTTAGAGCAAACTCCTGTTAAATGAATAAACAAGAGGCCAGGGGCCTTAATCGCTCACCGGCCAAAGTGGTTCAAAGAAGTGTTTGGGGTCACATTCAGTAAGACATGGTTCATCAAGACTACAAAGGAATGAAGCCATGCAAAGCCAAATTTTATGGAAAAACACTACGGAATGGAATTGAACAAACCTGAACCTAACATGCACCCCACCAACCCTGCCCATAGAGAGCCCAAATAATAAGCCAGGGACACAAATTGAACAAACTTGAATCTGATCCCCCTTGAGATGTTACAAATGTATATACCAAATATGAAAGAATTCTGACTGGTGGATCTGAACAAGAAGGTTTTTAAAGAAATGTCCTCACATTGCATTAAGTTAAACTTTGGGCTCAAATAGGGAGCCAAAATATTAACCCAGGGATCCGATTTGAACAAACTTGAATCTGACCCACCTAGAGATGTTGTATACCAAATATGAAAGGATTCTGATTGGTGGATCTGAAGAAGACTTTTAAAAGAAATTTCCTCATATTGCACTAAGTTAAAATTCGGGCTCCCATAGGAAGCCAAATATGAACCCAGAGACCAGATTTGAACAAACTTGAATCGGACCCTCCTAGAGATACTGTATACCAAATATGAAAACATTCTGAATACAGGGTCTAAAGAAGAGGATTTTAAAAAAAATTCCCTATATTGCACTAAGTTGATATTCAGGCTCCCATAGGGAGCCCAAATATTTACCCAGGTAACCAATTTGAACAAACCTGAAACTGACCCACCTCAAGATGTTGTATACCAAATATGAATGCATATGACTGGTGGATCTGAAGAAGAAGATTTTTAAAGAAATTTCCTCATATTTCACTAAGTTAAAATTCAGGCTCCCATAGGGAGTCCAAATATAAACCGAGGTACTTGATTTGAACAAACTTGAATCTGACCCCCTGTAGATGTTGTATATCAAACATGAAAGGATTCTGACTGGTGGATCTGAAGAAGAAGATTTTTAAAGAAATTTTGTCATATTGCACGACGTTAAGCTTTGGGCTCCAATAGAGAGCCCAAATACTCACTCAGACTCAGGGACCAGATTTGTACAAACTTAAATCTGACCCCATATAGATGTTGTATACCAAATATGAAAGCATTCTGACTGGTGGATTTGAAGAAGAAGATTTTAAAGAAATGTCCTCATATTTAACAAAGTTAAAATTCGGGCTCCTACAGGGAGCCCAATTATTAACCCAAGGACACGATTTGAACAAACTTGAATCTGACCCCAACAGAGATGTTATATATCACATATCAAAAGATCTAAATGATGGTTCTGGAGAAGATTTTTTTAACTTTAAAAAAAAATTCATGGGTGCTATCAGAGTAATGCCCCTTGTGGTGCCCTCTGTGGACGCGGAAAGTTTTTTTGTAAAACTTGAATTGACAGATGATAAGGAACATGCACACCAAATTTGGTTCAATTTGGTCCAGTAGTTTGGGAGGAGAAGACGATACTGTAAAGTTCACGACAGACGACAATGGACGGCAAGTGATAAGTTAAGCTCCCTTCAGTGAGCTAAAAGTTGAAAAATTTATAGTAATTTATATATTTTTTATACTTACCAATGACCCAGACTTAGCTGGTGCTAACTCTTAAAAATCTAGGGCCAAACACAAATTTTGCCCCCCAATCCCTAAAATTTGCATCTAAAACCAAAAGAAATCATGTCCTAAAGGACCTCCATACTTTGCCCCTACTGCGCATGCGCAGTGTCAAGGACGTTCCGAAATTGGCGCCAATCATCATTCTTACTGGCAGTGCCTGGTCAGCGCTGTGTACTCAGCGGGGAGATATGAGTTCCCAACTCCTGGGAGGGCCATCCCCATCTGGGTCATTGGTAAGTATAAAAAATATATAAATTACTATAAATTTTTTAACATTTTTATACTGTACCAATGACCCAGACTTAGCTGAATAGTAAAAAGGCTGGAGGGCCTAGGACATAGAGGAAAATCCAATAAGCTCAACTATATAATATAGAGTAAACCCCTCAAGGAGAAAAGGAGTATTAGGCTTTACATGTATCTTTCTTATTTATGATAAATTAGAAAGATACAATACCCTTCATAATTGAGCACAATAACATTCATGTTCTCTATTAACATCCAGTATAACCCATTATACTAATTATTTTTAAAGTAAGCCAATAAATAAAGATAGTCCAGAGAATTGAGACTCTTTATATTCTTTAAAAGTGTCCGAGGATTGTATATTAACGCCCGTTTGACACTTGACATTTACAATTGCTTCACACAGAGCTACACTTTAAAAATATGACATGAATGAATTTTAACATTAATATTACACTTTAAAACCATCCCGGAAACGACTCAGAATTACTGACTCCGGAGGAGGAATTCCCTTGCTTTTCACTATAAAGCAGGTGACCTAAGGGAACACCCTCCCCCCCTTCCCCTTGCCCTGGGTCAAATAGCCCAGAGCGAAGAGGGCAGCAGGACAGAGTCACTGCCGGAACAGAAAGCCTGTATAACTATAGTTGCAACTGTTTAGAGGACGACATTCTGAGCAACAGATAACAGACCTAAACAATGCAGGTCTCCAGAAATGGACTCAATATTTCTGAGATAAAAATTCGTGAATGTGGATGGCTGAGACCAATAAGCAGCCTTCATTAAATCTGTAATAGCCACACTATTTGCGTAAGCCCAAGATGTAGAAAGAGCTCTTACTTCATGAGCTGAAATCTTAAGCACAGACTGCTGGGAAGAAGAAAACTTTTCATAAGCAGTACGGATAGTTAATTGAATCCATCTAGCAATAGAATGGACCGAAATGTCCTTTCTATTAGGCATCAGAGACAGAAAGAAACGTTTTCGTCCCTTTCTGATAAACTGAGATCTCTGTTTATAAATGCGTAAAGCTCTAACAGGACAGAGTAAAGGCCTACGCCCGTCTGAAGACGGAAGAGCCTTAATAACAATAGGTTCCGGATATTTATTAGGAGCCTGATTCTAAGCTAAAAATCCAACATTAGTAGTGAAGGTGATAGTGTTCCCGACACTACGATAGTGAGAATCATCCACCGATAGTGCATGAAGCTCACTGACTCTTCTAGCAGAAGAAAAAGCTAAGAGAAAAGCTGTCTTATAAGACAAGAATTTGAAATCTACTGTCCCAAGAGGTTCAAATGGCTTTTCCTTTAGTTTAAGAAGAACCCAAGCTAAATTCCACTTAGGAATTAATCTAAGAGTTCTGGGTCTATTTATCGAGAAGTTTCTAACTAACTTAGATAAAGAGACATTAGATCCAATTTGTAAACTATCGTGGTGTGCATAGGTATCAGATAACATAGACCTATAACCCTTAATAGTAACAGTTTGATTACGTCAAACAAGTATACTAGAAAGTTTGCAATGTCTGGTATGGAGGGATCAAAAATATCAACAGAATGATCCCTACACCAACGACGAAAAACCTTCCACTTAGCCGCATAATTTAGCGAAAAGGAGGTCCTCCTACAGTTAGAAATCGCGTCCACTGCTCGTCCTGTAAAGTGCTTGCCATGCAAGAAAGACCGCACAACGGAAAAACGTGAAGGTTGAGACCTTGCGGGTTGTGACGAAGTCGACGCGGTTTCCCCTGCGAAAGAAGATCCTCCCGTGGAGGAAGCTTTCGCGGTAGGTCCCACAACAGACACCTGAGTAGATTTATCCACGGTCTCTGTGGAGACAGAGATGCTACCAACAGAATCTTGCATTGAGACTGTTTTATCTTTAGCAATACTTGCTGAATCAATGGCACTGGAGGATACACATATCCTACCATTCTGTCCCATGAGATCGATAGAGCGTCTACTGCAAATGCTCTTTGATCCGGGCACGGTGACACATACGTCTGCAACTGATTGTTGAGATGTGTCGCAAATAAGTCTATCATTGGCCGTTCCCACTGGTAGCAAATCTGATTGAATACTTGTTTGCTGAGAGTCCACTCCGACGGCAACAAGCGACCCTTCCGTGAAAGGGAGTCTGCTAGTACATTCAGACGACCCGGTATATGACGGACCGAGAGTAGAACTTGATGTTCTAGAGCAAACAGAAGGATTCTCTCCGTTAGATTGAATAACGGAACGGAATGAGTGCCTCCCTGGTTCCGTATATACGCCACTACTGTCGTATTGTCGGACAGAATTTGGACATGAGCTTTGTGAATAATGTCCATCCAATGACGTAACGCAAGCCAAATTGACATCATTTCCTTGATGTTTATGTGCTTGCTTAGGAACTGTGGATCCCAAAGACCCTGGCATCTCGAATCCGTTGGGATCAATGTTGCACCCCAACCTGTTTGACTGGCATCCGTCATAATGGTAAAACTCAGATCCGGCAACTGCAGCGGAACTCCCTGAGTTAACCACTGAATGTTTGCCCAAGTCTGAATCTCTTGTTTCACTTGATCTGACAAGAGAACGTCTTTGTCGAGCGAATGAATCTTCACACTCCATTTCTGAGTTAAGAAAATTTGGAGAGGACGAGTGTGTAACCGCTCCATCGGAATGAGATCCGCGGCGGCTCCGCACAGACCTATCAGTCTCATAAACTCCCTCGCTGTGACTTTGTCTGCATGAAGACAATAGCGAGCGTAACAACTGACTAACTTCGCTCTGGTTAACGGCAGACGAACGAGATTGTTGTGCGTCTCGAAGCTCATTCCCAGATGAGTGAATGACTTGGACGGCACCAGATCCGACTTCTCCTCGTTTATTATAAAACCGAGACGTCGGAGCAATAGAAGCAGATTCTGCACATCGTTCTGAAGTGTTAACTCGTTGCCGTACCTCTGAAGAATGTCGTCCAGGTAGGCCGACGTTACCGCAGACGAATGAGCTCGGAAATATATCATTACCGAGTTCAAGCCCAGGGTGCTAGGTTCAATCCGAAGCACATCGCCCGGAATTGATATACCACTCCTAGGACTGCAAAGCGTAGATGCTTCTGAATGTCGGATGTACCATGACATGAAAGTACGCATCTTTGAGATCTATGCTTGTAGCATAATCGTTCACCCGAATACTCGCTCTGACCGACCAAATCGTCTCCATATAAAATTTCAGAGCGACGATCAGCTTGTTTATCCAGCTCAAATCTATGACTGGACGGAACGAGCCATCTGGTTTCGGAACCAGAAACAGATGGCTGTAGAATCCCGGTGTTTCCTGGTCTTCTACGACCTCTACCGCGTTCTTCATTAAAAGAGACTGCACCTCCGATAACAGAGCGTCTCTTTTCTGCGGATTTGACGGAAGTTGAGTCCATTTTGGACTACGAGTTAATGGAGGCTTTCGTTTGAAGGATATTCTTAGACCTTCCGAAATCACCCCTCTCACACAAGGGTCGTTCGTAATCGACACCCACTCTTCTGAATAACTTGACAACCTTCCGCCAACTGGAACACGATAGAGGTTGAAGCCATCACCTCCTGGACCTGCGAGGCCTGCGGGAGGAGAAACCACGTCCTCCACGACCCGCACCTCGTCCCGTCGACCTTGGGGCGTCCGACCGATTGTCCCGGCCCGAAGGACATCCCGCACGTGAGTCGCTGCCTTGACAGTCTCTTGAATAAGACCAAGAGGACGCACCAGAACCTCTATAGGAACCTTTCTTGGGCCCATTAGACCCAGAAGTGCCTGTCTTATTCTTATCTGCCATATCCGGTTTTTTGGAAGCGGATTTAAACAGCAGAGAACCCGAAGCTTTCTTAGTAATTTTATCGTAGATTGCAGAAAGCTTGCCGTCGAATAGAAGTTCTCCGGAGACCGAAGCGACTCTGAGAGAGTTCTTCACCTTACTATCCACGCGTGTGGATGTAGCTAGGGCTGCGTCACGTCTAACCAACTCCAGGTTTGCCACTGAAAGGGCGGAGTTATACATGGAATAAGCCACTGCCCTTGAAAGAAGTCTTAAAGAGGATTGTATATCCTGGAATTCTTTCCCTTGAAGAGGCAGTGATAACGCCTTTGTAAGGTGGTCTGCGTACGATAAAGCGTCTAAACTGGCGGGTGGAACGGACATAGACGACGGTAATGACAATTCTAAGTCTTCCGCCTCGTCGTCAAGATGCAGAGGAACTCTCGGAATACCCTGTCCTGCCATATCAAATTTATTCCTTGCATTAATGAAAGGCAGGTTAAGAGCATTGGAGGACAAGAAACCAGCTTTGCCTGTTTTGGAAGCAAGCTTGAATATAGCGTCGTTCAATAAATCAAATGTTCTTGTGACATTATTGGATTGAGACGGAAACTCAGGGACGATGTCTCTGAACCGCTCGAAAAATTCAGTGTCCAATGACGCTATCAGTCTCTTGTCGGGTACCGCAGCAGTCTGGCCCGACGGAACATCGTGAGGAAGGAAGTGCCGAATGAAATCCACGGCAGCTTTATGTTGTTCCGAAAGGGATAGCTCCAAGTCATCCGTATCCCTTTCACCATCCGGTTGGACCTCATGATGCTCCCGGTCGTCTGCACCCGATGCTTCGGCGGAGCGTACCGACCCAGCGCCGTCGGATAATTCCCTATCTGACACCGATTCTGTCGATTGCTGGGATGCTGCGATAATTTGTGCTATTTGAGCAAGCACGTCCATCATCGAGGCCTGCGGAGTAGCGGTCTTTCGCTGCTTAGCCGCGGGAAGCTCCGCATTAACTGACTCCCGCATACTCTTCCTATGCGAACGTCCAGAGTCTACCGGCCTCGTGTCCCTGGCTACCGGATGGCGTGACCTGGTCGCCGACGAATCCCTTATCAGCGAAGCTGGTAGTATATCCGCGGTCACGTAGCCAAGGTGCGGTCGTGTGCGCTGGCGAGAGGATGAGGAAGCCTGAGCAGTCTCCGCGGACTGCCTAAACAACGGAGCGTCCCGAGCGACGGACGTGTGCTCCGCTTGCAACACATTTTGTACCACAACATCAGGTCCCTGATGTTGTTGTATGAGAGAGGGGCCTCTCTCGTTCGCGGCCCGACTGGACCTGGACGAGCTAGGAACCGGACTAGAAGGCTTCCTCCGATCTCTCCTATCATCCGCCGTCACTGGGTGTGCACCTTGAATGTTTATAGTGCTCACATCACCCAACATTTCCTCCTGGACCGCAACAGACGAACCCGGCTGCCAAACCATTCGGTGAATGGACGCTACACCGGGCGAGCTAGCGGACGACAGCGTCGTCGATCCTACTCGGGACCTCTTAGGCAACTGTCGTATCTCCATGAGCACTTTTGCCGCTAGCTCTGCATTCAATTGTGACGACGGAAGCGCACTCTTGGAAGATAACATGGAAACATCACCCTGTTCTTGTTGCTCTGAAATAGAAACTGATAGACTAGAGTGACCCTGCGGCGAAAGGACCGGCATAGTCCTCTCTCCACTAACAACATACCGTGACACACGTTTCCAATGTTTGTCATCCCAATATTGACATATTGAACAGGAGTTAGTGTGAGTACACTGACTACAATTAATACAATGATCATGAAAGTCAGAGGAAGATTTCTTCCTATTACAATTTGAACAATGTCCTTTCATAGTGAAAAGACAACAACAAGTCCTAGTACTCGCACAAACCCCTAAATACAAAGATACATAATAATATGATCCATTAACATTGAAAAAAGTAAATGAAATTCAAAATAATTTTTGAAAAATATTTTTTCAGCAAAGCCCAAGTTTCTGAAAAGTAACGTTGAGCCCCAATGGATCCCAAGGGTAAGTGTGGTCAAAAATTTTAAAATTATTTTAAATAATTAATGCAACACTTACGGATAATAATAATGTATCTAATAATGAGTAAAACTACTCCAAAGGCAAAAAGCCCCCCTCAAAAGAGACTGTTGCCAATGAAAACAAGAAGTGAATAAACACCAGAAAACATGACTCCAGGCACTGACACAACTGGCCCGAAATCAGTTATCAATAATACACACTATCTGATGCAAAACAGAGACTTCCAGAGAAGAATCTGTAGAACATCAGATGGTAGATGCAGAACACAACGTCTAAACACCCATGGGTGAAAACGTAAACATGGGGGAAAATAACAGAATTCATTCTGTAACCAAGCTAATTCTCCCAAGAAATTTTAGTAGTAATCTTACTCAAAAATATGCCAAAAGCATGGGAGAATAGCAAGGGGGGACTTACAGGATAAGGAGAGAGGAAACACTGAATAAGCAGTGCAACTTCAAAGCAAGAATGACAACAACAGGCCCATGCCTCGAAAATAGGCAACTTAACATAATTTCATAACAAAATTTTAAGTTACAGCCCTGAATATTTTCTGTCACTCCTTTTTCCTCTCCTCCTTCTCTATCCTCCTTAGAATCACCATTTCTCCAATATTTATGTGTCTGGCATCATTTAAACTGAGATTTACAAGCACAAAGATCAGTGAGATGTTAACTGATGAAGGGCCAAACAAAGAATGATGATTGGTGCCAATTTCGGAACGTCCTTGACACTGCGCATGCGCAGTAGGGGCAAAGTATGGAGGTCCTTTAGGACATGATTTCTTTTGGTTTTAGATGGAAATTTTGGGGATTGGAGGGCAAAATTTGTGTTTGGCCCTAGATTTTTAAGAGTTAGCACCAGCTAAGTCTGGGTCATTGGTACAGTATAAAAATATCGTATAACCTGTCGGGAAATTACCCTGACTCTCTGCAGTTTTCCTTTGTTTATAGACCTATTTGGCCTCTGTACATCCAATACAGGCATCATGGAGCTCTGTCAAACAAGAAATAATAGAATAAATACTTAGTTTATCTCTAGAATACAGGAAAGTGACATAATCCGTTAATTGAATACTCCTGTTAATTGAATAATTTTTTTTGAGCAAAATGGCTATTCAATTAACAGGGTTCCACTGTATTGAATAAGTCGATGATCTGTCAAGTATCCAGATCGACAGCCATTCAAAGGCTGACACAAGGAGTTCCCTTGGTCTCTCAAAATCATACAGCAGATGCAAATGATCTCGATTGGGGAGCGACTCTCAATCCTACGAACCTACAAATGTAAGGCCAATGGTCAGAGGATCAAGCAGATCTGCATATCAACCAGAAGGAGTTGTTAGTAATTCTTCTGGCTTTGCGACACAGAATAACCTTCAAATCATCATATTCTGGTTCTATCAGACAACCGGACAGATGTGGCTTACATCAGGAACCAAGGAGGAATGCATTCAAGTCTGATGTGTGAGCTACCAAGGGAATTGTTTCTACAGGCACTACAGAATATACAAATGATAGTATGACACCTACCAGGTTATTTATCTCAACATGTCAGCTGACACGCTCCCAGAAAGGCAAGTTTATTCCCTCCACATGGACTCTGAACAAGGAAATGTTCAGGTCAATTTGCAAAAAATGGGGCATTCCTCACACTGGCCCGATTGAGACTGAATAATCAAATAAACATGTTCATTTCTCCTTGCCTGGACCCCTCTTGCTTACACAGTCAATGCTCTGTTCATCGACTGGAACCAGATAGACAGCTATGCCTTTCGACCGACACCAATCATTCAGTGTGTTTTAAACAAAATCAAATAGTTGCACTGCAGGATCATTCTGATTGTTTCTGTAATGCCTCAAAACATTTGGGTCACCCCGATCCAACCTGCATGCTATGATCTTTTTCATTCTGGTCAACCTCAGAGATATCCACTTAAACAGGCCTTGAAAAACTCAATATTTGCATAACCGGAAAAGAGGTTATGCAAAATAAATTTGCTTAACCCATTTTGCTTTGCATATCCTCATTTTGAAATTGTGTAATACACAGGTAAGACAGCTATATTGTGCCTCTCCTTCACCTCGGGACATGAGTCCTGGGTGGGGTAAGGGAAGAGTAAAAAAAACATTTTACAGGCTAGTATATAGCCCAAGCCCTCCTGTCAAATTCAAGTCAGAAAAATGATTGGAAAGATCTGAAACATAAGCACGGTTTCAGTTAATGGACTACTGCAATAAGGAAATATACATTGGACAAAAATTTGTCTATAGACCTTTCAAACACTGAAAATCAAGTCAGTGGGAGGAACAATGGGGTTTCTAGGGAGCCCAGCACCCTAAGAACCCCCCCCCCCCCCCCCCGCACACCCCCCCCCCCCCCCCCCACACACACACACACAAAATTACACCAGTTGGCTCCTCCCACTCCCAAATTTGAAAAGATTTTTTTTTATTTCCTTTCCTTAAAACAAGTACAGAATTCAGAGATTCCACCCTACCCCCACACTTCACTAGCATGCTCCCCTCCCCCTTCAGGATTTCAAATCATAGCTCAGCCACTGGAGGTGGAATCTGCCTTGTTCTGTCAGATTTGGGACTTTGTCAAGATGTAAAAATTTACAAGAAAAGCTTGGCTCTTACCATGGTTTTGAGGGATAATATGCAATTTTTGGTTTTATTTTGGCAATTAGACATCCCTCCAAATATACAAAAAAAGTCTTTATAGTTCCCACTTTATATGCCAGTTAAATAGAAGAAACACAACACAAATAATATTTCTTGTGATTTTGTTAACTTTTATTGAAGTAAGTCATGATATTCGAATCACTTTTGTTGGTTACTCACTCCAATGTTTTCACCAATATCTCTGCAGAGGTTTGTTTTTTACAGAATTATTTCTTTTTCCAGTTTTTTCAGTTATTTTTTCACACATCTGAATTACCTCCAGTCCAGGCAAATATAAGGCAATTTGTTTGAAATACCTTTTAAATCTTCCATGTTCCACTCAGCTTATTTATAGTAGTTAGTTCAGTAAATTACAAACTCGAGACTCAAGTTTGCAAAACAAAACATGGGGTCACAAAATCTTGAGAATTTGTCCCCTGATCATGAGGTCAGGGGATGGCATAAAAAATTGGGCCAAAATCATGGAACTTAACAGGTCTGCTGACCTTTGGTCAGTAATCCGATATCGCTCCATGTTCTTGTGCGATTTTTTGCTTGAATGAACATGATAAATTTAAAGTAATTTGTATATTTTTTATACTTACCAATGACCCAGCTTAGCTGGTGCAAACTCAATTTACATGATTTCGCCATTAATGCCAGCATAACCCATTATGCTAATTCGGAGAAGGAAACCAATTATAAAGCTAGTCCAGAGAATGAGATGCAAAATACTCATTTAAAAGTGTCCGAGGGTTGTACAGAGATGCTCATTTGACACAGAACATATACAAATGCTTCACAGTGAACTACACTTTAAAAACAGTATATAAATGAGACATAGTTATTGCTTCACACCAAGCTACACATTAAAACCACCCAGCACCGACACTGGACTACTGTCTTTGGAGGAGGCATTCCCTTGCTTTTCACTATAAAGCCAGACAACATAAGGGAAAAACCATTCCCCCCCTCCCCCTTGTTCTGAAGGAAAATTCTTCAGAACGAAGAGGGCAGCAGAATGGATTCAGTGCTCGAGCAGTCTACCTAAACATCTTCTAGATGTAATATTAATGTATGACATGCTGAGCAACAGAAAGAGGACCCAAAGATCTAAGGTCACCGGAGATGGACTCTAAATATCTAAGTTAAAACTTGGTAAATGAAGAGGGCTGTGTCCAGTATGCAGCCTTCATAAGATCAATAATGGCTATACTGTTAGAATAAGCCCAAGAAGTGGACAGTGCTCTAACCTCATGTGCTGAAATCATGCTGACAGAACATTGATCCGAAGATAGACTTTCATAGGCAATACGTATTGCCAACTGAATCCATCAAGCGATAGAATGACCCGATATATCTTTATTGTTAGGAATCAACGAAAGAATCTTTTACTTCCTTGTCTAATATAACCCGATCAACGTTTATAAATGCACATTGCTCTAACCGGACACAGCAAAGGTCTACAGTTGTCCTTAATGATAATAGGCTCCGGCCGCTTACCCGGAATCTGATTGTTAGCCAAAAATCCCATTTCCGTAGTAAGGGTAACAGTATTACCCACACTACGGTAATGGGAATCATCAACAGATAATGCATGAAGTTCACTAACTCTTCTGGCAGACGCAAAGGCTAAGAGAAAGGCCATTTTATAGGTCAAGAATTTGAACTCTACATCATCTAACGGCTCAAAAGGAGCTTCTTGAAGCTTCAATAGAACCCAAGCCAAATTCCATTTTGGAATTAATCTGAGGGTTCTAGGTCTATAAATAGAGAAATTTCTAACTAGCTTGGATAAAGAAGAATCTGATCCAATAGCCAAGTTATCATGAGCTTAATTGTCTGATAACATAGACCTATAGCACTTAATAGTGACAGGCTGTAAGTTTAATACTTCAAACTCAAACAAGTAGACCAGGAAATTGGCAATCTGTGGAATGGATGGATCATAGATGTCTACAGACTGGTCCGTATACCAATGGAAGAAAACCCTCCACTTCGCTGCATAATTCAACAAAGAGGAGGCCCTCCTACAGTTAGAAATTGCATCCACTGCACGTCCTGTAAAATGTTTTCCGTGCAGGAAGATCCGCACAACGGTTGCGGCCTTCCGGGTTGTGATGCAGTGCACAGGACTTCCCCTGATATAGAAGGTCCTTTCGAGGAGGAGGCTTCCAGGGAATGTCCCATAACAGACACCTGAGAGGATTGATCCAGGGTTTCTGTGACGACAGAGGTGCTACTAGCAGGATTTTGCAGTGAGACTGTTTGATTTTTAACAGAATCTGCTAAATCAATGGAGCAGGAGGATATGCATATCCTATCATTCCATCCCATGAGATCAAAAGAGCCTCTACTGCATATGCTCGATGATCTGGGCATGATGACACAAACGTCAGTAACTGATTGTTCAGGTGTGTCGCAAGATCTATCATGGGATGTTCCCACTGGTAGCAGATCTGACTGAATACTTGGTTATTGAGAGTCCACTCCGATGGTAACAGGCGACCTTTTTGTGAGAGCGATTCTGCTCAGACAACCCTGTATACAACGGGTTGACAGATGAAAGTGATGACTTAGAGAGAATAAAAGAATCTTCTGCGTTAATTCGCATAACGGAATCGACTGAGTACCACCTTGGTTCCTGAGATAAGCTACTACTGTCCAGTTGTCCGACAGAATCTGAACATGGACGCTCGCTATTTGAACAATCCAATGTTGTAGTACTAGCCAGACAGACATCATCTCCTTGATGTTTATGTGCTTCACCAGAATCTGAGGGTACCAAAGACCCTGGCACTTCAAGTCTGTGCAATTTGGGACGCACCCCAGACCATTAGACACACATCCATCATAATCGTGAAAGCCCTATCCGGTAATTGAAGTGGAACTCCCGGAGTCAACCACTGGAGATACGTCCAAATCTGAACCTTTTGTTTTACTAGGTCCGTTAAAACAATCTTGGTTTAGAGCGAATGCGTCTTCACACTCCAGTTCTGAGTAAAGAATATCTGGAGGGACGCGTGCGCAGACGGCCCATCAGAATAAGATCCGCAGTCGCTCCGCACAGCCCCATAAACTCTCTCGCAGTCACTGCTGGAGAGTTTAGATAAAAGCGAGCCTAACAAATGACTAATTTCGCTCTGGGTAACGGCAAAAGAACCAGATTGTTGTGAGTCTTGAAGCTCCTTCCTAAGTGAATGAAGGACTTGGATGCAGCTAGGTCCAACTTTTTCTCGTTTACTATGAAAACGAGATGTCGGAACAACTGAAGCACACTCTGAACATTGTTCTGAAGAATTATTCTGTCGCCGTATCTCTGAAGAATGTCGTTCAAGTAAGCCAACGTTACTACAACCGAATGAGATCGGAAGTATGGCATTACTGAGCTCATTATTCGAGTGAAAGCCCAAAGAGCTAGGTTCAGTCCAAAGCACATTGCTCTGAATTGATAAACCTCTCCTTACACAGCAAAACTCAGGTACTTTCTGAATGCCAGATGTACCAGGACATTAAAGTAGGCGTCCTTTTACAGGTGGCTGTAAAAACCTGGAGAATTTTGATTCTCGACGACCTCTATTGCTTTCTTTGATTAGAGAGCCTGTACCTCCGCAAGGAGAGACACTATCTTTTGGAAGGATTCACCGAAAGATTTGTCCAACACAGACATCTTGTAAGTGGGGGGCTTTGCTCAGAATGATAGCCGCAGGCCTGCCGAGACTACATTTCTCACCCACTGATCTTCCGGACTTCAATCCAGTTTTTCGCGAAGTTTGATAACCTTGCACCAATTGGAAAGCAACAGAGATCTAGACCATCACCTGTATGACTTGCGAGTCTTGTGGGAGGAGAAGTTATGTCCTCCCCCCATGAAGAACCTCATAACGTCGGCCTAGAGGCATCTGACTTATAGTCTCGATCAGACTTGCGCCCCTTTCCCGAGTCGCTATATTGACGACCTCCAGAGTAACCATAAGAGGGTTTCCTGTACCCTCGCGAAGAGTTCCCTTTCAACGATTGTGAAGTGGAATGACCCCGCCAACTCCAGCCTGCTGAAGCATGTTGTTGAGATGCACATTTCAATAGCAGTGCACTGGAAGCTTTCTTGATAGCTTGTTCATAAACTAACGAAAGCTTGTTGTCAAATAGTGTTTTTCCGGAGACCGGAGCGACTCGGAGAGAGCTTTTCACCCTGTCATCGATAATTGATGATGATGCAAAGGGCTGAATCACGTCTCACCAACTCCAAATTTGCAACTCTCAGGGCAGAGTTGTACGTGGCATATATGACTGCCCTGGAAAGAATTCTTAGCGAGGAACAAACATCCTCAAATTCCTTCCGATTTAGACACTGCACCATAGCCCTGGTGATATGGTCTGCATAGGACATAGTGTCCAAAATTGTTCTATTAGATGAAATAGAAGATTCGATCACGTCCAAGCGTAAATTGAATGATGTAGGCAAGGACATATCTAAATCCCCAGCCTGTTCATTGAGTCGCGGAGGAGTTCTCGGGGCATCTTCTCCAACCGTTTTAAAATAACGTGGTCCAGGAAATGATATATTGATTGAAGATACAGATAAGAAACCGCCTTTTTTCTTGGCACTTGCTAGGTTGAATATGGCGTTGTTAACATGGCTGAAGGCCTCCGACACCTGCCAAGATTGTTTCGGGATGGAAAGACATCTTTCCTTCGCAGAAAATCTCTGTCCAGAGACGACAGTGGTTTCTACCAAGCAGTCTCAGCTTGCTGATCAGGTCGAACAAGGTCAGGATAGTATGATGCATGAAATTCATCGCTATCATATGCTATTCCAAAAGGGATTCAGCCGATTGATTCAGCCGAGAATTTTAGTTAACTGCATCTGTATGTATAGATGACCGGACCGACTCAGCATTGTCTGAGAGCTCACCACCTGAGTCTGTGGAAGGCTGCTCTTGCACTTGCTGGGAAGTTGCGATGAGCTGCGGAATCTGCGACAGCAAGTCTGTTACAGAGGCTTCAGGAGCAGCAGTCTTCTGTTTTTTCGCCGCTTGCTGCTCCTGGGACAAAGATCCTGATGTAGATCTCTTCTCTGCACGTCCCAATAAATGAAGCCTTGGATTGCTAGATACCGGATGGCATGACTTCATGGGTGAAGACTGGGTGCGTCTTCGTGCAGCTGCCTGGATATCCGATGTCAGGTAGCTAGCGTGTAGTCGTGTGTGTGCTTTTCTGAAATTGAGGAAGAAGCTGTGACTGTAGCCGACCTTGGATGCAGTCTAGACAGAGTGTCCCGAGCGGCAGGTGTGGACATTAGTGCCGGCTTAGGTAATTTTCTCAAAACAACATTTGGCCCCAAATGTTGCTGGGTTAGAGAAGGCTCTCCCGCTAGCGGTCTATCAGACCTCGCCGAGCTTCCTGAAGAAAAACTAGCAGGCTTCCTCCCTTTTGCCGTCGTCGTTGCTGGGGGAGTATTTTTTGAGGTGCTCACTCTTCTCAATTGTCCATTTCCTTCGACCTCAACAGACTTACCTGGTATTACAGCTCTAACATTGGGCGCTTCACCGGTCGAACTGGCTGCTGGAATAAGAGGTCTTATTCCCTGTTTAATGTTAAGGAGCACTTTAACAGCAACTTCTGTTTGCTCATCAGAACACGACGACGGCAGCACACTTTGGATGGGTGTCACAATACCATCACCATGATCTTGTTCCCCTGAAAAGAAACTCGAATTATCCTGCGGTGACAGCTCCAGCATAGGAACCCAACCGCCACAGACGTACCGCAACACCCATCTGTCATCCCAATGTACACAAGTAGGACAAGAATCTGTAGGTGTGCATCGACTACAGGCAAGGCAACAAGCATGTAAATCGGAGGAAGACTTCCTCGCCTTGCATTTAGAGCAGTAAGCTTTCATAATTACAATTAAAAGACAGAGTTGATAGCACTCCTACAAATTCCACAACAAAAATACATGATAAGGATACATAAATAATAGCAATCAAATTAATTTTGAAACAATTATAAAAAAAATTTCAAATTTTTTTTTGAAAATGCCAAAGTTCCCAAAGGGAACATCATGAGCCCGAGGGCATCCCGACAGAGTCTAAGTGTGGACAAAATCCAAATTTTTTCAGCTACACTACTGGAATCATAATCAATGTATCCTACAGTAATTCTAATGTATTATAATACTAAATACTACATGTTAAGGGCATTGCCAAATGTAAACAATGTCAACAGAAAAAAAGGGAAACCAAGATACAACAGGCACACAAAAAGGCCCAGTAAAAGTCAGTAACCGATTTAAATGCTACCAGATGCAAAGCTATATCTTCAAATGAAGAAAAAACGATACATCGGATAGAAGATGCAAAACCAAAACGACCCAACCCCAATAGGGTAAGGACGTAACCATGGGGATAAACAGAATAAACATTCTGTAATACACGTTAAACTCCCAAGAAATTTAATAAAAAATTTCAATAAAAAACAGCAAAAACAGTTTAACAGGAGGGGTTCACGGAAGGATAGAGAAGGAACACTTAACAAACAGTAGGCAAATCATTAGCAAGAATTATGACATCTGGCGCATGTCCTGAAACTTAAAAAATTTATAGTAATTTATATATTTTTTATACTTACCAATGACCCAGACATAGCTGGTGCTAACTCTTAAAATATAGGGCCAAACACAAATTTTGCCCCCCAATCCCCAAAATTTGCATCTAAAACCAAAGAAAACATGTCCTGAATGGCCCTCCATACTTCACCTCTACTGCGCATGCGCAGTGTCAAAGACGTCCCGAAATTGGCGCCATTAATCATTCTTATAACCAGTGCCTGGTAAGCGATATGTACTCAGCGGGGAGGTATGAGTTCCCAACTCCTGGGAGGGCCATCCCCGTCTGGGTCATTGGTAAGTATAAAAAATATATAAATTACTATAAATTTTTTAAGATTTTTATACTGTACCAATGACCCAGACATAGCTGAATAGTAAAAAGGCTGGAGGGCCCAGGACATAGAGGAAAATCCAATAAGCTCAACTATATAAATAGAGTCATCTCCTGTAGGAGAAAAGGAGAAATAGGCTTCACGTGTATCTTTCTTATTTATGACAAATTAGAAAGACACAATACCTTTTATAATTGAGCATGATAACATCCATGTTCTCTATTAATATCCAGTATAATTCGTATACTAATTATATTTAAAGTAAGGCAATAAATAAAGTTAGTCCAAAGAATTAAGACTCTTTATACTCTTTAAAAAATGTCCGAGGATAGTATAATAACATCCGTTTGACACATGACATATACAAATGCTATACTTTAAAACTATGACATGAATGAATTTAAAAACATAACTTTCACTTAAGAAACCATCCCAGTAACAGCTTAGAAATACTAACTCCGGAGGAGGTATCCCCTTGTTTTCATAATAAAAACAGGTTACCCAAGGGAACACCCTCAAAGCCCCCCCCCCCGCCGCCCCCCCCCCCCCCCCCCCCCCGCCCTTTTTCTTGCCCTGGGTCAAATAGCCCAGAGCGAAGAGGGCAGCAGGACGGAGTCACTGCCGGAACATAAAGCCTACATAGCTATAGTTGCAATTGTTAAGTGATCGACTTTCTGAGCAGCTGATAATGGACCTAAACAATGCAGGTCTCCAGAAATGGATACAATATTTCTGAGAAAAAAAATTCATGAATGTGGATGGTTGAGACCAATATGCAGCCTATTAATCTATAATAGCAAAACTATACGTCAGCCCAAGATGTAGAAGAGCTCTTACTTCATGAGCCGAAATCTTAAGCCCAGACTGCTGAGTTAAGGATAGATTATCCTAAGCAGTACCAAAAGTTAACTGAATGCATTAAGTAATAGAATGGACCGTAATGACCCTTCTATTAGGCATCAGAGCCAGAAGAAGCTTTACGTCCTACTGATAAACTGAGATCTGTTAATAAATACATAAAGGTCTATCCGGACAGAGTAAAGGCCTATGCCCGCTCGAAGACGGAAGGACCTAAAAAACCATAGGTTCCGGATATCATTAGGAGCCTGATTCTTAACCAAAAATACAACATTAGTAGTAAAGGTAATAGAGTTCCCGATACTACGAAAGTGAGAGTCGTCCACCGATAGTGCATGAAGCTCACTGACTCTTCAGCAGAAGAGAAGGCTAAGAGAATCGCTGCCTTAAAAGACAAGAATTGAAACTGCTGTCTCAAGGATTCAAATGGTTGCTTTAGTTAATAAGAACCCAAGCTAAATTCCGAATAGGAATTAATCTAATGATTCTAGGTCTCTTATCGAAAAGTTTCAAACTAACTTAGATAAAGAGACATTAGGCTCCATTGTAAACTATCATGGTGTGCATAGGTATCAGATAACATAGACCTATAACCTATAAAAGTAACTGGCTGCAGTTGATCTCGTCAAACAAGTATACTAGAAAGTTTGCAATATCTGGTATGTAGGAATCAAAAATATCAACATAAAGATCCCTACACCAATGACGGAAGACCCTCCACTTTAGCCGCATAGTGTAGCGAAGAGGAGGTCCTTCTACAGTTAGGAATCGCGTCCACTGCTGGTCCTATACAGTGCTTGCTATGCAAGAAGGACTGCACAACGGAATATGTGAAGGTTGAGACCTTGCGGGTTGTGATAGAGTTGACACGATTTCCCCAGCGAAAAAAGATCCTCTCGTGGAGGAAGTTTCCGCGGTAAGTCCCACAGTAGACATCTAAGTAAATTTATCCACCGTCTCTGTGGGACAGAGATGCTACCAACAGAATTGTATTGTGAATGAATAAATCTAGCAATACTTGCTGAATCAACAGTGATGGAGGATACGCATATCCTATCATAGCGTCCTACTAGATCGATAGAGCGTTAACTACATATGCTCAGGGATCCGGACACGGTGACACATACGTCTACAATTGATTGGAGAGTTGTGTCGCAAATAATTATCACTGGGCGCTCCCATTGATAGCAAATCTGATTGAATACTTGTTTGTTGATAGTCCATTCCGACGGCAACAAACGACCCTTACGTGAAAGGGAGTCTGCTAATACGATCCGACGACCAAGAATATGACGAACCGAAACAGAACTTGGTGTTCTATAACAAACAGAAGGATTCTTTCCGTTAAAATTAATAACGGAACCGAATGAGTGCCTCCCTGGTTCCGGATATACGCAACTACTGTCGTATTATCGGACAGGATTGAACATGCGTTTCTGAATAAAATTCATCCAATGACGTAGTGCAAGCCAACATAATATTCTTCTTGGAAGTAAGGAGCTTGCCTAAAAACTGCGGAACCCAAAGACCCTGGCACTTCGAATCCGTTGGGATCAAAATTGTGTCCCAACCTGTTTGACTGACATCCGTCATAATCGAAAAACTCGGATCCGGCAACTACAGTGGAACTCTGAGTCAACCACCGAATGTATGCCCACGTCTGAATCTCTTGTTACACTTGATAAACAAGAGAACGTGTATATCGAGCAATTCAAGATTGCTGAAAGGTTGCCGTCGAAGAGAAGCTTCTCGAGACTGAAGCGACTCTGAGAGAGTTCTTCACCTTACTATCCATGCGTGTGGATGTAGCTAGGGCTGCGTCACGTCTAACCAACTCCAGGTTGCCACTGAAGGGCGGAGTTATACGTGGAAAAACTACTGCCCCTGAAAGAAATCTCATTGAGGATCATATCCTGGAATTCTTTCTGTTGAAGACGTAATGATAAACGTCTCAGTAAGGTGGTATACGTATGATAAAGCGTCTAAGTAAAGTCTATTATACATCATTGTCGTTTCCAACATCGTGGTTGGAATTGACATAGACGGCGAAAAAATTAATTAGCAGTCTTCAGTCTCGCCGTCTTAGACGCAAAGGAACTCTCGTTAAGCCCAGTTCTGCCAATAAACAATTATTTCCTCGAATTCACGAAAGGCAGAATAGAGCATTGCGGACAAGAAACTATACTAGCATGTTGATAGTAAGCTTATATATATATAGCGTCGTTCAATAATTCAAATGTTCTAAGACATTATTGGACTGCGTCGGCAACTCAGGGACAATGTCCCTGAACCGATCCAAAACTCCGTGTCCAATGACGCTATAGTCTCTTATCCAGCATCGCAGCAATGTAGTCCGACGGAACAACCTCTGGGAGATAATGCCGGAAGAAATGTATGGCAGCTTCTGTTGTTCCGAAAGGGAAAGCTCGAAATCATCCGAATCCCTTTCGCCATCCTGTCGGACCCTATGAAATATTCGGTCGTCCGTACCTGATGCAACAGCGGAGCGTACCGACCCAGCGCTGTCGGATTATTCCTGATCCGACCGAGAATCTGTCGTTTGCTGGGATGCTACGATAAGCTGTGCTATTTTGGATAGCATGTCCGTCACTGAGACCTGTGGAGAAGCGGTCTTACGATGCATTGCCACTGGAAGCTCCGTATTCGTTACCCCGTGCATACTTCTATTATGCGAGCGACCAGAGTGTGCAGGCCTCGTGTTCCTTGGCTACCGGATGGCGTGACCTGTACGCCATGGAATCACTGAAAGTCGAAGCTGGCCGGATATTCAAGGTCACGTAGCCAATGTGCGGTCGTGTGCGCTGCTGAGAGGATGAGGAAGCATTATCGACAGTCACTCGGACTGTCTATATAACGGAGCGTCCGGAGAGGCGGACATACGCTCCGAAGGTGAAATGTCTGTTCCACAACATCCGTTCCCATATGTTGTTGCACGAGAGAGGGACCTCTCTCGCTTGCCACCCGGACGGACCGGACGAGCTAGGAACCGGACTAACAGGCTTCCTCCGATCTCTCCTCTAATCCGTCATCACTGGGTGTGTACTAAAGTCTATTATAGTGCTCGCATCACCCAAATCTCCATCTTAGACCGCAACGGACGAACCCGACTGCCGAACCATTCGATGAATGGACGCTACACTGGGTGAGCTAGCGAATGTCAACTCCGTCGATCCTACTAGGGACCTCTTAGGAGATTGACGTAATCCATGAGCACTAATTGCCGCTAGCTCTTCATTAACTATGACGACAGAGGCACACTTTTGAAAAACATCTCAGTAATTTTGCGAACAAGAAACTAGATATGCTTGTACAGAGCAAGCATATAACAAATATATATAGCGTCGTTCAATAAATCGAACGTATCTGAGACATTATTGGACTGTGTCGGAACTGAGGGACGATGTCCCTGAACCGAACCAAAAATTTCTAAGTCCACCGACGCTATCAGTTTCTTATCCGGTATCGCAGCATTCTGGTCCGACGAAGAACCTCTAGAAGAAGAAGTCGGATGACATATACAACAGCTTATGTTGTTCCGAAAGGGAAAGCTCGAAAACCTCCGAATCCCTTTCGGCATCCCGTCGGACCGAATGAAATTTTCGGACGTCCGCACCTGATGCTTCCGCGGATATTATATTATCGTCGGATATTATATTATGCGACAGAGATTCTGTCGTTGCTGGGATGCTGCGATAAGTTGTGCTATTTGGGATAGCACGTCCGTCACCGAGGCCTGTGCAGAAGCGGTCTTACGATGCTTTGCCGCTGGAAGCTCCGTGTACGTTGACTCCCTCATACTTCCTTACGTGACACACGCTTCCCATGTTGTCATCGTAATCAACACATACAGAACAGGAGTTAGTGCGAGTACACTGACTACATATACAATGATTATGAAAGTCAGAGGAAGATTTCCTCTTATTACAATTGAACAATATCCTTTCAATGTGAAAAGAAAACAAAGTCCTAGTACTCGCACCAACCCCTGACAATCAAAATACATAATAACAAGATCCATTAACATAGAAAAAATAATTGAATCAAAAAACTTTTGAAAAAACTTTTTTTTCAGAACAGCCCAAGTTTCTGAAAAGTAACGTTGAGCCCCAATGGATCCCAAGTCTGAGTGTGGACAAAAATTCTAAAAATATTTTAAACAATTTATGCAACACTTACGAACAATAATAATGTGTCTAGTTATAATTAAATTAACATCAAGATATTATCTTCAAGAAATCCCCCCTCACACAGAGGGCTGTTGGAAATGTAAACAATAAGTGTAAAAACACTAGATCAAGACTCCAGGCACGCTGGCCCAAAATCAGTTACCAATAATACACTATCTGATGCAAAACAGAGACTTCCAGGGAAGAAACTGCAGAACATCAGATGGTAGATGCAGAACACTACGCCTAACCACCCATAGGTGAAGACATAAGCATGGGGAAAAGAACAGAATACATTCTGTTATCCAGCTAAAACTCCCAAGAAATTTTAGTAATAATATTACAGAAAATATGCCAAAAGCATGGGAGAATAGCAAGAGGGGACTTAAAGGAAAGGGAGAGAGGAAAACACTGAATAAGCAGTGTAATCTTGATAACAAGAATGACCACAACAGGCAGTTGCCTCGAAAATAGGTAACTTAACATAATTTGATCAAAACAAAATTTTAAGTTACAGTCCTGATTATTTTCTGTCACTCATTTTTCCTCTCCTCCTTCTATATCCTCCTTTGAATCACCATTTCACTAATATTTATGTGTCTGGCATCATTTAAACTGAGATTTACAAGCACAAAGATCAGTCAGATGTTAACTGATGAAGGGCCAAACTAAGAATGATTAATGGCGCCAATTTCGGGACGTCCTTGACACTGCGCATGCGCAGTAGAGGTGAAGTATGGAGGGCCATTCAGGACATGTTTTCTTTGGTTTTAGATGCAAATTTTGGGGATTGGGGGGCAAAATTTGTGTTTGGCCCTATATTTTAAGAGTTAGCACCAGCTATGTCTGGGTCATTGGTACAGTATAAAAATATGGGAAACATGAAATAATTTTTATAATTATTATAAAATTACAGCCCTGAACGTTTGAAACCACCGTTGTACACTTCCATCATCCATTTATAGCCTTGAATCCACCAATTCTTTCATTGATTTGTGTCTGGCATCCTCAAAAAAGGAGATTAGAAGCACAGATGTCAGATCATTGTTTACTAACTTAGGGCCAAACAAAGAATGATGATTTGCACCAATTTTGGTACATTCCTGGTTACCGCGCATGTGCAGTTAAAAGTATGGAGGACCAGATAGGACTTGAATTTTTCGGTTTTGTATGCAACTTTTGGGGATTGGGGGGGAGAGGTTAAAAATTTGTGTTTGGCCCTGAATTATATCGAGTTTGCACCAGCTAGTCTGGGCCATTGGATGTAGTATAAAAATATACCGCTGAAAAATATACAAGACCACTATGACGTTTGCCGATAATGTTATATAAATAGACCATTCTTAATTCACATAAGACAAACTAAGACGACAACACTAGGACTAAATACCTGTGATGCCTTGGAATACCACACCGAGAAGGAAAAAACGTCATCTTTTCTTTTAATGGTCTTATTCCAAAAAGATAGTGGTCTCAAGTGTAACTAACACAGCCTAAAAGTCATATATCAGTCAAGACAGATATCTGTGTGTTATCCCTGTGGCCTTTGACAGCTCACTAATTGGAGACTTACAACGTTAGCCGCTATTGTATAAGAAAAGACTGCTCTAACAGTACATAAGGCTACTATGGCAGCAACAATAGAACAAAATGCCTCTGTCGTCTAGGAATACAACACCGAGAAGAAAAGGACAAATTTATTCCTTCTACTGGCTCTATTCCAAACAAGTCAGCTGTCTCAGCCTAACTATGAGCTATCGATCTTCTATTTGTAAAGAATATATCATTGCCTTTCTTATACTAATGCTAGGCCAAGAGAGGCATCATTAAGTGGACCAAAGGCCTTCCTGAGCAGAAACAGTTGGGAAGGAAAGATCTTTGTCTTTCCTTCGTCCGGCACCTTAAGGTGTTTTTTTGCCTAGCAAACACAGACTTTTGATCAGATGGAACAAGATTCGAACGAACTTATGAATAAAATTCATAGTCTTAATGTGCCGTTCTGTGAGGGATGGAGAATCAACCTCCGTAGCCCTATCACTATCTGAAAAACATGGTCAACACCATCTGAATGTACAGATGACCGGTCCAACCCAGCACCGTCCGAGAGTTCACTACTGGAGACTGTTGATGGCTGAACCTGTGACTGCTGCGATAAGCTGTGCAATCTGTGGCAACAGGTTCGTGAATGAGGCTTGCAGAGCAGCAGTTATCTGCTTCTTCACCATATGCTGCTCACTCTATGTAGATCTGACCCTAGATCTTTCGCCGCGTGTCCCGTATAAAAATGCCTCAAAGATTAATCAGACTTCGGTGGTGAAGACTGGGAACACCTCCGTGGAACAGCATGAACATGCAAAGTCGGACAGCTAGTCTGCAGTCTAACATGCTTCATCGATGAAGCAGAGGAAGAAGCCATAGCTGCAACCAGCCCCGGCTGCAGGGTGAAAGGAGCATCCCGGACTGCAAGCATGTACAGACGTCCCAACTCAAAGTGGAAACAGTCGGCCCCGGCTGCTGACAGAATGGAGAGGGTTCTCCAGCTCGTGATCTGACTCCAGACCTCACTGACCGTTCCATTTAGACAGTTGTAGGCTTCTGCTCCTTAGCGTTCTTTTCCATGGAAGAAGCAGAAGCCTGGCTGAACTGTGGAAGGAGCGTCCCGACTTGCACATTTTGGACGGGTGCTCCGACTCACTGAAGTTTCTCACGACAGAAAACAGTTGACCCCGAATACTAACAAGATGGAGAATGCTCTCCAACTCGTGATCTGACCCCAGATCTCGCCAAGTATCCCATTGAGAAACTTGTAGGCTAATCTCCTTTGGTAGCACTTCTATGTAAGAAGAAGCCATAACCACAGCCAACCCTGGCTGCAGTGTGGAAGGAACATCCTGACACTCATTATAGTTTCTCACAATGGACACAGTCGACCATGACTGCTAACGGAACCCCAGATCTAGCCGAACATTCCGTAGAGAAACTTTCAGGCTTCTTCTCTTCTTCCCATAGTCGCTGGGTGAGCTATATTTTATGAGGTGCTCGCTCTACCCACGTTTATACTATTTGACCGCAACGGACCTATCTGAAGTCCGCTGCACTCCCAATAATAATAATACAGAATAAACATCACAAGGATACATAACATAGACATAGACAAACACAAAAATTTTCAAAATAAATTAAAAAAAAATTTCTGAAAAATTTTGAATGATGCCCAAGTACCCCAAGGGAACCTTGTGAGCCCAGGGGCATCCCGATATAACCTTAGTGCGGACAAGCTCTACCTAATTGAAGTTAAACTACCGGAATAAGATATAATATGTATCCTAATAGAAAAAACAATAACTGTTTTTAACTAAACACTGAATTAATACGACTCCAAAACGTTATTGAACAGACATCAAAAGGAAAAACCAGAAACTAACCAACAGGCACAAGAGAGGCCCAAAGTCAGTAACTGATCAACAACCACCTGATGCAAAGCTAGATCTTCATAGGAAGAAAAAATAATGCATCTGGTAGAAGATGCAAGAATACAAAACATCCTGAACAGCAAGGAACAGGATGTAAACACAGGAGATAAACGGAATACCTATGCCGTAAAACAAGTTAAACTCCCAAGAATTTTAATAAAAAAAATCTCAGTAAAAAAGCTGAAAGAGCTTGGGAGTATAACAGGAGGGTTCAGGAGAGGGAAGGAAAGTAATACTAATAAAACAACAGTGGAGTCATATAATAATGACGACGTTCAGAAGCATATCCCAAAATTGGGAAACATGAATAATTTGACATAAAATTATAAAGTTACAGCCCTGAACATCCAAAACCACTAGTTTCACTTCCAACATCCTGCTACAGTGTTGATTCCATGAAAACCATCACAGATTTGTGTCTGGCACTTCAATGAAAGTGTCAATGACACTGTAGCTTAACATGTGTGTTGTTTGATGAAAAGGATAATGTTCAATGTTTATGAAAGGATTATGAAATAAGACAAGAACTGTTATAATTGGGAATATGTTCATTTCTGTTCCCTGTATGCTATGTTTTTGATAAAAATAATATGAGGTGTACACTGTACTAAAGAGCTGAGGGGTGGGTTCACATGACCTCACAGTTAATGTACGTGTTCCTCACAGTTAATATATATCAACGAAAGTTACCAAGTTACAGTGAAATTATTCCAAAACGAGTTATCCTATCAAGTTATACTGAAATCCCTTCATAAATATGGCCTGTAGACTGTGCTAAAGGTTTTCAGACTTCAGACCTCATAGTTAATGTATGTGGTCCTCACAGTTAACGTATATCAACGAAAGTTACCAAGTTACAGTGAAATTATTCCAAAATGAGTCATCCTATCAAGTTCCATTGAAATCCCTTCATAAATATGGCCTGTAGACTGTGCTAAAAGTTTTCAGACTTCACGCCGTCAGCTTCCCAATTGTGTCCAAAGGGGACGTTCTCATCTAGACATTATATGAAGTCAACCTACCAAGTTACAATGAAATCCCTTCATAAATATGACCTGTAGACTGTGCTCAAGGTTTTCGGGCTTCAGGCCCCTGAAGCCGTCACAGTTGACCAATCATGACCAAAAGGGGATGTCATCACGTAGGCATTATATGGAGTCAAACTAACAGCTTAAAATGAAATCCTTCTACAGATATGACCTATAGACTATGCTAAAGGTTTTGGGTGAATGATCGCGACCAAAAGGGGATGTTCTCATCTAGACATTATTTGGAGTCATCCTACCAAGGTACAATGAAATCCCTTCATAAATATCACCTGTAGACTGTGCTAAAGTTTTTCGGGCTTCAGGCCCCTGCAGCCATCACAGTTGCCTAATGTTGTCCAAAAGGGGCTGTTCTCATCTAGACATTATATGAAGTCAACCTACCATGTTACAATGAAATCCCTTCATAAATATGAACTGAAGACTGTGCTAAAGGTTTTCGGGCTTTGGGCTCGGGCAGCCATCATGGTTGAATGATCGCAACCAAAAGGGGACATTCTCATCTGGGCATCATCTGGAGTGATCCTACGAAGTTACAATGAAATCCCTTCGTAAATATGACCTATAGACTGTGCTCAAGATTTTCGGGCTTCGGGCACCAGTAGCCATCACAGTTGAGCAAGCACGACCAAAAGGGGATGTCGTCATCTAGGCATTATATGGAGTCAACCTAACAAGTTACAATGAAATCCTTCCATAAATACGACCTATAGACTATGCTAAAGTTTTTTGGGCTCGGGCAGCCATCAAGGCTGAATGATCGCGATGAAAAGGGAACGTTCTCATCTAGACATTATTTGGAGTCATCCTACCAAGGTACAATGAAATCTTCATAAATATCACCTGTAGACTGTGCTAAAGTTTTTCGGGCTTCAGGCCCCTGTAGCCATCACAGTTGCCTAATGTTGTCCAAAAAGGGCTGTTCTCATCTAAACATTACATGAAGTCAACCTTCCAAGTTACAATGAAATCCCTTCATAAATATGAACTGAAGACTGTGCTAAAGGTTTTTGGGCTTTGGGCTCAGGCAGCCATCATGGTTGAATGATCGCAACCAAAAGGGGACATTCTCATCTGGGCATCATCTGGAGTGATCCTACAATGTTACAATGAAATCCCTTTATAAATATGACCTGTAGACTGTGCTCAAGATTTTCGGGCTTCGGGCACCTGTAGCCATCACAGTTGAGCAATCACGACCAAAAGGGGATGTCGTCATCTAGGCATTATATGGAGTCAACCTAACAAGTTATAATGAAATCCTTCCATAAATACGACCTATAGACTATGCTAAAGGTTTTTGGGCTCGGGCAGCCATCAAGGCTGAAAGATCGCGACGAAAAGGGGATGTTCTCATCTAGACATTATTTAGAGTCATCCTATCAAGCTACAATGAAATTCCTTCATAATTATGACCTGTGGACTGTTCTAAAGGTTTTCGGGCTTCGGGCCCCTGTAGCTGTCACAGTTGCCCAATCGTGTCCAAAAGGGGACGTTCTCATCTAGACATTATATGAAGTCAAACCTACCAAGTTACAATGAAATCCCTTCATAAATATGACCTGTAGACTGTGCTAAAGGTATTCAGGCTTTGGGGCTCAGGCAGCCATAATGGTTGAATGATCGCAACCAAAAGGGGACATTCTCATCTGGGCATCATCTGGAGTGATCCTACTAAGTTACAATGAAATCCCTTCATAAATATGACCTATAGACTGTGCTCAAGATTTTCAGGCTTTGGGCACCTGTAGCCTTCACAGTTGAGCAGTCATGACCAAAAGGGGATGTCATCATCCAGGCATTATATGGAGTCAACACAACAAGTTACAATGAAATCCTTCCAAAAACATGCCCTATAGACTATGCTAAAGGTCTTTGGGCTCGGGCAGCCATCAAGGCTGAATGATCACGACCAGAAGGGGATGTTCTCATCTAGATATTATTTGGAGTCATCCTACCAAGCTACAATGAAATCCCTTCATAATTATGACCTGTAGACTGCTCTAAAGGTTTTCGGGCTTCGGGCCCCCTGTAGCCGTCACAGTTGCCATATCGTGTCCAAAAGGGGACGTTCTCATCTAGACATTATATGAAGTCAACCTACCAAGTTACAATGAAATCCCTTCATCAATATGACCTGCAGACTGTGCTAAAGGTTTTGGGGGTTTGGGCTCGGGCAGCCATCAGGGTTGAACAACCAAAGGGGACAATCTCATCTGGGCATCATCTGGAGTGATCCTACGAAGTTACACTGAAATCCCTTTATAAATATGACCTGTAGACTGTGCTCAAGGTTTTCGGGCTTTGGGCACCTGTAGCCATCACAGTTGACCAATCACGACCAAAAGGGGATGTTATCATCTAGGCATTATATGGAGTCAACCTAACAGGTTACAATGAAATCCTTCCATAAATATGACCTTTTGCCTATGCTAAAGGTTTTGGGGCTCGGGCACCCATCAAGGCTGAAGGATCGCGATCAAAATGGGACCTTCTCATCTAGACATTATTTGGAGTCATCCTACCAAGTTACAATGAAATCCCTTGATAAATATGACCTGTAGACTGTGCTAAAGGTTTTCAGGCTTCGGGCCCATGTAGCCGTCACAGTTGCCCAATCAGGACCAAAAGGAGTCTTTCTCATCTAGACATTGTATGAAGTCAACCCACCAAGTTACAATGAAATTCCTCAATAAATATGACCTGTAGACTGTGCTAAAGGTTTTCGGGTTTTGGGCTCGGGCAGTCATCATGGTTGGCAGATCATGCCCAAATGGGAAAATTCTCATCTAGACATCATAAGGAGTCATCCTACCAAGTTACAATGAAATCCCTTCATATTAAACATGACCTGCAGACTGTGCTAAAAGTTTTGGGATTTCGGGCTTGGGCAGCCATAACGATTTTTAGATCATGCCCAAAAGGGGACGTTCTCATCTAGGCATTATACAGAGGCATCCTACCAAGTTACAATGAAATCCCTTCATAAATACAACCTGTAGACTGTGCTAATGGTTTTTGGGTTTCGGGCTCGGCAGCCATACCGGTTGACCGATCGCAACCAAAAGGGGACGTTCTCATCTAGACATGACCCCAAACCTGCATATGAAATTTAGTGACGATCAGACAAGAACTGTGGGGTGTAGCCCGTGTTAAAGGAAAATGTGAACAGACTCACAGACTAACAGACTTCCGCACGCGTGATGGCAATAGCTTATCTTGACTATGTCAAGTTAAGCTAAAAATGAGAATTTATTGCACAGATGTCAGTTCAAATGTTTACTGACTTGGGCCAAACAAAAAAGTACGGAAAGCCAGATAGGACTTTTAAACTTTGGTATTGTATGCAAATTTTGGGGATTGGGAGGTTCAAAATTTGTGTTTGGCCCTTGATAATATTGAGGTTGCACCAGCTAAGCCTGGGCCATTGGTTCTAGTATAAAAATATGTTCTGGTCAAATACAGAGTATTACATACCTTCTAGAAGATAGAATTTCCTCCTCAGATTCTTCAGTCCCTGAATAAAATCTAACCTCACCACTACGAGTGTTTACAGCTGATATCTGTAAAACAAGAAATAGTGTTATCTAAATAAATAACATCATCCAAAGTGGAGCAAACAGTTTTGACACTTGGTCTCTTTATTTCAGCTGGTACAGCATTAGATAATGACTGATTGGGTGGTTATCTTTGCAAAACAGTAATTATTTTATTAGAATTTATTAAGTGCTTCCAGGCACTTTAAAATCAAAATCAATCAAACAGAAAAAAAATCCATGCGAACCAGGTGCAACGCCACCATTATCCCCCGTCAAGGATTTCTAAGTTGAAGGGTTTCTAAGTCAAAGAAAGTGGGAAAAGGCCCATAACTCTAGAAAAATGAAAGTGTCAATGATACTGTAGCTTAAGTTGTCTGTGCATTGTGTTTGATGAAAAGGATAATGTTCAATGTTTATGGAAGGATTAGGAGACAAGACAAGACTTGTGATAAGTGGGAATATGCTAATTTCTGTTCCCTGTATGCCATGTTTTCAATAAAACTGTAGACTGTGCTAAAGATTTTCAGGCTTCGGACCTGTGTAGCCATCACAGCTGATCGATCACAACCAAAAGAGGATGCCCTCATCTAGACATTATACTGAGTCAGCCTACCAAATTACAATGAAATCCCTTCATAAATATGACCTGTAGTCTGTGCTCAAGTTTTTGGGGTTTCGGGGCTCAGGCAGCTGTCATGGTTGAATGATCGTGACAAAAAGGCGATGTTCTATTCTTGGCATTATCTGGAGTCATCCTACCAAGTTACAATGAAATCTTTTCATATATATGACCTGTAGACTGTGCTAAAGGTTTTTGGGCTTCGGGCCCCTGTAGCCATGACAGTTGACCAATCGTGACCAAAAGGAGAAGTTATCATCTAGACATTATATGGAGTTAACCCACCAAGTTACAATGAAATCCCTCCATAAATACGACCTGTAGACTGTGCTAAATGTTTTGGGGTTTTGGGCTTGGGCACCTGCACGGCTGAATGATCGCGACCAAAAGGGGATGTTCTCATCTAGACATTATATGGAGCCAACCTACCAAGTTACAATGAAATCCCTCCATAAATACAACCTGTAGACTGTACTAAAGGTTTTCGGGTTTTGGTCTCGGGCAGCCATCACTGCTGAATGATTGCAACCAAAAGAGAACTTTCTCATCTAGACATTATATGGAGTCAACCTACCAAGATACAATGAAATCCCTCCATAAATATGACCTGTAGACTGTGCTAAAGTTTTTAGGGCTTGGGCGGTCGTCACAGCTGACAGTTCGCTACCAAATGGGGAAGTTCTCATCTAGACATCATACAGAGTCATCCTACCAAGTTACAATGAAATCCCTCCATATTAAATATGACCTGTAGACTGTGCTAAAAGTTTTGGGGTTTCAGGCTTGGGAAGCTGTCACGGTTGACAGATCATGACCAAAAGGGGACGTTCTCATCTAAATATTATACAGAGGCATCCTACCAAGTTACAATGAAATCCCTCTATAAATACGACCTGTAGACTGTGCTAAAGTTTTTTTGGCTTGGGCAGTCGTCACAGTTGACAGTTCGCGACCAAATGGGGAAGTTCTCATCTACACATCATACAGAGTCATCCTACCAAGTTACAATGAAATCCCTTCATAAATACGATCTGTAGACTTTGATAAAGGTTTTCGGGTTTGGGGCTCGGGCAGCCATCACGGTTGACCAATCGTTACCAAAAGGGGATGTTCTCATCTAGACATGCCTCAAACCTGCATATGAAATTTTGAGTCGATCGACAAGAACTATGGGGTGTAGCCTGTGCTAAAGGGAAATGTGGAATGACTCACAGACTAACAGACTTCCGCACACGTGATGGCAATAGCTTATCTTGACTTTGTCAAGTTAAGCTAAAAATGGACAAAACCTGTTACTTGTGAATATCCTTTCCCCCATGGTGGCCTATCAGCATACTAAAGATCATTTAAATCAAACAGCCACTGACTGAGATATGAAGGTCCAAAGTTGTTACAGATGGACGGACAGATAAAGAAATGGACGAATGACAAGATGGACGGAATGACGGACAGGCCCCCATTTCTATATCCACTTCGTTCTGGCAGGGGATAAAAAATGGGTTTTGGTTCTAAGGCAATTTCCCACTGAAATTAAAACCCTCATGGAATGTTTTTATTGGTTGGAGGTGCCTTTCTTTCAAAATTACTATGGAATTGTGAGACTAAAATGTTACCTTTTTAGATTGATGTATATTTATTTGTACATGTTTGCAACAAAGCATGATTAAAATACAGTGTCTGGTTATTATAATTGTTTTGTAAACATCCAAGTTGCTGTGTTCTACTGAAAATAACTTGGATATTATGTGGACAGTATTCATCTTACAAACGTTGTTTATATTTCTTTATTGAAAGAGTGCTAAATTTTTTGAGGCTGTCAAAATTTGTCCCTATATCTTTGCGTTGTTACAGTTTATGGGAGAGTGCCTATTGGCACTCTCCCATAAATTGTAACAAGGCAAATCCATGCAGGTGAAATAATTTTGCTTCAAAGATTACAAAAATCACATCCACATTATACACTACTCAAAGTTTGCTAAGCACCAAGTATATCCAACTACCTGTTTTACGTTTTAGTTGAAATATTGTTATGAAAAGTGTTTTTATTTTATATTTAATTATATCTTTAATGATTTAAGCACAGAAATTAAGATTTTGTTTGTGTTTGACATCATTTTTTAGATTTTGAATACGATAACCATGGAAAATGGATATTATTGGGAAAAGAGGAAATTTTTCAAATTTGCCAAAAAGGTGACGGATCGAACTGATATGGGTTCAATATCGAGTATGAGACCCATTATTGTTAATCACAGCTTGACAACACCTTTTCATGCTCCCAATCAGGTTCCAGATGGTCCTTTGTGGGATGCTGTTCCATTCTTGGACTAGCATGGCACCAAGCTCCTGGACACTTCTTGGTTGGACTGGATGGACTGAAATTGCAAGCTGCAACTCATTCCAGACATGTTCGATTGGATTGAGGTCAGGGGATCTTGCTGGCCATTCCATACGCAAAATCCCCTCCCTCTGTCGGTACTCCTGGACAACATGAGGACGGGCATTATCATCCATCAGAATGAATCTATCACCCACTGCACCTGCATACAATCAGACATCGGCATCCAGGATCTCATCCAATATAACGCTGTGCAGTCAATGCACCACGGTCAAGGACACAGAGATCTGTACGTCCATCCCAGCTGATGCCGCAACAGACTATTACTGACCCTCCACCATAGCGGTCATGCTCAGCAATGTTGGCTGCATGGAATCACTCTCCTGGTCTTCTCCATACCCTAGAAAGCCTATCTGTGTTGTCTGGGCAGTACAATGACTCATCTGTAAAAAGGACAGGTCGTCAATCTTCTCTGGTCCATCCAACGTGATCCATGGCCCATTCATATTGTGCCTGGCGGTAGCCCTGGGACAGCAGAATGTAAATACATGGACTTCTCGATCGGAGACCACCTTCGTGCAACCTTGCCTGGATAGTCTGCGTCGAAACATTTACCCCGGATGCATTCTGAAGGTCACTGCTAAGCTGGGTTGCTGTGTCAAACGGTTCCTACGGGCCTGAATGATCAAAAACCGGTCTTCAGCTGCAGATGTTGCCCTGTCTCTGCCACCACCATGTTGACTGACTGGTGTGCCATACTGCTGAAATCTTGCCCAGGCTCTGGTGATCACCATATGGTGCACACCAAGGGCTTCACCAACCTGACGATGGGTAGCCCCTTGTTCCACCATCTCTACAGCCCACCACATTTCTGCTTCAGACAAATGTCTTCTTACATTTGCATTCGCCATATTCAATCATTAAATCACACGGGTTTGTGTTGAAATGAAGACCGAATACCCTACACATCTCATGTACATGTCGACAGTACACAAAAACATCATGGAAATCAAGGGGTACATGCTTTCAATGACTGTAACGAAAAGTCTGTCTGTCAAGAGAGCTAATGTAAACACTGGGGACCATCTCAATACATTCCTCAATCATATCCACCAAAAATATTGCAAATGTGTCACAAGAAAATTTCACAAAGATGTGTCAAATAGGTGGTGCTTAGCAAACTTTGAATAGTATATGAAAACTTTCAATTGTGATACCTGCATTTTAATATTGAGTGCAAATGAGGGTTTTCACAACTAAACGAGTTAGCAAAAAAAAATGTAAAATAAAATAACTATGAAAGCATTCCTCCCACATTGAACTGAAAAATTAATTGCTCGAAAATCAAAAGTATTTTTTTATTTACAGATACTGTCAGCTTTGAACTAAATACAAAAGCACTTGCTAACAAAACTGCACAATTCATGCTATTATACCTCTACTGTGTGTGCAGAAATTAAGTCCAACATGTACATTTTTCAAAAAACAAAGGAGCATAAGACATGGATAACATCTTCTGATATCATAATACTGCATACTGGCAAATGATAAATACCAAACGTTATTACAAACTATCAACTATTGATGAAGTTATTTCTATTGTTGAAGCTATAATTTATTTATTGTTGTTCAATGCCACTTTTCAGTATCTATGTCTATTTTGTGACCACAACACAAGTATAAAGTCAAGCTGGACTAATCCTTTACACCTATGCTGCCCAGTTTAGAGGACTTTCACCTCAGGCATTGGTTACTGAGTCTTATTTTCCCAGTTATGCAGAATGTTGAGCTCATTCTAATGGGGGGGGGGGAGGGGGGGGGGGGGGGCATACGGCTTGTTTTGAAAACAAACAAGGGAATTATCAATGTATTTATTTATTTATTAGCATCTAAGGCCACTATGGCTACACAGCAACTGCAACATAAGTATGGGTCAAAATTAGCTAATCATTCATGCATCTGCAGTCTACTTTTGGACTACCAACCCAAGCAGTGGTACTGGTTCTACTTTATCAGTAAATCAGAACTAAATTCCTCAAAATCTGACACACTTTAATTTTTTACCTTACGATCTCCCCTTCATGAAGTCATCTTCAAATATGACCATAATGGTTGTGAATTTTACTAGGACGGCACCACAATTTTTGAAATGGTGCTTGTTGATTTATTTGAACAAATTCGAATTGACATATGATAAGGAAGATGCACACCAAATTTGGTTCAGAAGTTTGTGAGGAGAAGTCGATAATGTAAAGTTCATGACGGATGGCAAGTGATAAGTTAAGCTCCCTGCGGTGCGCTAAAAAAAATGAAGTATTGTTTGGATAAAGGTCAAAAATAAAAAATTGGGTTCTGATACATTTAAATACAGATTGTTATTAATATTTCTGCCAAATTTTGACGATGATGATGGACAGCAAGTGATAAGTTAAGCTCCCTTCGGTGCGCTAAAAAAAAATTATTGTTTGGGATAAAGGTCAAAAATAAAAAATTAGGTTCTGATACATTTAAATACAGATTGTCATTAATATTTCTGCCAAATTTTGTGTAGCTTTAAAACTGTAGAAATGAGAGGCTGGACAAGGAAAACCAGAGGCTCAAGTGAGCCAAAAATGCTCACCTGGCTCAAATTGTCAAAACAGATGAGTTTGTCAATAATTGATCAGCAGCAAGAGCAATTTTTTGGATTTGCCATGACACAACCAAAGGCAACTTTTTTGGCCATTCATTTCTACGAAATTTTTGTTTTGTTTTAAACTACTGTGGTTCTCTCTAGCCCCCACTCCCCCCCCCCTCCAATTTAAAAAAACAAAAAACAAGTGAATAGATTTGAACGAAACTTGAATTTGACACACCTAGCGATGTTACATACCAAATATGAAAGAATTCTCACAGGTGGATCTGAAAAAGAAGAATTTTCAAGAAATTTTCTCATATTGCTCTAAGTTAAATTTGGGCTTCAATAAAAAGCCCAAAAATTAACCCAGGGACCTGATTTGAACAACCATCAATCTAACCCTCCCAGAGGTGTTGTACACCAAATATCAAAAAAATCTGACTGCTGGATCTGAAGGAGATGATTTTAAACGACAATTCCCCATTTGCACTAAGTAAATATTTGGGTTCCCTTGGGGAACCCAAATATTAACCCAGGCTCTCGATTTCAACAAATTTGAACCTTACACCTCTAGAGATGTCACATCCCCCCTCCCCCCCCCCCCCTCCCACCGAGATGCTGCATATATCAAAAGAATCTGACTCGTGGATCTGAAGAAGAAGATTTTTAAAGATTATTCCCCATATTGCACAAAGTTAATATTCAGGCTCCCACCGGAAGCCCAAATATTAACCCAAGGAGTTTATTTGAACAAATTCAAATCTTACACCTCTAGAGATGTCACATTCCAAATATGAAAGGATTCTCACTAGTGGGTCTGAAAAAGAAGATTTTTTAAGAAATTTTCTCATATTGCACCAAGTTAAAATTTGAGCTCCAATAAAGAGCCCAAATTTGAAGAAACTTGAATCTACCCCCCCCCCCCCCCCCCCCCCCCCCCCCCCCCCCCCCTAGAGATGCTGCAAAACCAAATATCAAAAGAATCTGACTCGTGAATCTGAAGAAGATTTTTAAAGATTATTCCCCATACACTGCACCAAGTCCAAATATTAACCCAGGGGCTTAATTTGAACAAACTTCAATCTGACCCCTGTAGAGATGTTGTATACCTGGTATCAAAAGAATCTGACTGTTTGATCTGAAGAAGAAGATTTTTAAAGTTTATTCCCCATAGCGCCCTAAGTTAATAATTTGGGCTCCTCTGTTGCGCCCAAATATGAACTGAGGGGGTTGATTTGAACACACTTGTATTTGACCGTCCTATGGACATTGTATACCAAATATCAAAAGATTCTGATATGCGGTTCTGAAGAAAATTTTTTTTCTCAATTTTTGCAAATATGCTGACTCAGGATTTTTTCAAACGCCCCCAACAGAATGCCCTGACACAACCGATGGCCTTTTTTTTTAATCCAATCTACTGGTCAAAAGGATGCTTCATACCGAATAACAGTTCTCTGTCCCATGTAGTTTGGAAAATATGGGTTTTTGAATTTCTTTGCTATTTTTTAGTCCCTGGAGTACCCATGGGGCAACAAAAAAAAAAATTGGGGGCATCAATCAAGTACTTTGGACCCATTTATGCTACCTGTCAAATTGGTTCAAATCGGCCCATCGGTTCTTGAAATAGAAATTTTGGAAGGAGCCCAAAATGGGTATGTGCCTACAGAGAGCCCAAATATTGATTTACCAACTTCTCTTGAAGAAACTTTAATCTTCAACACCAAAGAGTGTTACATACCATTTATCTTACAATCAACATGTATTTTGTCTGTATTAACTCCGCGACTGTCGTGTATCCAACCCCCCGATACAGATGTTTGTACAAAGGGGTCAGATACAAGCACATTCCTTTCGCGCGAGTTCCAATTTTTTTCTTTTTGTTCATCCGTACGAATAGTTTGTTACATATTCGTCTACACTCTTGACTTATCCCCAATATATTGTAAGATAAAATGATTATTACCATTATGTGGATGTACAAAATATGTATCCGTGTCTCGCTCCAGGTTCTAAGGGTAGATCACGACTCGTCTTTGACTCGTCGTGATTTGCCCTTAGAACCTGGAGCTCGACTCGGATACATATTTTGTACATCCACATAATGGTAACAATCTCTATATATATATAGGCAATCCTTATGGTGGTTCATAAGATTTTTAAAGATTTTTAGGCTTTGACATCATTGACCAGAGCCCGAAGAAGGCAGCCACATCATGTGAACAAAATAGAAAGGGTTAATATCCCAGGGATGGTTTGTGCAATATATGTTTGAATTTGGCTGAATGGCTGTGAAGAAGAAGCCAGCAGGCCTGGCATTCTTTAGGAGTGCAGGAGTGCTGCACGCCTACTGAACGTCTAGAAAAAATTGATGAGGGCAATTTTTTGCACCCCTTGATTTTCTGGAATGCCAGACCTGTTTGGGACTGCCTTTAAAATCTATTATCATTTCGCCCCTGGGTTCCAATATGCTCTCTTGTGCCTACTGGCACAGAGAACACACTGGAACTCAGGGGACGATTTGTCGATGTTGCACTGATTCGGAATGAATCATGACCCATTCTGTGTCGCATCTCGATACTTTTTGAGTGTAGAAGACAGTCACATAAGAATTGAATGCAACATTTTGAATAATGAGATGTGTGTGCCAAATTTTCCACGATGCAACTGAATGTGGTACAATTTTTCAGTCACAATATTAATACCTTGAAGTGAATATAACCAAAATAGCATACAAGTATTTGCATTGAAAATTTCAGGTGCATTTGCACTCCCAAGCAATCTGAGGAGGGCAACTGTTTTGCACTCCTTAATTTTCTAGATTGCCAGGCTTTAGCCAGGTTTGCAAAAGTTAATGGACGACGGACTCCAAGTGATGGCAATACCTCACACTGACTTGCAATCAGGTGAGCTAAATGAAAGTGTCAATGACACTGTAGCTCAACTTGTCAAGACAAAGACATGCACATGTATAGTATGTGACACAGCAATGACAAACATCTAGGTAATGACCTGATAACAAAGGTACATATAAAGTATTGTAATGGTCTGTACATAAATACTGACCGTTGCCTGTAACAAATGTATAGGTAAAGTATTGTAAAGGTGGGTGACAGTCAGATGTAAACTAGAAAAGAAATCTTTGAGTCCCAGAGTGGGTCTGACTGAACCCCAAAATATTTGTTCTCATAGCACAGTGATAACAAAGGCACCCCAAAACACACTCGTTCCTGTCCCAAGGTGAAAACAAAGGTACCCAAGAAGTTTTGTGAAGATCAATTCATAAATACGAGCTGTATAGAACTTGTGACAAAAAACTGACTGGACCTAATTTTGGTACAAAATGGCCACTGGCAGCCATCTTGAATTTTGGACCGTACCCAGAAACACTCATTCTCGTCCCAAGGTGATAACAAAGGTACCCAAGAAGTTTTGTGAAGATCGGTTCATAAATACAGCCTCTACCCTGAGCCGTATTGACATGTGTGCTCACATTGTGCAAGTAGCACTGAATAAGTCAAAGTTCATCTAATTTGCATAATTTCTGCATGAAAAAAAAACCCTTAGAATATGTGATGTATTCCATGTTACTAAACATTCATACAAAAATTTATTCAAATCAGAACTTTCATACAGAAGTTCTGTACAAAAGACTGATTGCACTAATTTTGGTACAAAATGGCTGCTGGTGGCCATCTTGAATTTCGGACCACACCCAAAAACACTCGCTCTCATCCCACGGTGATAACAAAGGTACCCAACAAGGTTCATAAAGATTGGTTCATAAATATGGCTTCCAGTCTGAGCTGTATAGAAGTTGTGTACAAAAAACTGATTAGACCTAATTTTGGTACAAAATGGCCACTGGCAGCCATCTTGAATTTTAGACCGCACCCAGAAACACTCGTTCTCGTCCCAAGGTGATAACAAAGGTACCCAAGACATTTCGTGAAGATCAGTTCATAAATACAGACTCAAGTCTGAGCCGTATTGACATGTGTACTTAATGTGTGTAAGTCGCACTGAAATATCAAAGTTCATCTAATTTGCATAATTTCTGCACGAGAAAAAAACCCGTATTATATGTGATGTATCCCATGGTACTAAACATTCACACAAAAAATGATTCAAATCAGCACTTTCATATGGAAGTTCTGTGCAAAAATCTGATTGCACCTAATTTTGTACAAAATGGCTGCCATCGGCCATCTTGAATTTCGGACCGGACCCAAAAACACTCGTTCTCGTCCCACGGTGATACCAAAGGTACCCAAGAAGTTTCGTAAAGATCGGTTCATAAATACGGCCTCTAGCCCGAGCCGTATTGGCATTTGCACTTACAGTGCTGAAATTAACACCAAAAAACATCAAAATTAGTCTAATTTGCACAATTTACGCACGAGAAAAAAACCCGTATTATATGTGATGTACCCCATGGTACTAAACATTCATACAAAAAATTATTCAAATCAGAGCTTTCATATGGAAGTTCTGTACAAAAAACAGATTTCTGCATCATCGGTACAAAATGGCGGCTGGCAGCCATCTTGAATTTCGGACCGCACCCAAAAACACTCGTTCTCGTCCCACGGTCATAACAAAGGCACCCAAGAAGTTTCGTAAAGATCGGTTCATAAATACGACCTCTAGCCCGAGCCATAGCCAATTGTTGACGTACGGACAGATGGACGGACGGACGGACGGACGGATGGACGGATGGACGGACGACGGGCCATGACAATAGCTCAAATTTGACTTCGTCAAAGTTGAGCTAAAAACAAGAGGCTCTAAAGAGTCTGTAATCATTCACCTGGCAGAACAGAAGATGAAAATGTGATTTCCCACAGGGTTTCTATGCTAAATGTAAGCTGCAATTGCAGCCATGTTTGCAGCCTGATCAACATTGCATGAGGATCATTGGTAGAGGGTGTCCCAGTCATCAATCATGCAAAGTTTAAGAACATTTGGCCCTGTAGTTTCAGAGAAGATTTTTCAAAATCGACTAATCAGAATCAAAGAATGCCTCTGGTGGGCATGTTTTTCATTCAACAAGAACAAAAATTGGGAACAGTAGTATAGAACCTCCCATAGACCATTCCTGCCAAGTTTGGTCCTAATCAGCTTAGTAGTTCCAGAGAAGAAGGTAACAAGAAGAATGTTACTAAGGTAACGCATTCCCCCCCCCCCCCCTCCCTTGAGACCTTCACCTTGCAGATGTGGCGGAAACTATTATACGTGACACATCTTCTGACTGTTCTTAACATTTGTAAAAAGTTTAACAACTGTACTATGATTCGTTTCCGAGTTATGGCTGAGACACAAATATTGACTGATTTTTAATGTGACCTTGAAATGTGACCTTGACCATATATGCCACCCGACCCAAGTCAGGGGGGGAGGGGGGAGGGGGGGGAATAAAATGTGAAAAGTTTATGAATGCCAGACACCAAATTATGGCTATAGCTCACATGGCCCTTTGGGCCTGGTGAGCTAAAAAGGCTAACGATCACTATAAGTCATTCTAACATGGCTGGATGACTTAACTGGTCGAGGGCTAGATTATTTTCGATGCTATAAATTTGTTATTCAAAATTTGTTTTATTACAAATTATTGGAGAGTGTAGAATAAACTTATATAAACAAAATATTATTTGGCTTTAACTAAGGAAACACAAGCAAGGTCAAGGCAATGGGTTGGCACAGCCAGCAGATGCTCTCTGAATGCCAAGGGTGGCTGTACTCCCCTCCCCCAAACACACTGCCAACCATGAGTTTCTAATCATTTGTCTTTGTTGATATTGAATTAATAAAAATAATATTTTATCTCCATTAAACCATGCACCAGGCCACCAGATGTGCCCATGGGACACTAATGCCCCCTCTTTATGAAAAAGTATATTTTCGTGGTTAACAAAGTCCAAAACAGGGCCATAACACAGATAAAATCATTGCACCAAAATCAAAATTAAACCCATCTGGTATATTGGTTACGGATCGGTTATTGCTGTTATTGGTTACAATTTTTGCTACCAGTTAACCGTTTGCATGTATATGGAGTCAGAACATGCCACATGTTGTTGTGTTGGTTGCTTCCAAAAGACTCCTTTAATAAGAGTTAACATTTTTATTACGGGACCTTAGTGACCCACCAGTAAGCACATTTCTCACCAGTAGCCCAGTCCCCAACTTTACTGAGTACGATTTTACGGGGTTGCAGTTGCAACTGTATTTACATGTAGGCCCAACCCCAAGAAACGTGGTGAGTTCGAGTAAAATATTAAATTTTTTTAGTAAATTTTGTTTCTTAACATACCTACCACAATTGTTTACAATTGGCTGCAAGCCCTACTTCGGAACTAACTCAAGCTAAGAAACTTTTATAAACTAGTTAGGAAAAGTGAAAAAGTGCAAAAGCACGAAAAAGGATCGAGCGAGACCAGTGCTCGACATAACACATACTCTCTCTGCTCACCTCTTGCATTTAACCGTGACGTCAATTCCGTATTTCCACCAACGAGAAGTTTGTGATTTAGTGGGGAAGCATCGATATCAAAGATATCCCCAAGGAGGGTGGGCCTCTGGTAAACAATTGTGATAGGTATGTTAAGAAACAAAATTTACTAAAAAATTTTAATTTCTTCTCAACCTACTCACAATTGTTTACAATTGGCTGAATAAACAATAGGAGGTGAATCACATAACCAATACCAACAAGAGCGATTAATGTAAGTCTTGATCCCATGAACAGGACAAAGAAGAGGCCTCCAGCCATCGACAGCAGGGAGAGCCCGAATGCAGATGGGAGGAGGTACCGAATCAGGAAGTTGATTCTTGACCAGAAAAAAGCAATCAGTAGTGAAGGTGGCACTGTTAGCCTCATTTCTGAAGAAAGCAGAATCAACGGATAGTGCATGAAGCTCACTGACACGTCTGGCAGAAGCAAACGCTAGAAGGAAAGCAGTCTTATAGGTGAGAAAATGCATATTGGTCTCAGATAAAGGCTCGAATGGTGCCCCCTCCAAATAATGCAACACCCATGTCAAGTTCCACTTGGGTGTAAGATGCAAAACTCGAGGCTTCTTCAAAGAAAAGTGACAAATTAGTTTGAAGAGAAAAAGATTACGACCGATGCACCACTTTCTCACATACAAGAAAGTATCAGACAGCATAGACCGATAGCCCTTTATCGTAATAGGCTGGGGCCCTTGGAGTCAAAAAGGTATACCAGAAAATCCGCAATCTGAGCGCTTGATGGATTACGGTAATCCACATTTTGAGCTGTACACCAGCGGCAGAAAACCTTCCACTTAGCAGCATAAGTCATGCCAGTGGAATGTCGCCGTGATGCAGAAATGCACTCCAGTGATCATCTCGAAAAATCTCAGGACCTGATAAAAGACAGGCGTGAAGGGACAGGCTTGCAAGGTTGTTGTGATACTTCCTGGGACGACCCTGGGAAAGAAGATTGCGATGTAGAGGTACATGAATCGGTCGGTCTGCCAACAGAGGCCGCAGCAGATTGATCCATACCCTCTGCGGAGCCAGAGGTGTGATCAGAATGATCCTGCAACTGCAAGCACGAATCTTCACCAACAAAAAAAACAGTTGCAACTATAGTTATGCAGGCTTTCTGTTCCGGCAGTGACTCCGTCCGGCTGCCCTCTTCGCTCTGGGCTATTTGACCCAGGGCAAGGGGAAGGGGGGGGGGGGGGGGAGGGTGTTCCCTTAGGTCACCTGCTTATCTTACTTGTAAAGATTAATTAGGATTTTTCTCTTTTTTTATTTCCTTAACGTCTGCAAAGGATTACATTATAGTAACTGATCTGCTTAAAAATTTTGCAAAGATGTGTAATAAATACAGAACCACACAAGCATTTGAATGGGTTAATAATTATTGCACTCATTTGGTTTGGCACAGAATACCACTTGTGCAAGCCAGAAAGTTAAAAAATTTATAGTAATTTCTATATTTTTTATACTTACCAATGACCCAGACACAGCTGGTGCTAACTCTTAAAATATAGGGCCAAACACAAATTTTGCCCCCCAATCCCCAAAATTTGCATCTAAAACCAAAGAAAACATGTCCTGAATGGCCCTCCACACTTCACCTCTACTGCGCATGCGCAGTGTCAAGGACGTTCCGAAATTGGCGCCATTAATCATTCTAATAACCAGTGCCTGGTAAGCGCTATGTACTCAGCGGGGAGGCAAGAGTTCCCAACTCCTGGGAGGGCCATCCCCGTCTGGGTCATTGGTAAGTATAAAAAATGTTAAAAAATTTATAGTAATTTATATATTTTTTATACTTACCAATGACCCAGACTTAGCTGGTGCTAACTCTAACAAAACCAGGGCCAAACACAAATTTTGCCCCCCAATCCCCAAAATTTGCATCCAAAACAAAAAGAAATCATGTCCTAAAGGACCTCCATACTACGCCTCTACTGCGCATGCGCAGTGACGCAGTCGGCCGAAATTGGCGCCAATTATCATTCTTACTGGCAGTGCCTGGTCAGCGCTATGTACTCAGCGGGGAGGCAAGAGTTCCCAACTACAGGGAGGGCCATCCCCGTCTGGGTCATTGGTAAGTATAAAAAATATATAAATTACTATAAATTTTTTAACATTTTTATACTGTACCAATGACCCAGACTTAGCTGAATAGTAAACAGGCTGGAGGGCCTAGGACATAGAGGAAAATCCAATAAGCTCAACTATATAGTAAAGAGGTAACCCCTTAAGGAGAAAAGGAGTATTAGGCTTTACATGTATCTTTCTTATTTAATATTAAATTAGAAAGATACACTACCCTTAATAATTGAGCACAATAACATTCATGTTCTCTATTAACATCCAGTATAACCCTTATACTAATTATTTTTAAAGCAAGCCAATAAATAAAGTAGTCCAGAGAATTGAGACTCTTTATAGTCATTTAAAAGTGTCCGAGTATTGTATATTAAAGCCCGTTTGACACTTGACATATACAAATGCTTCACACCGAGCTACACTTTAAAAATAAGACATGAATGAATTAAACATTAATATTACACTTTAAAACCATCCCGGAAGCAACTCAGAAATACTGACTTGGAGGAGGCATTCCCTTGCTTTTCACTATAAAGCAGGTGACCTAAGGGAACACCCGCCCCCCCCCCCCCCCCCCCCCTTCCCCTTGCCCTGGGTCAAATAGCCCAGAGCGAAGAGGGCAGCCGGACAGAGTCACTGCCGGAACAGAAAGCCTGCATAACTATAGTTGCAACTGTTTAGTGGACGACATTCTGAGCAACAGATAACGGACCTAAACAATGCAGGTCTCCAGAAATGGACTCAATATTTCTGAGATAAAAATTCGTAAATGTGGATGGCTGAGACCAATAAGCAGCCTTCATTAAATCTGTAATAGCAACACTATTAGCATAAGCCCAGGAAGTAGAAAGAGCTCTTACTTCATGAGCAGAAATCTTAAGCACAGACTGCTGAGAAGAAGATAAATCTTCATAAGCAGTACGGATAGTTAACTGAATCCATCTAGCAATAGAATGGACTGAAATGTCCTTTCTATTAGGCATCAAAGACAGAAAGAAACGTTTCCGTCCCTTTCTGATAAACTGAGATCTCTGTTTATAGATACGTAGTGCTCTAACAGGACAGAGTAAAGGCCTACGCCCGTCTGAAGACGGAAGAGCCTTAATAACAATAGGTTCCGGATATTTATTAGGAGCCTGATTCTTAGCTAAAAAACCCACATTAGTAGTGAAGGTGATAGTGTTCCCAACACTACGATAATGAGAATCATCCACCGATAGTGCATGAAGCTCACTGACTCTTCTGGCAGAAGAGAAAGCTAAGAGAAAAGCTGTCTTATAAGATAAGAATTTGAAATCTACTGTCCCAAGAGGTTCAAATGGCTTTTCCTTCAATTTAAGGAGAACCCAAGCTAAATTCCACTTAGGAATTAATCTAAGAGTTCTGGGTCTATTTATCGAAAAGTTTCTAACCAACTTTGATAAAGAGACATTAGATCCAATTTGTAAACTATCATGATGTGCATAGGTATCAGATAACATAGATCTATAACCCTTTATAGTAACAGGCTGCAGTTTGATTTCGTCAAACAAGTATACTAGAAAGTTTGCAATGTCTGGTATAGAGGGATCAAATATATCTACAGAATGATCCCTACACCAACGACGAAAAACCTTCCACTTAGCCGCATAGTTTAGCGAAGAGGAGGTCCTCCTACAGTTAGAAATCGCGTCCACTGCTCGTCCTGTAAAGTGCTCGCCATGCAAGAAGGACCGCACAACGGAAAAACGTGAAGGTTGAAACCTTGCGGGTTGTGATGGAGTTGGCGCGATTTCCCCTGCGAAAGAAGATCCTCTCGTGGAGGAAGCTTCCGCGGTAGGTCCCACAACAGACACCTGAGTAGATTTATCCACGGTCTCTGTGGCGACAGAGATGCTACCAACAGAATCTTGCATTGAGATTGTTTTATCTTTAGCAATACTTGTTGAATTAACGGCGCTGGAGGATACGCATATCCTATCATTCCGTCCCAAGGGATCGACAGAGCGTCTACTGCAAATGCTCTTGGATCCGGACACGGAGACACATACGTCTGCAACTGATTGTTGAGATGTGTCGCAAATAAGTCTATCATTGGCCGTTCCCATTGGTAGCAAATCTGATTGAATACTTGTTTGTTGAGAGTCCACTCCGACGGCAACAAACGACCCTTTCGTGAAAGGGAGTCTGCTAGCACATTCAGACGACCCGGTATGTGACGGAACGAAAGAAGAACGTGATGTTCTAATGCAAACAGAAGGATTCTTTCCGTTAGATTGAACAACGGAACTGAATGAGTGCCTCCCTGATTCCGTATATATGCCACTACTGTCGTATTGTCGGATAGGATTTGGACATGAGCATCTTGAATAATGTCCATCCAGTGACGTAACGCAAGCCAAATTGACATCATTTCCTTGATGTTTATGTGCTTGCACAGGAATTGCGGATCCCAAAGACCCTGGCATCTCGAATCCGTTGGGATTAATGATGCACCCCAACCTGTTTGACTGACATCCGTCATAACGGTAAAACTCGGATCCGGCAACTGCAGCGGAACTCCTTGAGTTAACCACTGAATGTTTGCCCAAGTCTGAATCTCTTGTTTCACTTGATCTGACAAGAGAACGTCTACATCGAGCGAATGAATTTTCACACTCCAATTCTGAGTCAGGAAAATTTGAAGAGGACGTGTGCGTAACCGCCCCATCGGAATGAGATCCGCGGTGGCTCCGCACAGACCTATCAGTCTCATAAATTCTCTCGCCGTGACTTTGTCTGCGTGCAGACAATAGCGAGCGTAACAACTGACTAATTTCGCTCTGGTTAACGGCAGACGAACGAGATTGTTGTGCGTCTCGAAGCTCATTCCCAGATGAGTGAATGACTTGGACGGCACCAGATCCGACTTCTCCTCGTTTACTATAAAACCGAGACGTCGGAGCAATAGAAGAAGATTCTGAACATCGTTCTGAAGCGTTAACTCGTTGCCGTACCTCTGAAGAATGTCGTCCAGGTAGGCCGACGTTACCGCAGACGAATGAGCTCGGAAGTAGATCATTACCGAGTTCATTACCCGAGTGAAAGCCCAGGGTGCTAGATTCAATCCGAAGCACATCGCCCGGAATTGATACACCACTCCAAGGACTGTGAAGCGTAGATACTTTCGGAATGTCGGATGTACCATGACGTGAAAGTACGCATCTTTGAGATCTATGCTCGTTGCATAATCGTTCACCCGAATACTCGCTCTGACCGATCGAATCGTCTCCATATAAAACTTCGGAGCGACGATCAGCTTGTTTATCCAGCTCAAATCTATGACTGGACGGAACGAGCCGTCTGCTTTCGGAACCAGAAACAGATGGCTGTAGAATCCCAGAGATTCCTGGTTTTCTACGACCTCTACCGCGTTCTTCATTAAAAGAGACTGCACCTCTGATAACAGAGCGTCTCTTTTCTGTGGATTTGACGGAAGATGAGTCCACTTTGGACTTCGAGTTAATGGAGGCTTTCGTTTGAAGGATATCTTCAGACCTTCCGAAGTCACTCCTCTCACCCAAGGGTCGTCCGTAATCGACGCCCACTCTTGTGAAAAACTCGACAACCTTCCGCCAACCGGAACGCGATAGAGGTTTAAGCCATCACCTCCTGGACCTGCGAGGCCTGCGGTAGGAGAAACCACGTCTTCCACGACCTGCACCTCGCCTCGTCGACCTCGGGGCGTCCGACCGATTGTCCCGGCCTGAAGGACGTCCCGAACGAGAGTCGCTATCCTGACGGTCTCTCGAATAAGACCAAGAGGACGCACCGGAACCTCTATAGGAACCTCTCTTGGGCGCATTAGACCCAGAAGTGCCTGTCTTATTCGTGTCTGCTGTATCCGACTTCTTAGGAGCAGATCTGAACAACAGAGAATCATTAGCTTTCTTTTTAATTTTATCATAAATAGCGGAAAGCTTGCCGTCAAAGAGAAGTTCTCCTGAGACCGAAGCGACTCTAAGAGAGTTCTTCACCTTAGAATCCACTAGTGTGGATGTACCTTGGGCTGCGTCATGTCTAACCAACTCCAGATTTTCCACTGAAAGGGCGGAGTTACACGTGGAATAAGCTACTGCCCTTGAAAGAAGTCTTAAAGAGGATTGTATATCCTGAAACTCTTCCCCTTGAAGGCGCAGTGATAACGCCTTAGTAAGGTGATCTGCGTAAGATAAGGCATCTAAATTGGCTCTGTTAGACGCAATAGCTGTTTCCAACACCGCGGTTGGAATAGAAGCTGACGACGGTAATGATAGCTCTAAGTCTTCCGCCTCGTCGTCCATACGCAGAGGAACTCTCGGTATACCCTGTCCTGCCGTATCGAATTTATTCCTTGCATTAATGAAAGGCAGGTTGAGAGTATTAGCGGACAAGAAACCTGCTTTCCCCGTCCTGGAAGCAAGTTTAAATATAGCGTCGTTCAATAATTCAAATGTTCTAGCAACATTATTGGACTGCGACGGAAACTCGGGAGCGATGTCCCTGAACCGCTCAAAAAATTCAGAGTCCAATGACGCTATAATTCTCTTGTCCGGAAGCGCAGCAGTCTGGCCCGACGGAACAACTTGAGGGAGAAAGTGCCGGATGAAGTCCACGGCAGCTTTATGTTGTTCCAAAAGGGATAGCTCCAAGTCATCCGTATCCCTTTCACCATCCGGTCGGACCTCATGATGTTCCCGGTCGTCCGCCCCCGATGCTTCGGCGGAGCGCACCGACCCAGCGCCGTCGGATAATTCTCTATCCGACACCGTTTCTGTCGGCTGCTGGGATGCTGCGATAAGCTGTGCTATCTGCACAAGAATGTCCGGCGTCGAGACCTGCGGAGGCGCAGTCTTTCGCTGCTTCGCCGAGGGCAGCTCCGCATCAGATGGCTCCCACATACTTTTCCTATGCGAACGTCCAGAGTCCATCGGTCTCGAATCCCTGGCTGCCGGATGGTGTGACCTGGTCGCCGAAGAATCCTTCATCGGCGAAGCTGGTAATATATCGGCGGTCACGCAGCCAAGGTGCAGTCGTGTGCGCTGACGAGAAGAGGAAGCCTTAACAGTCTCTGCGGACTGCTTATACAACGGAGCGTCCCGAGCGACGGACGTATGCTCCGCTAAAGACACATTTTGTACCACAACATCTGGTCCCAGATGTTGTTGTACGAGAGAGGGACCTCTCTCGCTCGTGGCCCGGCTGGACCTGGACGAGCTAGGAACCGGACTAAAAGGCTTCCTCCGTTCTCGCTTACTATCCGCCGTCACTGGGTGTGCATCTATTATGTTTATAGTGCTCGCATCACCCAAAATTTCCTCTTGGACCGCATCGGACGAACCCGGCTGCCGAACCATTCGGTGAATGGATGCTACACCGGGCGAGCTAGCGGACGACATTTGTCTAATCTCCATGAGCACTTTTGCCGCTAGCTCTGAATTCATTTGTGACGACAGACGCACACTTGAAGAAGATAACATGGAAACATCACCCTGCTCTGGTTCCTCTGAAATAGAAACTGAGAGAGTAGAGTGACCTTGCGGAGAAAGAGCCGGTATCGCTCTTTCTCCAGAAACAACATATCGTGACACACGTTTCCAATGTTTCTCATCCCAATGTTCACATATAGGACAGGGATTAATGCGAGAACACTGACTACAATTAATACAATGATCATGAAAGTCAGAGGAAGATTTCTTCCTATTACAATTTGAAGAACGTCCCTTCATTGTGAAAGAACAACAATAAGTCCTAGTTACTCGCAAAAACCCCTGACACAAAGATACATAATAACATGATCCATTAATAAATGAAAAAACAATTGCAAAACAAAATAATTTTGAAAAAATATTTTTTCAGCGAAGCCCAAGTTGCTGAAAAGTAACGTTGAGCCCCGATCGATCCGATGGCAAAGTGTGGTCAAAAATTTTAAATTTATATAAAATAATTAATGAGACACTTTCGGATAATATAAATGTATCTTATAGTGAGATAAACTACAGCAAAAGCAAACAGCCCCCCTCAAAAAAGGCTGTTGCCAATGAAAACAAACAGTGTAAAAACACCAGAAAACATGACTCCAGGCACTGAAAAAACTGGCCCGGAATCAGTCATCAATTACACTCTATCTGATGCAAAACAGAGACTCCCAGGGGAGAATCTGTAGAACATCAGATGGAAGATGCAGAACACAAACGTTATACACCCATGGGTGAAAACGTAACTATGGGGAAAATAACAGAAAACATTCTGTAACCAAGCAACTCTCCCAGGAAATTTTAGAAATGAAATTTCTCAAAAATATGCCAAAAGCATGGGAGAATTGCAAGGGGGGACTTTAGAAGGCTAGGGGAGAGGAAACACTGAATAAGCAGTGCAACAATTAGCAAGAATGACAACAAGAGGCCCATGCCTCGAAAATAGGCAACTTAACATAATTTCATCAAAAAATTTTAAGTACAGCCCTGATTATTTTTTGTCACTTCTTTTTCCTCTCCTCCTTCTATCCTCCTTAGAATCACATTTTCTCCAAAAATTACGTGTCTGGCATCCTTTAAACTGAGATTTACAAGCACAAAGATCAGTGAGATGTTGACTGATGAAGGGACAAACAGAGAATGATAATTGGCGCCAATTTCGGGACGACTGCGTCACTGCGCATGCGCAGTAGAGGCGTAGTATGGAGGTCCTTTAGGACATGATTTCTTTTTGTTTTGGATGCAAATTTTGGGGATTGGGGGGCAAAATTTGTGTTTGGCCCTGGTTTTGTTAGAGTTAGCACCAGCTAAGTCTGGGTCATTGGTACAGTATAAAAATATAGAAATTACTATAAATTTTTTAACATTTTTATACTGTACCAATGACCCAGACATAGCTGAATAGTAAAAAGGCTGGAGGGCCAAGGACATAGAGCAAGATGGAATACGCTCAATAATATAAAATAGAGTCATCCCCTGTAGGGAAAAAGAAGTAATAGGCCTTACATGTATCTTTCTTATTTATGATAAATTAGAAAGATACAACACCTTCCAAAATTGAGCATCATACATCCATGTACTCTATTAATATCCAATATAATCCTTATACTAATAATTTTTAAAGTAAGCCAATAAATAAAGTAAGTCTAGAGAATAGAGACTCTTATACTCCTTAAAAGTGTCTGAGGATTGCATAATCATGTCCGTTGACACATGCATTGTTCAAAAGCTATACTTTAAAAACTAAGACTTGAATGAATTTTAAAACATAAACTTCTCACTAAACAACCATCCCAATAACAGCTCAGAATTACTAACTCCGGAGGAGGTATCCCCCTGTTTTCATAGTAAAACAGGTGACCCAAGGGAACACCCTCCCCCCGCCCCCCCCCCCCCCCTTTTTTCTTGCCCTGGGTCAAATAGCCCAGAGCGAAGAGGGCAGCAGAACGGAGTCACTGCCGAAACAGACAGCCTACCTAGCTATAGTAGCAACTGTTAAGTGAATGACATTCTGAGCAGTATATAATAGACCTAACAATAGAGGCCTCCAGAAATGGACTCGATATTTCTGAGATAAAAATTCATGAATGTGGATGGCTGAGCGCAATGAGCAGCCTTCAAAAATCTATAATAGCGACACTATTAATGTAAGCCCAAGATGTAGAAGAACTCTTACTTCATGAGCCGAAATCTTAAGCACAACTGCTGAGTCAATGATATACCATAAGCAGTACAGATAGTTAATAGAATCCATTAGCAATAGAATGGAGCGTAACGTCCTTCTACTAGGCATTAAAGAGAGAAGAAGCTTACGCCCGTAGTAATAAACAGATATCTGTTTATAAATACATAAACTCTAACCGGAGAGAGTAAAGGCCTATGCCCGTACGAAGATGGAAGGACCTTAATAACAATAGGTTCCAGATATTAGGAGCCTAACTCTTATGCAAAAATCCAACCTAAATAGTAAAGGAAGTAGTGATTCCGAAACTACGAAAGTGAAAATCATCCATCTATAGTGCATGAAACTCACTGACTCTTCAGTAAAAGAGAAACCAACAGAATTACTGTCTAAAAGGTCAGAATTTGAAAACTACTGTTTCCAGAGGCTCAAATGATTACTTAGCTAAATAAGAACCGAAGTTAAATTCCATATAGGAATTTAATCTAAAGATTCTAAGTCTATTTATCAAAAAGTTACTAACTGACTTAGATAAAGAGACATAAGACTCAATTGTAAACTATCCTAGAGTGCATAGGTATGAGGTAACATAAACCTATAACCTTAATAATAACAGGCTGCAGTAGATTTTGTCAAACAAGTATACTAAAAAGTTGCAATGAGTAGTGTGGAGGGATCAACAATATGAACATAATGATCCCCACACCAACGACGGAAGAGCCTCCACTTTAGCCGCATAGAGTAGCGAAGAAGAGGATCTCCTATAGTAAGAAATCGCGTCCAAAGCTCGTCCAGTACAATGCTTACAATGCAATACGGACCACACAACGGAATACATGAAGGTTGCGACCTTGCGGGTTGTGATAAAGATGACACGATTTACCCAGCGAAAAAAGATCCTCTCATTGAGGAAGATTTCACGTTAAGTCCCACAGTAGACAACAGAATAAATTACCCATTGTCTCTGTGAAGATAGAGATGCTATCAACAGAAATGTATTGTGGTTGTTTATCTTAGCAATACCTGCTGAAACAACAGCGCCGGAGGATACGCGTATCCTATCATTCCGTCCTATAGATCAATAGAGCGTTAACAACATTAGCTCAGAGATCCGGACAAGCCAACACATACGTCTGCAATTGATTAGCAAGCTGTGTCGTAAATAAATCATCATTGGGCGCTCCCATAGATAGCAAATCTGATTGAATACTTGTTTGTTGAGAGTCCATTCTGACAGCAACAAGCGACCCGTAAGTGAACGGGAGTCCGGTAAAACAATCAGACGACCCGGAATATGACGGACCAAAACAGAACTTGGTGTACTATAACCAACAGACGGATTCTTTCCATTAAATTGAATAACGGAAACGAATGAGTGCCTCCCTGGTTCCGGAGATACGCCACTACTGTCGAATTAACGGACAGGATTTGGGCATGCGTTTCTGAATAATGTTCATGCAATGACATAAAGCAAGCCTAAAAAACATTATTCCGCGGAAGATAATTGGTTGCTAAGAGACTGCGGAACCCAAAGACCCTGGCACTTCGAATCCGTTGGGATCAAAATTATATCCCAATCTGTTTGACTGGCAACCGTCATAAATGCAACACTCGGGTCCGGCAACTGCAGTGGCACTCTCTGAGTCAACCACCGAATGTTTGCCCCAGTCTGAATCTCTTGTAACACTAGATAGACAAGAGAACGTGTAAATCGAGCAATTCATGGATTGCTGAAAAGTTGCCGTCGAAGAGAAGCTTCTCCGAGAACGAAGCGACTCTGAGAGAGTTCTTAACCTTACTATCCACGCGCGTGGATGTAGCTAGGGCTGCGTCACGTCTAACCAACTCCAATCAGCCACTGAAGGGCGGAGTTATACGTGAACAAACTACTGCCCTCAAAAGAAATCACATTGAGAATAATATCCCGTAAATCTTTTCTTGAAGACGTAATGATAACGCCTCAGTAAGGTGGATTACGTATGATAAAGCGTCTAAGTTAAGTCTACTAGACATCATTGTCGTTTCCAACATTGAAGTTGGAAAAGACATAGACGGCGAAAAAGAATATTTCCAGTCTTTAACCACACCGTCTAGACGCATATGAACTCTCGGTATGCCCTGCTCTGCCAAAATAAACTATACGTATAAATGATAAAACGGCAGAAATGAGCAACGCGGACAAGAAACTAAACTATCATGCTTGGTAGCAGGCTTGTATGCATATATAGCGTCGAAAAATAAAACACATGTTGTAATGAAATTATTGGACTGCGTCGGTAAGTCAGGGACAATGTCCCTGAACCGATCCAAAATTCCGAGTCCAATGACGCTATAAGTCTCTTATCCAACATCGCAGCAATGTAGTCCGAAATAACAATCACTGGAAGATAATGCCAGAAGATATGAATAGCAGCTTCCGATACTACGAAAGGGAAAACTCGAAATCTTTCGAATCCCTTTCGCCATCCTGTCGGACCCTATAAAGCGTTCGGTCGTCCGTACCTGATGCAACCGCGGACCGCACCGACCCAGCGCCGTCGGATAATTCCTGATTCGACCAAGAAACTGTCAATTGCTGGGATGCTGCGAAACAACTGTGCTAACTCGGATAGCATGTCCGTCACTGAGGCCTGAGGAGAAGCGGTCCTACAATGCATTGCCGCTGGAAGCTCTGTGATCGTTACCCCATGCATACTACCAATATGCGAGCGAACGGAGTGTCCCTTGGCTACCAGATGGCGTGACCTATTCGCCGTGGAATCACTGAATGACGAAAGTGATCGGATACTCGAGGTCACGTAGCCAATGTGCGGTCGTGTGCCGTGCTGTGAGGATGAGGAAGCATTATGGACAGTCTCTCGGACTGTCAATATAACGGAGCGTCCCGACCGACAGACATATGCTCCGAATGTAAAATATCTGAACCACAACATGCGGTCCCCTATGTTGTTGGACGAGAGAGGGACCTCTCTCTCGCTCACAGCCCGGACGGACCTGGACAAGCCAGGAACCGGACTAACAGGCTTCCTCCGATCTGTCCTCAATCTGCCGTCACTGGGTGAGTACTAAAGTAAAAAAGGTGCTCGTATCACCCAAATCTCCTTCCTAGACCGCAACGGACGAACCCGGCAGCCGAACCATTCGATGAATGCACGCTACACCGGGTGAGCTAGCGAATGTCACTCCGTAGGCGATAGACATATTCCATGAGCACTTATTGCCGCTAGCTCTTCATTAACTATGACGACAGAGGCACACTTTTGAAAGACATCTCTGTAACTTTGCGAACAAGAAACCAGAAATGCTTGGTTATAGCAAGCATATAATAAATAATATATATAGCGTCATTCAATAATTCGAAAGTTTGTGTGACATTATTGGACTATGTCGGAACTGAGGGACGATGTCCCTGAACCGAACCAAAAATTTCTAAGTCCACCGACGCTATCAGTTTCTTATCCGGCATCGCAGCATTCTGGTCCGACGAATGGAGCTGTAGAAGACCAAGTCAGATGACATACACAACAGCATATGTTGTTCCGAAAGGGAAAGCTCGAAATCCTCCAAATCCCTTTCGGTATCCCGTCGGACCGGGTGAAATTTTCGGACGTCCGTACCCGCTTCCGTGGAGCGTCCCGACCCAGCATCGTCGGATAAAAAATATGCGACAGATTCAGTTGATGCTGGGATGCTGCGATAAACTGTGCTATTTAGGAAAGCACGTCCGTTCCCGAGGCCTGTGCAGTAGCGGTCTTACGATGCATTGTCGCCGGAAGCTCCGTGTACGTTGACTCCCGCACACTTCCTATGCGAACGTCCGGAGTCTGCAGGCCTCGTGTCCCTGGCTACCGGATGGTGTGACCTGGTCGCCGATGATTCTCTGACTGGCGAAGCTGACTGGATATCCGAGGTCACGTAGCCAAGAGCGGTCGTGTGCGCTACCATGAGAATGAGGAAGCCTTATTGACAGTCTACTCCGGACTGACTATATGTCGGAGCGTCCCGAGCGATGGACGTATGCTCCGAATGCGAAACATTTTGTACCACAACATCTGGGGCCAGATGTTGTTGTACGAGAGAGGGGCCTCTCTCGCTCGCCGTCCGGATGGACCAGAACGAGCTATGAACCGGACTAAAAGGCTTCCTCCGTTCTCCCTCTGATCCGCCGTCACTGGGTGTGCATTTGGTTGATTATAGTGCTCGCATCACCCCAAAATTCCTTCTAGACCACAACGGACGAACCCGGCTGCCGAACCATTCGGTGAATGGACGCTACACCGGGCGAGCTAGCGGACGTCAAAGGCCGTCGAACCTACTAGGGTCCTCTTAGGCAATTGGCGTATTTACATGAGCACTTTTCCGCTAGCCCTTCATTAATTGTGACGACGGAGGCACACTGTTGGAAGACATCACAGATACATCACCCTAATCTTGATCGTCTGAAATAGAAATTGATAAAGTAGAGTGACCCTGCGGGGAAAGGACCGGAGTGTCCAATTCCCCAATAACATACCGTGACATAGGCTTCCCATAATGTCATCGAAATCATACGATACAGAACAGGAGTTAATGCGAGTACACTGACCACATATAGAATGATTATAAAAGTCAGAGGAAGACATCCTCTTATTACAATTGAGCAATATCCTTTCAATGTGAAAAGAAAACAAGTCCTGGTACTCGCACTAACCCCTGACAATCAAAATACATAATAATAATATGATCCATTAATATAGAAAAAATAATTGAAATCAAAATATTTTGAAAAAATATTTTTTCAGAACAGCCCAAGTTTCTGAAAAGTAACGTTGAGCCCCAATGGATCCCAAGCCTAAATGTGGACAAAAATTTTAAAAATATTTTAAACAATTTATTCAACACTTACGAACAATAATAATGTATCTAGTTATGATTAAAATAACATCAAGATATTATTTTCCAGAAATCCCCCCCTCACACAGAGGGCTGTTGTAAATGTAAACAATGAATGTAAAAACACTAAAATAAGACTCCAGGCACCCAGGCCCGGAATCAGTTACCAAAAATACACTATCTGATGCAAAACAGAGACTTCCAGGGAAGAAACTGCAGAACATCAGATGGTAGATGCAGAACACAACGCCTAACCACCCGTAGGTGAAGACGTAAACATGGGGAAAAGAACAGAATTCATTCTGTTATACAGCTAAAACTCCCAAGAAAATTTAGTAATAATAATTACAAAAACTATGCCAAAAGCATGGGAGAATAGCAAGGGGGGACTTAAAGGACAGGGAGAGAGGAAAACACTGAGAAATCAGTGTAACTAAATAATCAGAATGACAACAAAATGGCTGCTGCCTTGAAAATAGGTAACTTAACATAATTTCATTAAAAAATTTTAAGTTACAGCCCTGATAATATTCTGTCACACATTTTTCCTCTCCTCCTTCTCTATCCTCCTTAGAATCACCATTTCACTAATATTTATGTGTCTGGCATAATTTAAACTGAGATTTACAAGCACAAAGATCAGTCAGATGTTAACTGATGAAGGGCCAAACTTGGAATAATTAATGGCGCCAATTTTGGAACGTCCTTGACACTGCGCATGCGCAGTAGAGGTGAAGTGTGGAGGGCCATTCAGGACATGTTTTCTTTGGTTTTAGATGCAAATTTTGGGGATTGGGGGGCAAAATTTGTGTTTGGCCCTATATTTTAAGAGTTAGCACCAGCTATGTCTGGGTCACTGGTACAGTATAAAAATATAAGCAGACTGTCATCTGCAAAATGAGGTCCCCAGAGAGTGAATTTAGTGATGCTACCCTGCAAATTTACACTTTGTGAACCTCAATCTGAATCAGGATCTCAAAACTAAACAGAAAGAGGTACCAAGAGGATAAATTGGCCAACTGTATGGGATAGCCCCATCAAATTCACCCTCTGGGGACCTCATTCTGCAAGTCAGACTGCTTAATTTCAGGCCTGCACTTGCGGCTTTGCCTCTTGTGGTATTCTTATGCCCAAACAAACTCATGTGATAAACATTAACCGATTCAAATGCTTGTGTGCTTCTGTGTATATGACGGTAACAAAGAAATTTTTGAACCCCACCAGTTTTCAAAAATGTTTAGAGAGTACATTTGGCTGAATCAATTATGAAATGTAAGTCATGAATCCCAATAGTTTCACAAGTAAAAGTCAATTCTGATACTAATCTACGTGCTTGTACAATGTCGCAGGGTAGAACATTATCTGCTAATGAGACAAACCTGTGTCCTCGAATAATAACAGGCTGGAGTGAGTGCTGGAGGTTAGCCTAGAAATTTTGATTTAACATTCTGGTTCAGGAATGGGAGCAAATTTGTCAGGATCAAGTTTGTACTCTAATTCACAATCAGATGCAGAGGTGTCTAGCATGTTGTGACTTGTTCACTTGTTCTAAGCACTCAAAAGGGTATGAATCAGTTACATAAGCATACATGATTTCTTTGGTTTGTTTTAAGTTAGTTTTGTGTCATGCGACATATTCAAATATTATGAAGCACTTCCAAGAGAGTTGGAGCAGGTTACATACGACAGTAAGATTGACTGGTAGTGGAATGAGCTAGTCATCTTTATTGGCGAAAACCTAATGAGAAAATTTTTAAAACTGAAGCCATTCTGTGACAATAAATTATGTGACTACCTATTGTTATGCGATGAATTACTGCAGCATGCTGAGTGTTGTTTGAACTTGTCCTGTATATTTATTCATTTTTTGGTGTTAAAGGTCACATTTAAAATTCTGCATCTGAATATGTTTAATGTACCATGGAAAACTTTTGACTGAACAGCCATTTTGTCAGTGAAAAATATCCAATTAACAGGACTACTGAATTAAGTTTCAGTTGTAAATTTCACACATGTTTAATAAGCAGTTTCATATACCTTCACAAACCCTGTAGCTCCCATTCTAGAACAGAACACAGCACTGAAACAGTTAACCACAGAATCTTAAATGATTCTAGAGCAGATCAAAGCACCAGAATAGTTGAATTTTGCTCTGGCTAATATAGCCTGACACTAAAACAGTTGATATCAGCAACCTTTTCTAAACACTCCAGAAAATACCATGATGCTGAAACCATGAGCAAACAAAAGCACTGTCTAATATTGGTGGGGGGGGGGGGGGGGGGGGGGGGGGCACACTGATTGTGTTAATGTGCATGCTGATTCTCCCATATGTTGACCTCTGTCTGTGACATTAGGGAATTTTGTATGCATCATATTACCTAGATGTGGTCCATATCTTGTGCAAGTTCCATTGTGATATCTTCTTCTTCAATTAAAATATTTAGGGCCGGACACTAAAAAGTTGATGTACATGCCAGCTCCATGCATTTAACCTTACTTTTGACCTTGACCCTGGTAAGGTGGTCAAGAATTTTGTATGTGACGCACATTCTAATGGTGAGCCAAAAGTGGTGCAAATATCAGTTATATCTCCTTCAACAAAAAAAATGTTATGCTTCACAGTTGACCTCTATATGTAATCTTGACCTTGGTAGGACAAACCCATAACATAATATGCTAGTTTTGTAAAACGGGCAAATAAAAGATCTTTCTGACATTCAAAAAAAGATCATGGCACCAGAGCATTTGATGAAGATGTCATCCCCAACTAATATAGATCTTGCCAAAAAAAACATTCATCAATAAAATGTGATGCCTATTCTATAATACATAATGGCACACAGATTGTTAACCCTTTACCTATCAAAGCGACCAAGTGAAATCAGCACATTACAAATAAAAAAAAAAATTTCCAGTAAAATTTGTTGTTTTTTATACCTACCATACTATAACAACTGCTTAACCCTTTACCCAACGTAATGGTCAAAACTAGCCAGCGCTATTCTAAAAAAAATCGTCAATTAACTTTCATTATTTTTTCATTTTTTGTCTCAAAAGCATACGTTATGACCCATCGTTGGAATCAGTCCGTTCCAGTGAGGGGTCATAACCTACGCTTTTGAGACAAAAAATGAAAAAAATTGGTTAATCAAGAATTTTTTTGGGAAGTGTCGTCTGCTTTTCATGTTAGGAAAAAGGTTAAAATCATATCTTTATTCTTTGTTAGAGAATGTATCAATTATGAAATCCTCCTTGAAGAACAGACTTTGGAGAGACTACACAGTACTATGATTAGAAAAGCAAACTGAGAATTCTGACTGTGTCATAACTGGATAATGATCTGGTCAAAATTTTCTGTTCACAACATTATAAGCTATTGCGATGAATTGACAGTGACATGGTCTGAGGTTTGTATCTCTGAGTTTATGTTCAAGTGAGATGCGGAGCATGAAGGTTGAACATAAATTTCAAGCAACAAACCTCAGACCATGTTACCATCAATTATCACAATTACATATATGCTCCAATAAGACACTACGCACATCGTGAAATGGACAGGGAATTTTTAACGACAACCAGTTTAGTAAATAAACCTATTATGTACCATATAATGTCACTGGACAAATAATCAATAAATAATAAACGTCAAGGTCACTCCATCTTACTTCAAATTGTGAACTGATTTATAATTTAAACAACACTTCATTTGGAACATTGTCTACTGCATGCGTGAAAAATCTAGAAGCGGTTTGCAAGTCACTCTGGTGATGAAATAATTATGAAATGGGCAATGTCACTTCAAATATTTTGCATGGTTATGTCTGACAGTAACATCTTCAACTGGAGTCGTAAACATAAAAGAAACTAAGTGATCTCTCATCCAATCAGTTGGAGAGGATTTTATGTTATTGAAGCATTGTAGAATCTCACAAGTAGAACAAGAGGCCCCATGGGGCCTGAGGTGCTCACATGACCAAAGTTGTTTAAAGGATTTAATTATCATCTATGGCTAGTTAACATAACAGAGGAATGAAGTTATTCAATTATTTATAACTTTGCTGCCTGTGCCAGATGATTTTTTTCTAGTATTGGGATGCTACCACAGAAATAATGCCAAGATTTTCAGTAATGGAAACCTAGGGAGTCCAAATATCAACCAAGGGACTTTACTTGAACAAACCTAAGTCTGAGCCCTTTCCTTCCACCACGAAGATGCTGTATACCAAATATGAAAACAATCTGACTGGTGGATCTGAAGGAGGATATTTAAAGAAAATTCATATTGCACTTAGTTGAAATTCGGGCTACCATAGGAGGCCCTAATATCAACCCAGGGACCCAATTTGAACAAACTTGAATCTCCACCCTCCCCCCACCCTAGAGATGTTGTATATCAAATATCAAAATATTATAAGAGATGGTTCTGGAGAAGACTTTTTAAGAAATTCCCTCATATTGCACCAAGTTAAAATTCAGGCTCCCAAATATTATTTATTTATATTTATATACTGGTGTTTAAGGTCGCATATTTCTGCACAATGGCTAATCATGACCGCGACAGTTTTACGGGTGGAGGAAGCCGGAGTACCCGGAGAGAACCACGGAGCAACGGCGAGCAACTGTCAGCTCCCCAACATACGAACTCCACACAAGCAGGATTAGCATTGGTTGAAGACAGGTGCACCATCGACGTGCAGTACGCCTTAGTACACAACGTCACCGTGCCCCCACGTAGGCAATGAGGGTGAATCCCAAATATTAACTCGGGGACTCGATTTTAACAAACTTGAATCTGAACCCCCTAGAGATGTTGTATACCAAATATGAAAGCATTCTGACTGGTGGATCTGAAGAAGAAGATTTTTAAAGATCATTCCCCATATTACCCAAAGTTAAAAACTGGGCTCCTGTACTGAGTCCAAATACAAACCAAGGGGCTTCATTTTAACACCCTTGTATCTGACTCCCCCTATGGATGCTGTATACCATATATCAAAAGATTCTGATCAGTGGTTATGGAAAAACCTTTTTTTTAATGTTTGCAAATATGCTGACTCGGCATTTTTTCGATACCCCCCTATAAAACACCCTGACACAACCGACAGCAATTGTTTTTTTATAATTCAGATTCAATTCTACTGGTCCTAAGGATGCTTCATACCAAATAACAGTTCTCTGTTTTGTGTTGTTTGGGAAAAATGGGCATTTGGGGTTCCCACAGGAAAATCAAATCACTGTATGAGAAGATTTTTTAAGAACTTTGGTGAACCAACAATGCATAATTAAAAAATTAAAATGATTCGAGTCAGCCATATTGAATTGGCTAGCTGGACCAAACTAGAAAGGAAACTTCCTCTAGTCACCAATAATGCATAACCAAAAAGTGAAATTGATTCGAGTCAGTGTTCATTAGTTATTGGGCGGAAACCAAATTCAAGATGGCCACCATGGAAGCCATAATGAATTGGCCACTGGTAGACATCTTGGATCAGCTGACTGATCCAAAATCGAAAGGAAGCTACCTCTAGACACCAACAATGCATAATTAAAAAATAAAACTGACTCGAGTCAGCATTCATTAGTTATTGGACGGAAACCATGGTAGCCATATTGAATTGGCAAGCTGGACCAAAATTGAAAGAAAGCTTCCTCTTGACACCAGTAATGTATAATGAAAAACTGAAATTGATTCTAATCAGTATTCATTAGTTATTGGACGGAAACCAAATTCAAGAGGGTCACCATGGAAGCCATGATGAATTGGCCACTGGTGGCCATCTTGGATCAGCTGACTGGTCCAAAATCGAAAGGAAGCTTCCTCTAGATACCAACACTGCATAATTAAAAATGATAAATTTTAAGTAATTTGTATATTTTTTACTTACCAATGGCCCAGACTAGCTGGTGCCAACTCAAATTAATCCAGGGCCAAACACAAATTGTGCCCCACAATCCTCAAAATTTGCATGCAAAACCAAAAAAATTAAGTCCCAGATGGTCCTCCATACTGCACAGTATCCAGGAAGGTAACGAAATTGGCGCCAACCATCATTCTTTCTACAGACGCCTGCTAAACAGTGGGGAGGTATGAGTGCCCGCTCATGGGATGGCCATCCCATCTGGGCTATTGGTAAGTATAACAAGAAAAATGTTACTAAGGTAACACATGCCCCCACCCCCCCTTGACCTTACGGACATGGCTGTGGTGTGTGACACATCCACCAGTTGTCCTTTACAAATGAGCGAAGTTAGATGATTGTAGCCTAATAGTTTTGGAGTTATGCTTAAGACACGATTTTTGACCCTGAACATATGATGGTCAATTGTGACCTTCACCTTGCAGATGAGGCAGAAACTATTATACGCAACACACCTTCTGACTGTCTTTAACATTTGTAAAAAGTTTAACAATTGTACTATGATTCGTTTCTGAGTTATGGCTGAGACATGAATATTGACCAATTTTTAGTGTGACCTTGAAATGTGACCTTGACCTTGAAGGTACGAACCCGGCTATAGTGTGTGACACATCCTCCCTCATTGTAGCCCTAATAGTTTTGGAGTTATGCTTGAGACACGATTTGTAACCCTGAACATATGAAGGTCAATTGTGACCTTCACCTTGCAGATGCGACGGAAACTATTATACGCGACACACCTTCTGACTGTCCTTAACATTTGTAAAAATTTTACCAATTGTACTATGATTCATTTCTAAGTTATGGCTGAGACACGAATATTGACCGATTATAGTGTGATCTTGAAATGTGACCCCGACATTGAAGGTACGAACCCGGCTATGGTGTGTGACACATCCTCCCCTGGTCCTTTATAATTGTGTGAAGTTTGATGACTGTGGCCCTAACAGTTTTCGAGTTATTGGCTCGGACACACACACACGGACACACGGATGGACACATGCACACTTCAATCACTATATGCCACCCGACTTAAGTCAGGGGGGCATAAAAAATATACAAATTACTTAAAAGTAATCATATTTTTATACGACAACCAATGGCCCAGACTAGCTGAATCATAAAAAGGTTGGAGGGCCTAGGACTTAAAGGAAAATCCAATCTCTAAAGTACTTCAGTAAAGGATAGCTCCTACAGGAGAATAGAAGATAGGAATTATATGTCTTTCTCTTTTTTACGAGAAAAGACAAAGGCATAACACCAATAATGTAATTGAGTATTATGTAATATATAATTCTCCATTTAATGCCATCATTACCCATTATGCTAATTCGGTGAAGGAAAACCAATCTATAAAGGTAGTCCAGAGAATGAGACTGTTTATACTCATTTAAAAGTGTCCGAGGATTGTATATTACCCTTCGTTTTACAGGTAACATATACAAATGATTCACAGTGAGCTACACTTTTAAAACAGTACATAAATGAGACATAGTTATTGCTTCACACCAAGCTACACATTAAAACCACCCCAGCACCGGCACAGGACTACTGTCACTGGAGGAGGTATTCCCTTGCTTTTCACTATAAAGCCAGATAATCATGAAGGAAAAACCGCCCTCCCCTTCTTCCCTTTGTTCTGAGGTAAGATTCCACAGAACGAAGAGGGCAGCGGAAGAGCGTCAGTGCTGGAGCAGACTGCCTAAAGACCTTATAGATGTAACATTAGTGGACGACATTCTGAGCAACAGAAAGAGGACCCAAAGATCAAAGGTCACCAGAGATGGACTCTAAATTTCTCAGATAAAACTTGGTAAATGAACAGGGCTGTGTCCAGTGAGTAGCCTTCATGAGGTCAGTAATGGCTATACTGATAGAATAAGCCCCAAAAGTGGACAGTGCTCTTAACCTTGTGTGCTGAAATCTTATTTACAGAATGTTGATCCGAAGATAAATTTTCGTAGGCAATGCGTATTGCCAGCTGAATCCATCTAGCGACAGAATGAACAGAAATATCTTTTCTGTTTGGAATCAAAGAAAGAAAGAAACGTTTTCTTCCCTTTCTAATAAAATCTGATCGACGTTTATAAATGTGCATTGTTCTGACTGGACACAGCAAAGGTCTACAGTTATTCGAGGACAGTAAAGCCTTAATGACAATAGGCTCTGGCTGCTTATCCGGAATCTGATTCTTAGCCAAAAATCCCACTCCTGTAGTGAGGGTAATGGTATTACCCACACTACAGTAATGTGATTCATCAACAGATAATGCATGAGGTTCACTGACTCTTCTAGCAGATGCAAAGGCTAAGACAAACGTAGTTTTATAGGTCAAGAATTTGAACTCTGTGACATCTAATGGCTCAAAATGAGCTTCTTTGAGCTTCAACAGAACTGAAGCCAAATTCCACTTAGGAATTAATCTGAGGGTTCTAGGTCTATTAATAGAGACATTTCTAACTAGCTTAGATAAAGAGGTATCTGATCCAATAACCAAGTTATCATGTTGAGCGTAAGTATCTGATAACATAGACCTATAGCCTTAATAGTGACAGGCTGCAGTTTGAGATCGTCAAACAAGTAGACCAGGAAATTGGCATTATGTGGTATGGACGGATCGTATATGTCTATCGACTGATCCCTACACCAACGGAAGAAAACCCTCCACTTCACTGCATAATTCAACAAAGAGGTCCTCCTACAGTTAGAAATTGCGTCCACTGCTCGTCCTGTAAAATGTTTTCCGTGCAAGAAGGACCACACAACGCAAATACGTGAAGGTTGAGACCTTACGGGTTGTGATGCAGTGCACAGGACTTCCCCTGATAAAGAAGATCCTCTCGTGGAGGAAGCTTCTGGGGAACGTCCCATAACAGACACCTGAGAAAATTGATCCAAGGTTTCTGTGACGACAGAGCTGCTACTAGCAGGATTTTGCTGATTCAAAGGAGCTGGAGGATATGCATATCCTATCATCCCGTCCCATGAAATTGACAAGAGTGTCTACTGCGTATGTTCGATGATCTGGGCATGGCGGCATGAACATCGGTAACTGATTGTTTAGGTGTGTCACAAAAAGAACTATCATGGGACGATCCCACTGGTAGCAAATCTGCCTGAATATTCACTTGTTGAGAGTCCACTACGATGGCAACAGGCGACCTTTCCGAGAGAGCGAGTCTGCTAATACATTGAGACGACCCGGTATATGACGGACTGAGAGATGAACGTGAGGATTCAGAACGAACAGGAGAATCTTCTCCGTTAATTTGCATAATGGAATCAAGTGAGTGCTGTCTTGGTTCCTGAGATAAGCAACTACTGTTGAGTTGTTCGACAGAATTTGAACATGGACTTTTGCTATTTGACGAATCCAATGTTGTAGCGCTAGCCATATTGTTATCTCTTTGATATTTATGTGCTTCTCTAGGAACCGAGAGTCCCAAAGACCCTGTCACTTCAAGTCTGCAAGACTTAGGGACGCACTCCAGCCCATCTGATTTGTATCCGTCATAATCGTGAAAGCCGGATCCGGCAGTTAAGTGGAACTCCTTGAGTTAACCACTGAAGATCTGCCCAAATCTGAACCTTTTGTTTTACTAGGTCCATTAAAACAATACTGGTTTCAAGCGAATGCGTCCTCACACTCCAGTTCTGAGTAAAGAATATCTGGAGGGGACGCATGTGCAGGTGGCCCATTGGATAAGTTCTGCTGCCGCTCTGCACAGCCCCATTAGTCGCATGAACTCCCTCGCAGTTATTGCGTCTGAGTTTAGACAAAAGCGGGCATAACAACTGACTAATTTCACTCTGGGTAACATCAGACGAACCAGATTGTTGCGAGTCTCGAAGCTCATTCCCAAGTGAGTGAATGACTTGGACGGAGTGAGATCTGACTTTTTCTCGTTTACTATGAAACCGAGATGTCGGAGCAATTGTAGCAGACTCTGAACATCATTCTGAAAAATAATTCTGTTGTGCTATCTCTGAAGAATGTCGTAAAAGTAAGCCGACGTTACCCAGACGAATGAGCTCGGAAGTATGACATTACCGAGTTCATTATTCGAGTGAAAGTTTAAGGAGCCAGGTTCAGACCAAAGCACATTGCTCTGAACTGATAAACCTTTCCTTGCAAGGCGAACCGCAGGTACTTTCTGAATGCCGGATGTACCAGGACATGAAAGTAAGCGTCCTTTAGATCTATGCTTGCCGCATAGTCATTCTTACCGACCAAATGGTTTCCATATAGAACTTTGGAGCCACAATTAACTTGTTTATCCAGCTCAAGTCTATCACTGGTCGGAATGAGCCATGTGGCTTCAGTACGAGGAACATGTGACTGTAAAAACCTTGAGAATTTTTATTCTCGATGACCTCTATTGCTTCCTTTAATAAGAGAGCCTGTACCTCCGCTAAGAGAGACTCGATTTTGAAAGGAAGATTTGTCTAACGTGGACATCTTGTTAGTGGGGGTTTCGCTTGGAATGATAGCTGTAGACCTTCCGAGACTACACTTCTCACCCACTGATCTTCTGTGACTGCTATCCAGTTTCTCGCGAAGTTTGATAACCTTCTGCCAACTGGCAAGCAATAGAGGTCATGACCATCACCTGTAGGACTTGCGAGACTTACGGGAGGAGAAACTACGTCCTCTCTGCGAAGATCCTCGTCCCGTCAGCTTAGGGGTGTCTGACCGATAATCCTGATCAGACTTATGCCCCTTTCCGGAGTCGCTGCAGTAACAACCTCCATAGTAATTATATGAGGGTTTCTTGAACTCTTGCGAGGAGTTCCCTTTTGATGATTTTGATTTAGAACGTCCTCGCTTACCTCGGTCTGTTGAAGCGTGTAGTTGAGACGCAGACTTCAAAAGCAGAGGAGCACTGGAAGCTTTCTTGGTAGCCTGTTCATAGACTAATGAAAGCTTGTCGTCAAACAGAGTAAGTCTGGAGACCGGAGCGACCTGGAGAGAGCTTTTCACCTTGTCATCTATAAGTGATGACGACACAAGGGCAGCATCACATCTAATTAACTGCAGATTTGCCACTGTCGGGGCGGAGTTATACATGACTGCCCTGGAAAAAACTCTAAGCGAGGTACAAACGTCTTCAAATTCCTTCCCATTGAGACGATGCGTCATAGCTCTGGTAAAGTGATCTGAGTAGGACATCGCATCCAAATTCGCTCTATTCGATGAAATAGCACATTCCATCACATCCGAGCGAATGTTGAATGAAGCAGGTAGGGATATATCTAAATCCCCGGCCCACTCATCTAAACGCAGAGGAGCTCTCTGAACATCTTCTCTAACCATCTTAAATGAACGTGGTCCAAGGAACAGTATATTTATGGAAGATGTTGATAAGAAACTGCTTTTCCTCCTCACACTAGAGAGGTTAAATATGGTGTCGTCGACATGGCCGAAGGCCTGTGACACCTGTCTTGACTGTACCGGAAAAGAAAGAACTACTTCTTTCCTCCATACAAAGTCTGCGTCTAAAGACGACAGTGATCTCTCCCTTCTTGTCACAGCTTACTGATTAGGTGGAACAGAATCAGGATAATATTGATGGATAAATTCCATCACTACCATATGTTGTTCCGAAAGGGAAGGGTAATCCTCTTCCTTATCCCTTTCACCATCCAACTGAATCAGCCGTAATTCTCGGTCCATCGCATCTGCGTGTGCAGAAGACTTGACCGACAGCTCACTACCGGAGTCTGCTCATGCACTTGCTGAGATGCTGTGATCAGCTGCGCAATCTGCAACAGCAAGTCCGTCACCGAGGCTTGAGGAGCAGCGGTTTTCTGTTTTTCATGGATCTCTTCTCTGAACGTCCCGATGATCGAAGCCTCGGTTCCCTAGCTACCGGATGGTCTGACTTCACGTGGGAAGACTGGCTCTATCTTCGCGCAGCTGGCTGGATATCTGAAGTCGGGTAGCTAGGATGTGGTCGTGTGTGCTTATGAATCGTAGTGGAGGAAGCCGTGACTGTAGCCGAGCCCGGTTGCAGTCTAGACGGAGCATCCCGAGTGACAGGTGTAGACGTATGCTCCGGCCTGTGCAAGTTTCTCAAAACAACCTCTGGCTCCAGATGCTGTTGGGTTAGAGAGGAACCTCTCCTGCTCGCAGCCTTGTCAGACCTCGCTGACCCTCCTGAAAAGGAACTTGCTGGCTTCCTCCCTATTTCCATCGTCGCTGGGTGAGCTTTTGTTTTTAAAGTGCTCGCTCTACCCAATTCTACACTTCCTTCCACCGCAACAGACATACCCGGTGTCACGGCTTCCACGGATAGAGTAACCGCTTCACTGGTTGAGCTTGCTGTCTGCAAGGGATTAAGAACACTAACTAGAGACCTTATTCCTTGCTTAATATTCATGAGCATCTTTGCAGGTAGCTGTTTGCTCATCAGAGCGTGATGATGGTAGCACACTTTTGGTGGGTGTCACAATATCATCACCATGTTCTTGTTCCTCTGAAAAAGAAACTGAAAAACTCGAATTATCTTGCGGTGAGAGTATTGGCATAGGCATCTCACCACCAACAACGTACCGTAACCCCGTCTCCAACGTTTGTCATCCCAATTCACTCATGTAGGACAAGAATATGCAGGAGTACATCGACTACAGGCAAGGCAACAAGCATGTAAATCTGAGGAAGATTTCCTCGCCTTACATTTCGAGCAGTAAGCTTTCATGATTCAATCACAATAAGTCACTAGTACTCCTACAAACTCCAACCGCTGTTGTTCACTTCCATCATCCATTTCCAGCCTTGGATCCACCAATTTTACCACTGATTTGTGTCTGGCATCCTCCAAAAAGGAGATTTAAAAGCACAGATGTCAGTTCATTGTTGCTGAATTTGGGGCCAAACAAAGAATGATGGTTTGCGCCAATTTTGGTACCTTCCTGGATACCGCGCATGCGCAGATCTCAAAAGTATGGAGGACCATCTGGGAATTAATTTTTTCGGTTTTTGCATGCAAATTTTGGGGACTGGGGGGCAAAATTTGTGTTTGGCCCTGGATTAATCTGAGTTAACACCAGCTAGTCTGGGCCATTGGTTGTCGTATAAAAATGAAACAATTTATAGTAATTTATATATTTTTTATACTTACCAATGGCCCAGACTAGCTGGTGCTAACCCAAAAATATCTAGGGCCAAACACAAATTTTGCCCCCCAATCCCCAAACCTTGCATGCAAAACCGAAAATTAGAAGTCCTATCTGGCCCACCATACATTTACCCTCCCATACCTTTACCCTCTGCACATGTGCAGACGCCAGGAAATCACCGAATCTGGCACCAACTTCATTCTTTGTAACAAGATTATAATATAATAATTCAGAGGGGAGGTATGAGTGCCCAGTACTGCCCACTCATGGGAGGGCCATTCCCGTCTGGGCCATTGGTAAGTATAAAAATATATAAATTACTATAAATTTTTTCATATTTTTATACTGTATACCAATGGCCCAGACTAGCTGAATCGTAAAAAGGTGGAGGGCCTAGAACTTCCAAAATAGTAGATCAACATAGATCAAATCTTTCAATCCATGATGAAGAAAATTAGAATAATTAGAATTTACATGTATGTCTCTTTATACCATAATAGAAGAGACATATCCTAATATGGATCCCAATTATGTAAATCCTAAATCCAAGCATGAAATCATGTTAATTAGGATGTAACAAATAAACAATTTTTAAGACTAGTCTGAACCAACCCCTAAAAATTAGAATGGCATATTGAGAATGAGAGAAAATTGCCCATCAACCTACGCCAAACAATAATACTACAGCTGATCGCTGAATATAGTTCGGACAAAACAGCTTCCTTAATAGTTACATACCCAATAAGACAGAGAAGTGGACAAAATGACCCCCCCCCCCCCCACCCTTTCTTTGAACATATCTTCAAAAGAAAGAGGGGAGAGCTCTGGAATCGATAAGCAGAACCCAGAAACGATATAAATAATAATCATAAATATCATCGCTATTGCCTCGCCATTTCACAAGCCAAGGATATAGCGATGATTTGGATAAATACCATTATCCGCTACAAAATATGTACTGCAGACGGCGTATACAGGTACTACGAAATCAGTGAAATAAAATATAACATATACATACAAAAGCCAGATAAGATGAATAATATCTGCAGAGAAAACATGATTCAAGATCATTCACAGGAGGCCTCTGTAATATTAAATCCGGTAAGAACACTCTCCGTGTACTATTTGATATCTACAACTATAAACACGTGAGAATATGCGATATGAAAACCGACAAAATAGAGATCAGGATCTAAAAATGGAGATGGGTATGATTAACCGGCTCCAACAGAGACCGCCCCCGAAATATATAATAATTTCAAGGTCCACCAAAGTGATAGTGTAATCACATATTGCGCGAGTGCATAAAAATCCAGCCTGTAATCATCTAAAAACCACTAAATGGCTATGCCGTAACCTATAAACTCAAATAGCAGCTATTATGATGATTAAATAAGTGCCTGTATATTAGAAATCAGAAAATAAACACCGAAAATAAATACAACAGAACTGCATATATGCCTATGAGGGCACCATCCAACACGACCCAAACGCAAAGTATGTATGTATTAAAATATATATACGCGACAGTGTGAGTGTGGGAGGGGAATTCAAATATATGCCGAAACCTCCTCACCCACATTAATAATCATTGCTGGTCCACACAGCAATAATATAGTGACCACAAAGCTGTTTCACGTCTGACAAAGTCCGTGATTCCACTGAGAGCAGAGAACGACATGAAGAACAAAACTTCCCTTGAAGAAGAAAACCCTCTCGTGGGGAAGCTTCTGGCGATTGTTCAATAACAGACCCCATAACTTCAATGAAATCAATAGAAACAAATGAATTGAAGGATACACATATCCTATCATTCATTTCCATGAAAAGGGCTGAGCGTCAAATGTATGCGCTCAAATGCCTGATACTGGCGACACAAATAATGGAAACTATCATTCCCATGCACCGCAAACTTAACTATCCTGAAGTGATCCTATATAAGATCAAGTAATAGCCATACAGTTAGAATAAGCGCAAGATGTAGCCAGCGTTTTACTTCATGCGCTAAAATCTTAAGCACTGACTGCTGATTGGAAGATAAATTAACCAAAGCAGTACGAATAGCTAACTGACTTACTTAACAATAGAATGAACGTAATCGTCCCTTCTATTGGAAATTAATGACAAAAGAAGCATTTCTTCTCTTCTGATAAACTCTGTGTCTATAAATACATGAACAGAAATAATTCAATGATGTAGCATAAACAATGAGACATCATTTCTGAATATGTAGTTTCCAAGAACCGAGGGTCCCAAAATCCCTGCATAGAGAGACCATCGGACTCAGGATGGTAACGCAATATATGAACTCACGTCCGTAATAATTGAGAAAACCATTAATATATGCCCAAACTTGACCTTATGTTAAAAGATTCTTTAAAACAAAACAGGTCTAGAGCGAAAAACGTCTACCACTCCAGTTAAGAATAACTGAAGGGGACGTGTGCGTAAGCGACCCATCAAAATAACATTCAAAGCTGCTCCGCACAACCTCATCTGGTGCATAAAATTTTCCGCTGTTAATGCATCAGATAACAGATAAAAGCTAGCCACACAGCTGGCTAATTCGCTCTGTGAAACAACAGATGAACCAGCCAGATGAAAATGAATTGTTGGATACGTATATCCTATCATTAATCCCATGAGACATTATCTAGTTCACAATACAAGTGATCTAAAGAACTATACTCGCTACATTGCCGAACGCTCGCTTTTCGACTGAAAGAAAATCATAAATAACCTAATTATCCAGTTCCAGTCAAAATCGGTCGGACCGAGCTCTATAAGAGCCTCAAGCCACCAGCTCAGGGGTGTGTGATCAGTAACTCAATCAGACGTAAACCCCCTATCCAAGTGGCTGTATAGACAATCCTAAAGAAATATATAGGAGAGATACCTATACCTTCGCTATGAGCCCTTATAGGCGAACTGAGTCTAGGACAACCTCTCCTACTCTTTCTGTTGGTGTGGTCAATTAGACCCCAACTTAAAGAGTCGAATATTGATGCTTTCTTGTAGCTTAATCCTACATTAATGAAAGCTTACCATCAAAGACTAGAGTCTGGAAAACTGAAGAGACCTGTAGCAAGTTTTCAAATGTTAAAGATGAAGACGCAGGGCTTCGTCACATCAGAATAACTGCCACTTAACATTTGTTAAGACAGAGATATAAATATAGTAGGACTGGAAAGAATTTTTAAAAAGTACAACCGACCACAAAATTCCTTACCATATAGACGTTGCGTCACAGTACATAAGACCATGAGTCTAAATTCGCTCTGAAAAAGAAATTAACTTCTGAATTGTGTCCGAGCGAACAGCTAAATGATGAAGGTAAGGCTACAACTAAGATCTTAGCCTGCTCATTCAATGCAGAGAAACTCTCAACACATCTTCCCCTGTTGTTTTTAAAAGTGTGTGAAGAAACACAAACGATTAAAAATACAGAGGAAGAAGATAAGAAACCGATTACTTTTTTCCGCAGGAAGTTAAATATGGTGTCGACTACACAACTGAAGACCTGTGACACCTGTGTAGACTTAACCGGAAAGAGATCTTATTACCCTGCTCTTTGTCCAGATGAAGTCAGCGTCAAACTACGCTAGAGGTTTCTCGTAATTACTTGCAGCATTGTGATTCACTGGAACAAGTTCAAGGAAACGATAATGTAAAGTATCCATATCATCCAAGAGTTGTTCCGGAAGGGAAAGTTATCCTTTTCCATATCCCTTTCATCATTCGTCTAAATCAGTTAGAATCACAGTCACCAGCATCTGAACAGGCAGATGACTGGACCGCTTAAGCACCATTTAACAGCACAAGTTTTGAGACTGATGTTGAGTGCTTCTGCCTTAGCAGGAATACTGCGATTAGCTGCGCAATTGCGACAACAAGTCCGTTACGGAGGCCTGAGGAGCAGCGGTCATGAATTGCCTGTCCACCGGCTGCTCCTGGCACAGGGTGTCCAAGATAGCTATTACTGCAGATGACCCGATGAATGAAGCCTCATCTCCTTGGCTACTAGATGGTGTGACTTTCTTCACAAAAGATGGACCTTTTGACGATGCAGACTAGAAATCCTAAGTCACTTAGCCAAGGTGCGGTCGGGAGTGCTTGGTAGACGCTAAAGAAGCAAAACTGTAGCTGTCCCCGGCTAAGAATTGAACTAAGCGTAAAGGACAATAGCTATGTACATAAGCTCTGACTGACGCAAGTTCCTACCAACGACACCCGGCTCCAGATGTTGTTAAAAGAGAGAGAGAGGTCTCCCTCTTGCTCGCGGTCCGGGGAGACCTAACCGCACGTACCTCAGAACTTGCCGGCTTCTTCCTTCCCTCGACACAGGGTGAGCATGATTCGATTAAATAGTGCTTGCTACACCCTTATTCTCTCTCGACAACTACGGACATACCCGGCGTCACACCACTAGTCAACATGATAGATCTGCCGGTTGAGCTAGCTGGAGACAAGGGACGTAAACCTCTTTTGAAGCCTGGCCCTTGTCTAATACCATTGAGCACTTTTCCACTAGCTCTGAATACAATGCACATGCGACACATCCGGTGTCACGGACCTCATATTCAATCTTAACCGTTTCACCCACGTCAGGGAACTGAAACCACTCATCGCAGTTTATAGCCCTGTGCAATATAAGGATCACTTTGTCCGTTATATAGAGGAAACCATAAGACTAGCCGACCCCGGCTGCCTATTAGATGGGATGTTCCAGACAGGAGGCATGGACGTATACTCCAACTGATGCAAGTTCCTACCAACAACATCAGTCCCCAGATGATACTGTAAGAGAGAGAGGCCTCTCTCTTGCTCGCGGTCCTGGGTGACCTGGACGGGCGTACCTCAGAGCTTGCCGGTTTCCTCCTTCCGTTGTCGCTGGGTGAGCACGGTTGCATACCATGGTGTTCGCTCCACCCTATATCATTTCCTAGCCCAGATCAGATTCACCTGGCATCACAGTTCTCAGAGGCCTGAGTAACCACTTCACCGGTCGAGCTAGCTGGCGACAATGGACTTTGTGCGGTCGTGTGTGCTATTCGAACGTAGAGGAAGCTATAAGACTCGCCGACCCAGTCAGTCTATGTAAGGAGTGTCCCGGACAGGAAGGCATGGACGTAAGCAACTGACACAAGTTCCTACCAACAACCTCTGACCCCAGATGTTGTTATAAGAGAGAGGGGCCTCTCTCTTGCTCGCGATCACGGAAGACCTGGGCGGGCATACCTCAGAACTTGTCTACTTCCTCCTTCCCGTGCTTCCTCCTTTCCGTTGTCGCAGGGTGAGCATGTTCGTATTTTTATAGTGCTCGCTACACCCTTATTCATCTTCTCGACTGCTATGGACATACCCAGCATCACAACACCCATATTCTGCGTGATAGATCTGCCGGTTGAGCCAGCTGGAGACAAAGGACGTAAACCGCTTTTGAAGCCTAGCCCTTGTCTAATATCATTGAGCACTTTTCAGCTAGCTCTTATAGTATAATGCGACGACGGAAGCACACTCCCTTACGGCGTCATGAAACCACACCATGTTCTTGTCCCTCTGTAAATAGAAACTAAAAAACTATAGTGACATTTTGACGAGAGGACCAGCAGTGTCCCCTCACCGCGATAGGACCGATAGTGTCCACTCGCCTAACACAAACCATGACACCCGTCATCCACATTGTCAAATCTGACACATGGAACCAGAATTAGTGGTAGTACATCAACTATAAGTCAGTAACAGAAACAAGACTAACCGATGTAAAGCAAGATCTTCATCAGAAGAAAAAAACGATACATTGGATGTATGATGCATGACCAAAATGCCCAAATACCCCAAGGGTGAGGACGTAACCCTGGGGATGTACAGAATAAACTTCGGTATAATACGTTAAACTTCCAAGAAATTTTATAAAAAAAAATTTCATTAAAACAAGCCAAAAAGCTTGGGAGCTTAACTGGGGGATCAAGGGAAGGTAGGGAAGGAATACTAAATAAACAGTTGATAGATTATAATCAATCAGTGATAACGTCAGGCCCATGTCCCGAAATTAGGGAACATGAACTAATTTTTATAAATATTATAAAATTACAGCCCTGAACGTTTCAAACCACCGTTTCTTCCTCCCTTCATCCAGTTGTGTCCTTGGATCCACCAATTAACCATTGTTTTTTGTCTGGCATCATTATTAATTGAGATTTAAAAAGCACAAATGTCAGTTTGTTGTTATCTGACAAGGGCCAAACAAAGAATGAAGTTTGCACCAGATTCGGTGACTTCCCGGCGTCTGCGCATGCGTGGAGGGTAAATGTATGGAGGGCCAGATAGGACTTCTAATTTTCGGTTTTGCATGCAAATTTTGGGGTTGGGGGGCAAAATTTGTGTTTGGCCTTAGATATTTTGGGGTTAGCACCAGCTAGTCTGGGCCATTGGTGTACAGTATAAAAATATATACAAATGTTTCGAGTCACTAGTTATTGGATGGAAACCAAATTCAATATGGCTGCAATGGTGACCATATTGAATTGGCTAGCTGGACCAAAATCAAAAGGACACATTACATTGTCTAGTCATCCACAAGTTACCCCTAAAATTATGATTGGGTCAAATAAGCCTTTCTTTAGTTATTGGATGGAAACCCAAAGTTAACAGATGGACATGGTGAAAACAGTATGGCCAAACCATTAAAACAGTCTCACATACGAAACACTGACCAAATCAATCGATATCTGTTCAATTTCTTGCACTGATGAGCAGAAAACAGACAAAAATTAACTAATTGAGGGCCATAACTCCATCCGGTATGGTGAACTGTACCATTTATTTATTGATTGGAGTTTAACAACACTTTTGACCACTGCGCAACTGCCAGACTTTCCAACATACTAACTCCGCACAAGCAGGGTTAGCATTGGTTGAAGATAAGTGTACCATCAACGTGCAGTACACAGCACCACTGTGCCCCCACATGGGCAATTGGGATGAAGTGCCTTGCCCAAGGACACAACACAGTAACCTGGCAGGGATCGAACCGTGCACCTTCCGGTTTGAAGTCCAAGCCATGACCATTGAGCTACTGCAATCTTCCGATTTCAAACTCATTCAATACATTGTTAAGAAAGTCTCACATACCAAATATTGACCAAATCCACTGATATATGTTCAAGTTATGCTAACGAGCTGAAAACAGGCAAAAATTAAGTGACAAAGGGCCATAACTCCACTCAGTATGACCAACACACACTGGTTTTTAAACGCGTTCAAGATATTGTTACAAAAGCCTCACATACCTAACATTGACTAAATCCAATGATAATTGTTGAAGTTATTGTGCTAACGAGAAAAGTGATGCCTGCCCACTTGCCCTCACATTGACTTCATCAAACTATATGTATGTTTTTGAAAAAATTCAAACCAAAATCTGAAGGGTCATCTGAGATTCAGTGATAAGTGAGAGGTTAATGAGAAACATGTTAACCCCATTTTAGAATAGTTAGTGGCACTGAAACCATCAACACAACTGATCTTCTCCATTTTGAAACTATATTATAGTACCTGATCACAAAATTAGTCTACTTCACCCTCAGTTCACTATCAGATCACGATGTGGGCACACAACGCTTACACTTATGAGTCTAGTATTCATCAATAAAAAAACTGCAAACTCAAGACTATCAAGAAAAAAACTCCAAAAATCACTTCTTAAATTCTATGTTCTAACATTTGTTTTTCAACTGGGGAGATTCTACAATGTTGCATTGGGGCAAATCAGACCAGAGAATTTCAACCAGATTGCAACCCATTTACAGAATGATTAAAATTCTGCATCCATTTTTGTAATCATGGTACTGTACAGCACTGAAACAGTTCATCTTATTTTTGTTTTATCTTCCATTAATAATAAAGTATCCAACTATTCTTTTCAAAATGATCTCAATAGAAGAAATGAATAAATCTGTATATGAGATTATAAAAACTGACTCAAATTCTTCACAGATATTGTCTAATGGATGTTTACGATTTTCCAATTCTGGCACGTTCAAGCAAGAAAAAACGTTTGTGAGCAACAATTCTGCATGTCAAGCAAAGTGAATTATCTACATTTATACCTCAAACAAACATGCTTGCAATCTTTGTGGCTACAATAAGAAAATGAGCAGGATACTAAAACATTTAAATCTCCAAGTGCGTACATAAATTTCCCTCAGAAAAGGTACTGGTCTTATTTCTTTACCTTTTAACTAATGCAACAGCCACATGTGCCCACTGCTGTTTATAAATGTCACTTTTGAAATTTAATTTTCTTTCCAATTTCTGCCTTCAAAACATAACCTCTGTTCGCAAACCTGAATGTACTCACACAGCTTGTTTCCATGAGGGTTCAAAAGCTATATTTTGGAGGTAAAAATAGGAAATCATTTCTGAAGAACATCTTCACCAAATGTTATCTTTCTCGTTTTGTTAAGCAAAGGGTTAAGATATTATCAAGTAGTTTTAACCAAATGTTATCTTCCTCATTGTGTTAACCCTTTCAACACTGGAAGGTGTCATTTAAAGCAATACTGTCAACAGAAAAATGGGCAAAACCATTCTGCTTTGTAGGGAGATTCAGTAATAATTTAATCCAACAGGTCTATTGAGCTGTTGGATTAAGTGATTACCAAGCCTCACTTCAGATTTCTTTGCTCTTGATATCGTCTGCTTGTCCACTACTAGTTTTTTCTTCATGCAAAAATTTATACATACCAGGTTGAAAGGGTTAAGCAAAGGGTAAAGATATTATGTTCACCTCAGAAATTGGCCAAACCACATTTAATATCCCTAGTGATATTTGTGCATTTAAAAATTTTTTGCTCTCAAGACAATGCTTTTATTATCCTTCACTGACACCATTTTATCAAGCTCATTCCAATAGGGGTAAAAAATGAAAGAATTAAGTTGCCTCCAAAATTAAAGCAGCAAATACTGAATGGTATGAGTGCCAAGTTCCTGATTTCCGGACTTTATAATAACCTACCTGTAGCAATTTATTTGGTTAAAATTTATTTAGACATTAGTCTTGATCAAGTGGTAACCGCATATTGTCTTGCTCAATTGGGCTAACATGCTGGTAAATTTTTTAAATCTGCATAAATGAAGGCACAAAGAGGTCTGCTAACATTTTAAAAGGAATTTTTATTAAAAGACTGAATGCAAGAATGTCAAAATGTTTTACCCTGACAAATGAGCCCTTCTGGGAAAAGGTTAAGACTTTTACCGAAAAAGAGAAAACACCCTTCTGATTATAGCAGCTACTGATCCTCATAGGAATAAGCAATTTCAATGAGGCAATGAAAAATTGAATTTCCAAGTATTTTCCTAATCATCAAGATCACAAAAGCTTATAGTCTCTTTTAAAATATTGAAAGCTAAAAAGCTGAAAATGTAAGTCAAATTTTGTTGCAGCAATCAGTTAACAATCATTTCCTTCTTTTTTCTTTCTCCAGGGTGTTGAAGACACATTAAATAAATTCTTCAGGTAAAAATACACTTATGTATTTGTATATATATATATATATATATATATATAAATTTAGGGAGCTTTTTATATTTGATTTCCACAAGTTCGTCTCTTAACTCTTATCTATTGTAGTTTGTGTGCTTGTTATTTAGTCTTTATGTATCCCGGTGAAGGTCTTCGATAAACCAAAAAGCTTGGTAGGAGTGTTCCATGTGTTGTTTGGCACACAATTCCGATGAATATATTTATTTACATGTCATTCAGTAAACTTTTTACTGAACAGATCAGCCAAATCTTGCAAGTAGTACACACAGAAATCAGCATTTATGCATTTATGTTTTATTTTTAAAATATTTGCTTCTGAAACATAGCTTATGACCACTTGCACCAATCACAATAAAGAGACAAATGCTATTTTGGAAGCATAAATTTTTTTTTAAAAACTTTGTAAACAAAACATAGTGTCTTCTTCTAGTCTAGTTAGGTAGAGATGTTAGCTCATTTCAATTTAATATGTGAACCTTCCAGTATTGATACACATTGAATGTAAGGGGGGGGGGGGGGGATACAAAAGTGTTGTGGTTTTGAGGCAAGTAATTTAATTTGCCACTATGCCACCAACTGTAGACGACTGCAATATTTTTTCCACAAATCATATATAAATTAAAATTTTTTCAAACCTTAGCTTCAAACTGGTCATTTGCAAAAACTTAACAAGCTCAGTCTAATGAAAGGGTATAATTTGGAGAAATTTAAAAAGAATTAACTTGAATATTGATTTTTGTATGGGTCACTATGCAGATTCATCAGGTGAAGATTATTAGAAAAGGTGTTGGAAGGCATTCTTATGCTTTACATGTCTTTCGTGATTGCTGGGAAGCTCCCTTAGAAAGAGTTTAACCCTTTACCAAATGTAACGATAAAAAATCGGCCAGTGATATTCTAAAACATCGCCAATTAATTTTCATTTTTTGTCTCAAAAACATAGGTTATGACCCCTCATTGGAATGAGCTTGTCAAACTCGTTCCAATGAGGGGTCATAACCTATGTTTATGAGACAAAAAATTAAAAAAATTTAGTTATTCAAGAATTTTTTTTGCAAGTGTCGTCTGCTTTTCATGTTAGGTAAAGGGTTAAATGAAAAGACAGCATATAAAGAGGACTGTATCGATCATTAGATTAGTGAAAGAAGCACAAGAGCTATGGAGTTCTGAGTGGCTGAAATTGATCATGACACTAAAACTGTTAATCTGGTCAATGGTGAATTACATTATCCTTCTCACATAACATGACAAAGTCCATCACATTCACAAAAAACTGCAAAACACACTTTAAAATTTAAAAAATTTTTGCCTCCAAAACATGGCTTATGGTCCAACATTGGTACAATCATGTCAAGCTCATTCCAAGGAGGGGCCATAAGCTAAGTTTTGAAAGGCAAAAGATGAATATATTAGATGTTCATTTGACTAGTCATGTTAGATAAAGGATTAGTCAAAAAAGGTACAGTGCTTACTTTAAAGCCTCTCTTTGGTAATTTGAAACAGTATTTATGCTGGGAGACTTTATAGCAACATCATGTCCTCAGTCCTCTAATATTTAATAAAATGGTGAATCTTTATGCTTATTGGTGTTTAAGGTCACTTTCAACTTTTGTGGGTATATCAATGCCACAAAACAAGTATTATTTATTTATTTACTAGGGTTTAACGACACTTTTGACAGCCAGTTACCTCATGTTGAACAGTTTTATGGGTGAAGGAAGCAGAGTATCCAGAGAACCACCGAGCAATGGCGAGCAACTGCCAGACTCCCCAACATACTTAACTCCACACAAGCAGGGTGAAGACAAGTACACCATCGACGTGAAGTACATCTTAGTACACAGTGCTACCATACACCACGTGGGCAATCGGGATTAAGTGCCTTGCCCAAGGACACAATGCAATTACCGTTACAAAACAAGTATAAAGTCAAGTTTAGGTAATTGTTTACAATAATACTGCTCACTTTAGAAGACTTACACCTCAGGTGCAGTAACCAGGTCCTATTATACCAGTGAAACAGAGCTTTTTAACTACATTAACCGTCCACACCCTGATGTCCAAATACCAAAATTTCAAGCTGCAAATTCTTACAATCATTCAACTGGAAATGTAACCACTTCAATGTTGTTTGATCAAGCTGATTGAGCTCTATCAAACAAGACTGAAGTGTTCAAATTTTTAGTTGTGGGAAAACTATGCAGAATGAAATTTTGATATTTCAACCTCATTGTACAGAGGGTTGACAATGTACTGCTCATCTTCCTGGGATTTCTGTGAGGAAATGATAATATTTAGTCTGTGGAGAGATTGTACCACCAAATAGAAGGAAGCACTTTGATAGCATCTTCACCACATCCTGCAGGACTTGCATTTTGTCCGAGCTTGATAGGCCCCGATATCAGCCCCTCAATACCAAAGTAGACCCTGACAGTTCTAGGGACCTGATGGTTGGCCCAGACATTATTTCAAAATGCAAGGCGAGATACAGATAGGGAAGGCATGTTTTTTCCAATCTTGCTGCTGGATAGCAAGCCTTTTTATTTACATTATTTACTAAGTTCCAGGGCTCTGAAACACTTTCTCATTTCTGGAGTTTCATTCACCAACCCTTTACCTCATAGATCAGCAAAATCATCTTTTCTATCAAATGATCAAATTCCTGTTCATTGAATATTTTTCCAGGCAAAATGGCTATTCAATTAACAGGGTTTCATTGTTACATGATTCAACTATTGAGCATGATCCATGGCAATACAATACTTCACAACATGAGTGAGGGAAAAGATGTAAAAAAAAATCACTTACTCTTTTTCTTCTTTCATCTTGACTGGAATCGTCTATTAACTTTTGCTGCTCATCTTCATATTTATCTGTAAGAAAAAATTGTTGAAATTAAATCACATTTCAAAAGAGTAATAAAATCTAGAGATCAGTGATATACTGAAAACTTGGTATGGTATCATATTAAGTTGATATCGAAATACAATATTAAAGCAATTAAAAGGTATTGAATCTTTTAGTTAGTGGATTTCATGCCTTAGGAAGTGTTTCTTTACAGCAATCATGCAAAATCGCAGATACGTCAGGCAAACACTGCAAATTCTGCACATACGAGTGAAGATGCAATCCTCAGAATTGGCGGTGACAGTCATCTATGCTGATGCACATGCTGTCGCTGACAAGCTTGATGGCAACATTTTTTTTATTTTTTGCCATTGCAAACTGAAGCTCAAGTAATTTTTGACTTGTTCCAAATACTTCTTTTGGACTTTCCAATGAAACCAATCATCCATTGACAATCAATCTCATGTTTGTTTGTTTGTTTGTTGGTGGTTAATGTCACATATTTATGCACCATGGCTAATCGTGACACAACATGGAGATGAAGTCAAGTTTAGTCAATCGTTGATCAACATGTTGCCCATTTTAGAGGACTTTCACCCCAAGCATTGGTGACTGGGTCCTATTTTACTAGTAAAGCGGAACTGGTTTACCACAGTAAACAAGTGCTGCTTACTTCCCGGGGTTCCCACGGGGAAATCAATCTCAGTTAAATATTTTTGAATCAAGTATCTGATATATAAGATCAATATTAACCCTTTCAACACTGGTGGTATCTTCCATGCCAGTTAAATGGCAGATACTGGAAGAGTCCATATCCATTATTTGGGGGTAGAGCAATTAATATTTTCAACATGCAGCGCATATTGAAAACATTAATTGTTCTACCACACACGTTCACTTATTAGCCATCCAACTTAATGAAATTACTTAGATGTGAGTCTTCTATGGAAGACGTGTGTCGCCTGCACTATATTTTAATATTTCAGACAGAATTCTAAGTGGAAAAGTGGCATAACTCTGGAAAAAATACAGCGGATCAAAAAATAAAATAGGAGGTGCACAATGCCATTATGTGATAAAGAATCACTGAAAGTTTCATCAAAATCCATTCATAGGTTAAAGAGGAGTGGCGGATAAGAGAAAGTGTTACGCGGACGACGACGCAGACAACGTGGACGACGCAAGACGACAAAAGTAATCCCTATATGTCGCTCCCCACTTCATGGGGCAGGTGACACAATGACATATCGAGTTCCTGGACCGAAAAAGCAGCATCTCATGTTGAAAGAGTTAAGTAGGATTAACTAATGCCAGTTTAAAATTATTTTGTACAAAAAATGTTCAAATTCCTCAATTTTCTATGTTAATGTTCCCCACTGATTGATTTGATCTGGACTGCATTTTATCATTTTAATGTAAAATCGAACCAATCAAATGCTTCAATTGATAAAAAGAAGCAGAAATACAATGACAATTTTTTACAAGCAATCCAGCAGTTCTATTGGCCTTTAACAATTACTGAGCATGTGCACATGCTTTCTTTAAAGTTTCAAGTTCTTGTTCATTTGCATCAAGCCTTTCTCCCATATGAAGCAAGCTGTTTGTATTTGAGTGAGTTGAAGAACCATTTTAATCAAATATTAGTAATGTTTGTCATCTATGAGTCTACATGCATCCAGAACGAATCGCATGCATTGGACACTCTGTCCTACAAAATTTAGGTTTGATTTTCTCAAAATTTAAAGTTTTGTGCATACCACATTTTAATGGTTTCAGTAGTTTTGGATGTATGTGCGTGGTGGTCTCGGATTTACAGAAGCCATTGAAGATGATTGGGTTCAAAAGAATTACTTGTTTTCATGTAAAATTCATTAGAAAGGCACAAAAAGTTAAAAAATTTATAGTAATTTATATATTTTTTATACTTACCAATGACCCAGACATAGCTGGTGCTAATTCTCAAAAATCTAGGGCCAAACACAAATTTTGCCCCCCAATCCCCAAAATTTGAATCTAAAACCGAAAAAATCATGTCCTAAATGGTCCTCCATACTTTCCCTCCACTGCGCATGCGCAGTGTCAAGGAGGTCTCGAAATTGGCGCCAATTATCATTCTTACAAGCAGTGCCTGGTCAGCGCTATGTACTCAGCGGGGAGGTATGAGTTCCCAACTCCTGGGAGGGCCATCCCCGTCTGGGTCATTGGTAAGTATAAAAAATACATAAATTACTATAAATTTTTTAACATTTTTATACTGTACCAATGACCCAGACATAGCTGAATAGTAAAAAGGCTGGAGGGCCTAGGACATAGAGGAAAATCCAATAAGCTCAACTATATATAATAGAGTCATCCCCTCGAGGAGAAAAGGAGTATTAGGCTTTACATGTATCTTTCTTATTTATGATAAATTAGAAAGACACAACACCCTCCATAATTGAGCATAATAACATTCATGTTCTCTATTAACATCCAGTATAACCCTTTATACTAATTATTTTTAAAGTAAGCCAATAAATAAAGTTAGTCCAGAGAATTGAGACTCTTTATACTCTTTAAAAGTGTCCGAGGATTGTATATTAACGCCCGTTTGACACGTGACATATACAAACGCTTCACACCAAGCTACACTTTAAAAATATGACATGAATGAATTTTAAACATTAACTTTACACTTTAAAACCATCCCAGTAACGACTCAGAATTACTGACTCTGGAGGAGGTATCCCCTTGCTTTTCACTATAAAGCAGGTGACCTAAGGGAACACCCCCCCCCCCCCCCCCCCTTCCCCTTGCTCTGGGTCAAATAGCCCAGAGCGAAGAGGGCAGCAGGACGGAGTCACTGCCGGAACAGAAAGCCTGCCGAACTATAGTTGCAACTGTTTAGTGGACGACATTCTGAGCAACAGATAACGGATCTAAACAATGCAGGTCTCCAGAAATGGACTCAATATTTCTGAGATAAAAATTTGTGAATGTGGATGGCTGAGACCAATATGCAGCCTTCATTAAATCTGTAATAGCAACACTATTTGCATAAGCCTAAGATGTAGAAAGAGCTCTTACTTCATGAGCCAAAATCTTAATCACAGACTGCTGAGTTGAAGATAGATTATCATAAGCAGTACGGATAGTTAATTGAATCCATCTAGCAATAGAATGGACCGTAATGTCCTTTCTATTAGGCATCAGAGACAGAAAGAAGCGTTTTCGTCCCTTTCTGATAAACTCAGATCTTTGTTTATAAATACGTAAAGCTCTAACCGGACAGAGTAAAGGCCTATGCCTGTCTGAAGATGGAAGGGCCTTAATAACAATAGGTTCCAGATATTTATTAGGAGCTTGATTCTTAGCCAAAAATCCAACATTAGTAGTAAAGGTAATAGTGTTCCCGACACTACGATAGTGAGAATCGTCCACAGATAGTGCATGAAGCTCACTGACTCTTCTAGCAGAAGAGAAAGCTAAGAGAAATGCTGTCTTATAAGACAAGGATTTGATGTTTATGTGCTTGCCTAGGAACTGTGGATCCCAAAGATCCTGGCACTTCGAATCCGTTGGGATCAATGTTGCACCCCAACATGTTTGACTGACATCCGTCATAATCGTAAAACTCGGATCCGGCAACTGCAGTGGAACTCCCTGAGTCAACCACTGAATGTTTGCCCAAGTCTGAATCTCTTGTTTCACTTGATTTGACAAGAGAACGTCTATATCGAGCGAATGAATCTTTACACTCCAATTCTGAGTCAAGAAAGTTAAAAAATTTATAGTAATTTCTATATTTTTTATACTTACCAATGACCCAGACATAGCTGGTGCTAACTCTTAAAATATAGGGCCAAAGACAAATTTTGCCCCCAATCCCCAAAATTTGCATCTAAAACCAAAGAAAACATGTCCTTAAAGGCCCTCCACACTTTGCCTCTACTGCACATGCGCAGTGTCAAAGACATTCCGAAATTGGCGCCATTAATCAATCTAAAAACCAGTGCCTGGTAAGCGCTATGTACTCAGCGGGGAGGCAAGAGTTCCCAACTCCTGGGAGGGCCATCCCCGTCTGGGTAATTGGTAAGTATAAAAAATATAGAAATTACTATAAATTTTTTAACATTTTTATACTGTACCAATGACCCAGACATAGCTGAATAGTAAAAAGGCTGGAGGGCCAAGGACATAGAGCAAGATGGAATACGCTCAATAATATAAAATAGAGTCATCCCCTCTAGGGAAAAAGAAGTAATAGGCCTTACATGTATCTTTCTTATTTATGATAAATTAGAAAGATACAACACCTTCCAAAATTGAGCTTCATACATCCATGTACTCTATTAATATCCAATATAATCCTTATACTAATAATTTTTAAAGTAAGCCAATAAATAAAGTAAGTCTAGAGAACAGAGACTCATACTCCTTAAAAGTGTCTGAGGATTGCATAATCATGTCCGTTGACATATGCAATATTCAAAAGCTATACTTTAAAAACTAAGACTTGAATGAATTTTTAAAACATAAACTTCTCACTAAACAACCATCCCAATAACAGCTCAGAATTACTAACTCCGGAGGAGGTATCCCCTTGTTTTCATAGTAAAACAGGTGACCCAAGGGAACACCCTCCCCCCCCCCCCCCCCCCTTTTTCTTGCCCTGGGTCAAATAGCCCAGAGCGAAGAGGGCAGCAGAACGGAGACACTGCCGAAACAGAAAGCCTACCTAGCTATAGTAGCAACTGTTAAGTGAATGACATTCTGAGCAGTAGATAATAGACCTAACAATAGAGGCCTCCAGAAATGGACTCGATATTTCTGAGATAAAAATTCATGAATGTGGATGGCTGAGCGCAATGAGCAGCCTTCAAAAATCTATAATAGCGACACTATTAATGTAAGCCCAAGATGTAGAAGAACTCTTACTTCATGAGCCGAAATCTTAAGCACAACTGCTAAGTCAATGATATACCATAAGCAGTACCGATAGTTAATAGAATCCATTAACAATAGAATGGAGCGTAACGTCCTACTAGGCATCAAAGACAGAAGAAGCTTACGCCCATAGTAATAAACAGATATCTGTTTATAAATACATAAACTCTACCCGGAAAGAGTAAAGGCCTATGCCTGTACGAAGACGGAAGGACCTTAATAACAATAGTTTCCGGATATTAGGAGCCTAACTCTTATGCAAAAATCCAACCTAAATAGTAACGGAATAGTGATTCCGAAACTACGAAAGTGAAAATCATCCATCGATAGTGCATGAAACTCACTGACTCTACAGTAAAAGAGAAACCAACAGAATTACTGTCTAAAAGGTCAGAATTTGAAAACTACTGTTTCCAGAGGCTCAAATGATTACTTAGCTAAATAAGAACCGAAGTTAAAATCCATATAGGAATTTAATCTAAAGATTCTAAGTCTATATCAAAAAGTTACTAACTGACTTAGATAAAGAGACATAAGACTCAATTGTAAACTATCGTAGAGTGCATAGGTATGAGGTAATATAAACCTATAACCTTAATAATAACAGGCTGCAGTAGATCTTGTGAAACAAGTGTACTAAAAAATTGCAATGAGTAGTATGGAGGGATCAACAATATTAACATAATGATCCCTACACCAACGACGGAAGAGCCTCCACTTTAGCCGCATAGAATAGCGAAGAAGAGGACCTCCTATAGTAAGAAATCGCGTCCAAAGCTCGTCCAGTACAATGCTTACAATGCAATAAGGACCACACAACGGAATACATGAAGGTTGAGACCTTGCGGGTTGTGATAAAGATGACACGATTTACCCAGTGAAAAAAGATCCTCACATTGAGGAAGATTTCACGTTAAGACCCACAGTAGACAAGAGAGTAAATTACCCATGATCTCTGAAGATAGAGATGCTATCAACAGAAATGTATTGTGGTTGTTTATCTTAGCAATACCTGATGAAACAACAGCGCCGGAGGATACGCATATCCTATCTTTCCGTCCTATAGATCAATAGAGCGTTAACAACATTAGCTCAGAGATCTGGACAAGCCAACACATACGTCGGCAATTGATTAGCAAGCTGTGTTGTAAATAAATCATCATTGGGCGCTCCCATAGATAGCAAATCTGATTGAATACTTGTTTGTTGAGAGTCCATTCTGACAGCAACAAGCGACCCGTAAGTGAACGGGAGTCCGGTAAAACAATCAGACGACCCGGAATAGGACCAAAACAGAACTTGGTGTATTATAACCAACAGACGGATTCTTTCCATTAAATTGAATAACGGAAAAGAAAGAGTGCCTCCCTGGTTCCGGAGATACGCCACTACTGTCGAATTAACGGACAGGATTTGGGCATGCGTTTCTGAATAATGTTCATGCAATGACATAAAGCAAGCCTAAAAAACATTATTCCGCGGAAGAAAATTGGTTGCTAAGAGACTGCGGAACCCAAAGACCCTGGCACTTCGAATCCGTAGGGATCAGTATTATATCCCAATCTGCTTGACTGGCAAGCTTGACTGGCAACCGTCATAACAGCCACACTCGGGTCCGGCAACTGCGGTGGCACTCTAGAGTCAACCACCGAATGTTTGCCCCAGTCTGAATCTCTTGTAACACTAGATAGACAAGAGAACGTGTAAATCGAGCAATTCATGGATTGCCGAAAAGTTGCCGTCGAAGAGAAGCTCCTCCGAGAACGAAGCGACTCTGAGAGAGTTCTTAACCTTACTATCCACGCGTATGGATGTAGCTAGGGCTGCGTCATGTCAACCAACTCCAATCAGCCACTGAAGGGCGGAGTTATACGTGAACAAACTACTGCCCTCAAAAGAAATTACATTGAGAATAATATCCCGTAAATCTTTTCTTGAAAACGTAATGATAACGCCTCTGTAAGGCGGATTACGTATGATAAGGCGTCTAAGTTAAGTCTACTATACATCATGTCGTTTCCAACATTGAAGTTGGAAAAGACATAAACGGCGAAAAAGAATATTTCCCATCTTTAACCACACCGTCTAGATGCATATGAACTCTCGGTATGCCCTGCTCTGCCAAATAAACTAATCGTGTAAATGATAAAACGGCAGAAATGAGCAACGCGGACAAGAAACTAAACTATCATGCTTGGTAGCAGACTTGTATGCACATATAGCGTCGAAAAATAAAACACATATTGTAATGACATTATTGGACTGCGTCGGTATGTCAGGGACAATGTCCCTGAACCGATCAAAAAATCCGAGTCCAATGACGCTATAAGTCTCTTATCCAAGATCACAGCAATGAAGTCCGAAAAAAACAATCACTGGAAGATAATGCCAGAAGATATGAAAGGCAGCTTCCGATACTACTAAAGGGAAAACTCGAAATCTTTCGAATCCCTTTCGCCATCCTGTCGGACCCTATAAAGCGTTCGGTCGTCCGTACCTGATGCAACCGCGGACCGCACAGACCCAGCGCCGTCGGATAATTCCTGATTCGACCAAGAAACTGTCAATTGCTGGGATGCTGCGAAACAACTGTGCTAACTCGGATAGCACGTCCGTCACTGAGGCCTGAGGAGAAGCGGTCCTACAATGCATTGCCGCTGGAAGCTCCGTGAACGTTACCCCGTGCATACTACCAATATGCGAGCGAACGGAGTGTATAGGCCTCGTGTCCCTTGGCTAACGGATGGCGCGACCTATTCGCCGTGGAATCACTGAATGACGAAACTGATCGGATACTCGAGGTCACGTAGCCAATGTGCGGTCGTGTGCCCTGCTGTGAGGATGAGGAAGCATGAAGGACAGTCTCTCGGACTGTCAATATAACGGAGCGTCCCGACCGACAGACATATGCTCCGAATGTAAAAAATCTGAACCACAACATGCAGTCCCCTATGTTGTTGGACGAGAGAGGGACCTCTCTCGCTCACAGCCCGGACGGACCTGGACAAGCCAGGAACCGGACTAACAGGCTTCCTCCGATCTGTCCTCAATCTGCCGTCACTGGGTGAGTACTAAAGTAATTAAAGTGCTCGCATCACCCAAATCTCCTTCCTAGACCGCAACGGACGAACCCGGCAGCCGAACCATTCGATGAATGTACGCTACACCGGGTGAGCTAGCGAATGTCACTCCGTAGGCGATAGACATATTCCATGAGCACTTATTGCCGCTAGCTCTTCATTAACTATGACGACAGAGGCACACTTTTGAAAGACATCTCCGTAACTTTGCGAACAAGAAACCAGAAATGCTTGGTTATAGCAAGCATATAATAATAATATATATAGCGTCGTTCAATAATTCGAAAGTTTGCGTGACATTATTGGACTATGTCGGAACTGAGGGACGATGTCCCTGAACCGAACAAAAAATTTCTAAGTCCTCCGACGCTATCAGTTTCTTATCCGGCATCGCAGCATTCTGGTCCGACGAAAGAAGCTGTAGAAGACCAAGTCAGATGACATACACAACAGCATATGTTGTTCCGAAAGGGAAAGCTCGAAATCCTCCAAATCCCTTTCGGTATCCCGTCGGACCGGATGAAATTTTCGGACGTCCGTACCCGCTTCCGCGGAGCGTCCCGACCCAGCATCGTCGGATAAAAAATATGCGACAGATTCAGTTTATGCTGGGATGCTGCGATAAACTGTGCTATTTAGGAAAGCACGTCCGTTCCCGAGGCCTGTGCAGTAGCGGTCTTACGATGCATTGCCGTCGGAAGCTCCGTGTACGTTGACTCCCGCACACTTCCTATGCAAACGTCCGGAGTCTGCAGGCCTCGTGTCCCTGGCTACCGGATGGTGTGACCTGGTCGCCGATGAATCTGACTGGCGAAGCTGACTGGATATCCGTGGTCACGTAGCCAAGAGCGGTCGTGTGCGCAACTATGAGAATGAGGAAGCCTTATTGACAGTCTACTCCGGACTGACTATATGTCGGAGCGTCCCGAGCGACGGACGTATGCTCCGAATGCGAAACATTTTGTACCACAACATCTGAGGCCAGATGTTGTGAACGAGAGATGGGCCTCTCTCGCTTGCCGTCCGGATGGACCGGGACGAGCTATGAACCGGACTAAAAGGCTTCCTCCGTTCTCCCTCCGATCCGCCGTCACTGGGTGTGCATTAGGTTGATTTATAGTGCTCGCATCACCCCAAAATTCCTTCTAGACTGCAACGGACGAACCTGGCTGCCGAACCATTCAGTGAATGGACGCTACACCGGGCGAGCTAGCGGACGTCAAAGACCGTCGAACCTACTAGGGTCCTCTTAGGCAATTGGCGTATTTACATGAGCGCTTTTCCGCTAGCCCTTCATTAATTGCGACGACGGAGGCACACTGTTGGAAGACATCACAGATAAATCACCCTAATCTTGATCGTCTGAAAATAGAAATTGATAAAGTAGAGTGACCCTGCGGGGAAAGGACCGGAGTGTCCATTTCCCCAATAACATACCGTGACATACGTTTCCCATATTGTCATCGAAATCATACGATACAGAACAGGAGTTAATGCGAGTACACTGACCACATATAGAATGATTATAAAGTCAGAGGAAGACTTCCTCTTATTACAATTGATCAATATCCTTTCAATGTGAAAAGAAAACAAGTCCTGGTACTCGCACTAACCCCTGGCAATCAAAATACATAATAATAATATGATCCATTAATATTGAAAAAATAATTGAAATCAAAATATTTTGAAAAAATATTTTTTCAGAACAGCCCAAGTTTCTGAAAAGTAACGTTGAGCCCCAATGGATCCCAAGCCTAAGTGTGGACAAAAATTTTAAAAATATTTTAAACAATTTATTCAACACTTACAAACAATAATAATGTATCTAGTTATGATTAAAATAACATCAAGATATTATTTTCCAGAAATCCCCCCCTCACACAGAGGGCTGTTGTAAATGTAAACAATGAATATAAAAACACTAAAATAAGACTCCAGGCACCCAGGCCCGGAATCAGTTACCAAAAATACACTATCTGATGCAAAACAGAGACTTCCAGGGAAGAAACTGCAAAACATCAGATGGAAGATGCAGAACACAACGCCTAACCACCCGTAGGTGAAGACGTAAACATGGGGAAAAGAACAGAATTCATTCTGTTATTCAGCTGAAACTCCCAAGAAAATTTAGTAATAATAATTACAAAAACTATGCCAAAAGCATGGGAGAATAGCAAGGGGGGACTTAAAGGACAGGGAGAGAGGAAAACACTTAAAAATCAGTGTAACTAAATAATCAGAATGACAACAAAATGGCTGCTGCTTCGAAAATAGGTAACTTAACATAATTTCATTAAAAAATTTTAAGTTACAGCCCTGATAATATTCTGTCACACATTTTTCCTCTCCTCCTTCTCTATCCTCCTTAGAATCACCATTTCACTAATATTTATGTGTCTGGCATCATTTAAACTGAGATTTACAAGCACAAAGATCAGTCAGATGTTAACTGATGAAGGGCCAAACTTAGAATGATTAATGGCGCCAATTTCGGAACGTCCTTGACACTGCGCATGCGCAGTAGAGGCGAAGTGTGGAGGGCCTTTAAGGACATGTTTTCTTTGGTTTTAGATGCAAATTTTGGGGATTGGGGGCAAAATTTGTGTTTGGCCCTATATTTTAAGAGTTAGCACCAGCTATGTCTGGGTCATTGGTACAGTATAAAAATATTTGGAGAGGACGAGTGCGTAACTGCCCCATCGGAATGAGATCCGCAGCGGCTCCGCACAGACCTATCAGTCTCATGAACTCTCGCTGTGACTTTGTCTGAGTGAAGACAATAGCGAGCGTAACAACTGATTAATTTCGCTCTGGTTAACGGCAGTCGAACGAGATTGTTGTGCGTCTCGAAGCTCATACCCAGATGAGTGAATGACTTGGACGGCACCAGATTCGACTTCTCCTCGTTTATTATAAAACCGAGACATTGGCGTAATAGAAGCAGATTCTGCACATCGTTCTGAAGCGTTAACTCGTTGCCGTACCTCTGAAGAATGTCATCCAGGTAGGCCGACGTTACCGCAGACGAATGAGCTCGGAAATATATCATTACCGAGTTCATTATTCGAGTAAAAGCCCAGGGCGCTAGGTTCAAACCGAAGCACATCGCTCGGAACTGATATACAACTCCTAGGACTGCGAAGCGTAGATACTTTCTGAATGTCGGATGTACCATGACGTGAAAGTACGCATCCTTGAGATCTATGCTTGTAGCATAGTCGTTCACCCGAATACTCGCTCTGACTGATCGAATTGTCTCCATATAGAACTTCGGAGCGACGATCAGCTTGTTTATCCAGCTCAGATCTATGACTGGACGGAACGAGCCGTCTGGTTTCGGAACCAGAAACAGATGGCTGTAGAAACCCAGTGATTCCTGGTCTTCTACAACCGTTCTTCTTCAGAAGAGACTATACTTCTGATAAAAGAGCGTCTCTTTTCTGCGGATTCGACGGAAGCTGAGTCCATTTTGGACTTCGAGTTAATGGAGGCTTTCGTTTGAAGGATATTCTTAGTCCTTCCGAAATCACCCCTCGAACCCAGGGGTCGTCCGTAATTGATGCCCACTCATTTATAAAACTCGATAATCTTCCGCCTACTGGAACACGATAGAGGTTCAAACCATCACCTCCTGGACCTGCGAGGCTTGTGGAAGGAGAAACTACGTCCTCCACGACCCGAACCACGCCCCATCGACCTAGGGACGTCTGACCGGTAATCTCGGCCAGAAGAACGTCCCGCACGAGAGTCGCTGCCTTGAAGGTCTCTAGAATAAGACCTAGAGGACGCATAGGAACCTCTATAGGAACTTCTCTTGGGCGTACTTGTCCCAGAAGTGCCTGTCTTACTCTTTTCTGCTGTATCCGGCTTTTTGGTAGCGGATTTGAAAAGCAGAGAATCTGAAGCTTTCTTAGTTATCTTATCATAGATTGCTGAAAGCTTGCCGTCGAAGAGAAGCTCTCCGGAGACCGAAGCGACTCTGAGAGTTCTTCACCTTACCATCCACGCACGTGGATGTAGCTAGGGCTGTGTCACGTCTAACCAACTCCAGGTTTGCCACTGAAAGGGCGGAGTTATACGTGGAATAAGCTACTGCCCTTGAAAGAAGTCTTAATGAGGATTGTATATCTTGGAATTCTTTCCCTTGAAGACTTAATGATAACGCCTTAGTAAGGTGATCTGCATATGATATGGCGTCTAAGTTAACTCTGTTAGACATTATTGTCGTTTCCAACGTCGTGGTTGGAATTGACATAGACGACGGTATAGACAATTCCAAGTCTTCAGCCTCATCGTCTAGACGCAGAGGAACTCTCGGTATGCCCTGTCCTGCCGTTTCGAATTTATTCCTTGAATTGATGAAAGGCAGATTTAGGGCATTTGCGGATAAGAAACCAGACTTGCCCGTTTTGATAGCAAGCTTATAAATAGCGTTGTTCAATAATTCAAATGTTCTTGTGACCTTATTGAACTGTGTCGGAAACTCAGGGACGATGTCCCTGAACCGATCAAAAAGTTAAAAAATTTATAGTAATTTATATATTTTTTATACTTACCAATGACCCAGACATAGCTGGTGCTAACTCTTAAAATATAGGGCCAAACACAAATTTTGCCCCCCAATCCCCAAAATTTGCATCTAAAACTAACATGTCCTGAAAGGCCCTCCACACTTCGCCCCTACTGCGCATGCGCAGTGTCAAGGACGTTCCGAAATTGGCGCCATTTATCATTCTAATAACCAGTGCCTGGTAAGCGCTATGTACTCAGCGGGGAGGCAAGAGTTCCCAACTCCTGGGAGGGCCATCCCCGTCTGGGTCATTGGTAAGTATAAAAAATATATAAATTACTATAAATTTTTTAACATTTTTATACTGTACCAATGACCCAGACATAGCTGAATAGTAAAAAGGCTGGAGGGCCAAGGACATAGAGCAAAATAGAATACGCTCAATAAAATAAAATAGAGTCATCCCCTGTAGGGAAAAGAAGTAATAGGCCTTACATGTATTTTTCTTATTTATGATAAATTAGAAAGATACAACACCTTCCAAAATTGAGCTTCATACATCCATGTACTCTATTAATATCCAATATAATCCTTATACTAATAATTTTTAAAGTAAGCCAATAATAAAGTAAGTCTAGAGAATAGAGACTCTTATACTCCTAAAAGTGTCTGAGAATTGCATAATCATGTCCGTTGACATATGCAATATTCAAAAGCTATACTTTAAAAACTAAGACTTGAATGAATTTTAAAAACTTAAACTTCTCACTAAACAACCATCCCAATAACAGCTCAGAATTACTAACTCCGGAGGAGGTATCCCCTTGTTTTCATAGTAAAACAGGTGACCCAAGGGAACACCCTCCCCCCCCCCCCCCTTTTTCTTGCCCTGGGTCAAATAGCCCAGAGCGAAGAGGGCAGCCGAACGGAGACACTGCCGAAACAGACAGCCTACCTAGCTATAGTAGCAACTGTTAAGTGAATGACATTCTGAGCAGTAGATAATAGACCTAACAATAGAGGCCTCCAGAAATGGACTCGATATTTCTGAGATAAAATTCATGAATGTGGATGGCTGAGCGCAATGAGCGGCCTTCAAAAATCTATAATAGCGACACTATTAATGTAAGCCCAAGAAGTAGAAGAACTCTTACTTCATGAGCCGAAATCTTAAGCACAACTGCTAAGTCAATGATATACCATAAGCAGTACCGATAGTTAATAGAATCCATTAACAATAAAATGGAGCGTAACGTCCTTCTACTAGACATCAAAGACAGAAGAAGCTTACGCCCTTGTAATAAACAGATATCTGTTTATAAATACATAAACTGTACCCGGAAAGAGTAAAGGCCTATGCCCATACGAAGACGGAAGGACCTTAAAATAATAGGTTCCGGATAATAGGAGCCTAACTCTTATGCAACAATCCAACCTAAATAGTAACGGAAGTATTGATTCCGAAACTATGAAAGTGAAAATCATCCATCGATAGTGCATGAAACTCACTGACTCTACAGTAAAAGAGAAACCAACAGAATTACTGTCTAAAAGGTCAGAATTTGAAAACTACTGTTTCCAGAGGCTCAAATGATTACTTAGCTAAATAAGAACCGAAGTTAAAATCCGTATAGGAATTTAATCTAAAGATTCTAAGTCTATTTATCAAAAAGTTACTAACTGACTTAGATAAAGAGACAAAAGACTCAATTGTAAACTATCGTAGAGTGCATAGGTATGAGGTAACATAAACCTATAACCTAAATAATAACAGGCTGCAGTAGATCTTGTGAAACAAGTATACTAAAAAATAGCAATGAGTAGTATGGAGGGATCAAGAATATGAACATAATGATCCCCACACCACGACGGAAGAGCCTCCACTTTAGTCGCATAGAATAGCGAAGAAGAGGATCTCCTATAGTAAGAAATTGCGTCCAAAGCTCGTCCAGTACAGTGCTTACAATGCAATACGGACCACACAACGGAAAACATGAAGGTTGCGACCTTGCTGGTTGTGATAAAGATGACACGATTTACCCAGTGAAAAAAGATCCTCACATAGAGGAAGATTTCACGTTAAGACCCACAGTAGACAAGAGAGTAAATTACTCATGATCTCTGTGAAGATAGAGATGCTATCAACAGAAATGTATTGTGGTTGTTTATCTTAGCAATACCTGCTAAAACAACAGCGCCGGAGGATACGCGTATCCTATCATTCCGTCCTATAGATCAATAGAGCGTTAACACTATTAGCTCAGAGATCTGGACAAGCCAACACATACGTCTGCAATTGATTAGCAAGCTGTGTCATAAATAAATCATCATTGGGCGCTCCCATAGATAGCAAATCTGATTGAATACTTGTTTGTTGAGAGTCCATTCTGACAGCAACAAGCGACCCGTAAGAGAACGGGAGTCCGATAAAACAATCAGACGACCCGGAATATGACGGACCAAAACTGAACTTGGTGTACTATAACCAACAGACGGATTCTTTCCATTAAATTGAATAACGGAAACGAAAGAGTGCCTCCCTGGTTCCGGAGATACGCCACTACTGTCGAATTAAAGGACAGGAATTTGGGCATGCGTTTCTGAATAATGTTCATGCAATGACATAAAGCAAGCCTAAGAAACATTATTCCGCGGAAGTTAAACTGATTGCTAAAAGACTGCGGAACCCAAAGACCCTGGCACTTCGAATCCGTAGGGATCAGTATATATCCCAATCTGTTTGACTGGCAACCGTCATAACAGCCACACTCGGGTCCGGCAACTGCGGCGGCACTCTCTGAGTCAACCACCGAATGTTTGCCCCAGTCTGAATCTCTTGTAACACTAGATAGACAAGAGAACGTATAAATCGAGCAATTCATGGATTGCCGGAAAGTTGCCGTCGAAGAGAAGCTCCTCTGAGAACGAAGCGACTCTGAGAGAGTTCTTAACCTTACTATCCACGCGTGTGGATGTAGCTAGGGCTGCGTCATGTCTAACCAACTCCAATCAGCCACTGAAGGGCGGAGTTATACGTGAACAAACTACTGCCCTCAAAAGAAATTACATTGAGAATAATATCCCGTAAATCTTTTCTTGAAGACGTAATGATAACGCCTCAGTAAGGCGGATTACGTATAATAAAGCGTCTAAGTTAAGTCTACTATACATAATGTCGTTCCCAACATTGAAATTGGAAAAGACATAATCAGCGAAAAAGAATATATGCAGTCTTTAATCACACCGTCTAGACGCATATGAACTCTCGGTATGCCCTGCTCTGCCAAAATAAACTATTTGTAAAAATGATAAAATGGCAGAAATGAGCAACGCGGACAAGAAACTAAACTATCATGCTTAGTAGCAGGCTTGTATATATATATATAGCGTCGAAAAATAAAACACATGTTGTAATGACAATATTGGACTGCGTCGGTAAGTCAGGGACAATGTCCCTGTACCGATCGAAAAAACCGAGTCCAATGACGCTATAAGTCTCTTATCCAAGATCGCAGCAATGAAGTCCGAAATAATAATCACAGGAAGATAATGCCAGAAGATATGAAAGGCATCTTCCGATACTACTAAAGGGAAAACTCGAAATCTTTCGAATCCCTTTCGCCATCCTGTCGGACCCTATAAAGCGTTCGGTCGTCCGTAGCTGATGCAACCGCGGACCGCACCGACCCAGCGCCGTCGGATAATTCCTGATTCAACCGAGAAACTGTCAATTGCTGGGATGCTGTGAAATAACTGTGCTAACTCGGATAGCACGTCCGTCACTGAGGCCTGAGGAGAAGCGGTCTTACGATGCATTGCCGCTGGAAGCTCCGTGATCGTTACCCCGTGCATACTTCCAATATGCGAGCGAACGGAGTGTATAGGCCTCGTGTCCCTTGGCTACCGGATGGCGCGACCTATTCGCCGAGGAATCACTGAATGCCGAAACTGATCGGATACTCGAGGTCACGTAGCCAATGTGCGGTCGTGTGCCCTGCTGTGAGGATGAGGAAGCATTAAAGACAGTCTCTCGGACTGTCAATATAACGGAGCGTCCCGAGCAACGGACATATGCTCCGAATGTAAAATATCTGAACCACAACATGCGGTCCCCTATGTTGTTGGGCGAGAGAGGAACCTCTCTCGCTCACAGCCCGGACGGACCTGGACAAGCCAGGAACCGGACTAACAGGCTTCCTCCGATCTGTCCTCAATCTGCCGTCACTGGGTGAGTACTAAAGTAATTAAAGTGCTCGCATCACCCAAATCTCCTTCCTAGACCGCAACGGAGGAACCCGGCAGCCGAACCATTCGATGAATGTACGCTACACCGGGTGAGCTAGCGAATGTCACTCCGTAAGCGATAGACATATTCCATGAGCACTTATTGCCGCTAACTCTTCATTAACTATGACGACAGAGGCACACTTTTGAAAGACATCTCCATAACTCTTCGAACAAGAAACCAGAAATGCTTGGATAGCAAGCATAAAATAATAATATATATAGCGTCGTTCAATAATTCGAAAGTTTGTGTGACATTATTGGACTATGTCGGAACTGAGGGACGATGTCCCTGAACCGAACCAAAAATTTCTAAGTCCACCGACGCTATCAGTTTCTTATCCGGCATCGCAGCATATGTTGTTCCGAAAGGGAAAGCTTGAAATCCTCGAATCCCTTTCGGTATCCCGTCGGACCGGATGAAACTTTCGGACGTCCGTACCCGCTTCCGCGGAGCGTCCCGACCCAGCATCGTCGGATAAAATATATGCGACAGATTCAGTTGATGCTGGGATGCTGCGATAAACTGTGCTATTAAGGAAAGCACGTCCGTTCCCGAGGCCTGTGCAGTAGCGGACTTACGATGCATTGCCGCCGGAAGCTCCGTGTACGTTGACTCCCGCACACTTCCTATGCGAACGTCCGGAGTCTGCAGGCCTCGTGTCCCCGGCTACCGACCCAGCGCCGTCGGATAATTCTCGATCCGACACCGTTTCTGTCGGCTGCTGGGATGCTGCGATAAGCTGTGCTATGTGCACAAGAATGTCCGGCGTCGAGACCTGCGGAGGCGCAGTCTATCGCTGCTTCGCCGAGGGCAGCTCCGCATCAGATGGCTCCCGCATACTTTTCCTATGCGAACGTCCGGAGTCCATTGGTCTCGAATCCCTGGCTGCCGGATGGTGTGACCTGGTCGCCGAAGAATCCTTGATCGGCGAAGCTGGTAATATATCGGCGGTCACGCAGCCAAGGTGCGGTCGTGTGCGCTGACGAGAAGAGGAAGCCTTAGCAGTCTCAGCGGACTGCCTATACAACGGAGCGTCCCGAGCGACGGACGTATGCTCCGCTAGCGACACATTTTGTACCACAACATCTGGGGCCAGATGTTGTTGAACGAGAGAGGGGCCTCTCTCGCTTGCCGTCCGGATGGACCGGAACGAGCTATGAACCGGACTAAAAGGCTTCCTCCGTTCTCCCTCCGATCCGCCGTCACTGGGTGTGCATGAAGTTAATTTTATAGTGCTCGCATCACCCCAAAATTCCTTCTAGACCGCAACGGACGAACCCGGCTGCCGAACCATTCGGTGAATGGACGCTACACCGGGCGAGCTAGCGGACGTCAAAGGCCGTCGAACCTACTAGAGTCCTCTTAGGCAATTGGCGTATTACATGAGCACTTTTCCGCTAGCCCTTCATTAATTGTGACGACGGAGGCACACTGTTGGAAGACATCACAGATACATCACCCTAATCTTGATCGTCTGAAATAGAAATTGATAAAGTAGAGTGACCCTGCGGGGAAAGGACCGGAGTGTCCAAATCCCCAACAACATACCGTGACATACGCTTCCCATATTGTCATCGAAATCATACGATACAGAACAGGAGTTAATGCGAGTACACTGACCACATATAGAATGATAATAAAGTCAGAGGAAGACTTCCTCTTAAAACAATTGATCAATATCCTTTCAATGTGAAAAGAAAACAAGTCCTGGTACTCGCACTAACCCCTGGCAATCAAAATACATAATAATAATATGATCCATTAATATAGAAAAAATAATTGAAATCAAAATATTTTGAAAAAATATTTTTTCAGAACAGCCCAAGTTTCTGAAAAGTAACGTTGAGCCCCAATGGATCCCAAGCCTAAGTGTGGACAAAAATTTTAAAAATATTTTAACCCTTTACCCAACGTAACGGCCAAAACCGGCCAGCGCTATTCTCAAAAATCGTCAGTGAATTTTCCTTATTTTTTCATTTTTTGTCTCAAAAACATAGGTTATGACCCCTCATTGGAACGAGGTCGTCGAGCTCGTTCCAATGAGGGGTCATAACCTATGTTTTTGAGACAAAAAATGAAAACAATTAGTTGTTCAAGATTTTTTTTTGCAAGTGTCGTCTGCTTTTTATGTTAGGTAAAGGGTTAAACAATTTATTCAACACTTACGAACAATAATAATGTATCTAGTTATGATTAAAATAACATAAAGATATTATTATTTAGAAATCCCCCCCTCACACAGAGGGCTGTTGTAAATGTAAACAATGAGTGTAAAAACACTAAAATAAGACTCCAGGCACCCAGGCCCGAAATCAGTTACCAAAAATACACTATCTGATGCAAAACAGAGACTTCCAGGGAAGAAACTGCAGAACATCAGATGGTAGATGCAGAACACAACGCCTAACCACCCGTAGGTGAAGACGTAAACATGGGGAAAGAACAGAATTCATTCTGTTATTCAGCTAAAACTCCCAAGAAATTTTAGTAATAATAATTACAGAAACTATGCCAAAAGCATGGGAGAATAGCAAGGGGGAACTTAAAGGACAGGGAGAGAGGAAAACACTTGAAAAAACAGTGTAACTAAATAATCAGAATGACAACAAAATGGTTGCTGCCTTGAAAATAGGTAACTTAACATAATTTCATTAAAAAATTTTAAGTTACAGCCCTGATAATATTCTGTCACACATTCTTTTCCTCTCCTCCTTCTCTATCCTCCTTAGAATCACCATTTCACTAATATTTATGTGTCTGGCATCATTTAAACTGAGATTTAAAAGCACAAAGATCAGTCAGATGTTAACTGATGAAGGGCCAAACTTAGAATGATAAATGGCGCCAATTTCGGAACGTCCTTGACACTGCGCATGCGCAGTAGGGGCGAAGTGTGGAGGGCCTTTCAGGACATGTTTTCTTTAGTTTTAGATGCAAATTTGGGGGATTGGGGGGCAAAATTTGTGTTTAGCCCTATATTTTAAGAGTTAGCACCAGCTATGTCTGGGTCATTGGTACAGTATAACAAGAGGCCCCACGTGGCCTTAATCGCTCACCTGACAAAGTGACTCTAAGAAGTATTTTAGGTCACCTTCACCATGTCATGCCTCATCAACATTAACTGGTTGAGTGATAGATTTTGTTTGAAGTTCAACATTTGTTACCTAAAATTAGTTTTATTTAAAATCATTGGTGTGTGGCCAATCTCCAATGATTTTTAATAAAGCAAATTTATCTCTGCAGACAAACTGGTTTAGCATGAAGCACAAACAAGGAATGTGAAGAGATAGCCTTGGACATCTCTCCCCAACTGTGGATATCTTCCATGTGCTACATGTATATATTTGCATGCAAGAAAACAAAAATTTTCACAAAATCTATTTTTTTTTATCATCATTGGAACAAGCTCAAACAGCTTATTCCAATAGGGGTATGGGAAGATCAGGTATATTTTTGAGACAGAAATGTGAATATATAAATAATGGTGTTTTTTTGTGAATGATGCTGGAGAATTTTGCGTAAAGATATGGTAAATGGTTTGTTCTAGATACAGAATGATGCAAAAGTATTTAAATTTGATTAGGCAAGTTGTTCCTATAATGCATTTAAAAATTGAAGTAACTGTTTTTTTGCTGACGAACTTTTAGATGTGTGTGTCTGTGTTTGTGTGTGTGTGTGTGTTTGTGTGTGTGTGTGTGTGGGGGGGGGGGGGGGTAAGAGTGTTCTTGCAAACAAAATTCCTGAATAAATGGAAAATTTTATTTTTTGTGTGAAAGACATAGTGCGTGAATGTTGATTGGAACAAGCTTAGAGAGCTCATTTTAATGTGAAGTCATAAAGCTGTGTTTTACGTACGAAATTCTGGAATAACTAAAAAAATTGCTTTTTTGACTCAAAAAGCATGGTGTGCGACCTCTCACTGGAATGAGCTCAAAAAGCTCATTCCAATGGGGTATTTACAAGCGATAAGTACATGTATGTTTAAGAGACAAAAATTAAAATTTGAATAGCGATTTTTGCGAAGAATGCTGACAAGTTTTGGCAGTTATGCTGGTAAAAAGGTAAGATATGCAAAGTGGTTGTTTTTTAGAGGCGACATTTAATTAAGGGGAATTAACCCTTGATTACTGAGGTAACTTCTAAAAGTACTGAAATTTCATGAAGCAATGTGAATAACAGACAACAGTTGCCTAAAAAATTCATGAATAACTAAAATTTTTATTCCTTTGTCTCGAAAACATGGCATATGACCTTTGTTGGAATGAGCTGAATGCGTGTGTTCCAATGAGGGGTCATAAAATTTGAACGAAGATTTGTGTGAATAATGCATTAGTACTGCTAGATTTGGGTAAACGGTTCACCCTGGATACCACCCCTTCTATAGTAGATCTTTTCTGCAAATTTTGTCTAAGATTCTATCAACTTTACAAATAAATACGTTCATGAATCACAATCAGATCCACCCTACAATGTTGCATACCAAATATCAAAAGATTCTGCCTGCTGGATCTGGAGAAGAAGATTTTTTAAGAAATATGCCTGAAACGCACTAAGTTAAAATTTGGGCTCCTATACGGAGCCCAAATATAAACCCAGGGGGCCGATTTGAACAAACTTGAATCAGATCCACCCCACAATGTTGCTTACCAAATATGAAAAGATTCTGAAGCTGGATCTGGAGAAGAAGATTTTTAAGAAATTTGCCTGAAATGCACTAAGTTCGAATTCGAGCTTCTATAGTGAGCCCAAATATGAAACTAGGAAGCCGATTTGAACAAACTTGAATCAGATCCACCCCACAATGTTGCATACCAAATATCAAAAGATTCTGCCTGCTGGATCTGGAGAAGAAGATTTTTTAATAAATTTGCCCGAAATGCACTAAGTGCGAATTCGGGCTTCTATATTAAGCCCAAATATGAATCCAGGGGGCCGATTTGAACAAACTTGAATCAGATCCACCCCGCAATGTTGCATACCAAATATCAAAAGATTCTGCCTGCTGGATCTGGAGAAGAAGATTTTTGAAGAAATTTGCCTCAAATGCACTAAGTGCGAATTCGGGCTTCTATATTAAGCCCAAATATGAATCCAGGGGGCCGATTTGAACAAACTTGAATCAGATCCACCCCGCAATGTTGCATACCAAATATCAAAAGATTCTGCCTTCTGGATCTGGAGAAGAAGATTTTTGAAGAAATTTGCCCGAAATGCACTAAGTTTGAATTCGAGCTTCTATAGTGAGCCCAAATATGAATCCAGGGGGCCGATTTGAACAAACTTGAATCAGATCCACCCCGCAATGTTGCATACCAAATATCAAAAGATTCTGCCTGCTGGATCTGGAGAAGATGATTTTTTAAGAAATTTGCCTGAAATGCACTAAGTTCGAATTCGAGCTTCTATAGTGAGCCCAAATATGAATCCAGGAAGCCGATTTGAACAAACTTGAATCAGATCCACCCCACAATGTTGCATACCAAATATCAAAAGATTCTGCCTGCTGGATCTGGAGAAGAAGATTTTTTAATAAATTTGCTTGAAATGCACTAAGTTCAAATTTGGGCTCCTATACTGAGCCCAAATATAAACCCAGGGGGCCGATTTGAACAAACTTGAATCAGATCCACCCCACAATGTTGCTTACCAAATATGAAAAGATTCTGCCTGCTGGATCTGGAGAAGAAGATTTTTTAAGAAATATGCATGAAATGCACTAAGTTCAAATTCGAGCTTCTATAGTGAGCCCAAATATGAATCTAGGAAGCCGATTTGAACAAACTTGAATCAGATCCACCCCACAATGTTGCATACCAAATATCAAAAGATTCTGCCTTCTGGATCTGGAGAAGAAGATTTTTTAAGAAATTTGCCTAAATGCACTAAGTTCGAAATCGGGCTCCTATACTGAGCCCAAATATGAACCCAGGGGGCCGATTTGAACAAACTTGAATCAGATCCACCCTACAATGTTGCATACCAAATATCAAAAGATTCTGCCTGCTGGATCTGGAGAAGAAGATTTTTTAAGAAATTTGCCTGAAATGCACTAAGTTCGAAATCGGGCTCCTATACTGAGCCCAAATATTAACCCAGGGGGCCGATTTGAACAATCTTGAATCAGATCCACCCCGCAATGTTGCTTACCAAATATGAAAAGATTCTGCCTGCTGGATCTGGAGAAGAAGATTTTTTAAGAAATTTGCCTGAAATGCACTAAGTTCGAATTCGGGCTTCTACAGTAAGCCCAAATATGTATCCAGGGGGCCGATTTGAACAAACTTGAATCAGATCTACCCCGCAACATTGCATACCAAATATCAAAAGATTCTGCCTGCTGGATCTGGAGAAGAAGATTTTTGAAGAAATTTGCCTGAAATGCACTAAATTCGAATTCGAGCTCCTACAGTGAGCCCAAATATGAATCTAGGGAGCCGATTTGAACAAACTTGAATCAGATCCACCCTACAATGTTGCATACCAAATATCAAAAGATTCTGCCTGCTGGATCTGGAGAAGAAGATTTTCAAAGAAATTTGCCTGAAATGCAGTAAGTTCAAATTTGGGCTCCTATACTGAGCCCAAATATAAACCCAGGGGGCCGATTTGAACAAACTTGAATCAGATCCACCCCACAATGTTGCATACCAAATATCAAAAGATTCTGCCTGCTGGATCTGGAGAAGAAGATTTTTTAAGAAATTTGCCTGAAATGCACTAAGTTCGAAATCGGGCTCCTATACTGAGCCCAAATATGAACCCAGGGGGCAGATTTGAACAAACTTGAATCAGATCCACCCTACAATGTCGCATACCAAATATCAAAAGATTCTGCCTGCTGGATCTGGAGAAGAAGATTTTTTAATGTTTTTCCCATTGCCTACAGTGTTAAAAAGTGCTGACTCAGCACTTTTTCAAAGTCCTGAAACTGTACCCTATGATAAAACCGATGGCAATTTTTTTTTACCAATCCTTTCTGTTGGTCCTAAGGAAGCTGCACACCAAATAAAAATTCTCAGTGCCGTGCAGTTTTGGAGATATGGGCGTTTTAAATTTTTTCTATTTTTAGCTCCTGCGGTTCCCATGGGGCTGCGGGAAAAATTTTTTTTGCATAAATCAAGTACTCATGACCCAATAAGCCCTCACATCAAATTTGGTTCAAATCAGCCTCTCGGTTTGGAAAATAGAAATTTTGGGCGGGGCAAAAAATTTTGCCCCTCTCATAACAACGTCAAGTATAGCCCACAAACTTCTCTTGAACAAATCTGAGTCTACACCTCAAAAGGAAGCTGCACACCAAATATCAAGTCTCTGCTACTGCTGGTTCATGAGAAGAAGATTTACAAAGATTTTGGTGCCCCTTGGGGGTGTGGCACCACCCAGGAGGAGGGGCAACTTCATTTGAACAAATCTGAATTGGCATTAGGTAATAAACATTTAGCCAACATTTGAATAAAATTGGGCTAGTGGTTTAGGAGAAGTCGATAATGTAAAGTTAACGCCGGACGGACGACGACGGACGCCGGACGACGGACAGAAAGTGATTAGTAAAGCTCCCCTTGAGCTTCGCTCAGGTGAGCTAAAAATATTATGTGTCCAATGATGCTATCAGTCTCTTATCCGGCATCGCAGCATTCTGGTCCGACGGAACAACCTCTGGAAGGTAATGCCGGATAAAATCTACGGCAGCTTTATGTTGTTCCGAAAGGGAAAGCTCCAAATCCTCCGAATCTCTTTCGCCATCCTGTCGGACCCTATGAAGTTCTTGATCGTCCGTACCCGATGCTTCAGCAGAGCGTACCGACCAAGCGTCGTCGGATAATTCCTGATCCGACAGAGATTCTGTCGTTTGCTGGGATGCTGCGATAAGTTGTCCTATTTGGGATAGCACGTCCGTCACTGAGGCCTGTGGAGTAGCGGTCTTACGTTGCTTCGCCGCTGGAAGCTCCGTGTACGTTGACTCCTGCATACTTCTTTTATGCGAACGTCCGGAGTCTACAGGCCTCGTGTCCCTGGCTACCGGATGGCGTGACCTGGTCGCCGTGGAATCCCTGATCGGCAAAGCTGGCTGGATATCCGTGGTCACGTAGCCAAGGTGCAGTCGTGTGCGCTGCCGTGAGGATGAGGAAGCCTTATCAACAGTCTCTCCGGACTGTCTATATAACGGAACGTCCCGAGCGGCGGACGTATGCTCCAAATGCGAAACGTTTTGTACCACAACATCTGGTCCCAGATGTTGTTGTACGAGAGAGGGACCTCTCTCGCTCGCAGCCCGGATGGACCTGGACGAGCTAGGAACCAGACTAATAGGCTTCCTCCGTTCTCTCCTCTGATCCGTCGTCACTGGGTGTGCACTTTGTCTTATTATAGTGCTCGCATCACCCAAATCTCCTTCCTGGACCACAACGGACGAACCCGGCTGCCGAGCCATTCGATGAATGGTCGCTACACCAGGCGAGCTAGCGGACGCCAATGCTGTCGATCCTACTAGGGACCTCTTAGGCAATTGACATATTTCCATGAGCACTTTTGCCACTAGCTCTTCATTTAACTGTGACGACGGAGGCACACTTTTGGAAGACATCACGGAAACATCACCTTGTTCTTGTTCCTCTGAAATAGAGATTGATAAACTAGAGTGACCCTGCGGAGAAAGGACCGGCATGGCCTTTTCCCCGCTAACAACATACCGTGACACACGTTTCCAATGTTTGTCATCCCAATTGACACATACTGAACAGGAGTTAGTGCGAGTACACTGACTACAATTAATACAATGATTTATTTATTTATTGATGTTTAAGGTCACATATTTATGCACAATGGCTAATCATGACCGTGACAGTTTTACGGGTGGAGGAAGCCAGAGTACCCGGAGAGAACCACCGAGCAACGACGAGCAGCTGCCAGCTCCCCAACATTGTAACTCCGAATACAATGATTATGAAAGTCAGAGGAAGATTTCCTCTTATTACAATTTGAACAATATCCTTTCATTGTGAAAAGAACACAAAAAGTCCTAGTACTCACACCAACCCCTGAAAACAAAGATACATAATAACATGATCCATTAATATAGAAAAAATAATTGAAATCAAAAAAATTTTTGGAAAAAATATTTTTTTCAGAAAAGCCCAAGTTTCTGAAAGTAACGTTGAGCCCCAATGGATCCCAAAAAGCCTAAGTGTGGACAAAATTTTTTAAAATATTACAAAAAAATTAATGCAACACTTACGTATAATAATAATGTATCTTGTTATGATTAAGCTAATACAAAGACAAGAAAATCCCTCTCAACAGAAACCGTTGTCAATGTAAACAAGAAGTGTATAAACACCAGAAACATGACTCCAGGCACTGATAACCATGGCCCGAAATCAGTTACCAATAACACACTATCTGATGCAAAACAGAGACTTCCAGGGAAGAAACTGCAGAACATCAGATGGTAGATGCAGAACACTACGCCTAAACACCCATGGGTGAGGACGTAAACATGGGGAAAAGAACAGAATTCATTCTGTTACCCAGCTAAAACTCCCAAGAAATTTTGGTAATAATATTACAGAAAATATGCCAAAAGCATGGGAGAATAGCAAGGGGGGACTTAAAGGAAAGGGAGAGAGGAAACACTGAACAAGCAGTGTAACTTTATAGCAAGAATGACAACAACAGGCCCCATGCCTCGAAATTAGGCAACATAACATAATTTTGTAAAAAAAATTTAAGTTACAGCCCTGATTATTTCCTGCCACTCATTTTTCCTCTCCACCTTCTATTTCCTCTTTAGATCCACCATTTTTCTAATATTTATGTGTCTGGCATCATTTAAACGGAGATTTACAAGCACAAATATCAGTCAGATGTGAACTGATGAAGGGCCAAACAAAGAATGATAGAGACCTCCTTGACACTGCGCATGTGCAGTGGAGGGAAAGTATGGAGGACTATTTAGGACATGATTTTTTCGGTTTTAGATGCAAATTTTGGGGATTGGGGGGCAAAATTTGTGTTTGGCCCTAGATTTTTGAGAATTAGCACCAGCTATGTCTGGGTCATTGGTACAGTATAAAAATATATTCCTTTTTGAAATGCAGGATTAAAAGAAGGAGTCATTTAAGAAATTTATATTTGTCTATCAGGGTGGAACACCGCAGATAAAAAAAAAAATCAACCTATTATGTTATGTGCCAAGCAGATGTGATCTGATTTTATATCAAAAATGTTTCTCAGAATAAACAGTGTTGAATGTTGAAGCTTTATACAATGGCAGGACCATAAGTTAACCGGTACATACCTTCTTCAGCAACATAATTTGCTGGAAAGAAACCTTGCTGACCATCTGATAACTCCCCCATCCACCAGTTTTCATTGTCTTTGTACAAAACTGTTATAACATCTCCTTTGAATATTGACAACTCATCAGATCTCTGAGCTTTATAATCAAACAAGGCTACAACCTAAAAACAAATGAAAAAGAAGTTTAAAATCAAATCTTTACATCAAAGAAGATTTTTAAACAACCACATCATCTACTACCAAATGATATATTGGTAATGACTTTCGCACAATGTTTTTAACTGGTTGGGGGCAAGATACAGGCTAAATAAATTATTTGTTTGGGCTGAAAATTATATGATTTTGATTTATAATTATAAAATCTGAATGTGTTATGGTACTAGACCTAAAAGGCCATAATGTTGTATGATAAATTTGAAAAATCATGGATATATGTAATGCATAAGGCCTCACAAAATAGATCTTCTGTTTCTCAGGCCATTTTTTGGCCAGCGGTTTTTTATTTTTTATTTTTGTAATTATTTCTTTGCCATTAAAAAGTTCATGTTCTTGGTTTGTTTTATGTTTTAGGCCCCATAATCTCCAGAATAGCATGGGTGGTGGTGTATTATGTCCCTTGAGCGCAAGAAGGCTTGTTGCACTCAAGGAACAATTTTATTAACTTGGGTAAAGTATCAGACATAAACCATCTGATTTTGATTTTTTTAAGTTCAGATTGGTTATAAAAAGAGAACATGCAGCAGCCAAAAGGACCATTCGGAGGGCCTGAGAAACAGATTTTTAATTTTTTTAGGCCTCAAACTGTCTCTCAGCAAAAAACCCATTACCGAACACAATAGAAAGTATGCTCTGCGAATTTTCTATTTTACCATTGCCATCTTCAAGGTCTTTTCAAGGAAAATTCCCAAATTCAAGTGTCTTTTTTCTTTTTTTTATCAGGGATTAATGACACTTTCAACAACCAGGGCCACTTCGTGTCTGTCAGCTTTACAGGTGGAGGAAGCTGGAGTGCCCAAAGAGAAGCATGTGCCTTGCAAGCTTGCTTTGAAAAATTATTTTAAAAAAAATGGAAGTTTTAAGGAAGTCTAGGGCCTGCAGGACCTAAAAAACTTGAAATAGACCTTCAACTTCAGAAAGAATCGGAATCATAATTCTCATTGACTCATCTGCTTACACAATATTTTGAATATTTATTCACACAAACATTTGTGAATTTTAAGGACTGGGAAATCTTCAAGGATGCTTGTAGTATAGCAGGGTTTCTGATAGGGTGACCTGGGATCCCCTGAATGGCCCCATTCCCCTTGCCCTTTATTCCCTTAGCCGCACATTCCATAGTTGATATAAATTGCTACAAGAAGTTTGACATTGGAGAAAACGTGAAATAAAACTCCAATGCTACCAATGCAATGCATTCGACGGTAATATACATGGGTTACACCAAACAGGAGCAGGAAATGCATTGTAAAATTAAACACAACTGTCGGTCCAAGATCAATCAATGAAACTTTCTGAGTTCATAAAGACCACATGTGGGTCAATCGACAGTGTATGAGTGCTTCGTCAAACTTCAAGTCAAACAGTGACTGACATCACAAGTGCATACTTTTTGACTTCCGTATGATCACTTCTGAATAAAGTGTTGGGACGTTTTAAGGTTGTTCTTATGGTCAGACACATTTAAAAAAATGAGTCACAAGGAAGGTTACTATAACCGAAAGCTGCGACCCGATGATGCTCGTACACGCAATCATTGTTGAACTGGATCATCCATGCCACCATGGACTGGTATTATCAGCAAGTACTGTAATCTGAATGAATGATTTTTCACCTGAACTTCTCCTCATTGGTCGATTTTCCCCAAATTACCGGCCCCAACATTTTTACCTTAACAGAACCCTGAGTATAGATTACCTTTTGAACTCTTGGTGAACTTTTTCCAGCAGGTTGTTGGAATGTGAACTGTGGTTTGCCATATGTCTACAAAGATAAATAAATAAATATATAAAGATAAATAGATATGGTACAAGGCGAGTTGATCACTACTAATATTCCACTGTGTGAGTTTTTCACCCAAAAGATATTTAAACTTCTAAGAAAAAGCACAAGAAGTACTTTTAGGCATTTAATTATTTACCCTCTGCACACAAATGTTAAAATACTGAAATTTTAAGCAGCAAATTTCCCATAACGTATCAAGGAATTTAACAAATTCAATCTTGTTTAACAAAGCTCAGTGAGCTCTGTCGAACAAGATTGAATTGCTTAAATTCTTAAGATACATTAAGGGAAAAATTTGCAGGCTGAATTTGGATATTTTAACATCAGGGTGCAGATGGTTAAAAATTGGGTGCAACCCACTGGGTGGATTCTACCAATCCTTAAGACAAAGTGCTGAGCACATTCAACTGAAGAATTGTGTTTTGGCTCTGACTGGTTGAGAACTAGATTATTTTTGGTGGTCTGCTTTTGCTGTTCACAATTTGGTCTATTACAAAGTATTGGAGAGTGCCCACAGGCAATCTCCAATAATTTGCAATAGAACAGATTTATGTAAACAAACTATTCTATGTGTTTGACTGAATATGAAACAGAAGGAAAATGTTGGCTTTTGATCTGAAATCCTCAATTTTTGAAAGCCCTTATACATGTGGTGGCTTCTAGCACTCAACCAGCTAATATTTAGAAAACACACATTGTGGATCAAATGTTTTAACCCTTTACCCAACGCAGACGATATCAAAATTTATTATCTTAAATATCATTTTTTAGAATTTTTCCAAAAATTCAACAAAACCATATCATGTGACCCCCTCATTGGAATGCGCTAGTTCCAAAGAGGAGGTCACATGATATGGTTTTGTCAAAATTTTTCGCAAAAATAATATTTTTTCAGCTGCTGAATTTGTATATTATGCGGATGTGGCCGAATCATTGGGTAAAGGGTTAAAAAGTATTCAAGAATAGGTATCTCTACTGTCTTCTTTGATGTTTACTGGATAACATTTTTTTCTTGAGAAATATCACAAAATCTGCAGTGAACCACTCCCTTCAATTGAAAATGTTCAGGTGATGTACCACTCATCTTTACACTTTTACCTGAATTGACTAACAAAGAGATCAATCTATTTTATGAACATCTAAAATATTTTCTTGTTTTTTGCTTCAGAACCTAGCTTTTGATTCTCTCACTGGGATGAGCTCAATAAGCAAACCTCAGTGAAGGAACACAAGCTATGTCCTACAAAAATACATGAACACATAACAAAATTAAATGATGGGTTTTGCGTTTATTGACGAGTGGTTCTATCCAATTCATGAGGAGAGATGGGTTGATAGGTCAGGATTCAATGTGGCTTTCAACAATGTTTGCTGAATTGTGATAGACAATTTGTAAACATGCAAAATGTTGTTAAATATTGCATGAATCCCTTTCAAAAGCATCAATACCTGAATCCATTTATAGACACCACCCATATATTGATCAATTCTCACTTTGTCAATGTTAACCCTCAGGTCCATGACCGCAACTTTGATCAACAGTGTGGCTTCAGAACAGGTAGAGGAAAATTAAGCCTCTGGATAAACTTGCATTCAAAGCATATTCTCTGTGAATTCATATCAAGTGAACAGCTCTCAGTAGGTGTTTCTGTGGTGAAAATGTTCAATATGTGGAATAAACCTTTAAGGGTTAAATATACAATAAACTAGAACTATCACTGAACGTGATAATACCCCCACTTCAGGCTTTAAAAATATACCCCAGAATGTAGGAAAAGTTATGTGCCCATAAATTCCACACACCAATCAAAATTCATAATTCAAGGGAGGTAAGTTGGTTCATATCATCATACCTTGATAACTTTCAAATATGCACATAATCATGTATAAAAAGAAGTCTCATGAAATTTGTATCATCTATGCAGGCTTTATACAAAAATCTGCATTAAATCTATGTTCAAAGAGAGATAAGCTGGTTGAAATCATCACATACTGAAAATTTGGGAATATATGCATTTCACTTGTTAGTGATCATGTTTGAGAAGATTCATTAAAATCAGTACATAAATGTATGAAGAAGAGCTGTGAACTCAAGAATCTCAAATAAAAATCTATAATAAATTTTTCAAGTTCAAGAGGAGATAACATGGGTGAATCACTGCAGATTGAAAATTGTGAAATATACACCTGTTCACTTGTTAGTGGTCATGTTTGAGAGGTTTCATCCAACTTGATTCATGAATGTGGAAGATGCCCACACAAGAATCTCCTGTTGAAATCTAAAAGAAGTCTAAGTTTAAGGGTTAAAATTATTGAAGATAGAAAATATGGAAATGCACATATCCACTTGTTAGTGCTCATGTTTGAGAACTTCCTTTGAAAATGGTTCATTAATGTAGGAGTCATATCATACACACAAAAATCTCACCCAAAAATCTATATTGAATCTTCCAAGTTCAAAGGGAGATAACCTGCTTGAAATCATAGCAGACTGAAAATTTGGGAATATGTGCATGTTCACTAACTAGCTAGTTGTCACGTTTAAGAAGTTTCGCATCAAAATCAGTTCATAAATGTAGGAGTTGTACACAGAAGAATCTCTTTTAGAAATCAATATTAAATCTTCTAAGATGAAGGGGAGATTATCTGGTTAAAATTGCCACAGATTACAAATTTGTTCACTTGTTAGTGGTCATGTTTGAGAAATTTCTTCGAAAATGGCTCATGATGTAGAAGGCGTCACATACAGACCAGAATCCCATTCACAACTCAATATTAAATCTTCTAAATTCAAAGGGAAATAACCTACTTAAAGTCATACCAGCCTGAAGATCTGGGAATATGTGCCTGTTCACTACTCAGTGGTCATCAAAATCAGTTCCTAAATGTGGAAGGAGTTGTGCACACAAGAATTTTGTATGTACATTCAGAGTGGTGACAATAGAGCCCCTATTTCTTCAAAGTGGGGGAATAATTATGAGATTAGCATTGTGCCGCAACATCATTTCAAACAATGATTAAAATATGATCACAATTTGATTGTGCAAAATAAGTAAAATTGTAGCCTAATCTCAATTTATCATAGGTTTTCATGTAAATTCTCTAGGTCCTGATTCCAGCTCTCCTTACCCTCAGACATGCTAAGTTTCACGATTTTGGTGGGAGGCTCCCAATTTTTGAAGCCATCTCCCGACCTCACAATCGGGGACAAATTCTCATGATTTTGAGGCACCATGTTTTGTTTTGCAAACTTGAGTCTTAAGTTTTCAGTTTACTGTGTATAAATAAGCTGAGTGGAACTTGGAACATGGAAAAATTATTTCAAACAAATTGCCTTACATTTGCTTGGGCTGTAGATAATTAAGAATAACTGAAAACAGGGGAAAAAAATAATTCGGTAAAAAACAAACTTCTACAGTTGAAATCAGGAGAAATATTGGTGAAAATAGTGGAGTGAGTAACCATCAAAAGTAATTCGTATTGCACAACTTAATTCAATAAAAGTTATCAAAATCATAAGAAATATGATTTGTGTTGTGCTTCTTTTATTTCACTGACATTGGAAGCGTGAATCCTCAGAAACGGGACAGATTTTGGTGTTTCTTGCAGTGATGTCCAATTACTGAAATATATTATACCCCAGTACCATAGTAAAAGCTTAGTGACCCCCTCAAAAAATACGGAAATATTGATTTTTGCTAAAATGTAGCTTTTTTTTGCAAATTTTTGCATCTTGATAAAGCACCTAATCTTACTTTCCAGTGGTGGAGCCATGGTCTGAAATCCTGGGGGACCATTCTAGTGAAAGGGGGGGGGGGGGGGGGCGGGGTCTCAGAACTGAAGGCACTGTACTTGTACTGAGGGCAAGAAATCAAAAAAAAAATGTTTCCTCTGGGGGTGAGATCTCCACCCGCCCCCCTCATTTTTCTGACTTGAATTTATGGTAAGTTTATGGGGTGGGGGGGGGGGGGGGGGAATGGGTATGTGGAGTGGGGGTGTTTGGAATTTATTTTACGCACATTTTTTCCAATCTATCAATCAGTTAGATGAAACTGTGCATATGTTCCCGCAACATTGCCAATATTTTATTTTTTGAGCATGATTTCTAAAAGTAATGGATGAGGTGGGGGTGGGGGGAGGAGAATTACAGTTTTTGTCTTGGATGTAAAAACAAGCTTTGCTGCGTAAAAATCTCACTATTTTGATTTTTTCAAACTTAACATGTCTGCTTACCCTTCCAACAAGCAGAACTTGAAACTGACATTGTTCTGACAGTATTCTTTTAAAACAAGTAAAAGTTTGCAAAACTGTTTTTGTTTTACTTCCAAAACACAGCTTAAGTATTAAGCTTTAAAATACCTTACAATTCCATCTTAACTTTTAAAGGCTTGGGCGATTTTTATAGATTTTTTTGCTACAATCTGACAATCTACATTCTGTGGCTTTATGGATGTTTCCAGGCAAGTCTTGCCTGCCTATATATGTAGTTAGCCATGCCTTGCATAGAAACAGATGTCAGGGTACTTAGAATGTCACTTGCAAGTTTACCCAGACATGTTGGTGCACCAGTTCTGTGGCAGTACATGATCAGAAATGGAACTAGGCCCATAAAGGTTAACCTTTACCCAATGCACACAATATCAAAATTTATTATTTTAATTATCTTTCCAAATTTTTCAAAACATTTCAACAAAATCACATCATGTGACCCCTCAATGAAATGAGCTCATTCCAACAAGGGGTCACACGATAAAAGTTTTAAAAATAAATTCTTTGAAAAATATTTTTTTCAACTGCTCAATTTGGAAATTACACAACAGATGCAACCGATTCGTTAGATAAAAGGTTAAACAGGAAAGGTTAAACCACTCATAAATAAAATTAAACCACTCATAAACAAAATTAATTTGTGAGCCAGTAATCCATATTATTGATAAACCCATCATGATGAATGTAATTTAACAACTTAGGTTTTTTTCTATACTCACTGCAGTCATAGAAAGCTGAGGTGGTCTTCCATAAAATGTTGGACTTGAACTTCTGGCACCATATCGACCAACTGGAAAAAATGGGGCAGAAACATAGTGGTGAAGTACATGTATCATCAGTTTAAAGATCATGTGTTGCAAGATATCTATATTTCTTCCCCATCCATTAATCAGAAACTGTCAGAAAAAGAGGTATGGCTTCCATATCACAACTGTGCAGAATGGAGAGTCTCCCAATGATTAGTGTTACATGTTGGTGCAGGTATAATTTCAGTGCATTAAAAAAGTAATTCATGAAACAAATACAGATTAGTACAAATGTACCACAATCCATTAGTACATATTGTGACAAAAATGAGGAAAACCATTCCCAATGTATATCTTTCAACGACTTTCCACTTTTCACAAGAAAATCTGATTTTGAAGCACTTTCAAGGCCCTGAATGAGGTACTACTTTACTCAAAACCACAAGACATTTTTGACAAGTCAGTGTTACCTATCATGGAAGCATGCTGTGTAAAAATTTCACTGGCTTCTTTTAGCATGTGTTGAACATCACTCCTTTCTTTATGGATTAATTTACCTTCTGTGATAGCTTAAAAATAAACAATAACATTTTTGCATTTGTTCCAGAAACCTACTCATCAGGCAGTACACAGGCCAATGCGAAACCACTTGACAAAGCAATTCTGATTTCAGGCTTCCTGTATGATTGGACAAGTAGTTTTGTGAGACATAGGAGTAGTGGGTTTCATGTCAGTTACTCAGGCATTAGTCTTGAACACAGATAATTTGTGTTTAAAAGAAAACACTGCTTGTGGTACAGCCATACTCCACTCATGGAGTCTTACTCTATAATGGGAAAGTAACAGAGCTTATCCACCAATATGAATGAAGAAGTGTTGTACATAATATACATCCACCTGATGACAAGTACAGATTCATCTTATTTCCATGAAATGCTTATTCAGTTAGCCATCGTAATTGGATATCTTTTAACTGAACATCCCTGTTAATTACATATGACTTTCAAACACCAAATCATTTACCATATCTTCAATAGAAATTTGGCAGGTTAACTTACCGAGTATTTTTCACCATATTATCCATTGAATCTAGACATCACTGCTTGACAGTAGCCCAGACTAGATTTGATAAAAAATTCATGAAATTTGAAATCAAGAAATCAATGGTAAAAAATCTGATTCGGATTTTGGTCCAAAATTTTCCAAGTCCCACCCGGACCCCAAATTTTCAGTGTAAAAAAAAAAAAAAATTTCTCTTAAAATTGACCGAAATGCATAAAAAAACAAAAAAAAAGTTTCGGATTTTGGTCCAAAATTTTCTAAGTCCCACCCAGACCCCAAAATTTGAGTGTAAAAAAAATAGTTTTTTTCTCCTCTTAAAATTGACCGAAACGCATAAAAAACAAAAAAAAAAGTTTTGGATTTTGGTCCAAAATTTTCTAAGTCCCACCCGGACCCCAAAATTTGAGTGTAAAAAAAAATTTTTTTTTTCCTCTTAAAATTGACCGAAACGCATAAAAAACAACAAAAAAAAAGTTTCGGATTTTGGTCCAAAATTTTCTAAGTCCCACCCGGACCCCAACATTTTAGTGTAAACAAAATTTTTTTTTTTTCCTCTTAAAATTGACCGAAACGCATAAAAAACAAAAAAAAAGTTTCGGATTTTGGTCCAAAATTTTCTAAGTTCCACCCAGACCCCAAAATTTGTGTGTAAAAAAATTGTTTTTTTTTCCTCTTAAAATTGACTGAAACGAATAATTTTAAAAAAAAAAAAAAAAAAAAAAAAAAAAATTTCGGATTTTCGTCCAAAATTTTCTAAGTTCCACCCAGACCCCCAAATTTGAGTGTAAAAAAATTGTTTTTTTTTTCCTCTTAAAATTGACCGAAACGCATAAAAAACAAAAAAAACAAAAATTTCGGATTTTGGTCCAAAATTTTCTAAGTCCCACCCGGACCCCAAAATTTTCAGTGTAAAAAAAAAATAAAATTTTCTCTTAAAATTGACCGAAACGCATAAAAAACAAAAATTTTTTTTCGGATTTTGGTCCAAAATTTTTTAAGTCCCATCCGGACCCCAAATTTTCAGTGTAAAAAAAAATAAATTTTTTTTGTCTTAAAATTGACCGAAACGCATAAAAAACAACAAAAAAATTCAGGATTTTGGTCCAAAATTTTCAGTGTAAAAAAAAAAAAAAATTTTCTTTTAAAATTGACCGAAATGCATAAAAAACAAAAAAAATTTTTTTCGGATTTTGGTCCAAAATTTTCCAAGTCCCACCCGGACCCCAAATTTTCAGTGTAAAAAAAAAAAAAATTTGGGGTCTTAAAATTGACCTTAACACGTAAAAAAAAAAAAAAAAAAATTCCAGATTTTGGTCAAAAATGTCTAAGTCCGCAACGGGACCCCAAATTTTCAACCTAAATATGAACCCAGGGACTTGGCTTGAACAAACTTGAATCTCACCCCTCTAAGGATGCTGCATACCAAATATCAAAAGATTCTTATTGGTAGATCTGAAGAAGAAGATTTTTTAAAAAATACTCTTCATACTGCACTAATTTAAACATTTGGGCTCCCATAGAGAGCCCAAATATCGACCCAGGGAATTTATTTCAATAAAAATGTGAAACAATCTTCCAAAGATGTTATATGTGTGAACTTTGAAAGGTTTTGGAGCAGTGGTTTGGGAGAAAAGTAGTCTTATGTGTTTTTCCCATTACCCACAGTGTTAAAAAATGCTGACTCAGCACTTTTTCAAAGTCCCCAAAAAGTACCCCATGATAAAACCGATGGCAATTTTTTTTTACCATTCCATTCTGTTGGTCCTAAGGAAGCTTCACAACAAATAAGAATTCTCAGTGCCGTGGAGTTTTGGAGATATGGGCGTTTTAATTTTTTTCTATTTTTAGCTCCTGCGGTCCCCATAGGGCAATGGGAAAAATTTTTTTGGCATAAATTAAGTACTTATGACCCAATAAGCCCTCATATCAAATTTGGTCAAAAGTTAAAAAATTTATAGTAATTTATATATTTTTTATACTTACCAATGACCCAGACTTAGCTGGTGCTAACTCTAACAAAACCAGGGCCAAACACAAATTTTGCCCCCCAATCCCCAAAATTTGCATCCAAAACAAAAAGAAATCATGTCCTAAAGGACCTCCATACTACGCCTCTACTGCGCATGCGCAGTGACGCAGACGTCCCGAAATTGGCGCCAATTATCATTCTTACTGGCAGTGCCTGGTCAGCGCTATGTACTCAGCGGGGAGGCAAGAGTTCCCAACTCCAGGGAGGGCCATCCCCGTTTGGGTCATTGGTAAGTATAAAAAATATATAAATTACTATAAATTTTTTAACATTTTTATACTGTACCAATGACCCAGACTTACCTGAATAGTAAACAGGCTGGAGGGCCTAGGACATAGAGGAAAATCCAATAAGCTCAACTATATAGTAAAGAGGTAACCCCTTAAGGAGAAAAGGAGTATTAGGCTTTACATGTATCTTTCTTATTTAATATTAAATTAGAAAGATACACTACCCTTAATAATTGAGCACAATAACATTCATGTTCTCTATTAACATCCAGTATAACCCTTATACTAATTATTTTTAAAGCAAGCCAATAAATAAAGTAGTCCAGAGAATTGAGACTCTTTATAGTCATTTAAAAGTGTCCGAGTATTGTATATTAAAGCCCGTTTGACACTTGACATATACAAATGCTTCACACCGAGCTACACTTTAAAAATAAGACATGAATGAATTTAAACATTAATATTACACTTTAAAACCATCCTGGAAGCGACTCAGAAATACTGACTTGGAGGAGGCATTCCCTTGCTTTTCACTATAAAGCAGGTGACCTAAGGGAACACCCGCCCCCCCCCCCCCCCCCCCCCCCTCCCCTTGCCCTGGGTCAAATAGCCCAGAGCGAAGAGGGCAGCCGGACGGAGTCACTGCCGGAACAGAAAGCCTGCATAACTATAGTTGCAACTGTTTAGTGGACGACATTCTGAGCAACAGATAACGGACCTAAACAATGCAGGTCTCCAGAAATGGACTCAATATTTCTGAGATAAAAATTCGTAAATGTGGATGGCTGAGACCAATAAGCAGCCTTCATTAAATCTGTAATAGCAACACTATTAGCATAAGCCCAGGAAGTAGAAAGAGCTCTTACTTCATGAGCAGAAATCTTAAGCACAGACTGCTGAGAAGAAGATAAATCTTCATAAGCAGTACGGATAGTTAAATGAATCCATCTAGCAATAGAATGGACTGAAATATCCTTTCTATTAGGCATCAAAGACAGAAAGAAACGTTTCCGTCCCTTTCTGATAAACTGAGATCTCTGTTTATAGAAACGTAGTGCTCTAACAGGACAGAGTAAAGGCCTATGCCCGTCTGAAGACGGAAGAGCCTTAATAACAATAGGTTCCGGATATTTATTAGGAGCCTGATTCTTAGCTAAAAAACCCACGTTAGTAGTGAAGGTGATAGTATTCCCAACACTACGATAATGAGAATCATCCACCGATAGTGCATGAAGCTCACTGACTCTTCTAGCAGAAGAGAAAGCTAAGAGAAAAGCTGTCTTATAAGATAAGAATTTGAAATCTACTGTCCCAAGAGGTTCAAATGGCTTTTCCTTCAATTTAAGAAGAACCCAAGCTAAATTCCACTTAGGAATTAATCTAAGAGTTCTGGGTCTATTTATCGAAAAGTTTCTAACCAACTTCGATAAAGAGACATTAGATCCAATTTGTAAACTATCATGATGTGCATAGGTATCAGATAACCTATAACCCTTTATAGTAACAGGCTGCAGTTTGATTTCGTCAAACAAGTATACTAGAAAGTTTGCAATGTCTGGTATAGAGGGATCGAATATATCTACAGTATGATCCCTACACCAACGACGAAAAACCTTCCACTTAGCCGCATAGTTTAGCGAAGAGGAGGTCCTCCTACAGTTAGAAATCGCGTCCACTGCTCGTCCTGTAAAGTGCTTGCCATGCAAGAAGGACCGCACAACGGAAAAACGTGAAGGTTGAGACCTTGCGGGTTGTGATGGAGTTGGCACGATTTCCCCTGCGAAAGAAGATCCTCCCATGGAGGAAGCTTCCGCGGTAGGTTCCACAACAGACACCTGAGTAGATTTATCCACGGTCTCTGTGGCGACAGAGATGCTACCAACAGAATCTTGCATTGAGATTGTTTTATCTTTAGCAATACTTGTTGAATTAACGGCGCTGGAGGATACGCATATCCTATCATTCCGTCCCAAGGGATCGACAGAGCGTCTACTGCAAATGCTCTTGGATCCGGACACGGAGACACATACGTCTGCAACTGATTGTTGAGATGTGTCGCAAATAAGTCTATCATTGGCCGTTCCCATTGGTAGCAAATCTGATTGAATACTTGTTTGTTGAGAGTCCACTCCGACGGCAACAAACGACCCTTTCGTGAAAGGGAGTCTGCTAGCACATTCAGACGACCCGGTATGTGACGGACCGAAAGAAGAACGTGATGTTCTAACGCAAACAGAAGGATTCTTTCCGTTAGATTGAACAACGGAACTGAATGAGTGCCTCCCTGATTCCGTATATACGCCACTACTGTCGTATTGTCGGATAGGATTTGGACATAAGCATCGTGAATAATGTCCATCCAGTGACGTAACGCAAGCCAAATTGACATCATTTCCTTGATGTTTATGTGCTTGCACAGGAATTGCGGATCCCAAAGACCCTGGCATCTCGAATCCGTTGGGATTAATGATGCACCCCAACCTGTTTGACTGGCATCCGTCATAACGGTAAAACTCGGATCCGGCAACTGCAGCGGAACTCCCTGAGTTAACCACTGAATGTTTGCCCAAGTCTGAATCTCTTGTTTCACTTGATCTGACAAGAGAACGTCTACATCGAGCGAATGAATTTTCACACTCCAATTCTGAGTCAGGAAAATTTGAAGAGGACGTGTGCGTAACCGCCCCATCGGAATGAGATCCACGGCGGCTCCACACAGACCTATCAGTCTCATAAATTCTCTCGCCGTGACTTTGTCTGCGTGCAGACAATAGCGAGCGTAACAACTGACTAATTTCGCTCTGGTTAACGGCAGACGAACAAGATTGTTGTGCGTCTCGAAGCTCATTCCCAGATGAGTGAATGACTTGGACGGCACCCGATCCGACTTCTCCTCGTTTACTATAAAACCGAGACGTCGGAGCAATAGAAGAAGATTCTGAACATCGTTCTGAAGCGTTAACTCGTTGCCGTACCTCTGAAGAATGTCGTCCAGGTAGGCCGACGTTACTGCAGACGAATGAGCTCGGAAGTAGATCATTACCGAGTTCATTACCCGAGTGAAAGCCCAGGGTGCTAGATTCAATCCGAAGCACATCGCCCGGAATTGATACACCACTCCTAGGACTGCGAAGCGTAGATACTTTCGGAATGTCGGATGTACCATGACGTGAAAGTACGCATCTTTGAGATCTATGCTCGTTGCATAATCGTTCACCCGAATACTCGCTCTGACCGATCGAATCGTCTCCATATAAAACTTCGGAGCGACGATCAGCTTGTTTATCCAGCTCAAATCTATGACTGGACGGAACGAGCCGTCTGGTTTCGGAACCAGAAACAGATGGCTGTAGAATCCCGGAGATTCCTGGTTTTCTACGACCTCTACCGCGTTCTTCATTAAAAGAGACTGCACCTCTGATAACAGAGTGTCTCTTTTCTGCGGATTTGACGGAAGATGAGTCCACTTTGGACTTCGAGTTAATGGAGGCTTTCGTTTGAAGGATATCTTTAGACCTTCCGAAGTCACTCCTCTCACCCAAGGGTCGTCCGTAATCGACGCCCATTCTTGTGAAAAGCTCGACAACCTTCCGCCAACCGGAACGCGATAGAGGTTTAAGCCATCACCTCCTGGACCTGCGAAGCCTGCGGTAGGAGAAACCACGTCTTCCACGACCCGCACCTCGCCCCGTCCGACCGATTGTCCCGGCCTGAAGGACGTCCCGAACGAGAGTCGCTATCCTGACGGTCTCTCGAATAAGACCAAGAGGACGCACCGGAACCTCTATAGGAACCTCTCTTGGGCGCATTAGACCCAGAAGTGCCTGTCTTATTCGTGTCTGCTGTATCCGACTTCTTAGGAGCAGATTTGAACAACAGAGAATCCTTAGCTTTCTTTGTAATTTTATCATAAATAGCGGAAAGCTTGCCGTCAAAGAGAAGTTCTCCTGAGACCGAAGCGACTCTAAGAGAGTTCTTCACCTTAGAATCCACTAATGTGGATGTAGCTAGGGCTGCGTCACGTCTAACCAACTCCAGATTTGCCACTGAAAGGGCGGAGTTACACGTGGAATAAGCTACTGCCCTTGAATGAAGTCTTAAAGAGGATTGTATATCCTGAAACTCTTTCCCCTGAAGGCGCAGTGATAACGCCTTAGTAAGGTGATCTGCGTAAGATAAGGCATCTAAATTGGCTCTGTTAGACGCAATAGCTGTTTCCAACACCGCGGTTGGAATAGAAGCTGACGACGGTAATGATAGCTCTAAGTCTTCCGCCTCGTCGTCCATACGCAGAGGAACTCTCGGTATACCCTGTCCTGCCGTATCGAATTTATTCCTTGCATTAATGAAAGGCAGGTTGAGAGTATTAGCGGACAAGAAACCTGCTTTCCCCGTCCTGGAAGCAAGTTTAAATATAGCGTCGTTCAATAATTCAAATGTTCTTGCAACATTATTGGACTGCGACGGAAACTCGGGAGCGATGTCCCTGAACCGCTCAAAAAATTCAGAGTCCAATGACGCTATAATTCTCTTGTCCGGAAGCGCAGCAGTCTGGCCCGACGGAACAACTTGAGGGAGAAAGTGCCGGATGAAGTCCACGGCAGCTTTATGTTGTTCCGAAAGGGATAGCTCCAAGTCATCCGTATCCCTTTCACCATCCGGTCGGACCTCATGATGTTCCCGGTCGTCCGCCCCCGATGCTTCGGCGGAGCGTACCGACCCAGCGCCGTCGGATAATTCTCGATCCGACACCGTTTCTGTCGGTTGCTGGGATGCTGCGATAAGCTGTGCTATCTGCACAAGAATGTCCGGCGTCGAGACCTGCGGAGGCGCAGTCTTTCGCTGCTTCGCCGAAGGCAGCTCCGCATCAGATGGCTCCCGCATACTTTTCCTATGCGAACGTCCGGAGTCCATCGGTCTCGAATCCCTGGCTGCCGGATGGTGTGACCTGGTTGCCGAAGAATCCTTGATCGGCGAAGCTGGTAATATATCGGCGGTCACGTAGCCAAGGTGCGGTCGTGTGCGCTGACGAGAAGAGGAAGCCTTAACAGTCTCTGCGGACTGCTTATACAACGGAGCGTCCCGAGCGACGGACGTATGCTCCGCTAAAGACACATTTTGTACCACAACATCTGGTCCCAGATGTTGTTGTACGAGAGAGGGGCCTCTCTCGCTCACGGCCCGGCTGGACCTGGACGAGCTAGGAACCGGACTCAAAGGCTTCCTCCGTTCTCGCTTACTATCCGCCGTCACTGGGTGTGCATCTATTATGTTTATAGTGCTCGCATCACCCAACATTTCCTTTTGGACCGCATCGGATGAACCCGGCTGCCGAACCATTCGGTGAATGGACGCTACACCGGGCGAGCTAGCGGACGACATTTGTCTAATCTCCATGAGCACTTTTGCCGCTAGCTCTGAATTCATTTGTGACGACGGACGCACACTTGAAGAAGATAACATGGAAACATCACCCTGTTCTGGTTCCTCTGAAATAGAAACTGAGAGAGTAGAGTGACCTTGCGGAGAAAGAGCCGGAATCGCTCTTTCTCCAGAAACAACATATCGTGACACACGTTTCCAATGTTTCTCATCCCAATGTTCACATATAGGACAGGGATTAATGCGAGAACACTGACTACAATTAATACAATGATCATGAAAGTCAGAGGAAGATTTCTTCCTATTACAATTTGAACAACGTCCCTTCATTGTGAAAGAACAACAATAAGTCCTAGTTACTCGCAAAAACCCCTGACACAAAGATACATAATAACATGATCCATTAATAAATGAAAAAACAATTGCAAAACAAAATAATTTTGAAAAAATATTTTTTCAGCGAAGCCCAAGTTGCTGAAAAGTAACGTTGAGCCCCGATGGATCCGATGGCAAAGTGTGGTCAAAAATTTTAAATTTATATTAAATAATTAATGAGACACTTTCGGATAATACAAATGTATCTTATAGTGAGATAAACTACAGCAAAGGCAAACAGCCCCCCTCAAAAAAGGCTGTTGCCAATGAAAACAAACAGTGTAAAAACACCAGAAAACATGACTCCAGGCACTGAAAAAACTGGCCCGGAATCAGTCATCAATTACACTCTATCTGATGCAAAACAGAGACTCCCAGGGGAGAATCTGTAGAACATCAGATGGAAGATGCAGAACACAAACGTTATACACCCATGGGTGAAAACGTAACTATGGGGAAAATAACAGAAAACATTCTGTAACCAAGCAACTCTCCCAGGAAATTTTAGAAATGAAATTTCTCAAAAATATGCCAAACGCATGGGAGAATTGCAAGGGGGGACTTTAGAAGGCTAGGGGAGAGGAAACACTGAATAAGCAGTGCAACAATTAGCAAGAATGACAACAAGAGGCCCATGCCTCGAAAATAGGCAACTTAACATAATTTCATCAAAAAATTTTAAGTACAGCCCTGATTATTTTTTGTCACTTCTTTTTCCTCTCCTCCTTCTATCCTCCTTAGAATCACATTTTCTCCAAGAATTACGTGTCTGGCATCCTTTAAACTGAGATTTACAAGCACAAAGATCAGTGAGATGTTGACTGATGAAGGGCCAAACAGAGAATGATAATTGGCGCCAATTTCGGGACGTCTGCGTCACTGCGCATGCGCAGTAGAGGCGTAGTATGGAGGTCCTTTAGGACATGATTTCTTTTTGTTTTGGATGCAAATTTTGGGGATTGGGGGGCAAAATTTGTGTTTGGCCCTGGTTTTGTTAGAGTTAGCACCAGCTAAGTCTGGGTCATTGGTACAGTATAAAAATTTTGCCTCTCGGTTTGGAAAGTTAAAAAATTTATAGTAATTTATATATTTTTTATACTTACCAATGACCCAGACATAGCTGGTGCTAACTCTTAAAATATAGGGCCAAACACAAATTTTGCCCCCCAATCCCCAAAATTTGCATCTAAAACTAAAGAAAACATGTCCTGAAAGGCCCTCCACACTTCGCCCCTACTGCGCATGCGCAGTGTCAAGGACGTTCCGAAATTGGCGCCATTAATCATTCTAATAACCAGTGCCTGGTAAGCGCTATGTACTCAGCGGGGAGGCAAGAGTTCCCAACTCCTGGGAGGGCCATCCCCGTCTGGGTCATTGGTAAGTATAAAAAATATATAAATTACTATAAATTTTTTAACATTTTTATACTGTACCAATGACCCAGACATAGCTGAATAGTAAAAAGGCTGGAGGGCCAAGGACATAGAGCAAAATGGAATACGCTCAATAAAATAAAATAGAGTCATCCCCTGTAGGGAAAAAGAAGTAATAGGTCTTACATGTATCTTTCTTATTTATGATAAATTAGAAAGATACAACACCTTCCAAAATTGAGCTTCATACATCCATGTACTCTATTAATATCCAATATAATCCTTATACTAATAATTTTTAAAGTAAGCCAATAAATAAAGTAAGTCTAGAGAATAGAGACTCTTATACTCCTAAAAGTGTCTGAGGATTGCATAATCATGTCCGTTGACATATGCAATGTTCAAAAGCTATACTTTAAAAACTAAGACTTGAATGAATTTTAAAAACCTAAACTTCTCACTAAACAACCATCCCAATAACAGCTCAGAATTACTAACTCCGGAGGAGATATCCCCTTGTTTTCATAGTAAAACAGGAGACCCAAGGGAACACCCTCCCCCCCCCCCTTTTTCTTGCCCTGGGTCAAATAGCCCAGAGCGAAGAGGGCAGCCGAACGGAGACACTGCCGAAACAGACAGCCTACCTAGCTATAGTAGCAACTGTTAAGTGAATGACATTCTGAGCAGTAGATAATAGACCTAACAATAGAGGCCTCCAGAAATGGACTCGATATTTCTGAGATAAAATTCATGAATGTGGATGGCTGAGCGCAATGAGCGGCCTTCAAAAATCTATAATAGCGACACTATTAATGTAAGCCCAAGAAGTAGAAGAACTCTTACTTCATGAGCCGAAATCTTAAGCACAACTGCTAAGTCAATGATATACCATAAGCAGTACCGATAGTTAATAGAATCCATTAACAATAAAATGGAGCGTAACGTCCTTCTACTAGACATCAAAGACAGAAGAAGCTTACACCCTTTGTAATAAACAGATATCTGTTTATAAATACATAAACTGTACCCGGAAAGAGTAAAGGCCTATGCCCATACGAAGACGGAAGGACCTTAAAATAATAGGTTCCGGATAATAGGAGCCTAACTCTTATGCAACAATCCAACCTAAATAGTAACGGAAGTATTGATTCCGAAACTATGAAAGTGAAAATCATCCATCGATAGTGCATGAAACTCACTGACTCTACAGTAAAAGAGAAACCAACAGAATTACTGTCTAAAAGGTCAGAATTTGAAAACTACTGTTTCCAGAGGCTCAAATGATTACTTAGCTAAATAAGAACCGAAGTTAAAATCCGTATAGGAATTTAATCTAAAGATTCTAAGTCTATTTATCAAAAAGTTACTAACTGACTTAGATAAAGAGACAAAAGACTCAATTGTAAACTATCGTAGAGTGCATAGGTATGAGGTAACATAAACCTATAACCTAAATAATAACAGGCTGCAGTAGATCTTGTGAAACAAGTATACTAAAAAATAGCAATGAGTAGTATGGAGGGATCAAGAATATGAACATAATGATCCCTGCACCACGACGGAAGAGCCTCCACTTTAGCCGCATAGAATAGCGAAGAAGAGGATCTCCTATAGTAAGAAATCGCGTCCAAAGCTCGTCCAGTACAGTGCTTACAATGCAATGCGGACCACACAACGGAATACATGAAGGTTGCGACCTTGCTGGTTGTGATAAAGATGACACGATTTACCCAGTGAAAAAGATCCTCACATAGAGGAAGATTTCACGTTAAGACCCACAGTAGACAAGAGAGTAAATTACTCATGATCTCTGTGAAGATAGAGATGCTATCAACAGAAATGTATTGTGGTTGTTTATCTTAGCAATACCTGCTAAAACAACAGCGCCGGAGGATACGCGTATCCTATCATTCCGTCCTATAGATCAATAGAGCGTTAACAATATTAGCTCAGAGATCTGGACAAGCCAACACATACGTCTGCAATTGATTAGCAAGCTGTGTCATAAATAAATCATCATTGGGCGCTCCCATAGATAGCAAATCTGATTGAATACTTGTTTGTTGAGAGTCCATTCTGACAGCAACAAGCGACCCGTAAGAGAACGGGAGTCCGATAAAACAATCAGACGACCCGGAATATGACGGACCAAAACTGAACTTGGTGTACTATAACCAACAGACGGATTCTTTCCATTAAATTGAATAACGGAAACAAAAGAGTGCCTCCCTGGTTCCGAAGATACGCCACTACTGTCGAATTAAAGGACAGGAATTTGGGCATGCGTTTCTGAATAATGTTCATGCAATGACATAAAGCAAGCCTAAAAAACATTATTCCGCGGAAGAAAACTGATTGCTAAAAGACTGCGGAACCCAAAGACCCTGGCACTTCGAATCCGTAGGGATCAGTATTATATCCCAATCTGTTTGACTGGCAACCGTCATAACAGCCACACTCGGGTCCGGCAACTGCGGCGGCACTCTCTGAGTCAACCACCGAATGTTTGCCCCAGTCTGAATCTCTTGTAACACTAGATAGACAAGAGAACGTGTAAATCGAGCAATTCATGGATTGCCGAAAAGTTGCCGTCGAAGAGAAGCTCCTCCGAGAACGAAGCGACTCTGAGAGAGTTCTTAACCTTACTATCCACGCGTGTGGATGTAGCTAGGGCTGCGTCACGTTTAACTAACTCCAATCAGCCACTGAAGGGCAGAGTTATACGTGAACAAACTACTGCCCTCAAAAGAAATTACACTGAGAATAATATCCCGTAAATCTTTTCTTGAAGACGTAATGATAACGCCTCAGTAAGGCAGATTACGTATAATAAAGCGTCTAAGTTAAGTCTACTATACATAATGTCGTTCCCAACATTGAAATTGGAAAAGACATAAACGGCGAAAAAGAATATATGCAGTCTTTAATCACACCGTCTAGACACATATGAACTCTCGGTATGCCCTGCTCTGCCAAAATAAACTATTTGTATAAATGATAAAATGGCAGAAATGAGCAACGCGGACAAGAAACTAAACTATCATGCTTAGTAGCAGGCTTGTATATATATATATATAGCGTCGAAAAATAAAACACATGTTGTAATGACAATATTGGACTGCGTCGGTAGGTCAGGGACAATGTCCCTGAACCGATCGAAAAATCCGAGTCCAATGACGCTATAAGTCTCTTATCCAAGATCGCAGCAATGAAGTCCGAAATAATAATCACTGGAAGATAATGCCAGAAGATATGAAAGGCATCTTCCGATACTACTAAAGGGAAAACTCGAAATCTTTCGAATCCCTTTTGCCATCCTGTCGGACCCTATAAAGCGTTCGGTCGTCCGTACCTGATGCAACCGCGGACTGCACCGACCCAGCGCCGTCGGATAATTCCTGATTCGACCGAGAAACTGTCAATTGCTGGGATGCTGCGAAACAACTGTGCTAACTCGGATAGCACGTCCGTCACTGAGGCCTGAGGAGAAGCGGTCTTACGATGCATTGCCGCTGGAAGCTCCGTGATCGTTACCCCGTGCATACTACCAATATGCGAGCGAACGGAGTGTATAGGCCTCGTGTCCCTTGGCTACCGGATGGCGCGACCTATTCGCCGTGGAATCACTGAATGACGAAACTGATTGGATACTCGAGGTCACGTAGCCAATGTGCGGTCGTGTGCCCTGCTGTGAGGATGAGGAAGCATTAAAGACAGTCTCTCGGACTGTCAATATAACGGAGCGTCCCGACCAACGGACATATGCTCCGAATGTAAAATATCTGAACCACAACATGCGGTCCCCTATGTTGTTGGGCGAGAGAGGGACCTCTCTCGCTCACAGCCCGGACGGACCTGGACAAGCCAGGAACCGGACTAACAGGCTTCCTCCGATCTGTCCTCAATCTGCCGTCACTCGGTGAGTACTAAAGTAATTAAAGTGCTCGCATCACCCAAATCTCCTTCCTAGACCGCAACGGACGAACCCGGCAGCCGAACCATTCGATGAATGTACGCTACACCGGGTGAGCTAGCGAATGTCACTCCGTAGGCGATAGACATATTCCATGAGCACTTATTGCCGCTAACTCTTCATTAACTATGACGACAGAGGCACACTTTGAAAGACATCTCCATAACTCTTCGAACAAGAAACCAGAAATGCTTGGTTAGAAAGCATAAAATAATAATATATATAGCGTCGTTCAATAATTCGAAAGTTTGTGTGACATTATTGGACTATGTCGGAACTGAGGGACGATGTCCCTGAACCGAACCAAAAATTTCTAAGTCCACCGACGCTATCAGTTTCTTATCCGGCATCGCAGCATTCTGGTCCGACGAAAGAAGCTGTAGAAGACCAAGTCAGATGACATACACAACAGCATATGTTGTTCCGAAAGGGAAAGCTCGAAATCCTCCGAATCCCTTTCGGTATCCCGTCGGACCGGATGAAACTTTCGGACGTCCGTACCCGCTTCCGCGGAGCGTCCCGACCCAGCATCGTCGGATAAAATATATGCGACAGATTCAGTTGATGCTGGGATGCTGCGATAAACTGTGCTATTAAGGAAAGCACGTCCGTTCCCGAGGCCTGTGCAGTAGCGGTCTTACGATGCATTGCCGCCGGAAGCTCCGTGTACGTTGACTCCTGCACACTTCCTATGCGAACGTCCGGAGTCTGCAGGCCTCGTGTCCCTGGCTACCGGATGGTGTGACCTGGTCGCCGAAGAATCCTTGATCGGCGAAGCTGGTAATATATCGGCGGTCACGCAGCCAAGGTGCGGTCGTGTGCGCTGACGAGAAGAGGAAGCCTTAGCAGTCTCAGCGGACTGCCTATACAACGGAGCGTCCCGAGCGACGGACGTATGCTCCGCTTGCGACACATTTTGTACCACAACATCTGGGGCCAGATGTTGTTGAACGAGAGAGGGGCCTCTCTCGCTTGCCGTCCGGATGGACCGGAACGAGCTATGAACCGGACTAAAAGGCTTCCTGCGTTCTCCCTCCGATCCGCCGTCACTGGGTGTGCATTAGGTTAATTTATAGTGCTCGCATCACCCCAAAATTCCTTCTAGACCGCAACGGACGAACCCGGCTGCCGAACCATTCGGTGAATGGACGCTACACCGGGCGAGCTAGCGGACGTCAAAGGCCATCGAACCTACTAGGGTCCTCTTAGGCAATTGGCGTATTTACATGAGCACTTTTCCACTAGCCCTTCATTAATTGTGACGACGGAGGCACACTGTAGGAAGACATCACAGATACATCACCCTAATCTTGATCGTCTGAAACAGAAATTGATAAAGTAGAGTGACCCTGCGGGGAAAGGACCGGAGTGTCCAAATCCCCAACAACATACCGTGACATACGCTTCCCATATTGACATCGAAATCATACGATACAGAACAGGGGTTAATGCGAGTACACTGACCACATATAGAATGATAATAAAGTCAGAGGAAGGCTTCCTCTTAAAACAATTGATCAATATCCTTTCAATGTGAAAAGAAAACAAGTCCTGGTACTCGCACTAACCCCTGGCAATCAAAATACATAATAATAATATGATCCATTAATATAGAAAAAATAATTGAAATCAAAATATTTTGAAAAAATATTTTTTCAGAACAGCCCAAGTTTCTGAAAAGTAACGTTGAGCCCCAATGGATCCCAAGCCTAAGTGTGGACAAAAATTTTAAAAATATTTTAAACAATTTATTCAACACTTACGAACAATAATAATGTATCTAGTTATGATTAAAATAACATCAAGATATTATTTTTTAGAAATCCCCCCCTCACACAGAGGGTTGTTGTAAATGTAAACAATGAGTGTAAAAACACTAAAATAAGACTCCAGGCACCCAGGCCCGAAATCAGTTACCAAAAAAAAAACACTATCTGATGCAAAACAGAGACTTCCAGGGAAGAAACTGCAGAACATCAGATGGTAGATGCAGAACACAACGCCTAACCACCCGTAGGTGAAGACGTAAACATGGGGAAAGAACAGAATTCATTCTGTTATTCAGCTAAAACTCCCAAGAAAATTTAGTAATAATAATTACAAAAACTATGCCAAAAGCATGGGAGAATAGCAAGGGGGAACTTAAAGGACAGGGAGAGAGGAAAACACTTGAAAAAACAGTGTAACTAAATAATCAGAATGACAACAAAATGGCTGCTGCCTTGAAAATAGGTAACTTAACATAATTTCATTAAAAAATTTTAAGTTACAGCCCTGATAATATTCTGACACACATTCTTTTCCTCTCCTCCTTCTCTATCCTCCTTAGAATCACCATTTCACTAATATTTATGTGTCTGGCATCATTTAAACTGAGATTTATAAGCACAAAGATCAGTCAGATGTTAACTGATGAAGGGCCAAACTTAGAATGATTAATGGCGCCAATTTCGGAACGTCCTTGACACTGCGCATGCGCAGTAGGGGCGAAGTGTGGAGGGCCTTTCAGGACATGTTTTCTTTAGTTTTAGATGCAAATTTTGGGGATTGGGGGGCAAAATTTGTGTTTGGCCCTATATTTTAAGAGTTAGCACCAGCTATGTCTGGGTCATTGGTACAGTATAAAAATATAGAAATTTTGGGAGGGGCAAATATTCTTTCCCCTCCCATTACGATGCCAAGTATAGCCCCACAAACTTCTCTTGAACAAATCTGAGTCTACACCTCAAAAGGAAGCTGCACACCAAATATCAAGTCTCTGCTACTGCTGGTTCATGAGAAGAAGATGTTTTAAGATTTCAGCACACTTTTTGGGTGTGGCCCTACCCACGGGCGAGGCAACTTGATTTGAACAAAATCAAATTGCGATGTCATAACAAACTATTATCTCAAATATCAATTAAATTGGTTCAGTGGTTTGGGAGGAGAAGACGCAAACACCATGTTCACGGACGACGACGGACGGTGAGTGATCACTATAGCTCTCCTGACTGAAAGTCAGGTGAGCTAATAACTGGGCTTTAGTTGTTGATTATTATCATGGTATTCATAAAAAAAAATGCACAAAACAAACAACATTAGGTATGTTTTATGTGAATACTTTTCTTTCTTACTTCACCACTCACCGCACTTCAACAGGTTTTGAATTTATTTCATTCGAACTTACATTTCTTGGGGATGGGTCTACATGCAACTGCCACCCCATAAAATCATACCCAGTGAAGTTGGGGACTGGGCTTACTGGTGGGTCACTAAGACAGGCCTTGACAATTCCATATTTTGATTAGCCCATTAACCAGTTACCCATTTAGTTGTTCATTAACCTATTCTGAAGCTTAAGTAAATTTGTTTCATTAGGTTAACTAAAAATCCAAACATGATATGAACAGGCATATCCCGAAAGCCATAGGCCTATGCTGGTGGGAGAGTTTGGATGGGAAATGTAGAGTTATGCCCATTCGGTTGGAAACATGTGATGACTTCCGACGATAAAAATATCAACGAAACAAATATGCAATCACTAGAAATATAGAGTTGTGCGTCTTCTGTTGGCAGCATAACATATAAGAGTTGTGCCTCTTCTATTGGCAGCACTGCATAAAGCGGTGAATAGGTCCAGAATTGATTTGGCCGTGGACCCATCATACATCAGGCTGCAGTACATTTCAATTTCCATAAACTGTAATAACATGATTCTAATTAAGCTTACAGTACTCCAAACATGGCCTGAAAGTCTGTAATATAATTTTTTAGTTTGGTACGTCCTTTCAAGGACGTACCAAACCAAAAAATTATATTACGGACTTTCAGGCCATGTTTGGACTATGCTTACAGCTGAATAATAAGCACAAATATTTGTATGTGTACTACTTTCTGTTCAGGCATCTAATATGCTGATCATAAAAAAAGTTGGTTAACTGATGGATCCTTGTGGTTAACCGATAGTCCGTTCGCCTCAGTTTTTGTTTACATAACCTCTAGGGGAATGGAACAATCGTTCGCCTGAATTGTCGAGGCCTGTAAGGTAATAAAATCGTTAACCCTTATTAAAGGAGTCTTCTGAAATCAACCAACACATGGCATGTTCTGACTCCAAATACATGCGTACAGTTAACTGGTAACAAAAATTGTAACCGGTAACAGCAATAACCAAACTGTAACCAATTAACTGATTAATCGTTTCAGCACTATTCAATTATACTTATTTTAATATAAAAATATTTCCGGGTTGGGACAGGAATATCTGCTGGCAGAATGAAAGGGGTTAATAGCTAATATAGTAAACTCTTGTTAATTAAATAAAATCCTGTAATCTGTAAAAGAATAACTCTGGCAACCGGTAAATTCCTTATGCTTATAAGATATTTTTGCACTCAATACATCCAATGCAGGCATTTCATCTGTTATATCTTGTTTGACAGATCTCAATGAGCTCTGTCCAACAAGACATCAATGAGCTCTGTCCAACAAGACATAACAAAATACAAGCTCAGATTATCACTTAAAGTCAGGAAGAACACCTGTTACTTAAATACTCCTGTCAATTAAATATTTTTTACTGGCACAGTGGTAATTCAATTAACAGGTTTCCATTGCATATATATTGAAGTTTATTGTACATAAATCATTCTAAACTCAGATCTCAGATTGGTAAATATTCAACATAAGTGTGTTCCATATCCTTGCCCCATTTGCAAGTAATATTATTACAAAACAATAAATGATACCTTGGCTAAAACCTGGTCTCCAACCTGAATCAGACTGTTTCAAGTACATGTTCTGTGATGCAAACTGTTGTTGTTGCATACTTGATGACAAAGTTTGTGTTGCATGAGGTGAAAAATCTGTATGCGACATTGCCTACAATGACAAAACATTGACAATGTATTAACAAAGGTAACTGTAAATCACGATTGCACAGACTTCTGGATAATTTTAAACTTGTATAACTATGAATTCTAAACAAAGATTTATACACAGTGATGACCCGATAAGAAAGCCCCATCAGATGAATGATGATGGTTTGAATACACAATCAGCACCTTGTCGATCCCAATGTCCGATGGTCAGTGTTAAAGTGTTTCAGTGTTAGAGTATTGGAACTATATGATTAAATTCCCAATCCAGGCATTTTTTTAAATAATTATTTGAAGGGAAGACATCAAAAAGAATATATACAATGTTGCAAAGCAGTTTGTACAACTTCAGTTTGATGTTATCATGTTTCTTTGACACTTGATTAACAAAGTGAATGTGACATGTCGTATGTGTCATTTGGAGTGAGTACTGTTCAGCATGTGTGCAGATTGCTAAATGTGGCACTGTCTTTGAATTTGAGTAATTCATCACATGAAGTATAATACAAATTATCAGTGTCTAAGACTGCTTCTGAAATTAACCGCACAGGGTCCCTACACATAATTTTGGTTGCCGCTGTTGACATATTCAATGAATCATGTTGTACTGTATCCACACCAAGTGACTGTTATGATGCCACAACATGCGAGTGGTACGCACATACCCAGTAAATAACCGTGCTATATGTACCATTATTTTTTCTGGGGAATTATGCACAAAACGGACATTCTAATATAAAGAGCCATCATGTGATCACCTGATTCCTGAACTGCAGGTGCAAGTTAATGGGTTCAGACAGAACTGTGATGCAATGCTATCCTAAAATGTCTTAATTCTATGCTAAAACAGGATGTAATGGTTCTATAAATCAAGGTGTAGCAGCATTAAAATTGGAAACTTAAAATAATTTCTATATTTATCATACCTACCACTGGCCCAGATCAGCTGGCTACTCTATTCAATAGAAACAGGCCAAACACTTAAATTTTGCCCCCCCCCACCCCCCCAAAAAAAAAAAAAAAAAAATTTAAGCCAAAATAATCTCCCAAAATGAGTATTGTATGGTACTCCATAGCTCATATCTGCACATGTACAGAGATTCAGGAAGCAGCCACCATTCTTTCCAATAACTCTTCATTTGTAGTGCCTGTCAAGTGTAATAGTCTATTGTGGGAAGGTGTGAGTGAACAACTCATGGGGGAGAACTTTCTGTCTGGACCATTGGTAGGCAAATAAATATAGAAATTACTTTAAATTTCCAATATTTATTCACTATTACTCCTGGCCCAGGCCAGCTGAATCAATAAAAGACAAAGAGGCAATACAGTATGGAGAAGAGCTGCAAGCAGGCTTTCCTGAATTAACTCCAGGAAACAGGAATCTCTAAAAGAGATTAGAGATAATTATGACAGTCTACTGACAGGAGTATAGAGGTCAAATAGGATACAAGAATCCTAACATGGAGTAAAGAAGTATTACCTCCTCTAAAACCCTATGCATAAACCAAATGCAAGAATTTAGATCGAAGGAACCAAAACATAAATGGGTCTAGAGGTAATCTAACAAGGTTCAATGTTGCCGGCATCCCCTGCCAAAAAGTGGTTTACTCACCAGCAACCATAAAAATTTAAATTTTCTAAGTTGAAAAAAGTGGGAAAAGGCCCATAACTATAGAAAAAAAAATGGACAAAACCTGTTACTTGTGAATATCATTTTCCCCATGGTGGTCTATCAGCATACGAAATATCATGTAAATCCAACATCCACTGACTGAGATATGAAGATCCAAAGTTGTTTCGGATGGATGGACAGAATCCATTTCTTTGTTTTGGCGGGCGATAATAAGATAATTTATATCAAGATTACAAATCACGAGGCACAATATGAAATGCACTCATGACTTCACTTCTAAACCAATAGACAAATGTACAATACCAACCAATGGCATTGACTGTGGCCCCACTACAATATCAGAAAGAAGCTCATATATTTTCCGATAGCAGAAAGTAACTCTGCTATCCGCAATGGAAAAACTATTGTACTCAATGTGAATAGCCAAATGAATCCATCTGGAAATGGAATGTACTGAAATGTCTTTCCTGCCAGGAATAAGAGATAGAGCCTTTTTCTTCCTTTCCTTGAAAAACTAGATCTTCTGACATAAGTCATTGGAGCATGAAATTAAAATTTTTTAGTAAATTTTGTTTCTTAACATACCCACCACAATTGTTTACAATTGGCTGTAACGTAAGTGCAAGCCCTACTTCGGAACTAACTCAAGCTAAGAAACTTTCCAAACAAGTTGGAAAAGTAATAGAGTGCAAAAGCACGAAAAAGATCAAAAAAGAGTCGAGCGAGACTGGCGCTCGAAATTACAGGTACTCTCTCTGCACATCTCTTGCGTTTACCAAGTGCATCCGCAACAACCGTGACGTCAATTCCATATTTCCGCCAACGAGAAGTTTGTGATTTAGCGGGGAGGCATCGATATCAAAAATATCCCCAAGGAGTGTGGGCCTCCGGTAAACAATTGTGGTAGGTATGGTATGTTAAGAAACAAAATTTACTAAAAAATTTTAATTTCAGGCTCCAATGACTTATGTCAGAAGATCTAGTTTTTCAAGTAATTTCTTTTCAACTTACTCACAATTTCAAACAGTCCAACACCCATGCCAAGTTCCACTTGGGTGTAAGACGCAAAACTTGAGGCCTCTTCAAAGAAAAGTGCGAATGAGTTTGGAGAGAAAAAGATTACGACCGATGCACCGCTTTCCCACATAAGAGAAAGTATCAGACAGCATATACCGATAGCCCTTAATCGTAATAGGCTGGAGGCCCTTGGAGTCAAAAAAGGTATACCAGAAAATCCGCAATTTGAGCGATTGACGGATCACGGTAATCCACATTGTGATCTGTACACCAGCAGCAGAAAAACCTTCCACTTCGCAGCATAAGGTCTCTACCTGATGGTTCCAGCGAGTGGCGAAAAGGTCGACTAGAGGATGTCCCCACCGCTCGCAAATCGCCTGAAACACCGACCGATGTAGCACCCATTCGGTTGGAAGGACACTGTCGCGTCAGGACAGGGAGTCTAGGACGTTGAGGCACCCGGGAATGTGCCGAATGGACACCCGAGCGTTTACATCCTGCGCCAATAGAAGAAGATCCCAGGATAGCCGATACATAGGAATCGAATGTGTGCCTCCTCGATTCCGTATGTAGGCCACTACTGTCATAGTGTCCGAAAGAAGTAGGACAATGTGGTGCGACAGGTGAGGGATCCAAAGCCGAAAACTCAACAGAAGAGCAAGGAGCTCCTTCTGGTTGATATTGTGGCATTTTGGGCAGAATTAATCTCATTTGTATATACGATTTGTAATATATTTTGGTGAGCATTCTATTTTCACTTAATCAGTTTTGGTCAATTTAATTTGTCCGTAACTGTACTACATTTACTTCCCCTACAGATAATTACGTCCACATCCTTGCTAATGCTATGTTATAATTTAATTACTGGGGTTTACTATTCCATTTATTCATTTAGTAACTAAAATCGAGGGATTTGTAGTGCAATTAAACTATTCCCAAACCATAGCGTTTCTCTGTACTGCATATTTGCAGGGGAAAATGCAAAAGCGTGAGCATGGACAGACCTGTGTTATTTACCTTTCTTATTATGTAAAAATGTGAGAAAACATCCTAGATCCACATTTGGACCCATCTTTGAATCATTATAAATTGTAAATCCGTCAGTCTTGGGAACTGTCAAGTCGTTTGAATACACATGTTCACGTTTTATTGTAAGTTTATTCACTCAAATTGTTCATCTCTCGCAAGTTTTAATTTTTCTGGTCGATTTGTGACCTTGCCCTCGCATAGTTACGAATACCTCCGGGAAAATCCTTATATGGAAGGTGACCAATTTCTGTGAGGTGACCCACTTAGGAACGGGTCGCTTGCTTCGAGACCAGTACTGGGCTATAAAAAGCCGTACCGTCTGAATAAAGCGTCCCAGGTGACCCAACGAGCAGAAGACAAACAGCTCAATAAGCAGCCAAATAAAAACAACAACAAATAACATTTCATTGAAGGTACTTTGACGTTTAGAACCTAATGAATTCGCCTGAAGCCAACAACAAGAGAGCATAATCTCCTATTTATAGGCGATTGTTTATTTATAACCAACGCAGCATGGCTAATTAAATATTTATGTTGGGAATTTCTGGGGCTCTCAGACCGTCAATTAGAAGATTAGCCCTGCACTTGGAATGCTGATTTTCTGGGGGATTGGAAAGAATGTACAAGTCTTTTCATTCTAATATTTTACAACGTTGTTGATGTTGTTGTTAAAACTGTCTGCACGTAATTTGTACTTTAGCGCCAATATCGGACAGAACCAAGTATCTGAACTAGCCCAATCTTAATCACATTCCACAGTCCATCTCATTAATTATCTGGCTATGTTACAATCGCAAAGTCGTCCAGTTGAAAGAGTTTAATTGCACATGGTTTAAGATATTATCTGTAAATTGAATATGAAGAACACTTCTCACCTCTTGCAATAAATACCTTTGTTTAATTATGTCTATTCTCATCCATCTACCGTGTGACCCATCGTGGGTAGTGATCCAGTGTAAACCAACATAACACAGTGTAACCCAGCATAACCCAGTGTAACCCGGTGACCAATTGACCCAGTGATCCTAAGGTGACCCAGTCATAATACCTGCACAAGTTGCAGCTTTCAGTGTTGACGATGACCAGGGCATTATAAAACCAATATTAGGCATAACCATTGAGCAGAGTGTGTAACCAAGTTGGATGAGAGAATGACTCCTATGCCAATTAGCCATTGACCAGGCTGAAGTGAACCAAGCAACCAGAGAGACACAGGTATTAACCCCCCCCCCCCCCCTACAAATCCAATGCACTCTACCATTTCTAGTCGGCCATTTGTGAGGGTGGGGTTGCATCTGCTCGCTGTCCCACTCGCCGTGAGTGGACAGACCGAGAGGATCCAACGTCGCACCCCAGCCCTGATCGCTGGCATCCACAGTAAGGATGCAATCAGCCAAAGGAAGATCCAATGGAACACCCTGTGTCAGCCAGGGAACATCGACCCATGGATGGAGGTGACAAAGCAGGGATCGAGGAATAGGAAGTTCCAGGTCCAGTGGATCTACATTCGGACGCCAATGATCCAACAGGAAGAGTTGGAGAGGTTGGACAAACAAGCGACCGAGCGGAATGAGATCCGTCACCGAACGAAAGTCCTGGTCGAGACCGAGGAAGATTGAGTTTCGAGTCAAGGCGGAAAGAATCGTCGCCCGAGAATTGGGGACCGACACCACATTGTGAAGAGTGTCAAAATCCTTCCCCAAATGACGAAATTGCTGAGAAGGAAGGAGATCCGACTTCTCGCGATTGACTCTGAAAGCCTGCGACGCTAGTAGGCAAAGAAACTGCAGGACATCTGACTCCAGAACAGCAGCATCATGGTGCCGTTGGAGGATGTTGTCCAGGTAGGCTGACGAAGTCACAGCTGACTGAGTACGATGAAAAGCAAGCACATGTGACATCAGTCGGGTGAAGGCCCAAGGAGCCAGGTTCAAACCGAATGGGAGAGCTCTGAATTGATAGACTCGATCCCGAAACGAGAACTGAAGGTATTTCCGTGACGCCAGATGAATGGGTACATGGAAGTAGGCATCCTTCAGGTCGATACTGGCAGCAAAGTCGCCCTGATGAACTGAACGGGGAACCGACCGGAAAGTCTCCATACTGAAACGAGGTGCTATAATGTACTCGTTCAGGATACTCAGATCGATGACAGGATGAAACTGGCCGTTTTTCTTCGGCACCAAGAAAAGTCTCAAATAAAACTCCGGTGAAAGGGTGTTCCTGACCACCTCGATCGCCCCTTTGGAGAGGAGATTGTCGATCTCCTGCACCAGAAAGACCCGACGTAGAGAATCGGAAGGGACCCGAGTCAGGAGGGGCACCCGAGATAAACTGGGGTGCCGATGGAAGGACAGTCACAGACCGGATAGTATGACGTTGAGGACCCAAGTGTCCGACGTTATCTCTGTCCAACGGTCGTAAAACTACAACAGCCTTCTCCCAACTGGAGGCGAATCGTGGTGAGGACCTTCACTTGCGGCCTCGACGAGGCCCCCCCGAGAGGAGAAACCACCACCTTGGGAAGCGACAGAGTCCTGAGACTTTCCTGCCTGAGGCTACTAGCGAGTCTGGCCGCGTCGACGCTTCTTCTGAGCAGAAGTAGCCGTCGAGGCGTAGCCGATGTCGCTAACGAGGCAGACGCAGCAGGACGCTTGGCGGGCCTGGAACGACCACCACCCGCAGCAACAGGTTGGTTCAGCTGTCATAGCAAAAGCTGGTCCTTCGAATGACGGAGAACCTCGCCACGGACAGCTTCCATGGAACCATGGAACAACTGAGGTCCAACCAAAGAGGCAGACCTCAGAACAGCACGCTGCTCAGAAGGAAGGGATGGAGAAGAATCCAACACCGCATCCCGGAGTACCAGCTCCAAATTAGCCGTGTTACAGGCGTGAGCGTGTGTCAAGTTCATAAGAGCCTGTGACAAAATGCGAAAAAAAACCTGAGCATCATCAAACTCTCCTGGTGGAAAATATTCAGCCAGGGCAGCGATGACATGGTTCGCGAGAGATAACATACCCAGCATCTCTCGGGACAGGCCCACCATAGACTCAACTACCGACATCGGGAGAAGGTTCAACAGGGTTACGGCGCTCCACAGAGGACCGTGGCTGGACGGGCACAGATGGCTGGTCTGAAGGTTGAATGTCCAGCAATAAGCCAAAGACAAAATCCAAAGCCTGCCCCAAGACTGACAAGGGGGCCCATCTCCTTCAAGAAAATCATCATCCTCTGTTGCAGAAGAGACATAGCCCAACTCGGGTTGACCAGCAGAAACCTCCTGTGAATACTGTGCAGTATCCAAAGGGACAGGCGAGACATCTCGGCGACCGACCAAAGGAGGTAGTGCCTCAGGAGGCACAGGGAAGCCAACTTGAGGGTTGCTAGAAAACAACCGGGTGAGTGCCAAAATGGCCTGACACAGGTCACCCTGAGAATCTGTCGCAGCAGCATCGCCCGACGGAGTGTCCTCCCAATGGACCCTTCTGGTAGAAGAACCCAAATCCTCAGAAGGGACCGACGACGAACGTCGATCGGCAGACAGACCTCTGCGGAACAGAAGGCCCTGCCTGCAAACCCTCTAAAGAGACCAATGGCGAACGTCGATCGGTAGCTGGACCTGGACACGATGAGAAGACACCGGAGGATTGTCCCAAGAATGACAGGAACCTGCCATTGGCCTCTGCATGGCAGAAGGCCCCAACTGCCCATCCTCTGAGACCAACGGCAAGCATCGATCGACAGCCAGACTTGGAACACAGTGAGGAATCACTGGAGGAAGGTTCCGAGAGTGACGGCTAACCGGGGCTGTCACTGACCTCTGCCAAACAGTAGGCCCTGGATGCCAATGTTCCAGCCCCATCCTGCTAGTCGGCACACTAGCAGGGGAAGGAGGAGCAATAAACGATTCGCTCGAGGGGCGAGGAATTGCTGCCGGAGCGACTGAATGGCTCAACCGACCAGGAGCAAACCTAGCCAGATGAGACGGAGCAGACAGCAAACCCGCACAGCTTCGCATCGAAGCCAGGGGAGGCTGAGAGCTCAGAGACACACCAGCAAATACAGTCTTGGACCCCCGAGACTGTATACCATCCCCAGAAGAGATGGAAGAGCCACCATCATACAGAATAGGATCTGTAGTAAAAACTTCATCAGCAATTGTCGACAACGTAGGAGGCAAATTGGAGAGTGTCACCGAGCTGACCTCGAAGAAGCTCTCGACGAAAACAGACGCCTCAAGAGTGACATCAGAAGTCAAAGAGACCACGGTCTCCACGTCAGGTATCACCACACTAGCACCGTCAACAGTAGCAGAGGAACTCGCCACAGAAAAAGACAGATCAGCATCCTGTGTGACAGAGTCACCACGTGCACTCACAGAAATGTTTGATAAGGCACGGCTACCCTTACCCCGAGAACGAGGGATTCTAGCTCTAGACAGAACCACCTTGTTTACAGAAGCCCAGAATTTTGAGGACCAAACCCCACAAATACCACAGGATTGGGCCCGAGTACAATTGTTGCAAGTGACACATGTGGAATGAGAGTCGTCCACATGTTTCACCTGCAAGCAAGAGGTACAAGGAATAGTCTTAGGCATGATATGAATATGATAAATGAAATCAAGCTTCCCACCGACGGAAAACAGAACAATGGTTGTGTTCACACGTGGGGGAAAAACAAGACTATGTGTGAAAAAGCAAACAAAAATTATCAAAAATATCATCAAATAGTGAATAATTTAGAAGCTTGAAAAGGATACAATCCACTTGCACATAATCAGATTAAGATAGCACATACAAATAAGTTGTTCACGAAGATAACAGCTAAAAAATAGCACGAGTCACAAAATTTCCGACCAGTACAATGGCGGAAATAAAAAGAATTGACGTCACGGTTGTTGCGCATGCGCTCAGTAAACGCAAGAGGTGTGCAGAGAAAGTACCTGTAATTTCGAACGCCGGTCTCGCTCAACCCTTTTTCGATCTTTTTCATGCTTTTGCACTCTATTACTTTTCCAACTTGTTCGGAAAAGTTTCATAAAAGCTTGAGTTAGTTCCGAAGTAGGGCTTGCACTTACGTTACAGCCAATTGTAAACAATTGTGAGTAGGTTGAAAAGAAATGGGCATATGAGGAGTCTATAGTTAATGGCAGGTGATAAGGCATTGATTTTGATAGTTGCTGGTAATTTATCTGGTGAATGATTTTCAAAAAAAAAAAATGAACAACTTGTGTAGTAAGAGTAATGGTATTTCCCATACTACGATAGTGAGCATCCTTAACAGACCGAGCATGCACTTCATTGATTCTCCTGGCTGAAACCAAGACAAAATACCATTATATGTATGAGGTACTTAAACTCTATCATATCCAGCGGTTCAAATGGAGCTTCTTGAAGCTTCAAGAGACCCCAGGCAAGATTCCATTTTGGAAGGATGATCCAAGTCTTTTGATAGAGAAATGTTTTAGCAATTTACAAAGATTGGTTCCAGCCTATATTGATACAGTCTTCGTGAGAACAAGTATTGAGAGACTGAATTGTCCAGACACCCAGAACTTAGACAGAAGACTCTCCACTTTGACGCATCAATTAGAGAAGGGGTCCTCCTCATAGCAGAAATGCAGTTCATTGCTCTTCTGGAAAAATGTTTGTGCCTGAGGAAGGACTTAACAACAGAAAGGTGTGAAGGTTGAGAACTGCTGAAATGCCATGTAGCCTGTAGTTATTGCTTTGAAACAATAGGTTCTCCCACAGCAGCAGTTCACAAAGAGTATTTGTTTGAAGAGGCCCGAGAAGGTTGACCCATGGTTTCTGAGGAGAAAGTGGGACCACAAGAATGATCCTGCAATGGGACTGTCTGATTTTTAGAAGTACATATTCAATTAACCAAGTTAAAGGAAAGGCATGGCCGACTATGCCCCATTGTATTCCAAGACATGGAGAGACATCTACAGTTGACACTAACGAATCAGCACATGGAGAAGTGAAGATCTGAAGTTGTCTCTGTTCCATCTTGTGGTGAACAGGTCTATCATTGGACAATTCCATATGTTGCAAAGAGCAAAAAAGGCTCTCCTGTTGAGTGACCATTCTGTTGGGGGGATTTTTCCATGTCTTGAAAGACAGTCGGCTTTCACATTGTGAATGCCTGGAATGTGGCGAATTGACAGCAAAATGTTCCTGAGTGAATAGAAAAATCTGTACAGTTGGTAAGAACATAGGATGTGGATGTGTTCCTCCTTGGTTGTGGAGATAAGCCACTACTATCAAGTTGTCTGATAGGACCTGAATCTGAGAACCTGACAGTTGGGGTTCCTAGTGTTGAAGACAGAGCAAAATAGCTAACATCTCCTTTAGATTAATGTTAAGATGCGACTGAGAGCTTTCCCACTGGCCGTGGCAGTAAAGATTCTCCAGCATTAAGGAGGGTTCCCAACTTTTATTGCTGGCAACCATCATTAACATGAAGTTTGGTGGAGGATTTCCAGTGGTATTTCCTGTGTCATCCACTCGATGTCTGCCCACTGTTTAATTTTTTCTTTGATTAATGGAGAGTTGACCTTGGCTGACCAGTTTTCTAGGAAATAGAACAGGAGAGTAATGGTGGATAAATATGTTAACAAACACAAACTTTTTGTTCTTTTTTTTTGACAACCAGCCTTTGCCAATGTTTACCCTCAGCTGCAAATGGTGAACTCATGGTCGGATATCAGTCGATTGCTGATTGTATACGACTGACCATTTTAGAGAAACTGAAAAGATTTTTTAAATGCTCACAGTTTGGTTACATTGATTTGATTATGACTGATTATGATTGTGTGTGCCAAGTAAACTTCTTTACTTTATGCTATGGCCTTTCACTAGAACCTCTCTTTAACCCTCTGAACACTGATGCTGAAACATCAAAATTTCAACCTACAAGTTTTCCCCATTATGCAAGAAGGAATTTAACCAATTCACTCGTCTAACAGAGCTTATTGAGCTCTGTCAAACAAGAGTTAATTGGTTAAATTCCTAATAGTATTATAGCAAAAAATTGCTACTTGAAATTTTGGAATTTTGATGTCAATGTGCTGAGCATTTAATCTTTTCTACACACCAAATCTATGCATTTTTTAGCTTCATCAGTTACTGTACAAATTATAATTGTCCAGTTTTTGGGCTTCTGACTCCACTCAATGGAAGAAACTGGTGAAGTGCATTCCAGAAAAGATTTCAGATTATGTGTGAAAAACATTGAAGTTAATCTGAAATTGTTGCTCCTCAGTAACAGTTTTGTGAAAGTTTACTGAAATGAGATCCTCTAATGCAGTCTTCAATCAGTCTTGCCCATAGACAAATATTTAATACTGGCTGCTAATATGAGCAGCTATGATTCAACAAGAAACCACAACTGAAAAGAAAAGTGAAGTAGTATCAATAATGAAGATTATCTTTTCAAGTACCTCAATCAATGTTATTTTCATAAAGATAACCCCTGGATTTTGTCAGCATCTCAATAATATGGCAGATGTCATATGAGCAATAAAGTAAGAGGATACTTGTTTGATGTGATGAAGGATATGGAGAGTTGCACATCCTATAAAATTCACATAAACAATGAGTAGATAAGTAAACCATGTAAAGACACACTTAAGTATTAAATTGGTTTATTTGGCTACCACAGATCCAGTGATTTACATTCATCGGGAGGAAATGCTACTATATAAAATGACAAATGTTACCGTTAGCCCTTAACATTTTATTTCTAATTTATAACAAACTTTGTAGTCTGTGATGAAATACTTCTAGACAAAAGACAAACTTCTGTAACAGTGGTTTGTAGCCTGCAAAGACTTGAGTGGATGCCGCTGTCAACCCATTCAGCTTAAAAAGTTATGGCATGGAGATTATAATAGACACACTGTCCATTCCATTGAAGGTTAAGTGACTTATTGTGGCTTAATCCCTACACTCAGTTTGGAAGCTATTTTGAGGATTTTCCAAAACATTTTAAATGGTTTTCACATTTTTTCCCAGCCCCACAAAATCAGAGCCTTGAGAAAATGTAGTCACTGTTGAGCCATTTAACCAAAGAAGTTATGGTTTAATGGAACTGATGGACAACTGATCATTCTGTTGAAAAATAGGAGAGAAGTCAAAGTCTGATGACTACATTCATTGAGTGCATATAGCCAGAGGAAATTGCAGTTTGAAAGAAAAATTCTAGCAAACTGAATCCACAGAAGATGCTGACTCTTTCATTATGAGTATGATAAAAGTTTTAGTTAACAGTCTTATTTGAATTATTGTGATAGGGAGATCAGGAAATATATTCTGAAATAGAAATGAAGTTCACAACTACTTTGAACAGGACGATAGTCATGTTTCCAGAAGACTATGTTGGGTAAAAGCTTCTTCCAAATTAGCACAGCAATTGTTCTAAACAAAAAAAAAACAACACATCAACAAAAATAGAACATACCATACTTCTTGGGGTTGTTACAGTAAATGTTCTGTCTAAAGTAGCACCAAACGAAGCCTGAGTTCTTGGAGTATCTTGAACAGCCAATGGGTGTCCGGCGAAGCCAGCTGCACCACTTGCAGATAACTGTCAAATGAAATAAAATAAAAATAAAAATTCCACACACGTTTAATCTGTGATTACCTTTCTCCAGCTATCATTGTTTCAGTCTGAATTTTAAAAGCATTATCTGGAAGAGTGATTTACATGTAAAAGGCAACACTTTAGGAATTGACAACATTAATTAGATTTGTGCATGTACACCAAGAGCTTCAAACTTACAAACACAAACTCCAAATAAATTTGCACTCTATAAGTTAGAAAACACAAAAAATGAAAATGTCAATGACAGTGTAGCACAACTTGACAAACTTGAACATGGTAAGTTATAAGTGAAATGGCAAAATTGAAGATCATTGGTTCCAATGTTATTTGGTGAAACTTCAACATAACAGCATTGTGTGTGTACAACGTCTGAGCAATCCATGCATTTTTAAATGTAAGCTGTAAGGCTGGCTAAAGGAAGAATGTTGATACACAAATGAAGTAAGTTTAAAGGTCATTGTAAACGGCAGATTTTTTCACAGAAATGAATGCTAATTGATAGCTCTTATCTAGAGGTCTCGCGTAGTGAACACATCACGTTAAAAAACAATCCTATGATAAATGAACCTGTAGGCCACGTCAAAGAAGAATGCTGATGAACAAATGCAATAAATTCAAAGGTTGTTGCTAACAGCAACAGTTTTTGATGGAAATGAAAAGAAAATCAATAGCTCCTATCTTGGTCACCATGAATAAGCATACCAAGTTTCAAAACAACCTGTTAATGAATGCGCCCTCTGAGGCATGCCAAAGGAAGATTTTAATGCACAAATGCATAAGTTTGAAGGTCACTGCTAGCAGTAATGTTTTTTTTTCTCTTTTTTCTAGGAATTCATAAATATACCCTTTAGAGAGTGCAAAAGGGATAAGTTCCTGTACAAATGCACTAAGTTCAAAGGCCGGTGCTAACAACCTTTTTTTATGGAAATGAAAGAAAATCAATAGCTTCCATCTACAGGTCACCCCAAACATGCATACCAAGTTTCAAAGCGATTCAATCATAAATGTGCCCTGAAGGGCATGCCAGAGGAATACATTGATGTTTGACTAAAGTAAATTTCGAAGGTTGTTGCCAACAAGCAACATTTTTTGACAGAAATGGAAGAAAATTGATAGTTCCCATCTAGAGATCACCCAAAACAAGCATACCAAGTTTCAAAGCGATTCGATAATAAGTGTGTCCTGTAGGGCGTGCCAAAGGAATATATTGATGCCTGACTAAACTAAGTTCAAAGGTCACTGCCAGCGGTAACAGTTTTTGATGGAAAAGGAAGATAATTGATAGCGGTCACCCCAAACAAGCATATAAGGTTTCAACGTGATCCGATCATAAATGTGCCCTGTAGGGTGTGTCAAAGGGAAATATTGATGCCGGACTAAACTAAGTTCAAAGGTCGTTGAAAGCGGCAACATTTTTTTTCAGAAATGGAAAACAATTGATAGCTCCCATCTGGAGGTCACCCCAAACAAGCACACCTAATTTCAAAGTGATCCGATCATAAATGGGCCCTGTAGGGCATGCCAAAGGAATATATTGATGCCTGACTAAACTAACTTCAAAGGCCGTTGCCAGCAGTAATATTTTTCGATGGAAATGGAAGACAATCGATAGCTCCCATCTAGAGGTCACCCCAAGTAAGCACACCTAATTTCGAAGCGTTCCGATCATAAATGTGCCCTGTAGGGCATGCCAAAGGAATATACTGATGCCTGACTAAACAAACTTCAAAGGCCGTTGCCAGCAGCAACAATTTTTGACGGAAATGGAAGAAAATCGATAGCTCCCATCTAGGTGTCACCACAAACAAGCATACCAGGTTTCAAAGCCCCGATCTGCACCTGTCTTCAACCGATGCTAACCCTGCCTTTGTGTAGTTGGTATGTTGGGAAGCTGACGGTTGCTCTCCGTTGCTGAATGGTTCTCTCCAGGTACTCCGGCTTCCTCCACTCATAAAACTGTCATGGTCATGATTAGCCATTGTGCAGAAATATGTGACCTTAAACACCAATAAATACATAAATCTGACATCAGTGTGCAGAGGATACACAATGTTTTCAAATTAATTATGCACAAATTTTAAACTATCAATATTCTTAAATCCTCATGGGAACTCTGGAAAGTAGAGTGGTCTTGATTTCTGGTTGACGTTTCATTGGTACAAAAGGAACTGCTAACTGAATATTTTTAAATGCATACAAAACTCACCTTTTCCCCATCTGCGATCACATCAGCCAGTATGTGGGATTTCTGACTGGATGAAGGATGAGGCCTATTGGGTGTACTAAAGAGTTTCAAACTCAGGGTTACAGAGGCCATCTCTTCTGACATAAGGCAGTGAAAGTTGATGCACTTGTACACTGTCTTGAATGGACAAATGGGATTTTAAGATGATTATTAAGGGATGAGGACTGTAGGGTATGCCCAAGGTGCAATAGCAAAATCCAAGATGACCATTGAAAGCAAGGTCTTCAAGCCACAGTGTCAAAGTTTTGGAGCACATCTCAGGATGTCCATTGAACCTACAATGAAATTTCCTATTTATCTGATGACTGATACAGACTGTGGTGTATGGCTTGCCAATCAAATTTGCAACAAATAAAGGGAAATTCTAAGATGCTCACCAGATGGCCAATTTTCCTCAACAGCTCACATCTAGTTGGCATTACAAAAACATTGTAAAATTTCAAGATGATTCCTCAATAGATGTGGGCAGTAGGATGTGCCTAAGAATTTAACATAAACTAAATGCATGACTAAACTTGAGAGGTCTCAACTAGATATCAATCCAAACAAGCATATGAAATTAAATCTCACAGGTCGAGAATATAGGCTGTTGGAGAAACTGAAGGATTGGACAGCAAAATCGACTGCAGCCCACATCCAAGTTTTTAGAGCTCCAACGGTGAAATTTAACTACTAACAATGTTACCTTAAACCTGAATTTCAAACTTCACATTGTTCAAAGAGAAATTGCCATCATATGTGTAAAAGGAATTGCCATTGAAGACTGTAACAGCAAAAACCAAGATGGCACCAGAAGACATGTTTTTCAAGCTTTGGCACTGAAACTCAAAACCTAAAACTTGGTTGTCAAATCAAATCTGTGTAGAAAATTCCATGCTGAATGGCTGATGCATATGGGCTGCAGGGTGTTTCACAAGAATTGACATAAAAGTTTTTTTTCTATGAGATTTTCCACTCAAGTAGGTGAGACACTTTGAAACTAGAACTACTAGAACTATCAGTGAAGGTGATTACTACTCACAAGTTTGGCTTTTCAGAATGCATCTCTGAATGCAGGGGATCAACATTTTTAATTAAGTCAATGTTCACTTGCATGTGGGCATATTTGAAAAGTTTCATCAAAATCAGTTGATAAATATCATACAAAAATCTTTATTAATTATTAGTCTATATTCAAGGGAAGATAACTCAATCAAAATTGTCGCAGCTTTAAAATTTTTAAATATGCACATGTCCACTTGCAAGTCATTCTGTATAATGAAACGTTTCATCAGAGTCCTACCACTGCTGTGTCAAGTGATGAAAAATGATAAATTTTAAATAATTTTCATATTTATTACCTACTGCAAGGCCAGACATGCTAGCTAGCTCTATTCTAAGAATCAGGACAATTACTTAATTTTAAATCACCCAAAATTTAAGCCAAATAAGAAAAAATAAAATAAAATAAGAAAAAAACAAAGAGTCCTGTATGGTACTCCATTTATGATGTCTGTATAAGCGTGGAGGACCAGGAAGTTCTGTCCAAGAACCATACTTTTGTAGTGCCTGCTAAGTATTTATAGTTCTATGCGGGGAGGTGTGAGTGAACAGCATACTGGAGGGCACTTCCTGTCTGGGCCAGTGATAAGTCAGATAAAGATATAAATTATTTCCAATTTCAAATATTTATCCACCATTACCACTGGCCCAGACATACTAAATAAATAGGAGGATGGACAACCAAAACATGACTAGGGTTGAGCTGAAAGCAAATATGCATAAGTAACTCAAGGACCGAAGATTCTCCGAAAGAGATTAGAGATAGTTACAAGTGTAGAGACTACATAGAATACAAGAATCCTAACCTGAAGTAAAATATATTACCTCTTTTATATACCAAGCAATTCTAAGAAATGCTCATTTTGACTAAGGGAATCAATATATAAATGCATCCAAAAGTTATCCAAATAAGACGATTCATATCAAGATTACAAATATATAAATGCATCCAAAAGTTATCCAAAAGTTATCCAAATAAGACGATTTATATCAAGGTTACAAATCCTGAGGTATTGTATAGAATGTGCTTATGACTTCTAAAATGATATACAATTATACAAATACCAAACATTGTCATTTACTTTTAACCCTCAAATACTGCACAAAGCAGAGTTAAGATATTCTGTCGCCGACCGGAGGGCAATAGAGGGCAATAGAGGCCAGGACCTTCATTTACAACCTTGAGGCTTCCGGTTCGAGAATGTTTTCCCTATTCATATTCCCTCGATAAGCAGACTGAGAGTGTCCTTTAAGTTGAGTGCTGGAAGCCCATATTTGGGCTTTATTCTGAAGTGCCAGTACCACAATTTAAAGGCTTTATATTCTGAGGATGTGCTTCATATTATCCTTGAAGTGATATGATTTTATCTGTTACGATTTGCTTTGTTACAATTTATGGGCGAGTGCCTATTGGCACTCTCCCATAAATTGTAATAAGGCAGAGATGCACAGAGAAATTTTAAGGACCAAAAATAATTTAGCGCTCTACCAGTTAAATGAGTATTGAGACCATTTAGGAGACTAGTATTTACATGAAGTATTTGATTGTGAATGCAAACCACAGGTAGCCTTGGTATAGGACTGATGTTTTTCCTTGTAGTGGTATTGTGACCGAGTGTATTGTGTCCTGATAGTTAATGGAATAACAAACTGTCCATGGCTTTCTTGGTAACTTCCTCGCGAACAAAGGTAACTTGGTCATTGAATAGACTTCAACCAATGAGAGGAACTGCTCTGCAACCTTTGAGAGGAGTTGCTCAATTTGATGATTTCAAATCCACATCCAGAAGAAGCAAAGTGTTATCCCTTTTGACCAGCTCAAGTTTCTTGACACTGCAAGGTGTGGAATGAATAGATGACATGTATACTTGGGATAACACACATAGAGGAGACAAAGCATCATCAAACTAAGTGTTTTGAAACGTCTTCCCCAAAGCTGACAGGATCAGCAAATGACAAAACATTGAGCGCTTCTCTAGTTTGATCTAAAATCGATGAAAGTACAGAGCACTGAGAAGGAATGTTGATGTTGAGTGAGACTTCCTGTCTAGAGGTAAGCCCGATGTTTGAACTGATGGACCGACTGATCAGAACTATGCTGACTCTTTGAATGGTGTCTCTTTCCATAAGATTTACTGTCAGCTTTGTGTATAAGAAGGGCATTGATTCTACTAAATGCTTCAAAAACTTGTGAAGATTGCGTTGGAAATAACAAAGTATAATATTGCTTCTCAACAATAATGTTTTTCAGATTAAGATGTTAAAATGATGTGGAAGATGAAATCTGTAGCTCCTTCGGTACGGCTCCTGGAAATAATGCTCAGGGAAGTGCATTACATCTGTATGTTGCCAAGTTAATGAAGGTGTGCCATATTCATCTGATGACTCTTCTGAATGAGAGCAAGATGAACGAGAATGATGGTCACGGTTCTCTGAATGTCAATATGACTGAGAGCATGTACAGGAGCCATCTGATTGAGAGATTGAGAGGAGGACGTGTATGACTGACACTCTCACTGTAAATGTATCAATGCATAAAGGCTTTCCCGGATTTGGAGTCCTTGTTAACTAGAGATGTTATGTTGACATTTACGACCATGATGTCTAGCCTCCACCAAGCCAGACTGATGTAAAGAATCCATCCTATGATGAGAATGCTTTTTTCCTCATAATGACAATGACTGTGGAAAGATTCCACTGGATGCAGGAACAATCCTGCTGATGGTAATAAGATGCTACTGGCTGACTTTGTTGGGAAAAGACGAAAGATTCCCCCAATGGGCTATTGTCTCTCCTGCTTTTTCAGATTTTCCAAAGCCGCTTGCCCTTGTGAGTTGGCATAATTTCTACCACTGGTTTACCTTGGAACCAAGGCCACAACAGCAGAATTATTTGGTAGGACCCTAGATGCCAGCTCCCCCTCAGCCATAACTTTTCCAGTGGAATTAATTCCTGCTGTATGTTGTAAAACCTCGGCCGTCATTGATTTCTGTATTGTAGAATCTTCTCCTGATCTTCCACGTGTGCGAGGTATAACTAGGAGACAACCTAGGCAACAGAGCTCCCAAGGGGTGTTTGAACCTTTTTCCAATGACGAGTGTTCCATTTTTCACAAACTGTACAAGGTTTCTGTGGGTTGTACCTAGGGCAAGCCAAGTATGATATATGATTACTGCAGTTTGACTTCTTAAGTAAAGCAAACTATGCCAATATGTTGTCACATTTCAAATTTTTAAATTGCACAAAATTAGGCGACAAGAAAATTAATGTGAGTGAAATATATTTGTGTGCACTCAATTTTGGAAACAAAAACCCCTTGTAATCTTGTTCTCCTATATGTACATAAAAGCACAAAGTTCTGAAAACCACTCCCCCCATCCCCACCCATAGAGCCCAAATATTAAGCCAGGGACTCAAATTGAACAAACTTGAATCTGATCCCCCTTGCATTGTCATATACCTAATATGAAAGAATTCTGACTGGTGGATCTGAAGAAGGTTTTTAAAGAAATTACCTCACCTTGCACTAAGTTAAACTTTGGGCTCAAATAGGGAGCCAAGATATTAACCAAGGGACCCGATTTGAACAAACTTGAATCTGATTCACCTAGAGATGTTGTGTACCAAATATGAAAGGATTCTGATTGGTTGATTTTAAAAGAAATTCCCTCATATTACGCTTAGTTAAAATTCAGGCTTCCATATTTAGCCTAAATTAATAACCCAGGGACCAGATTTGAACAAACTTTAGTCTTAACCTGCAAGACAAGTTGTATACCAAATATGAAAGGATTCTGACTGGTGGATCTGAAGAAGATTTTAAAAAAATTTCCTTATATTGCACTAAGTTAAAATTTCGGCTCCCACTGGGAGCCCAAATATCAACCCAGGGACTAGGATTGAACAAATTTGAATCTAACCCTCCTAGAGGTGTTGTATACCAAATATGAAAGCATTCTGACTACAGGCTCTAAAGAAGAAGATTTTAAAAGCATGTTGGAACCGGAACCCCAAATTTTCAGGCTATAAATTTTTTTTTTTTTCGTCTCAAAATTGAACAAAATGCATAAAAAAACTGAGAAATTTTTTTTCTAAATTTTGGTCCCAAATTTCAGTCGGAACCAGACCCAAAATTTAGGCTAAATTTTTTGTTTTCCCCGTCTTGAAATTGAACAAAATGCATAAAAAATACCCCCCCAAAATTTTCTTCGAATTTTGGTCCCAAATTTCTAATGTCCCAACTAGACCCCAAATTTTCAACCCAGGGATCTGATTTGAACAAACTTAAATCTGACCCCCACCTAGAGATGATGTATACCAAATGTTAAAGGATTCTGACTGGTGGATCTGAAGAAGAAGATTTTTAAAGAAATTTCCTCATATTACACTAAGTTAAACTTTGGGCTCTGAAAGAGAGCCCAAATACTAACTCAGGGACCCGATTTGAACAAACTTGAATCGGAGTCCCAACCCCCCTCCCCACACACACACCTCTTCTCCCCCCCCCCCCCCCCCCCCCTCACCCCAGAGATGTTGTATACCAAATATCAAAAGATTTCAACTGGTGGATCTGAAAAAGATTTTAAAAAAATATTCCACATATTGCACCAAGTTAAAATTTGGGCTCCAATAGAGAGCTCAAATCTTAAACCAGGGACTTGATTTGAACAAACTTGAATCTGACCCCCCTAGAGATGTTACCCCCCTAGAGATGTTGTATAACAAATATGAAAAGATTCTGACTGGTGGATCTGAAGAAGAAGATTGTTTTGAATTTTTAAACCAATTTATGGGTGCTATCAGAGTTATGCGCCTTGTGGTGTCCACTGTGGGCGCAGCAAGTTTATTTGAACAAACTTGAATTGACATATGATAAGGAATATGCACACCAAATTTGGTTCAATTTGGTGCAGTAGTTTGTGAGGAGAAGTCGATAATGTAAAGTTCACATCGGATGATGACGACAGAGACAGACGGCAAGTGATAAGTTAAGCTCCCTTCGGTGAGCTAAAAATGCCACAAACTGACTCTGAGAGCACAGAGGCATTATAAAAACATCTCGAGACATCCCAAACCATTAAACGACTAGATAACAGACCAGAAGTTGACAGCAAAAGTGTAAGTAATGATAATAGTTTATAAAATCGATATCCAAATCTATTGCCAAATTAAGGTATTGCATCAAGACACCCCAATGAAATACGGCATTGTAAGGCTGATACCTAATGACTCTTATGTAATGATAAGGCGACAAGATCACAACGTGAATCACATATGGAGGCCTAAAGAGAGGGAGTATTAACAGAATAATCTGAATACTCCCATCTCCAAATAATCTATATCCATAAATATAGGTCTAGAACATGTTCAGAAAATTACTAAGATTAACGACACGTTTTCAAAATAAAATTTTGAAAATATTGTGTATTCCCCATAGGAACTAAACTGTCCCAGTAGAACCACAATATACCTGAGCTTCCTTCCAATGAAGGAAATAAGGGCTGGGATTCACTTGGGACAGAACCTGATTTAAGGTGCACTCAAGAACTGATGTCCTTGGGTAGCCATTTCTAACGCAAATAAATACGAAATTTTTTTGAATATTCTTCCTCTGAATATGAAGCCTTTAAGTTGCGATACCTGTAATTCAGAATAAATAATGTTGTTGGGTAGCACTCAGCACTCTACAAGTTAATAAGTAATATGTAATTTTGTTAATAAGTACTGTCCTGATGAATTTCATTCTGTCTGCCAACCTTCCTCGAAAAATTGAAGATCTTCTAATGAATCATTCCTGATTCTTCCAGTGTTTGATGCCTTCAAAACTTGAAATTTTTAAACAGCAAGTGCAGACAACTGTTTACACCGAGGCTAAACAAAACAAGAAAATCAGTAAAACCGATAACTGACTTACTTAACAAGCAGATTCATAAAATTGTGGTCCCCCGCTATGAGAAACAAGAGCACTGTGTAGCGGAATAATACACGCCCGTTTTGTATTTTTGAAGGGTTGGGGTAAGGATGGGGGTGAGGGTGAAAATTGTTTGGACCAACCCCATATTCGAACTTGACCTGTATTTTGTTGTGATTAAACAACATACCAAGTTTGGAACCAATCGGAAAACAAATAATAAAAGTTATCATCCGGAAACCAAATATTTGATGCATTCTATGTCCAACAAGGTCCATAATTCAGGGGAACTTCAAGCTGACCCCATATTCGAACTTGACCTGTCTTTTGTTTTGATTAAACCACATACCAAGTTTAGGAGTCAATCGAAAAAAAAAATACTAAAGTTATCATCTGGAAACCAAATGTTGACGAACGTACAGACCGGCGGATGGATAAATGGATGGACAAATGGACAGACAGACAGACTGATTCCATAATTTGATGGTTTTTCAACAGGCGTATAATAAAAAATCAGTCAGGCCATACTAAAGTTATAATCAGGAAAACACAAAATGCACAAATTCAAGAGGAATAACTCTGGAAAGGTACATGTGATTTTGGCCGAAAGTGAACTTGAGCTGTGAATTGTGGTCATAAACAAAATCTAAGAATTTGAGACAAATTAGTCAAGGCAAACTAAAGTTATCATCCGGAAACCACATAATTCACAAATTTGCAATCATTCAAGGGGAATAACTATGGAACGGTATATGCGATTATGGCCAAAGGTGAACTTGAGCTGTGCTTTGTGGTCAAAAACAAAAGCTGAGAATTTGAAAAAAATCGGTCAAGGTAAACTAAAGTTATCATCTGGAAACCACAAAATCCACAAATTTGCAAACATTTAAGAAGAATAACTCTGGAAAGGTATATGCGATTGTGATCAAAGGTGAACTTGAGCTGTATTTTGTGGTCAAAAACAAAAAACTGAAAATTTGAAATAAACTAAAGTTATCGTCCGGAAACGAAAAGTTGAGCTAAATTCCCATAAATAAAGGGCCATAACTCTACTGCAAATGGGCCGCTAGAAACGGAAATCGAACCCATCCTGTATTTTGTCATACTAAATCCACATGCCAAATTTAACTCAGCTGAAACCATTACAACTAAAGTTATCGTCCGGAAACGAAATGTGTCCATGGACGGACAGACAGACAGATGGGTGGAGAGACCATTCACATAATACGTCCCGTTTTTCAAACGAGTGTATAAAATCAACATCTGAAAAATTTGGTGTCAATCCGACAAGGCGTTCGGCTTTAAATGAACGGAAACCAATTTTTTTTCAAAAATTGTGGTTTCAAAGGGCCATAACTCTGCAGCGGATGGACTGAGAACACCAATATTGAACTTGACCTGCATTTTATTGCTACAAACAACATCTGAAAGTTTGATCTCGATCCGTCAAGGCGTTCGACTTTAAATGAAGGGAAACCAATTTTTTTCTCGAAAGATTGTGTTTTCAGAGCCATAACTCTGCCCTGGATGGACTGAGAAACACCAATATCGAACTTGACCTGTATTTCATTGCTATAAACAACATCTGAAAAATCTGGTGTCAATCCGTCAAGGCGTTCAGCTTTAAATGAACAGAAACCAATTTTTTTAGAAAAATTGTGTTTTCAAAGGGCCATATCTCTGAAGCAGATGGACTGAGAAACACCAATATTGAACTTGACCTGCATTTTAATGCTAAAAACAACTTCTGAAAGTTTGATGTCGATCCGTCAAGGCGTTTGACTTTAAATGAACGGAAACCAAATTGTTTACGGACAGAGTCCAAAACCTTATTTTACCCAGAACCCCACCCCTCCCCCTAGAACTTATATTTAACCCTAACCCCACCCTCCACCCAAAAACCACACCCTAACCCTACCCTAAAAGCCCCCCCCCACCCCCGGGACCTAACACCCCCCCCCCCCCCAACCTTAAGCCCTACTCCGGGGCTACCCCTAACCCACCCCTGACCCAACCCCCTCCCTAGCCAAACCAATAGGATTAGGAGCTATTTTTCGGTTTAGGGGCTACTAAAACTAAAACCCCACCCCTGACCCCAACACTAACCTCCCGGGACCCAACCCTCCCCAACCTTAAGCCCTACTCTGGGGCTACCCTTAACCCCACCCCACCCCACTCCTAACCCTAACACTACCTTAATTTGGAGGTAGCCCCTAATAATAATATCCCCTAAACCCCCAATGTTGGCCCGGACAGACAGACAGACAGACAGACAGACAGACAGACAGACAGACAGACAGACAGACTGATAACATAATACAACCGTTTTTTAAACGGGCATATAATAATTTGGTACATGTCTTTGAAATGCAAGGACCATAACTCTGGTGAAAAATATGTGGGCAACCTTTTTGTAACAAGTGCAGGAGCGGCTTGTCACAAGGGTCCTTCATAACAAATTTCATTAAAATCCAACCACTCACTGCTGAGATATCACTGTAGATAGAGAGACAAAGCAGCATTTTTTGTAACTGTTTACACCGAGGCTAAACAAAACAAGAAAATCAGTAAAACCGATAACTGACTTACTTAACAAGTAGATACATAAAATATGTGGTTCCGCGCTGTGAGAAATAATTTGGTACATGTCTTTGAAATACAAGGACCATAACTCTGGTGAAAAATATGTGGACAACCTTTTTGTAACACGTGCAGGAGTGCCTTGTCACAAGGGTCCCTCATAACAAATTTCATTAAAATCCAACCATTCACTGCTGAGATATCTCTGTGGATAGAGAGACAAAGCAGCCTTTTTCATAACATATGCAGGAGCAGCTTGTCACAAGGATCCCTTATACCAAATTTCACTGATTTCCATCCACTCACTGCTGAGATATTGCTGCATACGGGAAAAAATCATGAAAAATTGACAAAGTAAGGACTGCAACTCTAGTGAAATATATGCTGGCAACTTTTTTATAACATGTGCAGGAGTGGCTTGTCACAAGGAACCCTCATACCAAATTGCATTGAAATCCATACCTACACTGACAAGATATCGCTATGTATGGAAAAAAAATCATGAAAAATTGACAAAGTAAGGACGTAACTGCAAAGAAAAATATGCAGGCAATTTCTTTATAACATGTGCAGGTGCGTCTTGTCACAAGGATCCCTCATACCAAATTTCATTGAAATCCATCGTCTCATAGCTGAGATATTGCTACATATGGAGAAATAGACAAAGCAGTGACTATATGCTTCCCAAAATTTTTTCAGGGAGCATAACAATGGTTATTGGCAGAACTGGACGGTGCTTCTTGGACCTCTGCGCATGCGTAGATGTCATCTATGCAGTAGCATGCAAGGACTCTTTGTTTTATGTTTTTGACATAATTTTTTGAAGTGGGGGAGGTCAAAATTTGGGAGGTTGGGGTAAAATTAGAGGTTTGGCCTGATTCTTAGAAAGAAGCTAGCTAGCATGGTGATGGTGGATAAATATGACTACTTACTGAAACTGAGTTCAACTTCTTCATTACTTTTTCAAACCTGGATCTCTCATGTGTCTGAAATTCATCTTTGGTCATAACCATTGATTTTGTACCACCAAATGTACCTAAAAGAGTACTGGAAAAGGAGAAAAAACGATGAAATGTGACCAGCAAAAGTTTCAATTTAGGGTTTGACGTCTTTCACGAAGCAGAATTTAATTTCATGAAGCCAGTCAGAAGCATTATTTTGCCATGGCTGCTGTTAAAAAAACATGTGGAGACAGTTACACTGGAAAAAAATGGAGCTAAATTAAGACGAAAGATTGAATATTTTACCTTTTTTTTCTATTTGAAGAGGCATAACTTCTAAACTATTATAAACAGGCAAAATTAACTAATTAGGTGCCATAACTTTGGTCAGTATGATCAAACTTCACTGCTTTCGAACCCATTCTAGACATTGTTAAAAAAGTCTCATATATCAAATCCGATTATATTTCTTCCAAGTTATCACACCAACAAACTGAAAATGTGCAAAAATTAACTAATTAAGGGCCACAACTCAGCTCGGTATCATCGAATCACACCAGTTATCAAATTTGTTCAAGACATTGCTATGAAAGTCTTGCATACCAAATATTGACAGAATCCGTTAATAATTGTTCAAGTTAACACGCAACAAGCTGAAAATGTGCCAAAATTAACTAATTAAGGGCCACAACTCTGCTCAGTATCATCGAATCACACAGGTTATCAAATTTGTTCAAGACATTGTTATGAAAGTCTCACATACAAAATACTGACAGAATCCGTTAATAATTGTTCAAGTTATCATGCAAACAAGCTGAAAATGTGCAAAAATTAACTAATTAAGGGCCATAACTCTGCTGAGTATCATCAAACCATATCGGTTATCAAAATTGTTCAAGACATTGTTAATAAAGTCTCACATACCAAATATTGACAGAATCTATTAATATTTTTTCAAGTTATCATGCAAACAGGCTGAAAATGGGCAAAACTTAACCAATCAAGGGACATAACTCTGTTCAGTATGATTAAACTGCACCGGTTTTCAAATCGTTCAAGACACTATTAAGACAGTCTCATTTGTTCAAGTTATCACTCTCAGAAATAAAGGTGGTAGGATATGAAAGTATGAAACTAGAGTGCACTGTCACAGTGCTGAAGCTGCGACGATTCGTGCCATGCCAATGATGTTTTAAAACTCGGTGATAAAAACTTGTTGGTGACAAGTCCATAAATGTGACAGAAATTATCCAAATGATATGCACTATTGAGAGCGTGTAGACATCATGAAGATACACTTGCATACGAAGTATGGTGTCGTTCCATCATGTATTTTAGGAGTTATGTTGTTTTAAAACTCGTTGGTGACAAAAAAAACTCGGTGACAAAAAAACTAGTTGGTGACAAGTCCATAAATGTGACAGAAGTTATCCGAATGACATGCACTATTGAGAGGGTGTAGACATCATGAAGATACACTTGCATACCAAGTATGGTGTCATTCCATCAAGTATTTTAGGAGTTATGATGTTTTAAAACTCGTTGGTGACAAAAAAAAACTTGTTGGTGACAAAAAAACTAGTTGGTGACAAGTCCATAAATGTGACAGAAATTATCCGAATGACATGCACTATGGAGAGGGTGTAGACATCATGAAGATACACTTGCATACCAAGTATGATGTCATTCCATCAAGTCTTTTATGAGTTATGGTGTTTTTTAAACTCGTTGGTGACAGACCGACAGACATTGCCACATATAGAGCTGCTCGTCGAAGCAAAAAATACAAAAACATTAGCACACAAATGGCTGCCATTCAGCCATCTTTAATGTTTTTCTACAAAATTTGACGTGCATCATATTTTCATAAGGTCTGATTAATGTTAAAAATTTGAAACACCAACATCCATGCACCTTGGAGATACAGGCAGTAACGTACAAAAATATGAAACAAAAGGCCCCAAGGAGCCTTAATCGCTCACCGGCCAAAGTGGTTCAAAGAAGTATTTGGGGTCACATTCAGTTAGACATGGTTCATCAACACCACAAAGGAATGAAGTTATGAGAGACAAATTTTATGGAACTAGGGACATGGCTTGAACAAACTTGAATCTTACCCCCCTAAGGATGCTGCATACCAAATATCAAAACATTCCGACTGCTGGATCTGAAGAAGAAGATTTTTAAAGAAAATTCCTCATGTTGAACTAAGTTATCATTCGAGACTCCACAGTGAGCCCAAATATGAACCCAGGGACTTGGCTTGAACAAACATGAATCTCACCGCCTAAGGATGCTGCATGCCAAATATCAAAACATTCCGACGGCTGAATCTGAAGAAGAAGATTTTTAAAGAATAATTCCTCATATTGACTTAAGTTATAATTCAGGCTCCCACAGGGAGCCCAAATATGGACCCAGGGACTTGGCTTTAACAAACTTGAATCTCACCACCCTAAGGATGCTGCACAACAAATATCAAAACATTCTGACTGCTGGATCTGAAGAAGATTTTTAAACAAAATTCCTCATTTTGAAGTAAGTTATCATTCGGGCTCCCACAGTGAGCAGCCCAAATATGAACCTAGGGACATGGCTTGAACAAACTTGAATCTCACCCCTCTAAGGATGGTACACACCACATATCAAAACATTCCGACTGCTGGATCTGAAGAAGAAGATTTTTTAAGAAAATTCATTTCAAACTAAGTTACAATTCAAGCTCCCACAGTGAGCCCAAATATGGACCTAAGGACATGGCTTGAACAAACTTGAATCTTACACCCCTATGGATGCTGCATACCAAATATCAAAACATTCTGACTGCTGGATCTGAAGAAGATTTTTAAAGAAAATTCCTCATTTTGAACTAAGTTATCATTCGGGTTCCCACAGTGAGCCCAAATATGGACCTAGGGATATGGCTTGAACAAACTTGAATCTCACCACCCTAAGGATGCTGCATACCAAATATCAAAACATTCCGACTGCTGGATCTGAAGAAAATTTTTAAAAAAAATTCCACATTTTGAAGTAAGTTATCATTCGGGCTCCCACAGTGAGTCCAAATATGAACCTAGGGACATGGCTTGAACAAACTTGAATCTCACCACCCTAAGGATGCTGCATACCAAATATCAAAACATTCTGACTGCTGGATCTGAAGAAGAAGATTTTTAAAGAAAATTCCTCATTTGGAACTAAGTTATCATTCAGGCTCCCACAGTGAGCCCAAATATGGACCTAGGGACATGGCTTGAACAAACTTGAATCTCCCCCCGCCCCCACCCCACCCCACCCCCAAGGATGCTGCATATAAAAATATCAAAACATTCCAACTGCTGGATCTGAAGAAGAAGATTTTTAAAGAAAATTCCTCATTTTGAACTAAGTTATAATTCGGGCTACCACAGTCAGCCCAAATATGAACCCAGGGACTTGGCTTGAACAAACTTGAATCTCACTCCCCTAAGCATGCTGCATACCCAATACCAAAAGATTCTGCCTGCTGGATCTTGAGAAGAAGATTTTTAAAGAAATTTGCCTGACCACAAAGCACAGCTCAAGTTCAAATTTGGGCTCTTATACTGAGCCCATATATGAACCCAGGGGACCGATTTGAACAATCTTGAATCAGATCCACCCCACAATGTTGCATACCAAATATCAAAAGATTCTGCCTGCTGGATCTGGAGAAGAAGATTTATTAAGAAATTTGCCTGAAATGCACTAAGTTCGAATTCGAGCTTCTATAGTGAGCCCAAATATGAATCCAGGGAGCCGATTTGAACAAACTTGAATCAGATCCACCCCATAATGTTGCATACCAAATATCAAAAGATTCTGCCTGCTGGATCTGGAGAAGAAGATTTTTTAAGAAATTTGCCTGAAATGCACTAAGTTCGAATTTGGGCTTCTATAGTGAGCCCAAATATGAATCCAGGGAGACGATTTGAACAAACTTGAATCAGATCCACCCCATAATGCTGTATACCAAATATCAAATGATTCTGCCCACTTGTGCGGGAGAAGAAGATTTTTTAGTAATTTCTCTAATATAATAGGGTGCTATCGGAGTTATGCCCCCTATGGAGCCCCCAAGTGGGCATGTCCATTTCATTTGAACAAACTTGAATTGACATATGGTAATGAACATCCATACCAAATTTCGAGCAAATCAACCTAGCGGTTTCAGAGGAGAAGTCATTTGAAAAATGTTCATGACGCCGGACGGACGACGACGACGGATGGCAAGTGATAAGTTTAGCTCCCTTCGGTGAGCTAAAAAATTACAACAAAATGTCCACCATTCAGCCATCTTTATTTTTTTTTCTACTACATTTGACATGCATCATATTTTCATAATGTTTGACAAGTGGTAACAGGATAGACAGACGGACAGAGTGCAATCCATAAGACCCCTCACAGTTACCCTTGGAGGACTAATAACAATGTCAGTCTGCAAACAACCAGAGGTGCAATGGCAGATTGGGATATCGACTAATGGCCCATTAAACTGTAATATCCATCAACCCTTATATGTCAACAGAACAACCATACAAGGCAAAAGGGTTTGGGAATATTTCTATTCAAGACCCTTTTTTCACTCTTGTGAGTTTGTTTCATGTCATTGTGAGTTTTATTTTGTGCAGTAAATAAGATCGCAAAGTTATGATCAATCGTGCCATTTTTTCCAAACCTAAGTGAAAAGATGTCTGAAAACTGTTTTTGTTTGTCTTGATGACATTTGCCCCCAAAAATTCCTGAATAAGACCCCACAAAGTAGATCTTTTGTTTCCCAGGCAATTTTTTTGTAAAATTGCATGCGAGCAGGCGGGCGGTGGCTTTGTATTTTATTTTTGCAATTATTTCTTTGTCATCAAAAGTTCACATTCTTTGTTTGTTTTATGTTTTAGGCCTCATAATCTACAGAATAATCTAAAACATTGCAAAGTCTTGTTGCACTCCAGGGACAAATTTATCAATTTTATTAACTTTGGTAAAATACTGGACATAAACTATTTAATTTTTATTTTTTTAAAGTTTGCATTGGTTATAAAAAGAGCATGCGGCAGCCAAAATGACCATGCAGGAGGGCCTGAGAAACAGATTTTTAACTTTCTTTAGGCCTAACTAAATTTTTTTTGCTTTTTGCTTGCTTCCAAAACAGATTATCACCCCTTAGTAGAATGAGCTTGTTCAGCTGATACCAGTGAAGGCTCATAAGATTTCTTTTCGAGACTAAAACTGAAAAAAGTAAAGAAATTTGAATGGTGACTTTTTTGAATAGAACTGGCCAGATATGGCCATGTTAGGTAAAGGTTTTAGGATATATTGCAAGTTTCTGAATTGCATTACCTTTGATCAAAAGGCTTAAGTGCTAACTAAGGAGTATAAAACAGACTCCGGCTGTTAGACCACATAATGATTAATCTTTTTATCAAAATCAAAGTCTCCAATACAATAGACCTCAGTAAGTAAGATTTGAATAGCGTGATTCCACTGCCACCAACAGCAAGCAAACATAATAGTCTGCTATTATGAGATTTCAGTGATTTTCAGGAAGATGAATGGAACCATATACCAGCTCCACTCCCAATACAATCAGGAATATGATTTTTCTCAACCTCAAAATTCCATATCTATTTAACTGATTAAACTCACAAGAGTATAAATACAATTAATGGATATACATCAGAAAATCTGTCTGCAGACATTAAGTACTGAACTTAATACAATTTCAACATCACACATCTCTCCTTTCATGGGAAAAATGCAAATAAACCACTATAAACATGATAATATAAATATAATGCCATTCTCCCATGATGAGAATTCAGGACAATCTGGACAAAGAAACACAAAACTAGCATGCAAAAACATTGCTACTCGTAGATTTGACTAATATGAACAGGAGCTTGTTCCAGTGCTTTGTCTTGATAAAAATCTACTGGGGTCCTTCATGATGGAGATGTTTGAAATGGGAACAGCCCTGGACCATTTCCACATTGGACAGAAAAAATCTGTAGACTTTTCTCTACTGGAAAAATTGCTTGGATATCAAAAACTAAGCATAAAATTTTAAAAACTTGTTAGTCAAGGAACAGAGAAGGATGACCACTTACCCAGTTGCTAATTGTGATGTTTCAGCCATTGTACCTCCCAATTCGTCATCTGTTGACATCATATCTCTTGTTGGAGATGGAAGACGTGGAGTAAAGCCTGCCTCCATATGGGCAACTGCAAAACATATAAAAAGTTTTTTTTATGACACTTCATCAGCAGTTATTATACCATTACTCACACAAAATATCTCCGAATAACAGATAATGTTCCACTAGTATTTAATTGCATTAACAATTTCTTGCTCTACATACTTAACTGTAGTCAAAATAAAACTTGTTTGTGGCATCACACATGTTCGATGTTTTAGTGATGGTTGTTTAGCAGTGATGGGTAAGGTAGCCAGTCAAATAAGATACCAAATTGACCAAATATTCTTTGTCAGTATCAATTGTGAGGTTGATACTGTTTACAATGTACCATCCTAATGGTTGGGGGCCATAAACATTTGTTACCTTCTACGCAAAGCTGAAAACACTCTCTGCAGAGGATATGCAGTATTCAAGAAATACAGGACATCCGAGCTGTTTCATACATAAGGCTATACAACCTGTGCTCCGAGGGCCAAAGAGAAGCATAAAATAAATTGCAGAACTTCAGCCCCAATCCTTGTTAAATAAATAATAACAAGGGCTACACAAAGTATTACAAACCATCCTTAAAGATATTGTGGGACCAGGGTATTTTTTGTTTTTAAAAATTTGATTAGCAGTTTCCATCTTGGTTTCAAAAAGTGATGTTAAATACTGAATATAAGGCCAATATGAAAGAAAAAAGGTTAGCATTTGGACATTTTTGTATGGCATTTTATAATGCGAATCCAGTCATCAAATACCCTGGGGACAGAGAATTTTCTACGTCGAAAGTGTGAAAAAGGGCTATAAGGCTGGGAAAAATTATAGGACAGAACCTGTTCCTTGTGCATATCCGTTCCTCCATGCAGGCCTATCATCATACCAAAGGAGATCTAAATCCGACTGATGGTTTTGAAGTTACAATGCAAAATGTTTGTACGGACAGACATATAGAATGCAGTCAAGAAGAGCAATGGTTGGAGATTCTTCAGTGATCAATATGACATTTTATGACACGGCTAAGATCACAACCTTAATTTTCAAAAATATGTTCCATCACAGCACATCGTTTGCAAAGCTAAATATAAACCAAGCTCCTACTAATTGAGAAAGATCACTGCACTGAATCACTTGACTGATAGAGTGCTAAATTAATTCAAGTAGACAGAATTAGTTAATTGAAAATTGTTTTCTTTCCATTTACTAGAGAGTGCTTAACAGTAACATCTGACAAATGACCTCTAAGAGAGGTAGCGTACACAGGTATCCCCTCTCAAGACACTGTATTCTACCTCTACAGACATCTTATAAAACACAATATATCATCCTACCATAATTCAATTATCCTCTTGTTGATATTTCATCGACATAAATATGCATATGTGCTAGTGCTGATCGCTATACATCTGCATTACCTCACCAATGCATGGCATGCAACAAACCTAGGCTTATTACAAATTTGCAAAAAATGTCTGGTCATGTACATGTATAGCAAAACAGGTCAGAAATTTTCTAAGCCCACAGTGACAAAAAAGTCTAGCATTGCATTAAAAAAGTCAAAAATCTCTGAAAAAAGTCCGAATAAGGGTTAATGTTGTCTTATATTGATGCATTTAACACATATATGAAATATGAAAGCCACAGCATACCGGTGGTAGCCTCCACTCATGTACAGTAAAACAGGTCAAAAATTTTCAAAGTTCACACTGACAAAAAAGTCTAACATTGGATTAAAATATGTCATCTTATATTGATTCATTTAGCACATATATGAAATATAAAAGCAACAGCATACTATTGGTAGTCTCCACTCGTGTATTGCAAAACAGGTCAGACATTTTCTAAGTCCACACTGACAAAAAAGTCGAACATTGCAAAAACTCTAAAAATTGAAAAAAGTTTCACTGGATAAGGGTCTGTGGGTAATTGTAAGCCACAAAAACAGTATGAGGTGCATAGTAAAAGGGCGGAGAGTCAAAGTGGACTCTTACAATAACTTTAACTCAAGTGTTGATGACGACACACCTCAGGTCCTGACATGAGCTCACACAACTTCATTGGTGAGCTAAAAACAAAAATAAATTTGATTATGTATTAAAAATTCAGCTAATTTTTTAACATTTCTCTTTGTTTATTGAATCCTAATCACTGATCTAGTTCCATGGATACCTTTTATCAGTGATCACAGAACTTGTGCCAAGTATTGGAATGATCTTGACAAGATAAATTTCCTCAGAATAGCAATAACCACCCATTTATGTGATACTGCCAACAGAGAAATGGTCAGGTCCTTGTAAAACTTGCAGGGTGGTTTATTAATAATTTAATTCTACAGATCTAGAGGGCTTTAGGATTAAATTAATATTGAATCTCCTCATTTTGGTGTTCATTTTGTTGCCTGTTCATGGATGGTTAATTTTTTCTTTCAGCCAAAAAATATGCATAATGGGTTCAATTGGTAAATCATATTTTATTTTCATTCCTTTTTCTTCCTCTAAAACAAATAGTATTCCCACTCAAACTCGCTGAAAATGGTATTCCACTCCCAGCATCACATTCCACTCTCAGTGTTGACAGACTTTTAAAAATTTTTTTTTTATTGTTTACAAATCAGTTGAGTTGAATCAATTATAAAGGGTTGTTTTGGGAAGCAAATAAAATAAATACAAAAGTTCACTGCTCATATTTGAGTAAAATTTTATCCTCTCGTGGGCCACGTGGATTATTTCATGAGGCGTTTCATGAAATAATCCTCTGCGCAACCCACTTGAGGATAAAAATCATACTTGAATCTGAGCAGTGAACTATTGTCTATTCATTTACTGGGGTTTCATGACACATTCAACAATCAGGATCATATCATGTTGGACAGTTTTATGGGTGGTGAAAGTGAGAGTACCCAGAGAACCACTGATCAGCAGTGAGGAGCAATCACACTAATTCCACAAAAGCAGAGCTAGTGTCTGCTGAAGGTGTTGTGCCATCAATGTGCAGTATGCCTTGCTCCCAATTGGGTAATTGGGATAAAGTGTCTTTACCAAGGACACAACGCAGATATGTTGGGTCATGTTCCAAACAATGACCTTTCAATCTGAAGTGCAATGCTCTAATCATTGAGCCACCACACTCCCATTGAAAGAGTTAACAGTTAAGGCCCCACAAAGTAGATTTTCTGTTTCTCGGGCCAGGTTTTGTAAAATAGCATGTGGGCGGGCAGGTTTTTATTTTATTTTTTATTTTTGTAATTGTTTCTTTGCCATCAAAAGTTCATGTCCTTGATTTGTTTTATGTTTTAGGCCTCCTAATCTACAGAATAGCATGGGTGATGGTGCATTTTGTCCCTTGAGTGCAAGAAGGTTTTGCAATGCTAAAGCACTGCAAAGCCTTGTTGCACTCAAGTGACAAATTTATTTATTTTATTAACGTGGGTAAAATATCAGACATAAACCATTTAATTTTTATTTTTTTAAGTTGGCATTGGTTATAAAAAAAGAGCATGCACCAGCCAAAAGAACCACGTGGAAGGACCAGAGAAACAGATTTTTAACTTTTTTAGTCCTAAACAAAATAGAAATAATTACCACCAGGTCAGACAATTCCTTAAGAATTACGAAAGTGAATTATAGGGAACTCTCCTTAAATATGTGTCAGGGGAAAAGGCAGAAACTCTCCTTGAATAATGTTAGGTGAGCAATATGTTTATAAATTCTACTGACAAGAAAAGGGAAATACTTTCAATAAAATTTATGGATAAAACAATATATCCATCTAATGCCCATAACCGACAATTTACAAATGCTATTCATAAAATTGCCTTTTGATTTTTGCCAAGAAAACATAGCTTATGACCACTCATTGGGCTTGTTCTAATGAGGGGGCCATATGCAATGTTTTGGAGCAGTTTCATCTATATGTACTGTGCATGTTAGTTAAAGGGTTACTCAAAAGTGTTTTTGGAAAAATTCTTTGGATTCAACTGGAGATGCATCAGCCAAAGCTTTGCTTGTGCTCTCTAGTGTTTGTTTTTTCTTACAGAGGATTAGTTATTGTAGTAACCCTACTGATCTCTATACAACTGGATTTTTGGAATGCTCATTGGTCACAAACAGAAAAGTGTCCAACCTACAACCATCTTAGGGGATGCATTTGTTGCTTTAAATAGGACAATACACAACAGAAACTTTCTTTTTGATAGATGTCAGTTTTCCAATGCCTTTCATTCACTGATTGTTTTTTAATCCTTTGAACCTGAAAGCCTGCTTTTCTGGTACAGGAACAAGATACGTCATACTTTCATTAAGTAGGGTGAATGCTAAGTTAAAGTGTGGTGTAGAGCAATCAATATTTTCAACATGCAGCACATTGAAAATATTGATTGGTCCACCCCAAATAATAAATATGGACTCTTACATTACAATTGCTTCCAATAAACTTACATGGAAGATACCACTAAGGTTCAAAGAGTTAAAGAATAGACATTGATGTCCACGAAAAACGAATATGCTGATGATGCACACATTTTTCACAGCAATGAAAGTTAAAAAATTTATAGTAATTTCTACTGCGCATGCACAGTGTCAAGGACGTTCCGAAATTGGCGCCAATTATCATTCTCTGTTTGGCCCATCATCAGTCAACATCTCACTGATCTTTGTGCTTGTAAATCTCAGTTTAAAGGATGCCAGACACATAATTATTGGAGAAATGGTGTTTCTAAGGAGGATATAGAAGGAGGAGAGGAAAAAGGAGTGACAAAAAATAATCAGGGCTGTACTTAAAATTTTTTATGAAATTATGTTAAGTTGCCTATATTTTTATACTTACCAATGACCCAGACATAGCTGGTGCTAACTCTTAAAATATAGGGCCAAACACAAATTTTGCCCCCCAATCCCCAAAATTTGCATCTAAAACCAAAGAAAACATGTCCTGAATGGCCCTCCACACTTAACCTCTACTGCGCATGCGCAGTGTCAAGGACGTTCCGAAATTGGCGCCATTAATCATTCTAATAACCAGTGCCTGGTAAGCGCTATGTACTCAGCGGGGAGGCAAGAGTTCCCAACTCCTGGGAGGGCCATCCCCGTCTGGGTCATTGGTAAGTATAAAAAATATAGAAATTACTATAAATTTTTTAACATTTTTATACTGTACCAATGACCCAGACATAGCTGAATAGTAAAAAGGCTGGAGGGCCAAGGACATAGAGCAAGATGGAATACGCTCAATAATATAAAATAGAGTCATCCCCTCTAGGGAAAAAGAAGTAATAGGCCTTACATGTGTCTTTCTTATTTATGATAAATTAGAAAGATACAACACCTTCCAAAATTGAGCATCATGCATACATGTACTCTATTAATATCCAATATAATCCTTATACTAATAATTTTTAAAGTAAGCCAATAAAAAAGTAAGTCTAGAGAATAGAGACTCTTATACTCCTTAAAAGTGTCTGAGGATTGCATAATCATGTCCGTTGACACGTGCTATATTCAAAAGCTATACTTTAAAAACTAATGCTTGAATGAATTTTTAAAACATAAACTTCTCACTAAACAACCATCCCAATAACAGCTCAGAATTACTAACTCCGGAGGAGGTATCCCCTTGTTTTCATAGTAAAAACAGGTGACCCAAGGGAACACCCTCCCCCCCCCCCCTTTTTCTTGCCCTGGGTCAAATAGACCAGAGCGAAGAGGGCAGCAGAACGGAGTCACTGCCGAAACAGACAGCCTACCTAACTATAGTAGCAACTGTTAAGTGAATGACATTCTGAGCAGTAGATAATAGACCTAACAATAGAGGCCTCCAGAAATGGACTCGATATTTCTGAGATAAAAATTCATGAATGTGGATGGCTGAGCGCAATGAGCAGCCTTCAAAAATCTATAATAGCGACACTATTAATGTAAGCCCAAGATGTAGAAGAACTCTTACTTCATGAGCCGAAATCTTAAGCACAACTGCTGAGTCAATGATATACCATAAGCAGTACCGATAGTTAATTGAATCCATTAGCAATAGAATGGAGCGTAACGTCCTTCTATTAGGCATTAAAGACAGAAGAAGCTTACGCCCGTAGTAATAAACAGATATCTGTTTATAAATACATAAACTCTAACCGGAGAGAGTAAAGGCCTATGCCCGTACGAAGACGGAAGGACCTTAATAACAATAGGTTCCGGATATTAGGAGCCTAACTCTTATGCAAAAATCCAACCTAAATAGTAAAGGAAGTAGTGATTCCGAAACTACGAAAGTGAAAATCATCCATCGATAGTGCATGAAACTCACGGACTCTTCAGTAAAAGAGAAGCCAACAGAATTACTGTCTAAAAGGTCAGAATTTGAAAACTACTGTTTCCAGAGGCTCAAATGATTACTTAGCTAAATAAGAACCGAAGTTAAATTCCATATAGGAATTTAATCTAAAGATTCTAAGCCTATTTATCAAAAAGTTACTAACTGACTTAGATAAAGAGACATAAGACTCAATTGTAAACTATCATAGAGTGCATAGGTATGAGGTAACATAAACCTATAACCTTAATAATAACAGGCTGCAGTAGATCTTGTCAAACAAGTATACTAAAAAGTTGCAATAAGTAGTATGGAGGGATCAACAATATGAACATAGTGATCCCTACACCAACGACGGAAGAGCCTCCACTTTAGCCGCATAGAATAGCGAAGAAGAGGATCTCCTATAGTAAGAAATCGCGTCCAAAGCTCGTCCAGTACAATGCTTACAATGCAATACGGACCACACAACGGAATACGTGAAGGTTGCGACCTTGCGGGTTGTGATAAAGATGACACGATTTACCCAGCGAAAAAAGATCCTCTCATTGAGGAAGATTTCGCGTTAAGTCCCACAGTAGACATCAGAGTAAATTACCCACGGTCTCTGTGAAGACAGAGATGCTATCAACAGAAATGTATTGTGGTTGTTTATCTTAGCAATACCTGCTGAAACAACAGCGCCGGAGGATACGCGTATCCTAACATTCCGTCCTATTAGATCAATAGAGCGTTAACAACATTAGCTCAGAGATCCGGACAAGCCAACACATACGTCTGCAATTGATTAGCAAGCTGTGTCGTAAATAAATTATCATTGGGCGCTCCCATAGATAGCAAATCTGATTGAATACTTGTTTGTTGAGAGTCCATTCTGACGGCAACAAGCGACCCCTAAGTGAACGGGAGTCCGGTAAAACAATCAGACGACCCGGAATATGACGGACCGAAACAGAACTTGGTGTACTATAACCAAGAGACGGATTCTTTCCATTAAATTGAATAACGGAAACGAATGAGTGCCTCCCTGGTTCCGGAGATACGCCACTACTGTCGAATTAACGGACAGGATTTGGACATGCGTTTCTGAATAATGTTCATGCAATGACATAAAGCAAGCCTAAAAAAACATTATTCCGCGGAAGATAATTGCTTGCTTAGAGACTGCGGAACCCAAAGACCCTGGCACTTCGAATCCGTTGGGATCAATATTATATCCCAATCTGTTTGACTGGCAACCGTCATAACTATAACACTCGGATCCGGCAACTGCAGTGGCACTCTCTGAGTCAACCACCGAATGTTTGCCCCAGTCTGAATCTCTTGTAACACTAGATAGACAAGAGAACGTGTAAATCGAGCAATTCATGGATTGCTGAAAAGTTGCCGTCGAAGAGAAGCTTCTCCGAGAACGAAGCGACTCTGAGAGAGTTCTTCACCTTACTATCCACGCGCGTGGATGTAGCTAGGGCTGCGTCACGTCTAACCAACTCCAATCAGCCACTGAAGGGCGGAGTTATACGTGAACAAACTACTGCCCTCAAAAGAAATCACATTGAGAATAATATCCCGTAAATCTTTTCTTGAAGACGTAATGATAACGCCTCAGTAAGGTGGATTACGTATGATAAAGCGTCTAAGTTAAGTCTACTAGACATCATTGTCGTTTCCAACATTGTGGTTGGAAAAGACATAGACGACGAAAAAGAATATTTCCAGTCTTTAACCACGCCGTCTAGACGCATATGAACTCTCGGTATGCCCTGCTCTGCCAAAATAAAATATTCGTATAAATGATAAAACGGCAGAAATGAGCATTGCGGACAAGAAACTAAACTATCATGCTTGGTAGCAGGCTTATATGCATATATAGCGTCGAAAAATAAAACACATGTTGTAATGACATTATTGGACTGTGTCGGTAAGTCAGGGACAAAGTCCCTGAACCGATCCAAAATTCTGTGTCCAATGACGCTATAAGTCTCTTATCCAACATCGCAGCAATGTAGTCCGAAATAACAATCAGTGGAAGATAATGCCAGAAGATATGAATGGCAGCTTCTGATGCTACGAAAGGGAAAACTCGAAATCTTTCGAATCCCTTTCGCCATCCTGTCGGACCCTATAAAGCGTTCGGTCGTCCGTACCTGATGCAACCGCGGACCGCACCGACCCAGCGCCGTCAGATAATTCCTTATTCGAGTAAGAAACTGTCAATTGCTGGGATGCTGCGAAACAACTGTGCTAACTCGGATAGCATGTCCGTCACTGAGGCCTGAGGAGAAGCGGTCCTACAATGCATTGCCGCTGGAAGCTCCGTGATCGTTACCCCCATGCATACTACCAATATGCGAGCGAACGGAGTGTATAGGCCTCGTGTCCCTTGGCTACCGGATGGCGTGACCTATTCGCCGTGGAATCACTGAATGACGAAACTGATCGGATACTCAAGGTCACGTAGCCAATGTGCGGTCGTGTGCCCTGCTGTGAGGATGAGGAAGCATTATCGACAGTCTCTCGGACTGTCAATATAACGGAGCGTCCCGACCGACAGACATATGCTCCGAATGTAAAATATCTGAACCACAACATGCGGTCCCCTATGTTGTTGGACGAGAGAGGGACCTCTCTCGCTCACAGCCCGGACGGACCTGGACAAGCCAGGAACCGGACTAACAGGCTTCCTCCGATCTGTCCTCAATCCGCCGTCACTGGGTGAGTACTAAAGTAATTATAGTGCTCGCATTACCCAAATCTCCTTCCTAGACCGCAACGGACGAACCCGGCAGCCGAACCATTCGATGAATGTACGCTACACCGGGTGAGCTAGCGAATGTCACTCCGTCGATCCTACAAGGGATCTCTTAGGCGATAGACATATTCCATGAGCACTTATTGCCGCTAGCTCTTCATTAACTATGACGACAGAGGCACACTTTTGAAAGACATCTCCGTAACTTTGCGAACAAGAAACCAGAAATGCTTGGTTATAGCAAGCATATAATAATAATATATATAGCGTCGTTCAATAATTCGAAAGTTTGTGTGACATTATTGGACTATGTCGGAACTGAGGGACGATGTCCCTGAACCGAACCAAAAATTTCACCGACGCTATCAGTTTCTTATCCGGCATCGCAGCATTCTGGTCCGACGAAAGAAGCTGTAGAAGATCAAGTCAGATGACATACACAACAGCATATGTTGTTCCGAAAGGGAAAGCTCGAAATCCTCCAAATCCCTTTCGGTATCCTGTCGGACCGGATGAAATTTTCGGACGTCCGTACCCGCTTCCGCGGAGCGTCCTGACCCAGCATCGTCGGATAAAAAATATGCGACAGATTCAGTTGATGCTGGGATGCTGCGATAAGCTGTGCTATTTAGGAAAGCACATCCGTTCCCGAGGCCTGTGCAATAGCAGTCTTACGATGCATTGCCGCCAGAAGCTCCGTGTACATTGACTCCCGCACACTTTCCTATGCGAACGTCCGGAGTCTGCAGGCCTCGTGTCCCCGGCTAACGGATGGTGTGACCTGGTCGCCGATGATTCTCTGACTGGCGAAGCTGACTGGATATCCGAGGTCACGTAGCCAAGAGCGGTCGTGTGCGCTACCATGAGAATGAGGAAGCCTTATTGACAGTCTACTCCGGACTGACTATATGTCGGAGCGTCCCGAGCGACGGACGTATGCTCCGAATGCGAAACATTCTGTACCACAACATCTGGGGCCAGATGTTGTTGTACGAGAGAGGGGCCTCTCTCGCTCGCCGTCCGGATGGACCAGAACGAGCTATGAACCGGACTAAAAGGCTTCCTCCGTTCTCCCTCTAATCCGCCGTCACTGGGTGTGCATTTGGTTGATTTATAGTGCTCGCATCACCCCAAAACTCCTTCTAGACCGCAACGGACGAACCCGGCTGCCGAACCATTCGATGAATGGACGCTACACCGGGCGAGCTAGCGGACGTCAAAGGCCGTCGAACCTACTAGGGTCCTCTTAGGCAATTGGCGTATTTACATGAGCACTTTTCCGCTAGCCCTTCATTAATTGTGACGACGGAGGCACACTGCTGGAAGACATCACAGATACATCATCCTAATCTTGATCGTCTGAAATAGAAATTGATAAAGTAGAGTGACCCAGCGGGGAAAGGACCGGAGTGTCAAATTCCCCACTAACATACCGTGACATACGCTTCCCATGTTGTCATCGAAATCATACGATACAGAACAGGAGTTAATGCGAGTACACTGACCACATATAGAATGATTATAAAAGTCAGAGGAAGACTTCCTCTTATTACAACTGATCAAAATCCTTTCAATGTGAAAAGAAAACAAGTCCTGGTACTCGCACCAACCCCTGGCAATCAAAATACATAATAATAATATGATCCATTAATATAGAAAAAATAATTGAAATCAAAATATTTTGAAAAAATATTTTTTCAGAACAGCCCAAGTTTCTGAAAAGTAACGTTGAGCCCCAATGGATCCCAAGCCTGAGTGTGGACAAAAATTTTAAAAATATTTTAAACAATTTATTCAACACTTACGAACAATAATAATGTATCTAGTTATGATTAAAATAACATCAAGATATTATTTTCAAGAAATCCCCCCCTCACACAGAGGGCCGTTGAAAATGTAAACAATGAATGTAAAAACACTAAAATAAGACTCCAGGCACCCAGGCCCGGAATCAGTTACCAAAAATACACTATCTGATGCAAAACAGAGACTTCCAGGGAAGAAACTGCAGAACATCAGATGGTAGATGCAGAACACAACGCCTAACCACCCGTAGGTGAAGACGTAAACATGGGGAAAAGAACAGAATTCATTCTGTTATTCAGCTAAAACTCCCAAGAAAATTTAGTAATAATAATTACAGAAACTATGCCAAAAGCATGGGAGAATAGCAAGGGGGGACTTAAAGGAAATGGAGAGAGGAAAACACTGAAAAAACAGTGTAACTAAATAATCAGAATGACAACAAAATGGCTGCTGCCTCGAAAATAGGTAACTTAACATAATTTCATTAAAAAATTTTAAGTTACAGCCCTGATAATATTCTGTCACACATTTTTCCTCTCCTCCTTCTCTATCCTCCTTAGAATCACCATTTCACTAATATTTATGTGTCTGGCGTCATTTAAACTGAGATTTACAAGCACAAAGATCAGTCAGATGTTAACTGATGAAGGGCCAAACTTAGAATGATTAATGGCGCCAATTTCGGAACGTCCTTGACACTGCGCATGCGCAGTAGAGGTGAAGTGTGGAGGGCCATTCAGGACATGTTTTCTTTGGTTTTAGATGCAAATTTTGGGGATTGGGGGGCAAAATTTGTGTTTGGCCCTATATTTTAAGAGTTAGCACCAGCTATGTCTGGGTCATTGGTACAGTATAAAAATATTTAATATTTTCAACACAATTTACTCCTTGCTGTCCAAAAAAAGTGCTGAAACTGGAAGGTTCATACCATGTTACTAGTTTTAGTGCTAAGCTTTCAGTTGATGTCTGATTATGTGACTGCTGTTATGCTGTGGCTGCAGTAACAGCACAACAGCTTTGACATCATCAAATGTCACTAATTGGAAGAGTTACCACATTGCTTTACCTGACACCATCCTGAAGTGGCAGATCAAGTTGCAATTTTTTTTGCTGACAGTTCAGGAATCAAATTACACTGAGATCAGTAAATAATCCACACTTCGGTACAATATGGAATTCAATATTTTTGACAGCAATTTTGTGAAATCAACCTGGGCTTTAAACAACTGCAAGGGAACTCCTTAACTGTTACATTTATGAGAATAAGGTGTATAACTGCTAATTTCTCTCAGAAGACCCACATTAGTCACAATAACATTATGAACTATGTGTTATAGTAATTACTCACCTTGGGGATCATATCTATAAATGATGACAGGCTGGTTTTGTCCTAGAGAACAAACAGCAAGCATGTGATCTCTAGGATGAAAATCTACATCTGTAACAGGATCCTGATAATTTAGTTCTGAATACATCGCAACTTGGTCTCCTGTTAATAAGAAAGTTGCAAGACATCAATATTATTAAACTGCATTCAAGTATATTAACCCTGAACAGTATAGAATCATCCAAACCAGATATGTGCTACACATAGAAATTGTTCCATTTATTTTTTTAATTTTTCTTCCAAATCACACTGGCAAAAAACCTTAACAAGCTTTAAAAAAAAAAATGCTTCAGAAATACAAAAATACCCAGAAAAATTCTATATATAATAATAGCTGAGTAATCAACAGGATAAGGGTTACATATTACTGAAATGGGCTTCAGTAAGCTATGTCTACAATATGAATCACATGAAAAGACCCACAGAAACAAAACTAGCCTTAACACAAATTTTTTAAATTTTTGCATACAGTGGGGTTAACAGCCAAGATGTTGTTATAATATAAAAAAATACAGAGTAATAAGAAGTTAAAGCCCCCACAACCTGCACAAATGCTGACCAAAATGTTAAATCTTACAACCAGAAAGTTTGGGCTGAAAATTTCAGGTAAAAATGGGAAATAAGCCCTAGTATTAGGGTTGGACACTGCTATGTTAACCCCCTGCAACAAACAAACACAGTATGAACGCTCTGGGCCCACTGGACTTTGAGAAAAAGATCTAAACACTAATTCTTACAAATCTGAACACATATGTCTGACACTGCTGCTACAAGAGTCTCCACATAAGCTGACCACTTCATTGAGGTAAAAGGCGAAAAAAATGTTATTCTTTTTCAATAAATAAAAGGACATAGCTCAACAACAACTGAGCAAAACCTAAAAAATTTACCACAATGAATAACACAGCAAAATGTTATAAATTTCATTCAGTCAAACTCAAGTTATGAAATAAAAAGAGAAGAAATAAATATGAATATACTAACAGGCAATATCAATGGAATTTCCTAAAAAAAATGGAAGCGAACTGAACTTGGTCTGCAAGTTGTTTTCAAGAGTAAAACCTCAAAATTTCAAACCATTCTGCTGGAGAAAACTGGAATTACTGGATGAAAACAATTCTAGCTAAACCCTTAAAGGCCTGGAAATTTTTATATATTTTGATACACTTTGACCATCTAAATCATGCAACTTTGCTGTTGTTTTTAGGCAAGTCTTAGCTGCCTATATAGGCAGCCAAGACTTGTCTAAAAACAACTGCCAAAGTATTTAGAATATAGTGAACTAACCCAGAGATTGCATGTGGGCGCACCTGTTCTGTTGCAATGAAAGTGATCGGAGTCAGAATTAGTCCCTTAAGGGTTAAGGACCGTAATTAACGAATTACATGCACTAAAATTCTGGAAAGTAATATTTACTTACTGTTTGTGATTGTAACAAAAATTTAAATTTTAAAACATTCTGTGTAAGGGAAATGAAGTAATAGTTGGACCACGCAGATGAATGTGCATGTGGATCAGTAAAAAGATGGACATGGGAGAAACTTGGCGCTTACTTCACAATGATGAGCCAAGCATTAATATATATATTTTATTGTCACCAACAATTTGTGTTTGGTGGAGGTTAGCTGGTAGAGTGCTAACTTCTTTTTGACCTCCAAAATTTGTTCAATTATCTTTGCCTTGTTACAGTTCATGGGAGAGTGCCTGTGGAAACTCTCCCATGAATCGTAACAAGGCAAATTCTAACTGACTCAATAATATGACTTCAAAGATAATATGAAGCATAGCCACTGAATTTGAAGCCTTTAAGTTGGGGGTACCTGCACTTCAGAATAGAGACCAAATATGAGCTTCCGGCACTCTACCAGTTACCAATCTCACTAGTAAAAGCTCCCATTATGACTAGCAAATAGTACATGAATTAGGAGCCACAACATGCAGTTTTATATACTGAACATGTATACTGCCAGATGCCATCTTCAAAGCATCACTGAATAGTATTGGAAGCTTCTATAACATCATTTTATAATGTGAATGGCTTGGAATATTTATAATGGTTATGTTGAGCTTGTGATAAATAGTTGTATGAATGGAACTTATACATGCTGTTGCAGTGATAAAGGAGGGCGGAGAGAAGTGCCCTCTTCCACAATGGATTTTGTGAGCTTAAGAGTTTTGTCAGACATTTTACTTGTATAAGATTTTTATGCTAAAAATATCTGCCAATTGTCAATCAATGAGGACATTATGCCATTCACATATCTATTTTTTTTAGTTTACCAAGAAATGAAGTGTAACTATCCAAATGGAAACTGATTGGAGAAGGGGCTAACAACCATAAAATGATCAAATGAACTCTGATGTAAAGCACAGATAAGATTGAAATAAGATGGAACAAATCAGTGTAAATGAAAGCATTAATTTTGGCACAATGAAAAGAACCAGACAGCAAGTGCAAATAATGAACATGGTTCCATTTCTCTTAGTTTAGAAATCACAGGAAGAACTTCAAACTCATTGATCATACATTAAATTTTGATTGAGCATGTTTTAAAAATTGCAAAAACTATTTTACCTGTCTCTGTATTCCATGCATATGCAAAATTATCCTCACTTCCAGAAAATATAAAAGAACCACAAGGTGTGATTGTACTTCTAATCTGTTCCCGAAAGTTCAAAGCACCAATGTATTTCTGCATTATTCTATGCCTAATAAATAGATAAATTAAAAAGGAAGCTAAAATTAAAAAAAATAAATACTTCCTGAAGTCATGGTTCCCACTGACATCAGAGAATCAAATTCAGACACTACTTAAGCACTTTTAAAGGATTCTGACCATGATTTTTAAGAACTATTATAATGCTCCTATGAACTTATGACACCATGAACAACACAAACAATTTCAGCCTTATGGAGAATGAAACAAGCTAGATATATACTCAAGGGGCAATGGATAGATCAAAGACATGTTCCAGACCCATTTTGTGGTATCGCATGAATGTGGGACAGGTTATCATGAAACTAATTGTCTTAGAGGTTATAATTAAACTAAATTTATGTATTTTCATGGAAGGTGGTGGAAAATCCAATCCAAGTACGTTTCAAGGATATAAACAAATTCAAGCACTTTTCAAGGAAGGGTTCAAAATTCAAGGACTTTTTATTTGAGAGGGAACCCTGTCAGAATGTGGTGCCAGGTGTGAAGCTAGTTGGGGTACTGGTGCATCCTCCATGAGAACTGTCCGGAATTTCTGCTGTTCACCAGAAAATACTTGGTTGCTCGAATGCCAACATTTTCTCTGAAAGGCACAAATTTGAAAAAAAAATGTTGACCATTTACTGAAACTACCATTTTCATTATGCAAAAATACCCTTATGTTCAAATATCTTTTGTATTAAAGTGTTCATTGTAAGAACATTGTCCCTCGAGTGCAACAAGGTGTTATCTGCAATGCAATGCAATGCTGATATGATATGACAATCGAGTTGTTATGTACATGAAAAGATTTGGTGAATTATTATCATTTTAAAGAATTTCTTTCATTCAATGTTTATGACCTGTTAAGGGGGGTGCGGTGGCTCAGTAGGTAGAGGTGCAGGCTGCAATCCCACCTGCGGCAACTGCATTGTGTCCTTGGGCAAGACACTTCACCCCCATTGCCCACATGGGGGCACGGTGGCGCTGTGTACTAAGGCGTACTGCACGTCGATGGTGCACTTGTCTTCAACCAATGCTAACCCTGCTTGTGTGCAGTTAGTATGTTGGGGAGCTGACAGTTGCTTGCCGTTGCTCGGTGGTTCTCTCCAGCTTCCTCCACCCATAAAACTGTCCTGGTCATGATTAGCCACTGTGCAGAGGTATGTGACCTTAAACACCAATAAATAAATAAATAAATTTTTTAAACTATCCGATGTAAGACAGAATCTTCATCAGAAGAAACTGCGTTACATCAGATGGCAGATGCATGACCAAAACGTCTAAACACCCCTAGGGTGAGGCCGTAACCATGGGGATACACAGAATAAGCATTCTGTAAACAAGTTAAACTCCCAAGAAATTTTCAAGAAAAAAATTTCCAAATTTAAAAAAAAGCATGGGAGTTTAACAGGGGGGGGGGGGGGGGGGGGGGGGGATGGGGGGCGGATGGGGGGGGGGTCAAGGAAGGAGAGGGAGGAAGCACTTAACAAACAGTGGCAAATTAATAGTAAGAATGAAAACATCAGGCTCATGTCCCTAAATTGGGAAATATGAAGTAATTTTAAATAAAAATTATAAGTTACTGCCCTGAACACATCAAACCACTGTTTTCTCCTCTCATCATCCTAATGCATCCTCGGATCCACCCAAATCACGATCATAAAAACTGAGATTTACAAGCACAGAAGTCAGTTAGTTGTTACTGATAGAACGGCCAAACAAAGAATGAGGCTTGGTGCCAATTTCGGTACTTCCTTGACACTGCACATGCACAGTAGACAAAAGTATGGAGGACCATATAGGACATTAGTTTCTTGGGTTTTGGATGCAAATTTGGGGGATTTGGGGGGCAAAATTTGTGTTTGGACCTGAATATTTTAGAGTTAGCACCAGTAAAGTCTGGGCCATTGGTTGCAGTATAAAAATATTTTAACTCTTGCTCTACCTTGTCGGAAAAGATCCTAGCTTTGGGCCAGTGTAGAACTGACTGGATGGATATTCAAAACATGAAAAAGCTTCACTGGACAAAACAGGCCTTTAAGGACTTTTCTCATATTATATGTACATATTAAACATATATCAGATTTTAATCCAGTTTTGTTGCAAGTAAGTAAACAGTGAGCATAAAGGGTAATTTCAAGTCTCCACATTTGTACTAATGTTGATAATAATGCAAGACAAATTCTTTTGGGAGATTCAATTTCAATTTTCAATGAAGAAGGGTTTGAGAACCACAAATCAATTTTTATGGGAATAATCTGGGTGTGTGTTTGACATTGCTAACAGTTCATGAGTCCAAATTTGACTTGCAACACCTTCATGGTATGCAAGACACTTTATCCTTCTTGATGCAGTTGCAGAATGTGTCAAAGGGATGACAGATTTAAGGAACTTTCTTTAATCAATGCCACATGCACAAGTCAGGCATAAGTTGGGGGGGGGGGGGGGGTCCATTGAAAAGTCCAACAGTTTCTTTCCATACTTCAGCTGTTCGGAGTACTCCAGCTTTCTCCAGTAATGAAAAAAGTAGTACATGAACTGAGCACTGCTGGTAGGAGGCCAGAAAGCCCTGCAGTCTTTTGGTCTGTAAAAAATTCACCATTGGCAATCAAAGAACTGTGTGATGAAATTGCAACAGATCGTTTATTATATCTTGAACTCATCTTTCTTGTGAGAAAATACTGAAGAATGAATTTTCCATTATACAACATAACAGCTGAACAGGGCCAAGAAAATTTTAAGAAAAAAAAGTAACAATAAAAAAAAACAACAATGGTAATGTTAAATGAAACTTACACTCGCAAGTCTAACATTCTTACAATGTTGTCTCTACAATGAACCATTATTCGCCTACCATTTGGATGCAATTTGATAAAATTTATTGTAGTGCCCTGTAAAAGGTAAATATGAAATAATTTTTTTTTATTTTAAAATTCCTATTTTGCAAGCGCATGAAAGAAAACTCAATTAGAAATATAACATTAAAGGATTCAAAGACAATCTCTAACCATCATACATTCTAAAATATGAAAGTATTACAATTTCAGAACTGATAATAAAATATGAAAGAATTATAAGGCCTCATAAAGTAGATTTTCTGTTTCTCAGGCCATTTTTTGTAAAATTGCATGCGGGTGGGCTGTTTTTTATTTTATTTTTTATTTTTTGTAATTATTGCTTTGCCATCAAAAGTTCATGTTATTAGTTGTTTTATGCCTAGAGCCTCATAATCTACATGTACAGTCCAGAATAGCATGGGTGATGGTGTATTTCGTCCCTTGAGTGCAAGAAGGCTTTGCAATGCTAAAGCATTGCAAAGCCTTGTTGCACTCAAGGGACAATTTTATTAACTTGGGTAAAATATCAGACATAAACCATTTAATTTTTATTTTCTGAAGTTTGCATTGGTTATAAAAAGAGAGCATATGGTAGCCAAAAAGACTATGCGGGAGGGCCTGAGGAACAGATTTTTAACTTTTTTAGGCCTAACCTCAGAATTGACAACATGACCACATCTGTAGAGTGCTATTCACAAAAATTTGTAAGTGGAAGTTTCATCTTCTTCCCTTTTTGCGTTCAAAATATAACCTATGATCCCATAGTGAGCTTGAAACTATGAGGGGATATATGTTTTAAAAGCAAAAAATAAACTATTCTAGTTGTTTGAAGAAACTCAGGTGTCATCTGATGTTCTTGTTATATAAAAGATGAAACAAACTATTTCACTGTCATGATCTGTTCTAAAATAGTAATAAAAGTTTTGTGTATCTCTTCCATTGCTAATCAGGCCTCATTTTTCATATATTTTTTTGGGAATCTAATTGGATTCCCACGTATTTCTTTTACAGGAATCCAGCAGAATCCAATAGGTTGAGAGGACCCAAACAATCTGGGCTGACCATGGTTCAGTCCAATGTACCAAAAGTTTGAACATTAATCCATTATTCATGGTAGGAGATGAGTAATATATAATTCATCCATCCTACAGCCCTGACATTTAGTGTTGATGATCGAGTTCAGTTTTAATTCCTCAAAACTTTCAAAAGCAACACACTAAATGATCATATTACAAAATTAGGAAATATGTAACTTGTAACCCCACATATCATCTTGTTGGATAGACATTGTCATACCTCGAACCCAGACATGAAAATAAGCAGTCTGACATTTGCCAAATGAGGTCCCATACAGTGGGCCAATTTATCCTTTGGGTACCTCTTTCAGTTTAGTTTTGAGACCCCAATTCAGACAGGGGTTCATACAGGGTAAATTTATTGATGCTACCCTGCTATGCAGGGTATCATCACTAAATTCACCCTCTGAGGACCTCATTTTGCAGATGACAGTCTGCTTATTTTAGGCTTGTCATTATCAGAATTGCTGGAGGGCCATAATGGTCCACCTAAAATGGTTCTAGGAATTGGAAGAATTGTTATGCAATAAAGACATATTTTGATATGCTGTTATTTGGAAAACTGAACGTTTCCAAAAATGGGAGTTTGAAAGCAAGAAAGGAAACCTGGACTCAGCTGTTCAAAACAGAGCTCAGCACATCAAGGGCGAGTACTCAACACACGTAGGTGAAATGACGTGACACATAGCAAATAAAATGAATGCAAAACTGTTGTGGGGTGAAGTGTCCTTTTTTTGTATTTAGCTGGATATATTAATTTAATATAAATAGCCTATCACTCAGACTTCTGATACAAATTCATGGATAAGGCTTTATACGTAAAGGAATCCTCACATTGACAAAATGAGTGACATTTTACAAATATGAAATGTTGGTCACTTCGCTCACTTGCATACCAAGTTTTATTGGAATGTTTCGAAATTTTGTTGGCGTGTTCTGTACATAATTCTTGACAGGCAAAGGGTGAAATTACATGCACAGGCACCTGCTCCCGACCATTTGACGAAATATATTATAATGCTGAGAAAAAAATCCCCCCTCTCAATTTTAACTGGAGCTGTGTGCCGCAATGCCTCCAGCTCTGTTAACATATTGAAGGTGATAAATATTTATCGCACGTGGTATTTTGCACGAGACGGTCGTTTACGATCCGCAGAAATTTTAGTTTAGGCGGGCCACTGTGGCCGTGGCCGATCGCCCACCTCAAAATGACAAGCCTGTTATTTTCTGGCTTGCTCAAACCTGTATCAGATCAAGTTACTGTTGGTATGTATTGGATCAAGTTATTGTTGGTATGTAACTGATAATCCATTTTCACTTAAGACAAATTCCATTGGAAATTTGCAATATTTTAAATATCAATATGACATTTATTTGCATTATTACCGGATTATAATGTTGACAAATATTCAGTGTTGGAGGCACATGATACAAAATCCTATCACTGTCCAATCTAGTAGCCCAAAGTCCATATAGACAATTATGGGTCAAATTCTATTTGATATGTGACTGAACCATGCAGTTTGATTAGTCCAACTCCAACCAATCGCAACACTATAGATGGAATAATACATGTAATTTATTTAAAGTCTCGGTTCCAAACCATACAAGTATTGAAACTTATTTAGTTAAATATAAACTTTTAGTTAGTTATTTCACCAAAAATTCCATATAAAACTACCTCATAAAATGAAATTTGATGCAGTTTTGGAGCCTTTGTTAACAATTTAACAGGCCCAACTTAACATTTTCCTTGGTAACATAACTCAACAGTATGACTATGGTTCGCACTAGGCAAATCGGGAATTGATTCACCTTTCGTGGATATTAGTTTGCAAACACTGATGCAAAGCTGAACAAAAAATAAACTATTCCCATTGATAGTTTACATTTGAATGGCGGGTGGGAATGCACTTGGATTCATGCAGTTATATTTTATAGGAATATTGCAAGAATCAGATTCTGTATTGTCATCAAAAAATGAGGCCTGTTGATGAAATACTGTTACTTGACAGACCAAAAGAAAGGGCTCTCTTAAACTCTTTCAAATGGTATATCACACAGTTTAACATCAATTTAACATTAAAAACATTAGATATGGGTGGCATGTGACAGCTCATTACAGCACTCGATTCTTGAAGAAACTTTCTCCTCTTCCCCAAAAAACTATACTCATGCCACTAAATACAATGTAAAAGAAACAAGAGTGAAGCTGTGTAAAGCTTCAATGCCTATAGGTAACAAAAATATGTCTATCAGTAGGTGATTAAATTATGCAACTTGCCACTTTTGACCGGAACTCATCCGCCCCCTCATGCACATGGCACCACTGACCTTTTAAGAAGTAAGTCGTAACCCATGACTCCTGTTGGCCCCACATATATATGCGGTCCAAGTTTCTGTGAGGTGAGGCCTTATACCCTGGTACCTAGGCCTATACTTTGGTTCTCTAATTTAATTGAAAAAACAATTGAGACTATCTTTATAATTCCATGTCGGTGCTGATACCAATTTGTATCAGCCACATCTCACTCTACCATAAAATAAAACACTGTTGAAGGTTATTGCAAGGCTCAACGCTTCCAAAAGTTTTGCACATTGCAGTAACATGAAGTGTCGAATCTACTTTCATTCACAGGCACTCCACGTATTATCAGATGTTATCAATTTTAATAAAATGTATATTATATTATCAATATTCAGTTTGTTTAGTATTGATAATGTAATATATATTTTATTAAAAATGATAAAATCTGATAATTCGTCATTCTGTGTTGTTTAATTCTTCGATGAGAAGCGCAATCCTGAACAACAATGATTATTCTGAATAACCTTTTACATCAAATGAATGTTTCTTTGAGAATAACATTCTGTAATTGAATTGCACGTGACACTTTAGTCTGGTGAATTTTGAATATATTCGGCAGGGCCCACGGAAACGTACCCGTAGACTAAGGCAGGTGGAAGCTGTACTTGCACACAAAAGTAATCAAATACTTCATTTCATACACATAGAGGCCACTGTTTTTAGTACTACAAATCTTGTCAACAAGAGCGGGGCTATGGCCAGGTGCCTACCCCCACCACTACATATTACCCTGCCAAATACAGAATTTCATTAAAATTGATCCATTCATTGAGGAGATATGAATCTACATGGATGGACAGACAGATAGACAGACAAATGGATGGATGGATGGACAGACAGATGCATGTAATCCACTGTACTCCCGATCTCTTGGAGAGAGGTGATATAATAAAGCAATAGCTTTAATATGCATAACAATGTCAAATACACTTGGAAATCAATTGTTTTACATTCAACTAAAACAGAAATGCTATTGCCAATGGCATTTTAATCCATGTGAATGTACTTCCTAGAATGGTCAACCTGCTCATATCAACAACGCTGCTTTGATTTGCATAATTTTAATAGTTCTTTGTTCAAATGACATGATGGTTACTTTTCAGAGGCAATATTTTGAGATAAATTACTACCCTTTGGGTTTTCGAAGATGGTGTATTGAACTCATCTTTCGACAATACATCGACTTGTGGGATGAGTCATTGTAAGACCCAGAGACAAGGTTGAGACTTCAATATACAATCTTGGAACCCCCTAGTGTTCAACCGATGACCAAAAATAGCTGCCAACCGATTACAGGCTACTTGAGCTCACAATTGTCCGATTCTGATTACAATTATAATACCGGGCACTACTAGACAAGTCGAGGTTTGAAAGAACTACATTAAATTGAACTTATTTTACGGGTTTACAGTCCCTTCACTACTAGATAAGTCCAGATTCGAAAGTACTATATTAAGCTGAACATATTTCACAAGTATTAAACTTCGTTGACTCAGGTTCAGTAAAATTACCAGTTGCGCACACTTAGCTCTCAGAGCCACGTTTACCACACTAGTGCTCAAAACTAGTAATTTTCACTGAGACCCGAGTCAATGGAGTGCAAGTGCCACGAGTATGCTCAATTGTAAGCTTTATGTGTCGTTTAACTTGTATATCCCATAAAGGGGCATCTAGAGAAATTAAGAATACACATTGTGGTGGTTTTTCAACTTGATTGAATTGTATCATTGACATCATTTTACATTAACTGCAGTGATATGTGGTTGATGAATCATCACCCAAAAGTGATTGAGAACAATCAGCTGAACCGATGTTCCAAGAGTCGTTGTTGTGGTCATCTGATCGCCCACAATCAAACAATTGGGGTGGCCAATTCCGATCACTGGTTGAACACTAAAATCCCGGAGTAGTAACCTTTATTTTAAATCTGAATAAAGATGAATATAAAGTCTGGAGTTCGAAGTATGAGAATCTACATGAACATCAACACTCGATTATCAATATGTAATGGCAATAATAAAGGTGATTCTCGGCCAGATTCTAACAAAATTTGGATGCAGATTTAACCCCCTTTTTCCAGAAAAATTAAAACAAAAGAATCAAAAAACAAAAAACTTCAAAAAGTGATAAATCCAACAACTGCAATTGTTGTCCTGCAAAGGGGAAGATGTTAATAAGGGTGACACCACCCAACAATAAACTGAGCTATGCCAAACTGAGATGTGGCCTCTTCAAACCCATTTCTCTGAATCAACATGAAAAATACCATTCTTTGAAATCAAAAAAAGATGATAATCAAGACTTGAAAAACAACTTTCCAATTGTAGACTGGTAATCAATTCACATACCTTAATGTCAGGATCAGAAATGTTTTGAAACAAAGTCCAATCACGTACAAAGGCTGAAAACACAAAAAAAATAACTAAATCAGTTAATTCTATTTATTATAACTCACATTACTGATTTAAGTACTATTGTTATACACTTAATGCGCAATGCAATTTATAAAAACAAACATATTTAAAGGTGCAGTATTTCATTCATCAATTTTGTTCACCATTTAAACACAGAAGAACCTGTCCTGAGAGACCACCATTTTTGCCAGGTGAGAGTGGACTCTCAAAACAGGTGGTCTCTTATGACACGTCCATAACATAACATAACATAACATAACATCCAAGTAGTACAAAGGTCACAGCAGTCTTTCAAGACAACTGGTCTCTCAAAAAGTCTTTACTGTTACTAACATAACTGGTATATTCAGCACTAATGACATATTATTGGTTATCAGAGTATATTCCTCTGTGTCTGAAATTTTTTTTGCCATTGTTTGATATTAGTTTTCTTTATCCAAACCATACCTTGTGATCACTAATACAGTGGAGCTCACTTAACTGGATATCTCTTAACTGAATAACCCTGTTAATTGAGTATAATTTCCGAACTCAATACCATTTACCATACCTCCAGTACAAATTTAACCTGTTAATTGAATAAAGGTTATAGAGTAAACTCCTGTGAATTGAATAAAAAAAACCTTGTAACCTGTCGAGAAATTACCCTGACTCTCCCCAGTTTTCCTTTGTTTATAGACCTATTTGACCTAAGTACACCCAATACGGGCATTTAATCTATTATCTCTTGTTTGTCAGAGCTCAAGGAGCTCTGTCAAACAAGATATAATAGAATAAATGCTAAGTTTATCTCTAGAATACAGGAAGGTGACACAATCCCTGTTAATTGAATACTCATGTTAATTGAATAATTTTCATTGGCAAAGTGACTATTTAATTAACAGGGTTCCACTGTATCACTAGAATGTGTTTATAAAGCATGTTCGAATGATGGGTGATAAGCTATGGAGAAGGAGGGAAAAAATATGTCCAATTACTCAGAAATAGGCCTATTAAAAAAATTGTTTCTCAGGCTATTTTCTCTCAATTTTATGAGAAGGCTTTTTATTTTTGTTAATGCACAAAACAGTCCTGAAAGTAATTTGAGTTTGAAATTTAACTCCTTACACTATTATGTGGAAAAAACTTCAGCAGTGAAAATTTCCCATAATGCAGTTGCAAATTTAAGCAACAGTATCTTGATTGATGACAGAGTTCAGCAATATAGTTGGTCAATTTTTTTTATATCCTACAGTCCAAAAAAGTGAAGAGATTTCTGATTTCTGGGTAATAAAAAAGGAGTGATGAGGCAACGTTTCAATGATGAGAGTGGTGCCTCGGAAACAAATATTTTAATAGTCCTTTATCAGCATTAAATACATCTTCTGATTGGCCAAAGTGGACAAAACATACACCAATGATGCCAGGGATTCTAAAGATGAAGGTAATAAGAGGTTGAGCAGTTGTTACCAATTTGTTACATGAGCTACAGCCAGGGGTTAAGAATAACCTTTGACCTTGACTAGCTCACTTCGATTGGGGAAACTCCAATTTGAAATGCTAAGCTATCTCCAACTAATATTCATATCATAGTTAATACTAAGAAAAACTTACAAGTACTTGAAATGTAAGTGCTTGCAAATAGCTTGGCCAGAAATTACATGAAAATTTAAATACTATTCCATAATTACCACAGACATTGTCAACAAAACAGGCTATAAAAACTTATCATTAGTGATAACTATTCTGAGCTTTCTGGTGGTTAAAGTAAAAAATGTTCATGGTTATTGATTGTACCTATCACTCGTAAATTCCACAAACATGGCTCAATCCACCAATGGCTCCAAATCCGAACTGAGACAGCAAACTCACTCAAGTGATACACAAATTGTCACAATGTCAGCTTTGGCCTACACTACAGCACAGGTTTTGGGTCTGACAGTATCATTTATAAATAACAATAGTTATAAAAAATAGTAATTTATATATTTTTCATACTTACCAATGACCCAGACTTAGCTGGTGCTAACTCTAAAAAATCCAGGGCCAAACACAAATTTTGCCCCCCAATCCCCAAAATTTGCATCTAAAACCAAAAGAAATCATGTCCTATAGGACCTCCATACTTTGCCCTTACTGCGCATGCGCAGTGTCAAGGACGTTCCTAAATTGGCGCCAATTATCATTCTTACTGGCAGTGCCTGGTCAGCGCTATGTACTCAGTGGGGAGGTAAGAGTTCCCAACTCCTGGGAGGGCCATCCCCGTCTGGGTCATTGGTAAGTATAAAAAATATATAAATTACTATAAATTTTTTAACATTTTTATACTGTACCAATGACCCAGACTTAGCTGAATAGTAAAAAGGCTAGAGGGCCTAGGACATAGAGGAAAATCCAATAAGCTCAACTATATAATATAGAGGCAACCCCTCAAGGAGAAAAGGAGTATTAGGCTTTACATGTATCTTTCTTATTTTATGTTAAATTAGAAAGATACAATACCCTTCATAATTGAGCACAATAACATTCATGTTCTCTATTAACATCCAGTATAACCCTTTATACTAATTATTTTTAAAGTAAGCCAATAAATAAAGTTAGTCCAGAGATTTGAGACTCTTTATATTCTTTAAAAGTGTCCGAGGATTGTATATTAACGCCCGTTTGACACTTGACATATACAAATGCTTCACACCGAGCTACACTTTAAAAATATGACATGAATGAATTTTAACATTAATATTACACTTTAAAACCATCCCGGAAACGACTCAGAAATACTGACTTCGGAGGAGGCATTCCCTTGCTTTTCACTATAAAGCAGGTGACCTAAGGGAACACCCTCCCCCCCCCTTCCCCTTGCCCTGGGTCAAATAGCCCAGAGCGAAGAGGGCAGCCGGACGGAGTCACTGCCGGAACAGAAAGCCTGCATAACTATAGTTGCAACTGTTTAGTGGACGACATTCTGAGCAACAGATAACGGACCTAAACAATGCAGGTCTCCAGAAATGGACTCAATATTTCTGAGATAAAAATTTGTGAATGTGGATGGCTGAGACCAATAAGCAGCCTTCATTAAATCTGTAACAGCAATACTATTAGCGTAAGCCCAAAAAGTAGCAAGAGCTCTTACTTCATGAGCCGAAATCTTAAGCACAGACTGCTGAGAAGAAGATAAATTCTCATAAGCAGTACGGATAGTTAATTGAATCCATCTAGCAATAGAATGGACTGAAATGTCCTTTCTATTAGGCATCAGAGACAGAAAGAAACATTTTCGTCCCTTTCTGATAAACTGAGATCTCTGTTTATAGATACGTAATGCTCTAACAGGACAGAGTAAGGGCCTACGCCCGTCTGAAGACGGAAGAGCCTTAATAACAATAGGTTCCGGATATTTATTAGGAGCCTGATTCTTAGCTGAAAAACCCACATTAGTAGTGAAGGTGATAGTGTTCCCGACACTACGATAGTGAGAATCATCCACCGACAGTGCATGAAGCTCACTGACTCTTCTAGCAGAAGAGAAAGCTAAGAGAAAAGCTGTCTTATAAGATAAGAATTTGAAATCTACTGTCCCAAGAGGTTCAAATGGCTTTTCCTTCAGTTTAAGAAGAACCCAAGCTAAATTCCATTTAGGAATTAACCTAAGAGTTCTGGGTCTATTTATCGAGAAGTTTCTTACCAACTTAGATAAAGAGACATTAGATCCAATTTGTAAACTATCATGATGTGCATAGGTATCAGATAACATAGACCTATAACCCTTAATAGTAACAGGCTGCAGTTTGATTTCGTCAAACAAGTATACTAGAAAGTTTGCAATGTCTGGTATAGAGGGATCAAAAATATCCACAGAATGATCCCTACACCAACGACGAAAAACCTTCCACTTAGCCGCATAGTTTAGCGAAGAGGAGGTCCTCCTACAGTTAGAAATCGCGTCCACTGCTCGTCCTGTAAAGTGCTTGCCATGCAAGAAGGACCGCACAACGGAAAAACGTGAAGGTTGAGACCTTGCGGGTTGTGATGGAGTTGACGCGATTTCCCCTGCGAAAGAAGATCCTCCCGTGGAGGAAGCTTTCGCGGTAGGTCCCACAACAGACACCTGAGTAGATTTATCCACGGTCTCTGTGGAGACAGAGATGCTACCAACAGAATCTTGCATTGAGATTGTTTTATCTTTAGCAATACTTGCTGAATTAACGGCGCTGGAGGATACGCATATCCTATCATTCCGTCCCAAGGGATCGACAGAACGTCTACTGCAAATGCTCTTGGATCCGGACACGGAGACACATACGTCTGCAACTGATTGTTGAGATGTGTCGCAAATAAGTCTATCATTGGCCGTTCCCATTGGTAGCAAATCTGATTGAATACTTGTTTGTTGAGAGTCCACTCCGATGGCAACAAGCGACCCTTTCGTGAAAGGGAGTCTGCTAGTACATTCAGACGACCCGGTATATGACGGACCGAAAGAAGAAACTGATGTTCTAGAGCAAACAGAAGGATTCTTTCCGTTAGATTGAACAACGGAACTGAATGAGTGCCTCCCTGATTCCGTATATACGCCACTACTGTCGTATTGTCGGATAGGATTTGGACATGAGCATTGTGAATAATGTCCATTCAATGACGTAACGCAAGCCAAATTGACATCATTTCCTTGATGTTTATGTGCTTGCCCAGGAATTGCGGATCCCAAAGACCCTGGCATCTCGAATCCGTTGGAATCAATGATGCACCCCAACCTGTTTGACTGGCATCCGTCATAATGGTAAAACTCGGATCCGGCAACTGCAGCGGAACTCCCTGAGTTAACCACTGAATGTTTGCCCAAGTCTGAATCTCTCATTTCACTTGATCTGACAAGAGAACATCTATGTCGAGCGAATGAATTTTCACACTCCAATTCTGAGTTAAGAAAATTTGGAGAGGACGCGTGCGTAACCGCCCCATCGGAATGAGATCCGCAGCGGCTCCGCACAGACCTATCAGTCTCATAAATTCTCTCGCTGTGACTTTGTCTGCGTGCAGACAATAGCGAGCGTAACAACTGACTAATTTCGCTCTGGTTAACAGCAGACGAACGAGATTGTTGTGCGTCTCGAAGCTCATTCCCAGATGTGTGAATGACTTGGACGGCACCAGATCCGACTTCTCCTCGTTTATTATAAAACCGAGACGTCGGAGCAATAGAAGTAGATTTTGCACATCATTCTGAAGCATTAACTCGTTGCCGTACCTCTGAAGAATGTCGTCCAGGTAGGCCGACGTTACCGCAGACGAATGAGCTCGGAAATACATCATCACCGAGTTCATTACCCAAGTGGAAGCCCAGGGTGCTAGATTCAATCCGAAGCACATCGCCCGGAATTGATACACCACTCCTAGGACTGCGAAGTGTAGATACTTTCTGAATGTCGGATGTACCATGACGTGAAAGTACGCATCTTTGAGATCTATGCTCTTTGCATAATAGTTCACCCGAATACTCGCTCTGACCGACCGAATCGTCTCCATATAAAACTTCGGAGCGACGATCAGTTTGTTTATCCAGCTCAAATCTATGACTGGACGGAACGAGCCGTCTGGTTTCGGAACCAGAAACAGATGGCTGTAGAATCCCGGAGTCTCCTGGTTTTCTACGACCTCTACCGCGTTCTTCATTAAAAGAGACTGCACCTCTGATAATAGAGCGTCTCTTTTCTGCGGATTTGACGGAAGTTGAGTCCATTTTGGACTTCGAGTTAATGGAGGCTTTCGTTTGAAGGATATCTTTAGACCTTCCGAAATCACCCCTCTCACCCAAGGGTCGTCCGTAATCGACGCCCACTCTTGTGAAAAACTCGACAACCTTCCGCCAACCGGTACGCGATAGAGGTTGAAGCCATCACCTCCTGGACCTGCGAGGCCTGCGGTAGGAGAAACCACGTCCTCCACGACCCGCACCTCGTCCCGTCGACCTCGGGGCGTCCGACCGGTTGTCCCGGCCCGAAGGACGTCCCGAACGTGAGTCGCTACCTTGACGGTCTCTTGAATAACACCAAGAGGACGCACCGGAACCGCTATAGGAACCTCTCTTGGGCGCATTAGACCCAGAAGTGCCTGTCTTACTCTTATCTGCCGTGTCCGACTTCTTAGAAGCAGATTTGAACAGCAGAGAATCCGAAGCTTTCTTTGTAATTTTATCGTAAATTGCAGAAAGCTTGCCGTCAAAGAGAAGTTCTCCGGAGACCGAAGCGACTCTGAGAGAGTTCTTCACCTTAGTATCCACGAGTGTGGATGTAGCTAGGACTGTGTCACGTCTAACCAACTCCAGGTTTGCCACTGAAAGGGCGGAGTTACACGTGGAATAAGCTACTGCCCTTGAAAGAAGTCTTAAAGAGGATTGTATATCCTGAAATTCTTTCCCTTGAAGGCGCAGTGATAACGCCTTAGTAAGGTGATCTGCGTAAGATAGGGCATCTAAACTGGCTCTGTTAGACGAAATAGTTGTTTCCAACACCGCGGTTGGAATAGACGCCGACGACGGTAATGATAATTCTAAGTCTTCCGCCTCGTCGTCCATACGCAGAGGAACTCTCAGGATACCCTGTCCTGCCGTGTCGAATTTATTCCTTGCATTAATGAAAGGCAGGATGAGAGTATTTGCGGACAAGAAACCTGCTTTTCCCGTTTTGGAAGCAAGTTTGAATATAGCGTTGTTCAATAATTCAAATGTTCTTGCAACATTATTGGACTGAAACGGAAACTCGGGAGCGATGTCCCTGAACCGCTCAAAGAAATCAGAGTCCAATGACGCTATAATTCTCTTGTCCGGAACCGCAGCAGTCTGGCCCGACGGAACAACTTGAGGGAGAAAGTGCCGGATGAAGTCCACGGCAGCATTATGTTGTTCCGAAAGGGATAGCTCCAAGTCATCCGTATCCCTTTCACCATCCGGTCGGACCTCATGATGCTCCCGGTCGTCTGCCCCCGATGCTTCGGCGGAGCGTACCGACCCAGCGCCGTCGGATAATTCCCGATCCGACACCGTTTCTGTCGGTTGCTGGGATGCTGCGATAAGTTGTGCTATCTGCACAAGTACGTCCGACATCGAGGCCTGCGGAGGCGCAGTCTTTCGCTGCTTCGCCGAGGGCAGCTCCGCATCTGATGACTCCCGCATACTCTTCCTATGCGAACGTCCGGAGTCCATCGGCCTCGTGTCCCTGGCTACCGGATGGTGTGACCTGGTCACCGAAGAATCCCTGATCGGCGAAGCTGGTAAAATATCGGCAGTCACGTAGCCAAGGTGCGGTCGTGTGCGCTGACGAGAGGAAGAAGCCTGAGCAGTCTCCGCGGACTGCCTATACAACAGAGCGTCCCGAGCGACGGACGTGTGCTCCGCTTGCGACACATTTTGTACCACAACATCTGGTCCCAGATGTTGTTGTACGAGAGAGGGGCCTCTCTCGCTCGCGGCCCGGCTGGACCTGGACGAGCTAGGAACCGGACTCAAAGGCTTCCTCCGATCTCGCCTACTATCCGCCGTCACAAAGTCAGAGGAAGATTTCTTCCTATTACAATTTGAACAATATCCTTTCATTGTGAAAAGTCAACAACAAGTCCTAGTTACTCGCACAAACCCCTGACACAAAGATACATAATAACATGATCCATTAATAATGAAAAAACAACTGAAAATCAAAATAATTTTTGAAAAATATTTTTTCAGCGAAGCCCAAGTTTCTGAAAAGTAACGTTGAGCCCCAATGGCACTGACAAAACTGGCCCGAAATCAGTCATCAAAATTACACTCTATCTGATGCAAGACAGAGACTCCCAGGGGAGAATCTGCAGAACATCAGATGGAAGATGCAGAACACAACGTTTATACACCCATGGGTGAAAACGTAACTATGGGGAAAATAACAGAAAACATTCTGTAACCAAACAACTCTCCCAAGAGAATTTAGAAATGATCTTTCTCAAAAATATGCCAAAAGCATGGGAGAATTGCAAGGGGGGACTTAGAAGACCAGGGGAGAGGAAACACTGAATAAGCAGTGCAACTTTTTAGCAAGAATGACAACAAGAGGCCCATGCCTCGAAAGTTAAAAAATTTATAGTAATTTATATATTTTTTATACTTACCAATGACCCAGACATAGCTGGTGCTAACTCTTAAAATATAGGGCCAAACACAAATTTTGCCCCCCAATCCCCAAAATTTGCATCTAAAACTAAAGAAAACATGTCCTGAAAGGCCCTCCACACTTCGCCCCTACTGCGCATGCGCAGTGTCAAGGACGTTCCGAAATTGGCGCCATTTATCATTCTAATAACCAGTGCCTGGTAAGCGCTATGTACTCAGCGGGGAGGCAAGAGTTCCCAACTCCTGGGAGGGCCATTCCCGTCTGGGTCATTGGTAAGTATAAAAAATATATAAATTACTATAAATTTTTTAACATTTTTATACTGTACCAATGACCCAGACATAGCTGAATAGTAAAAAGGCTGGAGGGCCAAGGACATAGAGCAAAATGGAATACGCTCAATAAAATAAAATAGAGTCATCCCCTGTAGGGAAAGGAAGTAATAGGCCTTACATGTATCTTTCTTATTTATGATAAATTAGAAAGATACAACACCTTCCAAAAATTGAGCTTCATACATCCATGTACTCTATTAATATCCAATAATCCTTATACTAATAATTTTTAAAGTAAGCCAATAATAAAGTAAGTCTAGAGAATAGAGACTCTTATACTCCTAAAAGTGTGTGAGAATTGCATAATCATGTCCGTTGACATATGCAATATTCAAAAGCTATACTTTAAAAACTAAGACTTGAATGAATTTTATAAACTTAAACTTCTCACTAAACAACCATCCCAATAACAGCTCAGAATTACTAACTCCGGAGGAGGTATCCCCTTGTTTTCATAGTAAAAACAGGTGACCCAAGGGAACACCCTCCCCCCCCCCCCCCCTTTTTCTTGCCCTGGGTCAAATAGCCCAGAGCGAAGAGGGCAGCCGAACGGAGACACTGCCGAAACAGACAGCCTACCTAGCTATAGTAGCAACTGTTAAGTGAATGACATTCTGAGCAGTAGATAACAGACCTAACAATAGAGGCCTCCAGAAATGGACTCGATATTTCTGAGATAAAATTCATGAATGGATGGCTGAGCGCAATGAGCAGCCTTCAAAAATCTATAATAGCAACACTATTAATGTAAGCCCAAGAAGTAGAAGAACTCTTACTTCATGAGCCGAAATCTTAAGCACAACTGCTAAGCCAATGATATACCATAAGCAGTACGCTAGTTAATAGAATCCATTAACAATAAAATGGAGCGTAACGTCCTTCTACTAGACATCAAAGACAGAAGAAGCTTACGCCCTTGTAATAAACAGATATCTGTTTATAAATACATAAACTGTACCCGGAAAGAGTAAAGGCCTATGCCCATACGAAGACGGAAGGACCTTAAAATAATAGGTTCCGGATAATAGGAGCCTAACTCTTATGCAACAATCCAACCTAAATAGTAACGGAAGTATTGATTCCGAAACTATGAAAGTGAAAATCATCCATCGATAGTGCATGAAACTCACTGACTCTACAGTAAAAGAGAAACCAACAGAATTACTGTCTAAAAGGTCAGAATTTGAAAACTACTGTTTCCAGAGGCTCAAATGATTACTTAGCTAAATAAGAACCGAAGTTAAAATCCGTATAGGAATTTAATCTAAAGATTCTAAGTCTATTTATCAAAAAGTTACTAACTGACTTAGATAAAGAGACAAAAGACTCAATTGTAAACTATCGTAGAGTGCATAGGTATGAGGTAACATAAACCTATAACCTAAATAACAACAGGCTGCAGTAGATCTTGTGAAACAAGTATACTAAAAAATAGCAATGAGTAGTATGGAGGGATCAACCATATGAACATAATGATCCCTACACCACGACGGAAGAGCCTCCACTTTAGTCGCATAGAATAGCGAAGAAGAGGATCTCCTATAGTAAGAAATCGCGTCCAAAGCTCGTCCAGTACAGTGCTTACAATGCAATACGGACCACACAACGGAATACATGAAGGTTGCGACCTTGCTGGTCGTGATAAAGATGACACGATTTACCCAGTGAAAAAAGATCCTCACATAGAGGAAGATTTCACGTTAAGATCCACAGTAGACAAGAGAGTAAATTACTCATGATCTCTGTGAAGATAGAGATGCTATCAACAGAAATGTATTGTGGTTGTTTATCTTAGCAATACCTGCTAAAACAACAGCGCCGGAGGATACGCGTATCCTATCATTCCGTCCTATAGATCAATAGAGCGTTAACAGTATTAGCTCAGAGATCTGGACAAGCCAACACATACGTCTGCAATTGATTAGCAAGCTGTGTCATAAATAAAACATCATTGGGCGCTCCCATAGATAGCAAATCTGATTGAATACTTGTTTGTTGAGAGTCCATTCTGACAGCAACAAGCGACCCGTAAGAGAACGGGAGTGCGATAAAACAATCAGACGACCCAGAATATGACGGACCAAAACTGAACTTGGTGTACTATAACCAACAGACGGATTCTTTCCATTAAATTGAATAACGGAAACGAAAGAGTGCCTCCCTGGTTCCGGAGATACGCCACTACTGTCGAATTAAAGGACAGGAATTTGGGCATGCGTTTCTGAATAATGTTCATGCAATGACATAAAGCAAGCCTAAAAAACATTATTCCGCGAAAGTTAAACTGATAGCTAAAAGACTGCGGAACCCAAAGACCCTGGCACTTCGAATCCGTAGGGATCAGTATATATTCCAATCTGTTTGACTGGCAACCGTCATAACAGCCACACTCGGGTCCGGCAACTGCGGCGGCACTCTCTGAGTCAACCACCGAATGTTTGCCCCAGTCTGAATCTCTTGTAACACTAGATAGACAAGAGAATGTATAAATCAAGCAATTCATGGATTGCCGGAAAGTTGCCGTCGAAGAGAAGCTCCTCCGAGAACGAAGCGACTCTGAGAGAGTTCTTAACCTACTATCCACGCGTGGATGTAGCTAGGGCTGCATCACGTCTAACCAACTCCAATCAGCCACTGAAGGGCGGAGTTATACGTGAACAAACTACTGCCCTCAAAAGAAATTACATTGAGAATAATATCCCGTAAATCTTTTCTTGAAGACGTAATGATAACGCCTCAGTCAGGCGGATTACGTATAATAAAGCGTCTAAGTTAAGTCTACTATACATAATGTCGTTCCCAACATTGAAATTGGAAAAGACATAAACGGCGAAAAAGAATATATGCAGTCTTTAATCACACCGTCTAGACGCATATGAACTCTCGGTATGCCCTGCTCTGCCAAAATAAACTATATGTAAAAAAGATAAAATGGCAGAAATGAGCCACGCGGACAAGAAACTAAACTATCATGCTTAGTAGCAGGCTTGTATATATATATAAATATATAGCGTCGAAAAATAAAACGCATGTTGTAATGACAATATTGGACTGCGTCGGTAAGTCAGGAACAAAGTCCCTGTACCGATCGAAAAATCCGAGTCCAATGACGCTATAAGTCTCTTATCCAAGATCGCAGCAATGAAGTCCGAAAAATAATCACTGGAAGAAATGCCAGAAGATATGAAAGGCATCTTCCGATACTACTAAAGGGAAAACTCGAAATCTTTCGAATCCCTTTCGCCATCCTGTCGGACCCTATAAAGCGTTCGGTCGTCCGTAGCTTGATGCAACCGCGGACCGCACCGACCCAGCGCCGTCGGATAATTCCTGATTCGACCGAGAAACTGTCAATTGCTGGGATGCTGCGAAACAACTGTGCTAACTCGGATAGCACGTCCGTCACTGAGGCCTGAGGAGCAGCGGTCTTACGATGCATTGCCGCAGGAAGCTCCGAGATCGTTACCCCGTGCATACTTCCAATATGCGAGCGAACGGAGTGTATAGGCCTCGTGTCCCTTGGCTACCGGATGGCGCGACCTATTCGCTGTGGAATCACTGAATGCCGAAACTGATCGGATACTCGAGGTCACGTAGCCAATGTGCGGTCGTGTGCCCTGCTGTGAGGATGAGGAAGCATTAAAGACAGTCTCTCGGACTGTCAATATAACGGAGCGTCCCGAGCAACGGACATATGCTCCGAATGTAAAATATCTGAACCACAACATGCGGTCCCCTATGTTGTTGGCTTCCTCCGATCTGTCCTCAATCTGCCGTCACTGGGTGAGTACTAAAGTAATTAAAGTGCTCGCATCACCCAAATCTCCTTCCTAGACCGCAACGGACGAACCCGGCAGCCGAACCATTCGATGAATGTACGCTACACCGGGTGAGCTAGCGAATGTCACTCCGTAAGCGATAGACATATTCCATGAGCACTTATTGCCGCTAACTCTTCATTAACTATGACGACAGAGGCACACTTTTGAAAGACATCTCCATAACTCTTCGAACAAGAAACCAGAAATGCTTGGATAGCAAGCATAAAATAATAATATATATAGCGTCGTTCAATAATTCGAAAGTTTGTGTGACATTATTGGACTATGTCGGAACTGAGGGACGATGTCCCTGAACCGAACCAAAAATTTCTAAGTCCACCGACGCTATCAGTTTCTTATCCGGCATCGCAGCATATGTTGTTCCGAAAGGGAAAGCTTGAAATCCTCCGAATCCCTTTCGGTATCCCGTCGGACCGGATGAAACTTTCGGACGTCCGTACCCGCTTCCACGGAGCGTCCCGACCCAGCATCGTCGGATAAAATATATGCGACAGATTCAGTTGATGCTGGGATGCTGCGATAAACTGTGCTATTAAGGAAAGCACGTCCGTTCCCGAGGCCTGTGCAGTAGCGGACTTACGATGCATTGCCGCTGGAAGCTCCGTGTACGTTGACTCCCGCACACTTCCTATGCGAATGTCCGGAGTCTGCAGGCCTCGAGTCCCCGGCTACCGACCCAGCGCTGTCGGATAATTCTCGATCCGACACCGTTTCTGTCGGCTGCTGGGATGCTGCGATAAGCTGTGCTATGTGCACAAGAATGTTCGGCGTCGAGACCTGCGGAGGCGCAGTCTATCGCTGCTTCGCCGAGGGCAGCTCCGCATCAGATGGCTCCCGCATACTTCCTATGCGAACATCCGGAGTCCATCGGTCTCGAATCCCTGGCTGCCGGATGGTGTGACCTGGTCGCCGAAGAATCCTTGAACGGCGAAGCTGGTAATATATCGGCGGTCACGCAGCCAAGGTGCGGTCGTGTGCGCTGACGAGAAGAGGAAGCCTTAGCAGTCTCAGCGGACTGCCTATACAACGGAGCGTCCCGAGCGACGGACGTATGCTCCGCTAGCGACACATTTGTACCACAACATCTGGGGCCAGATGTTGTTGAACGAGAGAGGGGCCTCTCTCGCTTGCCGTCCGGATGGACCGGAACGAGCTATGAACCGGACTAAAAGGCTTCCTCCGTTCTCCCTCCGATCCGCCGTCACTGGGTGTGCATTAAGTTAATTTTATAGTGCTCGCATCACCCCAAAATTTCTTCTAGACCGCAACGGACGAACCCGGCTGCCGAACCATTCGGTGAATGGACGCTACACCGGGCGAGCTAGCGGACGTCAAAGGCCGTCGAACCTACTAGGGTCCTCTTAGGCAATTGGCGTATTACATGAGCACTTTTCCGCTAGCCCTTCATTAATTGTGACAACGGAGGCACACTGTTGGAAGACATCACAGATACATCACCCTAATCTTGATCGTCTGAAATAGAAATTGATAAAGTAGAGTGACCCTGCGGGGAAAGGACCGGAGTGTCCAAATCCCCAACAACATACCGTGACATACGCTTCCCATATTGTCATCGAAATCATACGATACAGAACAGGAGTTAATGCGAGTACACTGACCACATATAGAATGATAATAAGGTCAGAGGAAGACTTCCTCTTAAAACAATTGATCAATATCCTTTCAATGTGAAAAGAAAACAAGTCCTGGTACTCGCACTAACCCCTGGCAATCAAAATACATAATAATAATATGATCCATTAATATAGAAAAAATAATTGAAATCAAAATATTTTGAAAAAATATTTTTTCAGAACAGCCCAAGTTTCTGAAAAGTAACGTTGAGCCCCAATGGATCCCAAGCCTAAGTGTGGACAAAAATTTTAAAAATATTTTAAACAATTTATTCAACACTTACGAACAATAATAATGTATCTAGTTATGATTAAAATAACATAAAGATATTATTATTTAGAAATCCCCCCCTCACACAGAGGGCTGTTGTAAATGTAAACAATGAGTGTAAAAACACTAAAATAAGACTCCAGGCACCCAGGCCCGAAATCAGTTACCAAAAATACACCATCTGATGCAAAACAGAGACTTCCAGGGAAGAAACTGCAGAACATCAGATGGTAGATGCAGAACACAACGCCTAACCACCCGTAGGTGAAGACGTAAACATGGGGAAAGAACAGAATTCATTCTGTTATTCAGCTAAAACTCCCAAGAAATTTTAGTAATAATTATTACAGAAACTATGCCAAAAGCATGGGAGAATAGCAAGGGGGAACTTAAAGGACAGGGAGAGAGGAAAAACACTTGAAAAAACAGTGTAACTAAATAATCAGAATGACAACAAAATGGCTGCTGCCTTGAAAATAGGTAACTTAACATAATTTCATTAAAAAATTTTAAGTTACAGCCCTGATAATATTCTGTCACACATTCTTTTCCTCTCCTCCTTTTCTATCCTCCTTAGAATCACCATTTCACTAATATTTATGTGTCTGGCATCATTTAAACTGAGATTTAAAAGCACAAAGATCAGTCAGATGTTAACTGATGAAGGGCCAAACTTAGAATGATAAATGGCGCCAATTTCGGAACGTCCTTGACACTGCGCATGCGCAGTAGGGGCGAAGTGTGGAGGGCCTTTCAGGACATGTTTTCTTTAGTTTTAGATGCAAATTTTGGGGATTGGGGGGCAAAATTTGTGTTTGGCCCTATATTTTAAGAGTTAGCACCAGCTATGTCTGGGTCATTGGTACAGTATAAAAATATAGGCAACTTAACATAATTTCATAAAAAATTTTAAGTACAGCCCTGATTATTTTTTGTCACTCCTTTTTCCTCTCCTCCTTCTATATCCTCCTTAGAAACACCATTTCTCCAATAATTATGTGTCTGGCATCCTTTAAACTGAGATTTACAAGCACAAAGATCAGTGAGATGTTGACTGATGATGGGCCAAACAGAGAATGATAATTGGCGCCAATTTCGGAACGTCCTTGACACTGTGCATGCGCAGTAAGGGCAAAGTATGGAGGTCCTATAGGACATGATTTCTTTTGGTTTTAGATGCAAATTTTGGGGATTGGGGGGCAAAATTTGTGTTTGGCCCTGGACTTTTTAGAGTTAGCACCAGCTAAGTCTGGGTCATTGGTACAGTATAAAAATATCCTTCTATAGATACGAATATAACACACACAGCCTAACACTTCTAACATGTTGTAGAGCTTATTCCATGAGAATACAAATTATTCAATAGACAGTGGAATGCGGAATTTACAAATTACATGGATTCAAATTCACTTAAGTAACAAACTTCTCAAGGCATGTGACTTAGTTTCATAGTAAGGCTCAACCTATTTTTTTGTCCTGTGATAGGATTGTTTTTGTTTGTCTATTTGATGAAATCATTTCAGTGTGTGTTGAATTAAACTGGTTTCATGGGGGGGTCAATCTTCATTTTTGAGAAAACGTTAATTCCCAAATTTCTTAACTGAGGGATGAGCTAATCAGCTACATATATGTAGTTCATCAGCCTATTTATCTTCTCGCTATTACTATATTTACACATTTTTCACGTTTGCCTTGAATGAGAGATTGCATATCACAATGCTTTTGGGGTTCAGTGCAGGACTTGAGATTTATCGCCCGAGGCTACACTTGTGATAGTTCTTCATATTTATTGAAACAGGCAGGCCATGGGTTTAAAACTGACATCCAGGTATTAAATATCCATATGTCCAGAATGTCACCAAAGATAACTTATAACAAAGGTTCTTTTAGTTTACAAACTTAGGTCACAAAAATGGTTAAAACTGAGATCAATCACTACACACATGTATAAAAACAAATTTAACCTTTTACCCAACATAATGGCCAAAACCGGTCAAGGCTATTCACAAAAATCTCCACTTAATTTTCATTATTTTTTTATTATTTGTTTCAAAAACATGGAACGAGCTCATTGAGCTTGTTCAAACAAGGGGTCATAACCCATGTTTTTGAGACAAAAAATGAAAAAAAATTAGTTATTCCAAAATTTTGTTTGCACCTGTCGTCTGCTTTTTATGTTGGGTAAAGGGTTAAAATGGAAGATAATTATAGTGCACAACTGTACCTCTTCTTGAAGCTTGTTCAGATACAAACACATTCCAAACAAGGATATTGCCATTTCCATCAGCAGAATACAATTTCTGGCCATCTTCTTCAAAACAGACGGAATTAACATTTGCTTTATGTTCTTCCAACTCTTGGAGTAACTGTAAAATAAAATTTTAAAATAATTATACAAAACACTGACATTTTCACTGATGGTGTCCAACACAGCCAAGATTTATACAAAGAGCTGAACAAATATCATTTAACCCTTTCAACTGGTACACACAAATTTTCACAAGAAGATAAATTTGACAGTAGATGAGCCAACGGCACAATGAACAATAAATCTGTAGCAAAGATCTGCACTACCTGATACAATGTATTCACATCATTTTGCTGTATACAATAATGTATGAGATGATATCATACATGAACTCAGGTTGACAATTATTCAACAAATACCATTTGCTCCCAATCACTTCAATCAAAGAGCATAAGTTTTATTTTGGAAGAAAAAACGAAAATTCAGGAAATAGATATTGAGATTTTGAATCTGTGGGGCAACTTTGCAGGTACATAAGTTGGCAGAAACTGAAAAAAAAACCAACAAAATTAAATGCCAGGCGAAATGCTTCCTTTCCCCGATGATCCATACTTCACGTTAATACAGACAGTGCAGATAGTGTACATTTTTGACCTATCCAAAGTCAGAATCTTTTAAACTTGGAAGTCTGAAAAATATAAGGACTGAGTCGTCCCAAGGCTTTAATTGTCCACAAACCCTTCATGCAATCACCACCGGTAAGTTAAACAAAATCTTGGCAATATTTATTTTCTATTATACCTGGAATTTGACATCCTTCTCCACCAACCAACACCACTTGAATTTATTTTTCAGTCTGTTTAACATGATATATTATGGTAATTCTTGACTTAAAACAGTCAGAGATGTAACTTGTTGATAAAAGCAACTGTTGCACATGTGTTTACTTTAACTTTTTCAGGCTTTAATAAAGAACATTAATAAATACCTGGCCATGCACATCATCAGTATGGACATCCCAAACCCTGAGTACATGGTCATATCCACCACTGACTACAATTGAATCAACACGAGGATGGAATTGTGCTGTGTAAACAAATGATGGATGAGGTAGCAGTTTTTCAGCATCATCTCCAAAGTTCTGTAAGTTCCAAACCCTGCAAGAACAAAAAATCTCTCAACTTAATTATTCAAATAGGATACTTTTGTATATAGAGAGTGTATTATTACTAAAGCATCTACATAATGGTGCTCAGAAAATACATCTAAACTAGAACTATCACTGAAGGTGATTAATATCCCAACAAATTCAAATGAATCCAAGGGGAATAACTCTGTCAACATAAGCAGAGATGAAGCAAAACTGTGTCTGCATGTAATGTTCATCATGTACATGGAGTTTCAAACCAATATCTTAAAAAATGTAGAAGTAGTTTGCTCTAGAACATTTTACATAGTACAACAACTGTAGAATTCAAAGTGAAAAACTATGTAATACATGAATCAAGCATTTGTTGCTCTCCCCTCTCACACCTAAAGTCATGTTTTATGACTTGTCGGGACTTTGATTTTTTTTCTTCAAAAATGGAAAGACAAACTCTAACCCACTGTTTTCTTTGTGAGGTCATCGAGAAAACAAAGGAAATCTTTGTGGGAACCCAAACATTATTGTCTAGGTTCTTAAAAACTGGGACACCTCCCTGCTACGGATACACATACATTCAATGTGAAAGGCCTTTCAGATATCTTTAGCTTGCTCTCGGATAGAAAAACTGCAGTGTATAACATACCTGACTGTCCCATCTGATGAAGCGGACAGGAGATGAGTGTCTTTCTTTGACCAACACAGGTCATAAATAATGGCAAAATGACCTGAAAATTGACCTTTCAGTTCTCCTGAGGGGACCTAAAATTTAAACAAAGGCACAAATGAATGGAATTGAAATGCATATGACAACTCAAGCAAAAAATGATAAATTTACAGTAATTTGTATATTTTTTATACTTACCAATGGCTAGACTTAGCTGGTGCAAACTCTTTAATTTCCAGGGCCAAACACAAATTCTGCCCCCCCCCCCCCCCCCCCCCTCTAATCCCCAAAATTTGCATACAAAACCAAAAAAGAAAAGAACTAACTGGTCCTCCATACTTTAGCTTACTGCGCATGCACAGTAACCAGGAAGTGACTGAAACTGGCTCCAACATCATTTTTCCTAGTTGAGCCTGCTAAATGTTATACATATCTATCAACAGGGAGGTATGAGTGCCCACTCATGGGTGGGCCATCCAAGTCTGGGCCATTGGTAAGTATAAAAAATATACAAATTACTTTAAATTTATCCTATTTGTATACTAATAACCAATGGCTCAGACTTAGCTGATTCGTAAAAAGGCTGGAGGGCCTAGGACTTTTAGAAGACTGTAGTATCTCAATTACTCCATAACAAAGAATAGCTCCTACAGGAGAATAGGAGAAGACATTGGAATTACTCATGCCTATCTCTTTACCCAATATATATACTGGAGTAAGACATAATAATTTCTACATTTAATGCTAGCATAACCCTTATGCTAATTCGGTGAAGGAACTCAATTATAAGGAAGTCCAGAGAATGAGACACCTTATACTCATTAACAGTGTCCAAGGATTGTATATTAACGTTCGTATGACACGTAACATATATAAATGCTTCACACTGAGCTACACTTTAAAAACAATACATGAATGAGACATAATTGTTGCTTCACACCGAGCTACACATTAAAACCACCCAGCACCGACGCTGGACTACTGACACTGGAGGAGATATTACCTTGCTTTTCACTATAAAGCCAGATGATATAAAGGGAATTCCCCCCTCCCCTGTTCTGAAGGAGATTCCTCAGAATGAAGAGGGCAGTGGAGCAGCGTCAGTGCTCGAGCAGACTGCCTAAGACATCAATGAGACATATAATTAATGGACGACATTCTGTGCGACAGAAAGAGGAACCAAGGACCTCAGGTCACTGGAGATAGACTCTAAATTTCTAAGAAAGAACTTTGTAAATGAAGATGGTTGCATCCAGTAAGCTGCCTTCATTCAATCAGTAATAGCAACAGTATTTGAATAAGCCCAAGAAGACCGTGCCCTAACTTCATGTGCTGAAACCTTATTGACAGAATGTTGATATGCTGATAGATTCTCATAAGCGATTCTTACTGCCAGTTGAATCCATCTAGAGACTGAATGAACAGAAATATCCTTTCTGTTAGTTATAAGAGGAAGGAAAAACCTGTTCTTCCTTTTCTAATGAAGCCAAATCGACATTTATATATGCGCATCACTCTCACTACGACAATAGCAATCTTCGACAGATAATGCATGCAGTTCACCAACTCATCTGGCAGAAGCGAAGGCTTAGAGAAAAGCCATTTTATAGGTGAGGAATTTAAATTCAACATCAACTAACGGCTCAAAAGGAGCTTCTTGAAGCTTCAAAAGAACCCAAGCCAAATTCCACTTAGGAATTAATCTGAGGGTTCTAGGTCTATTGAAAGAGAAATTTCTAACTAGCTTGGATAAGGATGGATCTAATCCAATACTCAAGTTATCATGAAGAGAATATGTGTCTGATAACATAGACCTATAGCCCTTAATGGTAATGGGCTGCAGTTTGAGTACGTCAAACAAGTAGACCAGAAAATTGGCAATCTGAGGAATAGATGGATTATATAGATATCCACCGGCTGGTTGGTACACCAACGAGAGAAAACCCTACATTTCGCTGTGTAATTCAGCAAAGAGGAGGTCCTCCTACAGTTAGAAGTTGCATCCACTACTCATCCTGAACATTGCTTCCCATGCAAGAAGGACTGCACAACAGAAATACTTGAAGGTTGAGACCTTCTGGGTTGTGATGCAGTGTGTGGGACTTCCCCTGATACAGAATGTCCTTGAGAGGAGGAAGCTTCCGGGGGAATGTCCCATAACAGACACCTGATCAGGTTGATCCAGGGTTTCTGAGATGACAGAGGTGCTACTACCAAGATTTTGCAGTTAGTCTGTTTGATTTTTAACAGAATCGGCTGAATCAGCGGAGTTGGAGGACATGCCGACATAACCACGATTGAATGAGCTCAGAAGTATGGCATTACCGAGTTCATTATCCAAGTGAATGCCCAAGGCACCAGGTTCAGACCAAAACACATCGCTCTAAATTGGTAAACCTTCCCTTGGGCGGCAAAGTGCAGGTACTTTCTGAAAGTCCGATGAACCATGACATGAAAGTACGCATCTTTTAAATCTATGCTTGCCGCAAAGTCATTCACTCGAATGCTCACTCTTACTGACCGAATGGTTTCCATATAGAACCTTGGAGCGATAATCAGTTTGTTTATCCAGCTCAAGTCTATGACAGGTCCAGCACTGGAATTTCGCCACACACATAATGCTAATCCTCCTCGAACGGTTAGCATCCCAAACAACACAAGTAGCACACATATCAGGAGTACATCCACTACAAGCAACTCAGCAAGCAAGTAAATCCGAGGCAGATTTAGTGCAAAAAGATTTCATAATAATATTTAGCCAAGACTAAGAAGTCCACTGCACTCCTAAACAATCAACGACGATGTGTTGAGTTACTCCACCCACATTTCAATGTTGTGCACAAAAGTAGCAAGAGCTGTTTGGGCAATAAATAGAGCTAAAAAAAACCCTACCACATAGAGCGTTAGTCACCCTGTATTATGCGTTAATTCATAGTCACTTCCTGTTTGGTATCCAAATATGGGGACACTCCAAACATATAAACAAACTCTATCTCTTACAAAAAAGAGCAATCTGAATAATAAATGACAAAGCTTATAACTGTCACACAGATCCCCTATTTCTAAAAGATAAAATACTTAAAATTCAAGACCTTTATACACTACATGCATTATTACTGGTACATGACTGGCATAACAATGCATTGCCTACCACTTTTAATAATTACTTCACCTCTATTACAAACCAAGATGGAGTTGTGAGTAGACAATCAGGATTATTAAAAACAAACACGCCCAGAACCAAATTTATTGAATGGCTACCAGCGAACCACTTTCCGGCATTATGAGACAAATTAGACAATGAAATACGGAATATACACGATAGAAATGTTTTTAAATTGACATTAACCAACTTACTAACAGGCTCCTATCTCACTTCTGTCTCCTGTTCAAATCCTTATTGCCAAGATTGTAACGTTTGATTAAATACTCGCTTGACTCTGAATCTCATCACTTTGTCGACTCATAACATTGTGGATCAATAATTTTGTCGGTCAATAGCTTATTTCTCCATCGCTTGAAGCAGTTTCTCGTGAAGTGTGGACATTGCACGTGATATGGTGATGTAACAATTAGCATTTTTCAGTCACTCTTTGAATACTTCAATTGAGTCAAGAAAACTTAGCAGCGAGACATTGGCTCACCCGACACAATTCGGAAGATACACGATGATGGGACGGATCTGTGTCTGATGATTTGGTGTCTCGCTCGCCATGCCCGGCTTTGTATTGTCATTCAGTATTTTTGACGAATCTTTGGTTGTCACCCTGCTGCGCCTCCTGCTGAATTCCTGTGAGATGAGGCCATCTGGCTCTTTTTCTCCTTAAAGTAACTAAACAGAAAGCGATGGATACTCAGAACATTGTGGATTTATTTGGCCAATTCCCCATTTCATAGAACAAGTAGTAGTATTTACTAAAAGAGACAAATTATTTTTTTGTGATCTGCAGATCTCCAAGAGATAAATCCAACTTGTATTAAGGAGATGGCAAGTAGACAGCCAATCTGGCTATACCCTCTCCTTGTAATTTTTGTACCACATAATCAATACATATTGTTTATAATTTGTATCACTATTTGTAACTCGCATATGCTTTCCAATTTATTGTATGCTATTAAGGTACATTTATTACTAAATAAATATTGAATTGAATCAATAAATTATACATATTAAGGATACTGAAAATATACGGCCATCAAAATCGTTTCGAAATAAAAATAATCAAAATTGAAAAATTTTTGAAAACACCAAAGTTCCCAAAGGGAACCTCATGAGCCCAAGGATGTCCCGATAGAGCCTAAGTGTGGACAAACACCCCAAAAAAATTTACGCTACACTACTGGTATCATAAATACATGTATCCTACTACAAACTACAAATATGATAACTGTGCTACACTATAAAATAATAATACACTAATTTAAAGCCTTGTCCAAGTGAAAAAAACGTCAACAGGAAAAACCGGAAACTAAACAACAGGCTATACAATAAGCCCAAAGTCAAAAACTGGTCAATAACTACCTGATGCCAAGCTAGATCTTCCTGAGAAGAAAAAACAATACATCTGGTAGAAGATGCAAGACAACATATGTAAACACCCCCAGGATGAGGACGTAACCATGGGGATAAATGGAATAAACATTCCGTAGATCCTGTTAAACTCCCAAGAAATTTAATAAAAAAATTTTACATCAAAAAGCCAATAAGCATGGGAGTTTAACAGGAGGGTTCATGGGAAGCGAGGGAAGGAACATTTAACAAACAGTAGGTTTATCATTAGTAAGAATGATGACGTTCAAGCACATGTCCCAAAAAAAGGAAAACATGAATAATTTTATAAAATTATTAATAAGTTACAGCCAAAACCTCCATAGTTCACATGTCCCAAAAAAAGGGAAACATGAATAATTTTATAAAATTATTAATAAGTTACAGCCAAAACCTCCATAGTTCACTTCCAACATCCTTTCAGTTCCTTGAATCCACCATAATCATGATTGATTTGTGTCTGGCATCTTCAGAAAAGGGTATTTGAAGCACAGATGTCAGTTCAGATATTGGGCCTTTGGGCCCAACAGAATAATGATGTTTGTGCCAGTTTTGGTCACTTCTTGGTTACTGCGCATGTGCAGTAAGCTAAAGTATGGAGGACCAGTTAGGACTTTTCTTTTTCGGTTTTGTATTTAAATTTTGGGGATTGGGGTGTTCAAAATTTGTGTTTGGCCCTGGAAATTAAAGAGTTTCCACCAGCTAAGTCTGGGCCATTGGTTATTAGTATAAAAATATTGAAAGTGCATTGTCCTTGTACCCAAGGAAATTTTTAATTAACCCTTTAGCCAACATGATTGGGAAATGACATCTGCAAAAATGTTTCTTGGACAGTTTAAAACTTTCATTCTTTGCCTCCAAATCTCAGATGTGACCCTCATCAACACAAGCGCTTTCCAATGAGGGTTTATAAGCTCTATTTTGCAAGCAAAAATTTAAAAAACGTAATTTTTATGAATAGAACTGGATGGATATGGCCATTCTATTTGGTAAAATAAAAAGGTGAAACACTGACAGGCAAAAAAAAAAATAAAAAATTAAATACTTTGTTACCTCCTCATTTGATGGCTAAAACATTTTGTGTTTCCAATGAAAAAAATTGCTTTGTTGCCATCTGACACACAATACAAGAATATAAATGCTTATGTCTGTATATGTATATCCGTGTGGATATGTAGCCTTGTCTGTGAGTAATCAGTCTCACTCCTATTGCAATTCAGAGAAAAATCATGGGTATACATATATATATAGAATTACCTCATAAATCATAATGGGATACCCTTCTTTATCGTGACATCCACAAGCAATGTTTCTGTAGAGTAAAAATAAATAAAACAAATCAGCATTGTAGTAGGACAATACCGAGTTACATCCAAGTGTAAAGATTCTAAAGGAAATGAATCAGGCAGCTGATTTCGAACTGAATCAAAAATCAACTTAAGATTCGAAATCGAATCGAATCTTGAAGCTTCGCAGGGCCCTACATTATTGAGGAGACAAATATGGTTCATGATAACCAGTCCATGTAAAATCATTATAAATGCCCAGGCATTCACAACAGCAAAAAAAACCTCTATAATGCATAAACTGAGCCATGCTAAATTCAAGTCATACACATCAAGACTTGACATCCATCATATAAACTGAGTTTCAAAGAAATATGAAAGTAGTTGGCTCCACAACACTTTAATACTATTATAACAGTCGTCTTAAAATGCAATAACTCTGTAATGTCAACACTGAGCCACAGCAAAGTTGTATCATGAACATCTGCACTTGATGTTGATCATGAATACCAACTCTCAAACTAATATACTAAGAAATGAAGTAGTTCACCCATCTAGATTTTTCTATACCCTAACAACTGTTGAATTGAAGTACAATAACTCTGTAATATTTTAATCGAGTTGCAGTTAATTTATGTCACAAACATCTGAACTTGAAGTTAACTATGTACATGAAGTTATACCTTAAGAAATATATGCTGTTTGCATCACAAGACTTTCCAATGCTGTACCAATAGTGGAATTTAAGGGCAATAGCTCATTAATGCCCAAATTAAGCCACATGGAATTCAATACAGACACATCAGCACTTGATGTTGATCATGTTTACTGAACTTCAAAGCAATAAATGAAGGAATGCAGATGTAATTCTCTCTACAATTTTAAATGGCAATAGCTCATTAATGCCCAAATTACGCCACACAGAATTCATGTCAGGCACATCTGCACTTGATGTTGATCATGTATACTGAACTTCAAAACAATAAATGAAGGAATGTAGATGTAATTCTCTCTACAAGATATTCCATTACTTTTACAACTGTAGAATTCTAGAGCAATAATTTTGTAATGCCTAAAGTGAACTGCAGCAAATCGGAGGCAAACACATCTGCACTTGTTCAGAAAAGTCGAGTTTCAAAGCAATATTTTTACCCTTTATCTAACAAATTGAATGGTGATTTTTTTTGCGAGTAGTGCTGGCCTGTTTTGGCCATTACTTTGGTTGAAAGGTTAAGAAATGTAGAAGTAGTTAGTGCAACAAGATTTTCCAATACTACTGCAACATCAGACTTCAAGGGCAATAACTTGATACTGCCTATCTTGAGCCACAGCAAATTTATGACATATCATGCACAACTGCACTCGATGTTGATCAAGTATGCAAAGTTTTGAGCCACAGCAAATTTATGTCATGCACAAATGGACTCGATGTTGATCATGTATACTAAGTTCCACAGTAATGTCTTGAAGAAATGCAAAAGTTGTCTGCTCAACAGGATTTTCTTATTACTACTATAGACTCTATCGATATATAGGTTATCTCCACCCGATTCCATGAACTCTTCTATGTTGTGGAGACTAATATGACTTACTTCCAGTAGTTATACAAAATTCATTATTTTCGAGTGTTCGTTTGCGTACAATGTGATTCAGTTAAATAACGTAAAAACTGCGACCATATCAATGGAAAAAGTCTACCGCATAATTGTGTGTCATAATTACAGTGCAGTTGCCATGGACTAGTCGAAATCAATGCATGGGCAGTGATGTACATGCATTCATTTACCAGGTAATAAAAATCACCACCAGCAAAACTTTAATTAATGAAGCAACAGGCTGTACCCAGTCCTTCATTAATTAAATTTCTGATGATTATTCCTATAATTAGTGTTTGAAATCTAATATTATTGCGCCCGTGTTAATACTGTCCACTCTGTGGCAGCTGTACTGTACAACAACAAAGTTTTCAATGATCATGTTGATGATTTGTGTGATGTGCAGTGTACGAGCCGATGTTGGTTGTGATGTCATATTGATTGTCAAACACATTTTTCCTATGAGAGAACACCTCAGGACCCCACTCCACCAACCCATTCCCGACTGGGATAAGTTGATGTCTGGGATCCCAAGGTACTCTCTGGTGTTTGCCCCTTGGCAAAATTTGACTATGCGCTATCAATCTGAGTCGTAATGTTTACAATACTGCAAATACTAACTGGTAGTAGTTAGTCCATGAACGACAACTCATTTTCCAATAGATGCTATAGTAGTTTAATTCAAGGGCAATAACTCTATAATGCCTAAACTGAGCTGGGGAAAATTTATATTATGCACATCTGCACTTGATGTTGATCATGTATACCAAGTTTCAAAGCATTTATCTTAATAAATCAAAACGTAGTTTACTCTGTAAGATTCAACAGTCCACCCACCACAATGATTTCAGTTTCCCCAGCCAAACTCTGTTTGCAGGGGATATAATTAACTAGCAAAGCTCTGAATCACTGAATGCATACCAGAAAAAAAGATATTTTTGCCAATTGTTACAATACCTTATAAATTGTATTTAATCTGATGGTGTTTGAAAATATACAAATAAAGTGATGTCTGAAACATTTTCCCTACTTTACTATAAACATTTACACTACTTTACTAACCTTCCATCATGAGAAAATTTCAATACAAAACAACCTTTCCTGCCAGCAGGAAGAGTTAATGCTAATTTGTTTGGTACCCGACAGACTTGACCAGCTATACGCGTCCATGATGATAAAGTCTTTTTAATATCTTCTCTGAAAAGATAAAAAAAACCCCTCCAAAACACTAAACTTAAAAAATGCTTAATGTCATTCTTTCTAGTATGAACAATGCCGTTAACTATGAAAACAACAATTCAACAAGAGTTTGACAGGGTCACCTGTGATGATCAGTACCTGGTTGCTTGAGGTGTTTAGCCTAATCAGTTTTGTTCTATATGTGGGCTTCATCAGAGGCATGGGATTACTACTGTGGCTCTGCATTTTTACCCTCACTTGGCAGATGTATAATGCAGTGCATTTTGGCAGATGTATAATGCTCTGTCAATCACTTAGAAAGTGTGTTTGGCGGGTGCATACAGTCCTTTCAATTGTGATGTAATTGCATTGTTGCTGAGTTGGTATTCCCACTGAAATAAACTGTGTTGTATTGGATGCTTAAGCCCTAAAAAAGTTTAAAATCTGTTTCTCAGATCCTCCCACATGGTCATTTTGCCTGCCGCATGCTCTCTTTTTATAACCAGTGCAAACTTGAAAAATAAAATTTAAACGGTTTATGTCTGATAATTTACCCAATTTAATAAAATTAATAAATTTGTGCCTTGAGTGCTAAAGCATTGCAAAGCCTCCTTGCACCCAAGGGACAAAATACACCACCACCTTTGCTATTGTTTTGATTATGAAGCGTAAAATATAAAACAAAACAAGAACATGAACTTCTGAAAGCAAAGAAATAATACCAAAAAAAACTAGAGTCGATCCATCGCCAGGGGGTGTGATACCCTTGCAATCCATCGCCAGGTGGTGTGTCACCCCCGCAACAATACCTGAGGGTGAGCAAGGTCAACAATGTGACATCTTGATGTTCAGAAAACAATAGGTGTCACCTAAAGGTGAAACAAACAAATACTCCCGTCTTTCAGCTAAGAAAGGGAAATAACTGTGGAGATACAAAATTTTTGCAAGACTTCATACATGTTGCACATCTTCATTGTGTGTATGATCATATTTTGAAGTTTCAACTAGGTGAATTGAAAAGTGGGGGAGGAGTTGATTACAGCATGATGGTACCCTCCATTAAACAATTTCGTGACAGAAGGACTGACAGATAGACGGACTGACGGACACAAGGAATCCTATATACCCCTGCTAGGTGGAGGTATAAAAAATAAAATAAACAAGTGTTTGACCACCGAGGTGGTATTAGTCCCCTACGGCGCTTTTGTGACATAAGGTGTTTTTGTCACAGAAGACACTAGAGTATATAAGCATCTTGGATTTTGAAAAAAAAATATTGAGCGTGCATAATCCCCTCACAACCCTTTATCCATGTACCATATATGAAAGGCGTAGCTTGAACCATGTTGGAGGGAGGGGTGGTAACATAAAATAGAGAAAAAAGCTTAAAAAACACAACAAAAATGGCTGCCATTGTGCCATCTTGGATTTTGAAAAATAAATAATGACTGTGCATCATCCCCTCAGAACCATTTATCCATGTACCAAATATGAAAGGTGTAGCTTGAAGCATGTTGGAGGGAGAGGTTGTAACATAAAAACAGACACACAGAAAGACAGACGGACAGACAGACAGACAGATGTTAGATTTTGAAAAAAAAATATTGAGCATGCATAATCCCCTCACAACCCTTTATCCATGTACCATATATGAAAGGCGTAGCTTGAACCATGTTGGAGGGAGGGGTGGTAACATAAAATAGAGAAAAAAGCTTAAAAAACACAACAAAAATGGCTGCCATTGTGCCATCTTGGATTTTGAAAAATAAATAATGACAGTGCATCATCCCCTCAGAACCATTTATCCATGTACCAAATATGAAAGGTGTAGCTTGAAGCATGTTGGAGGGAGAGGTTGTAACATAAAAACAGACACACAGAAAGACAGACGGACAGACAGACAGACAGATGTTAGATTTTGAAAAAAAAATATTGAGCATGCATAATCCCCTCACAACCCCTTTATCCATGTACCATATATGAAAAGTGTAGCATGAACCATGTTGGAGGGAGCAATGGTAACATAAAATAGAGAAAAAAGCTTAAAAAACACAACAGAAATGGTTGCCATGGCGTCATCTTGAATTCTGAAAAAAAAAATATTGAATGTGCAACATCCAATTACAACCCTCTATCCATGTGCCAGATATAAAAAGTGTAGCTTGAACCATGTTGGAGTGAGGGGTGGTAACATAAAATAGAGAAAAAGCTTAAAAAAACATAACAAAAATGGCCGCCATCTTGGATTTTGAAGAAAAAATATTGAACGTGCATCATCCCCTCCCAACCCTCAATCCATGTGCCAAATATGCAAAGTGTAGCTTGAACCATGTTGGTGGGAGGGGTGGTAACATGAAAATAGAGAAAAAAAAGCTTAAAAAACACAACAAAAATGGCCGCCATTCCGCCATCTTGGATTTTGAAAAAAACATTTTGAGCGTGCATCATCCCCTCAGAACCATTTATCCATGTACCAAATATGAAATGTGTAGCTTAAAGCATGTTGGAGGGAGAGGTGGTAACATAAAAAACAGACAGACAGATGGACATTCAGATGGACGGATGGACAAATGGACAGAGTGCAATCCTATAGTCCCCTTATGGTTCCCGTAGGGGACTAAAAACCACGCCTGCATGCAATTTTACAAAAAATGGCCTGAGAAACAGAAGATCTCCTTTATGTGGCCAAAACCCCTTTTCATTTTGGAAGTTATTTCCTTGTGTAGAGAAAATGTCCTGAAATCATGGGGTGGGGGAATTTGAAGAAGGTAATTTCAGACCAAACTGGAGAATTAATGTATCCAGAAAGAGAGCCTATTAATTGTTTGGTTCTTTATAGGCTTAATTAAGAAAAGTTAATGCACCAGTAGCTGATATACAATGTAACTGTATGAGGTAATTGAAGGGAAGCAAGAGAGGTTAACAGCACATGGTAGACAGTTACTAGTACCTGGGTAGTGAGTGAAATAAAAACCTACTGGATCGTTTGTTTTTATATTTTTCATTTGTGTTTAGTTTTGGTTGGTATCTCTTATTGGTACATCTGAGACAGGCCATGGAAACTAGAACTATCACTGAAGGTGATTAAAATTTCGGCTTTCCAGAATGCAATAATAAATCCAAGTTCATTGGAGAAAACTTGGTTAAAACTGTCGCAGTTCAAAGATTTTGGAATATGCGTATGCCACTTGTTAGTCATAATGTTTGAGAAGTTTCATCGAAATCGGTTCAATAATGTAGGAGGAGTTGCTCACATAAGAATCTCATGTGAAAATCAATAATAAATCTAAGTTCAGGGGAGATAACCTGGTTAAAATTGTCGCAGATGAACATTTTTTACAATATTCGCATGCTCAACTGCTAGTCACAATGTTTGAGTAGTTTCATCCAAAGCGGTTCAATAATGTTGGTGGAGTTGTGCACACAAGTTGGAACGGAAGGACATACGGACATACAGGCCATTGACAATATAGCCCCCAGTGGGGTTATAAGTTCAGACATCACAATATTGGTAGAGTGCTCACGCTGTAGATCTTAGTACTTTAGCCATTTTGTAAAGGTTTTTTATATTGGTATCTGACTGTGTGTAGCCATGATGAGATGGAATGGGCAGATGTGGTGAGCAGATGTTGTAATGGGAACATTTGCTGTGATCTGCTGTTGAGATTCCATTGCTGATGACAGATTCCAGGTCTGACAAGCTCTCTTCAGACACTATTGGTAATACTTCTGTCGAGTCTGGTAACATTTTTTGCACTTGACAACACCCTTTCGTACATGTAGATGTACAGTATTTTTGAGTCCTTGGCGTAACATGTAAGAAACAGAGCATTCACCATACTTAAGTTGAGCCATCACTGAATAAGTGAATTCCGTAACTAGCCTTCTCTTGGATAAAACTTGTGTTAGGTTGCTGTATGATGAGGTGCGTTACATCCATGAATGTTAACCTCCACTGGAGTGATCAATGGAAAGTTAATACAAGGCCACACAAAATAAATTGATTCTCAGGCATTTTTTTTTTTCAAATCAGTGAGGGAGAGAGAGTTTTATTTTTAATTTTCTTTTGCAAAAAGTGAGCAAACAAGGAGAGGATTTCGGCTGTCTTTTTACACACAGAAATACAGAAAATGTATATTTATACAAATAAATTCATTTTTAATTTGAAAAATAAAACATTCCACTAAAAATAAACTGTAGATATTGCAATTCAAAGGCTTCTTATCCTTTCGATGTTCTTCATATTATCTGTGGAGTAAAAGTATTTAATCTATGGGGATTTGCCTCATTGCAATTTATGGGAGAGTGCCTATTGGCACCCTCCCATAAACTATAACAAGGCAAACATACAGGAAACGCAACTAAAATATGCATCATCACAAAATTTGAAAAGTTTTGGGTCTCCCTGAATTTGTACCAATACTGGAAGACACTGAAAGGCAATAAAATGCCCAATAAAGGGATTCAAATTCAATGAGGGGGCTGCCTGAGAATAAAAAGACTATTGTTTTAGCCCAATGGACATTATTTTATAACACTAAAATGTCCTTTCTGTTCAGGCTGAGTGGTTGGAGGGTCTTGGGGGTGAATATCCAGCACCTCACCTGTGAAATACATTGGACATTTTGCCCTCAAGAAGCTACAACCACTCGGCCTGAACAGAAATTTAATGTTTTCTAGTAATTCCTTGTCAAAATTGTCACCTCCAAGCACTCTTCCTTTCCAGTCGAATATAATCTAAATAAATCTAACAAGAGTAATGCAAAGCATGGCTATGCCCCCGGTGGTGTCATAAAAAGGGTAGGTAAGTCTCTTTAGGGAATAACCAAAATCAAAAGGAAGCCTCCTCTACACACCAACAAAGCATCACAAAAAAACAAGCATAGCAACACATTATCCCAATGATTGATACCTCATAGGTAATCCCTGTGTGAAGTTATAGCATTGTACATAGAAGGAACCTAAAGTTATTGCATGGAAAACAAAAATCTATTTATAGTAAGTGACTTTGACATTTGACCTATTGACCCCAAATGCAATCCCAACCATCAATACCTCATATGCAATCAAAATATGAAGTTATAGCATCGTACGCATAAGAAAACTAAAGTTATTGCACAGAAACCAAAAATGTATTTATAGCAACAGTGACCTTGACCTTTGACATACAGATCCCATAATCAATGCAAAACATTGTCCCATTATGGGCAACCTATGTGTGAGGTATCAGAATCGTGCGATCAACAGTACAAAAGCTATTGCCTGGAAATGAGTGTAAAGACATTTTTCAATCATCCCCTAAGTTAAACAACGAAGAATAAGTCTGTAAACGTTTATATGAAGATATTAATTCTGATGTGGGGTCCGTTCTCCCATGTTGAATTACAAGCATGACAAACATTATTTAAATCCAACATATGATGACTGAGCTTGTGCAGCAAATATGTTGGACGGACACATTTTTCAATCATCCCCTTAGTTAACAAAGGCAAATAACTCTGTAAATCTTTATGTGAAGATATTAATTCTGTTGCAGGATCTGTTCTCTCATATTGAGGTATAAGCATGGCAAAATTATTTGAATCTAACAAATAATGACAGTGCTACAGCAGCAAATATGTTAGACAGACACATTTTTCAATAATAATCCCATACGTTAAACAAGGGCAAATAACTCTGTAAATGTTTAAGAAAAAATATTAATTCTGCTGTACGATCTGTTCCCCCATGTTGAGGTACAAGCATGGCAAAAATTATTTGAATCCGCCAAATAATGACAGTGCTAGAGCAGCAAATATGTTGCACGGACACATTTGTGTTAGAAACATACGTAAATTACGAATGACACAACTGTTTACTAGACACCCATCCAAACAGATCGGTCGGTGGCATAAGTGTAATGATGTTTGTATGTATTTGTTGACCCATCATGCTTCAAAAGACAGGATAAAATGAATACGGTGTGGATTATTTATTGGTGTTTAAGGTCACATACTTATGCACAACGGCTAATCATGACGGTGACAGTTTTACGGGTGGAGGAAGCCGGAGTACCCGGAGAGAACCACCGAGCAACGACGAGCAGCTGTCAGCTCTCCAACATCGTAACTCTGAACTGTGCACCGCAGCACAGGCAGGGTTAGATTGGTTGAAGACATGCGCACCATCGACGTGCAGTACGCCTCAGTACACAGCGTCATCGTGCCCCCATGTAGGCAATCGGGGTGAAGTGTCTTGCCCAAGGACACAGCGGTTGCCGCAGGTGGGATTCGAACCGAGGACCTCTCGGCTTGCAGCCTGCACCTCTACCAACTGAGCCACCGCGCCCCCAATACGGTGTGGACTATGTGGTTTGTAAAAGTGCAATAATACTATAGCTTGGCCATTGTAAACCTGTTAATGCTTTGTTATATCATACGGATAATTCACAATCCATATTTCATGAAATTTATTGAAGTCACAGGAGTTTTTCATTGAAAATGGGTCTCATGAACATTATATATGTACAGCAAATTTGGGCTGCTTCCCTTGGTTTATATTGCTACAGGCTTGAAATACTATGACCCATCATACCTCTAGTAAACATGATGGAACAGATGAATAATTTTAGCTTGCCTTTTCTTGGTTCTTCAGTGAAATGAATTTTTTTCATTTTAATAAGGTTTCTGTTTTCTAATTTTGCTATGACCCATTCTAGAAAGGGAACTAATCTACTCATCCCACTTCTATATTTTTCACAATAATTTCTTCAGGCACCCATGTATCTAAAGTAAATCCTGCAGTGTTTCAGTTTTCTATCATTTTTATCCAATAACATATAAAAATTCCTTTATTAAACTTCATATTTTCAAGGCAGGAGGAATGAATGTAAAGGCACAACTCACTCACCTTGTCCTTGTGGTCCAATTTAAAGTTTTTTTCAATTCATCATAACTCATAGTTCCTATTTCCTGAAATAAAAAGGTTTACAAATGGTTAAATCTATAACAGTTGTACTGTAAGATAATTTTTCAGGTTTCAATGACTTTTTTGGTCAACTCAGAAATATCTGCACACCACAGCAAAGGGTTGAAATTGTAGTTGCACGTAGTTTTCATGCACACATAAATTGAGCAAATCATAATTTCAACAGCCTCTTTGTATCTAAAGAAATATGGCTATTAATTTTTTGTTCACCTACATTACCATACACTGGATAATAACAGAAGCTTTCACCCGAGTTGCCTATGAATTTATCTGTTATCACTTTCATGAACAAGTTTATAATGATGATAAATCTCAACAATCTTTGTCCAGGGCTTACAATTACTGCAAGAATCAGAACCTATTTTGACAACTGATTTGTGAAATGAAAACCATAAGAATCAACATTGATTCTCGCAAAATGTTAATTTAATTCTTGTCATTGATTCTGAAATTATCCTAAAAAGGCCTCCAGAAGTGTATTTATTTTTTGCTCCCCCATAATAAGGCAACACTTTGACTAAGCACAGATGTCTCGTCAGAAACCTCTGCCAAGGAGCTATATATTCCATCAGCATGACCACCAAAAGCCTGTGCCCTGGAACATGTGTTCTACATGTACATGTAAGAAAAGAAACTCACCAAAACTGAAAGTAGCCCTCAACGGTTAAACTCAAGTAATACATAAATGTGCGGTTTATATTTTACTATGGAATATGTTTTGGTTGTACTCATAAGGGTATCTCAGTACAGTGGTGCCCACTTAATTGGATATCTCTTAATTGGATGACCCTGTTAATTGAATTTTATTTCCAAACACAAAACCATTTACCATACTTCAGTACAAATTTGGCCTTAAACTCCTGTTAATTGAATAAAAAAGTTAAAAAATTTATAGTAATTTATATATTTTTCATACTCACCAATGACCCAGACTTAGCTAGTGCTAACTCCTAAAATTCTAGGGCCAAACACAAATTTTGCCCCCCCAATCCCCAAAATTTGCATCAGAATCCAAAAAATCCATGTCCTATGTGGTCCTCCATACTTTTATCCACTGCACATGCACAGTGTCAAGGAAGTACCGAAATTGGCGCCAAATCCTCATTCATACAACCAGTGCCTGGTAAGTGATATGTAATCAGCAGGGAGGTATGAGTTCCCAACTCATGAGAGGGCCATCCCCGTCTGGGTCATTGGTAAGTATAAAAAATATATAAATTACTATAAATTTTTTAACATTTTTATACTGTACCAATGACCCAGACTTAGCTGAATAGAAAAAAGGCTGGAAGGCCTAGGATATAAAGGAAAATCCAAAAGACTCAATTACATGTAAACAGAATTATCCCCTCCAGGAGAAAAGGAGAAACAGGCTTTACATGTATCTTTCTTGTTTATACCAAAGAAGAAAGACACAATACCATTCCGTAATTGAGCACAATAACATCAATGAACTCAATTAACATCCAGTATAACCCATTATACTAATTTTTAAAGGAAAGCCAATAAATAAAGATAGTCCAGAGAATGAGACTCTTTATACTCATTTAAAAGTGTCCGAGGATTGTATATTAGTGCTCGTATGACACGTGACATATACAAATGCTTCACACCGAGCTACACTTTAAAAATATTACGTAAATGACATAAACATTAGCTTTACACTTTAAAACCATTCCGGCACCAACTCGGAATTACTGACTCCAGAGGAGGTATTCCCTTGCTTTTCACTATAAAGCAGGTGATATAAGGGAACACCATTTCCCCCCCCCCCCCCCCCCCCCCCCCCCCCCATTCCCGTTGCTCTGGGTCAAATACCCCAGAGCGAAGAGAACAGCAGGACAGAAACACTGCCGGAACAAAGCCTGCATAACTATAGTTGCAACTGTTTAGTGGATGACATTCTGAGCAACAGATAACAGACCTAAACATTGCAGGTCGCCAGAAATGGACTCAATATAAAAATCTGGTAATAGCAACACTATTAGCATTAGCCCAAGATATAGACAGCGCTCTTACTTCATGCGCCAAAATCTTAAGCACAGACTGCTGAGAAGAAGATAATTTTTCATAAGCAGTATGGATAGTTAATTGAATCCACCTTGCAACAGAATGGACCGTAATGTTCTTTCTGTTAGGCAGAGACAGAAAGAAACGCTTACGTCCCTTTCTGGTAAACTCAGATCTACATTTGTAAATATGCATAGCTCTAACTATAAGCAAGGCCTATGACCGTCTGAAGACGGAAGAGCCTTAATTACAAAAGGTTCAGGATACTAATTAGGAGCCTGATTCTTAGACAAAAATCCAACATTAGTAGTCAAAGTAACAGTATTACCAACACTACGACAGTGAGAATCATCAACAGATAGTGCATGAAGCTCACTAACTCTTCTAGCAGAAGAGAAGGCTAAGAGAAAAGCTGTCTCATAAGATAAGTATTTGAAGTCTACTGTATCAAGAGGCTCAAATGGCGCTTCTTTTAGCTTCAGAAGAACCCAAGCTAAATTCCACTTAGGAATTAACCTAAGGGTTGTAGGTCTATTTATCGAAATGTTTTTCACTAACTTAGATAAAGAGACATTAGATCCAATTTGTAAGCTATCATGATGAGCATAGGTATCCGATAGCATAGACCTATAACCCATAATATTTACTGACTGCAGTTTGATCTCGTCAAATAAGTAGACAGAAATTAGCAATGTCTGGAGTGGAGGGATCATAAATATCAATAGAATGATCCCTACACCACCGAGAGAAAACCTTCCACTTAGCAGCATAATTTAGCGAGAAGATCCTCCTACAGTTAGAAATTACGTCCACTGCTCGTCCTGTAAAATGCTTGCCGTGCAAGAATGACTGCACAACGGAAATACGCGAAGGTTGAGCCTTGAGGGTTGTGATGCAGTGTGCGCGATATCCCCTGCGAAAGAAGATCCTCCAGTGGAGGAAGCTTCCGCAGAATGTCCCACAACAGACACCTGAGTAGATTTATCCATGGTCTCTGAGGTGACAGAGATGCTACCAACAGAATCCTGCAGTGAGATTGCTTGATTTTAGCAATATCAGTTGAATCAACGGAGCTGGAGGATTCGCGTATCCCATCATTCCGTCCCAAGAGATCGAGAGAGCGTCTACTGCAAACACTCGAGGATCTGGGCATGGCAACACATACGTCTCCACAAATTGTGGAGATGCATCACAAATAAGTCTATCATAGGACAATGCCATTGGTAGCAAATCTGAATACTCGTTTGTTGAGAGTCCATTCTGACGGCAACATGCAGTCAGGGGGTCTGCTAGAACGTTCAGACGACCCGGAATATGACGGACCAACTGAAGAACTTGATGCTCTATGACAAACAGAAGGATTCTTTCCGCTAAGTTGAACAACAGAAAGGAATGAGAGCCTCCCTGGTTCTGAATATATGCTACAACTGTCGAATTGTCGGATAGAATTTGAACATGCAAATTCTGAATAATGTTCATCCAACGATGTAGTGCAAGCCAAATTGACATCATCTCTTTGATGTTTATGTGCTTGTTTGGGAACTGCGGATCCCAAAGACCCTGGCACCTCGAATCTGTTGGGCTCAAAGTAACGCCCCAACCTTTTTGACTCATATCCGTCACGGACGTAAAAATAGGATCCGGCAGTTGCAGTGGTACTCCCTGAGTTAACCACTGAATATCTGCCCAAGTCTGAATCTCTTGTTTCACTTGATTGGACAAGACGATGTTCGTTTCGAGCAAATGAATCTTCTACTCCATTTCTGAGTAAAAAATATCTGGAGTGGCCGAGTGCGCAGTCGCCCCATCGGAATGAGATCCGCAGCGGCTCCACACAAACCTATCAGTTGCATGAATTCTCTCGCAGTTACTACATCTGAGTGAAGACAAAAGCGAGTATAACTACTGACTAATTTCACTCTGGTTAACGGCAGACTAACGAGATTGTTGTGCATCTCGAAGCTCATTCCCGGTGGGTGAATGACTTGGACGGCACTAAATCCGACTTCTTTTCATTTACTATGAAACCAAGAGGTTGGAGCAGATGATGCAGACTCTGAACATCGTTCTGAAGTGTTAACTCGTTGCCGTACCTCTGATGAAAATCGTTCAGCTAGGCTGACGTTACCGCAGACGAATGAGCTCGGAAATGAGTCATTACCGAGTTCATTTTTCGAGTGAAAGCCCAGATCGCTAGATTCAGACCGAAGCACATAGCTCGGAACTGAAAAATGACTCCTAGGTCAGCGAAGCGAATATACTTTCTGGGCGCCGGATGTACCATGACGTGAAGGTACGCATACTTGAGATCTATGCTCGCAGCATAATCATTTACTCGAATGCTCGCTCTGACCGATCGGATGGTCTCCATATAAATTTGGGAGCCACGATCAGCTTGTTTATCCAGCTCAGATCTATAACTGGCCGAAACGAGCCGTCTGGTTTTGGAACCAGGAACAGGTGACTGTAGAAACCTGGAAATTCCTAGTTTACTACAACCTGAAGCGCGTTCTTCTCCAGAAGAGACTGGACTTCTGATAGAAGCGAATCTCTCTTCTGAAGGTTTGACGGAAGCTGAGCCCAACGTGGAGATCGAGTTAACGGAGCTTTTTCCCTGAAGAATTGTTTTAGACCTTCGGAAATAACCCCCTACACCCATGGTTCGTCCGTAATTGACAACCAATTGGATAAGAATCTTGACAGCCTTCCGCTCACTGGAACGCAATAGAGGTTTAGACCATCACCTCCTGGATCAGCGAGGCTTGCGGGAGGAGAAACTACGTCCTCCACAAACCGCACCTCGCCCAGTCGACCTACGGGCATCTGACCGGTTGTCTCGGCCAGAATACGACCCCCACCTGAGTCGCTACTCTGACGGTCTCTGGAGTAAGACGTAGAGGCTTTCTAAGATCCTCTATAGGAACTTTCCTTGGACGTACTCGCCCCAGAAGTGCCTGCCTTACTCCCCTCTGCTGAGTCTGACTTTCGCGAAGTGGATTTGAAAGGCAGAGAGTCCGAAGCTTTTCTAGTAATCTGTTGATAAATTATAGAAAGCTTACCGTTGAAGAGAAGCTCTCCGGAGACCAGAGTGACTCGAAGAGAGTTTTTCCCCTTACTATCCACTCTTGTGGATGCAGCCAGGGCATCATCACATCTAAGTAACTCCAGATTGCCACTGAAAGGGCCGAGTTATACGTGGAATATGCTATGGCCCTCGAAAGAACTCTCAAGGAAGTTTGAACATCCTGGGATTCTTTTCCTTCGAGACATAGTGTTGATCTGCGTAAGATAATGCATCTAAACTGATACTGTTAGACGAGATTGTCGTCTCCAGTGTACTGGAATGAAACGACATAGACGCCGGCAATGACAACTTCAAGTCTTCTGCCTGGTCGTCTAAATGCAGAGGAACTCTTAGCATGTCGTGTCCTGCCGTTTCAATTCCATTTCTATAACAGATGAAAGGCAGCTGTAGAGCATGAGACGATAAGAAACCAGATTTGCCAGTCTTAGAGGCTAGCTTGAATATAGCGTCAATAGGAAGATCAAATGTCCGTGTGACATTTCGGGACTGGGTCAGAAACTTCGGCGCAATGTCCCTATTCCGGCCGGAAAAATCTGTGTCCAGTGACGCTATCGGTCTCTTATCAGGTAACACAGCACTTTGGTCTGGAGGAACAACTTCTGGAAGGTGTAGCCGGATGAAATCTACGGCCACCTTATGTTGTTCGGAAAGAGAAAATTCCAGCTCCACTGATTCCCTTTCACCATCCGAATGGACCACATGAGAATCTTGGTCGTTCCTTACTGACTCTGCAGGGGAGCGAACCGACCCAGCTTCCTCAGACAGTTCCTGTTTTGAAAAGTTTCTCATGGCGCTGGGATGCTGCGATGAGTTGAGCTATCTGTGATAGCAAGTCCGTCACGGAGGCCTGTGGAGCAGCGGTCTTATGTAATTTAGCCGCTGGAAGCTCCTGGGACGCTAATTCCCGCATACTTCTTATGCGAACGGCCCGACTGGAAAGGCCTCGTGTCCTTGGTTAGCGGATGGCGTGACCTGGTCGACGTGGAATCCCTGATCGGTGAAGCAGGCTGGATAACACCCCTTCTCCTCTCCTGGACCGCAACGGACGAACCCGGCGTCACAATCATTCTGTTAATGACTGCTTCACTGGGGGAGCTAGCGGGCGACAAGTGACAGTCGATCCTACTTGGGACCTCTTAGGCACTTGCCATGTTTCGTTGAGCACTTTGCCGCTAGCTCTTCATTGCGACGACGGAAGCACACTTTTGAAGACATCACGGAAACATCACCCTGTTCTTGTTCCTCTGAAAAAGAGACTGAGAAAACTAGAGTGACCCTGTGGCGAGAGGACCGGCCTGGACCTCTCATCACTAACAATGTACCGTGACACATGTCTCCAACGTTTGTCATCTGAATTGGCACACACTGAGAAAGAATTAGTGCGAGTACACTGACTACAGCAAATACAATGAACATGAGAATCAGAGGAAGACTTCCTTGATTATAATCAAAAAATATTCTTTCATTCTGAAAAAATATTAAACAGTCATCGTACTCGCATTAACCCTTGAAAACAAAGATACATAATAATAATATAATCCATTACAAACATTTCGAAAAATAATTCAAAAGAAAAATTTTCTCGAAAAATTTTCAAGATGAGCCCAAGTTCCCAATGGGAACGATGAGCCCAAATGGATCCCAGAAAAGCCTAAGTGTGGACAAAATTTTTAAAACGTATCTACAAATTAATGCTACACTTACGGACAATATTAATGTATCTGGCTATGAACAGAACTAAACAGAAGACAAGTAATCACTGTGAGAAGTAACCGTTGTCAACGTTAACAAGAGTGAATAAAAACCGGAAACAAGACAAGGCACTGAAAATATGGCCCGAAATCAGTAACCAATTTTAAACACTATCCGATGTAAAACAGAAGCTTCCAGAGAAGAAACTGCAGTACATTGGATGGTAGATGCATGACCAAACGCCTAACCACCCCTAGGGTGAGGACGTAACCATGGGAAAAAACAGAATAAACATTCTGTTACCAAGCTAAATATTCCCAAGAAATTTCAGTAAAATGAAAGTGTCAATGACACTGTAGATCAACTTGTCAAGACATGTAAATGTATAGTATAGTATGTGACACAGCAATGACAAACATCTGGGTAATGACCTGATAACAAAGGTACATATAAAGTATTGTAACGGTCTGTACATAAATACTGGCGTAGCCTGTAACAAATGTATAGGTAAAGTATTGTAAAGGTGGGTGACAGTCAGATGCTAAACTAGAAAAGAAAAAGTCCCAGAGAGGGTCTGACTGAACCCCAAAATATTTGTTCTCATAGCACAGTGATAACAAAGGCACCCCAAAACACACTCATTCCTGTCCCAAGGTGAAAACAAAGGTACCCAAGAAGTTTCGTGAAGATCAGTTCATAAATACGAGCTGTATAGAAGTTGTGACAAAAAACTGATTGGACCTAATTTCGGTACAAAATGGCCACTGGCAGCCATCTTGAATTTTGGACCACACTCAGAAACACTCGTTCTCGTCCCAAGTGATAACAGAGGTACCCAAGAAGTTTCGTGAAGATCGGTTGAATACATCCTCTAGCCCGAGCCGTATTGACATGTGTACTTACTGTGTGTAAGTAGCACTGAAAAAATCAAAGTTCATCTAATTTGCATAATTTCTGCATGAGAAAAAACCTGTATTATATGTGATGTATCCCATGGTACTAAACATTCACACAAAAAATTTTTCAAATCAACGCTTTCATATGGAAGTTCTGTGCAAAAGTCTGATTGCACCTAATTTTGTACAAAATGGCTGCCATAGGCTATCTTGAATTTCGGACCGCACCCCAAAACACTCGTTCTCGTCCTAAGGTGATAACAGAGGTACCCAAGAAGTTTCGTAAAGATCGGTTCATAAATACGGCCTCTAGCCCGAGCCGTATTGAATTATTGACGGACAGACAGCCGATGGACGACTGGCCATCGCATAAGCTCAAATTTGGCTTTGCCAAAGGTGAGCTAAAAATTACAAAAATTATGCCAAAAGCACGGGAGAATAGCAAGGGGGGTATGAAGGAAAGGGAGAGAGGAAACACTGAACAAACCGTGGAAATTTCATAACAAGAATGTAAACATCAGGACTATGCCCCGAAATTTGGGAACATGAAATAATTTTGCATAAAAATTATAAGTTACAGCCCTGAGCACATCCTTCCACTGAATCTTCCTCTCATCCTCTTATTTCATCCTTAGATCCACCATTTCTTTCACGATTTTGTGTCTGGCATCATTTAACTGAGATTTATAAGCACAAATGTCAGTGAGATGTTACTGATTTCAGGGCCAAACAAAGAATGAGGATTTTGCGCCAATTTCGGTACTTCCTTGATACTGTGCATGAGCAGTGGATAAAAGTATAGAGGACCACATAGGACATGGATTTTTTGGATTCTGGTGCAAATTTGGGGGATTGGGGGGGTGGCAAAATTTGTGTTTGGTCCTAGAATTTTAAGAGTTAGCACCAGCTAAGTCTGGGTCATTGGTACAGTATAAAAATATAAAAAATCTTGTAATATGATGTGAATTTAACTTGACAATCACCAACTTCCCCTTGTTTATTTACCCATTTGGCTTCAGTACATCCAATATAGGCATTTAATCTATTATTTCTTGTTTAACAGAGCTCAAGGAGCTCTGTCAAAGAGGATATGATAGACTAAATGCTCATGTTAACCCAAGAATACAGCTAAGTGTCCACATCCCTGTTAATTGAATACTCCTGTTAATTGAATACTTTTTGCTGGCTTAAAAGGCTATTCAATTAACAGGGTTCCACTGTACTCTTAATTCTAAATTATTTAAGAACTGAAAACCGATTCTCACAGCAGGAGCAAACTGGGAAAATTTTAAGGTCTGCCATCTTTGATTAAATGCTGTGATGTGACAGACTGTTGCAAAGGTGTTAAAGTGAACTTTATTCAAGTCACCTTAATTTTCAAATTTGTTCAGCCCTGGTTTTCACTCATCACTCTGAAGCCACCCTTACTCCCTCAGGAAAACAAATTTGAAAAAATATTTTCCCTGTGAGAATTGATTTAGGAAAAGGTTATTTAATGTTAATTATGTATTATTAACCTGTTGATTTGCAAACATAGACCTCATTGCCGGCTCCACTGCCTCTGGTGTAGTAATTCCTTTCAATGTCACATAGAGTGTTGAAGGATATGGATCTCTGTAGTTACTCTTCCACCACTGGAAAACCTTGAAACAAAGACAAGAGAACAACCAAATACATTTGTGTATTAAATGGAGCCTTTCAACTCCCTTTTTGTGAAAAAAGGGTATTTTTTTTTTGGGGGGGGGGGAGGGGGACAAATGTTTAGGGATATATAAAGGAACTGAAAAAAGGGCCAAATACTGCAAATCTTTCATAAAAAATAATTAAATTACTTACTTGGAACCATATTCAATACTGAAATTAAGATAATTACCATAGATGCTGGCTTCCATAGTCATCAACATACCCATTCAGCACTCAATCGCTTTGCTACAACTTGTATTTTACAAGGAGCACAATGATCCCTTAGTACATAATGTATTTCTTCATTGGGAAAATGCAGAGTCAATTAAATTACCTTCAATGGATGAGGGCCATCTTCATCAAATTCATCAGATAAATGCTGAATGCATCTGTTTCTGACTAAAGCCAACTTCTAGTTGATCCTTCTCAGTCTCTGAAAGACTAAAACTTTGATCAGATTATCAATACAAATATCTTATTGTTATTTCTGACTTAAAATGTGTATCATAATCTAACAAGAAGCAAAACATTTTAAAAAAGTAAGAATTTTCGTTAACCCTTTACCTAACATGAAAAGCAGACGACACTTGCAAAAAAAATTCTTGAATAACTAATTTTTTTCATTTTTTGTCTCAAAAACATAGGTTATGACCCCTCGTTGGAACGAGCTCGACGAGCTCGTTCCAACGAGGGGTCATAACCTATGTTTTTGAGACAAAAAATGAAAAAAATAGTGAAAATTAATTGGCGATTTTTGAGAATAGCGCTGGCCGGTTTTGGCCGTTACGTTGGGTAAAGGGTTAAAAAAATAAGGAAAATTTTAGGATTGTTACATAAAAATTAAGAAAATAAGAGTTGGCACCAAACAAGGAGGAAAATTAAGGCCAGTTGAAAGTCTGTAAAACTCTCAGGACAGAAAACCACTTTCATGGCTCAACTAAAAAATACTGGTACACTACCATGGTTATGAAAGTGGATAATGAATTTTTATCTGGTCAAAATTCTCTGTCTTTTTTTCATTTGCTTTCCTTGACTTAGTCTCGGGGTCACAATACTCTATTTATGAAATTTCAACCCACTGGTGAGTCATGAACATGTTGATTGATTATTTCATTTTACGGTATAGACAACAAGTAACATACAGAGTGATACAAAACAGTTGCAACACAAAGCAGCATTTGTAAAATATGAGAATATAAGTAATATCTATACCGTAGGGAGATGACATGGCCAGATTGGCTCTCTACCTGTCATCTCCCACTGAAATTGGATCCAGAGTTAGCATTGTACATCGACTACAGTTGTAAATAATGTTGCTAGAAATAAATTATCACAGTTACAATTATTCTTAGGTATCAAAAGTTTCAGACTTGACAGTTAAATCAGACTGTTTTGTTGGACGAGATGAACAGATGTTGCGATCTGTTCAAGAAAGAAACCTCTTTTATGATCATGGTACTTCACAATGGTCCCAATTTAAAAGAAAGTTAAAAAATTTATAGTAATTTATATATTTTTTATACTTACCAATGACCCAGACATAGCTGGTGCTAACTCTTAAAATATAGGGCCAAACACAAATTTTGCCCCCCAATCCCCAAAATTTGCATCTAAAACTAAAGAAAACATGTCCAGAGAGGCCCTCCACACCTCGCCCCCACTGCGCATGCGCAGTGTCAAGGACGTTCCGAAATTGGCGCCATTTATCATTCTAATAACCAGTGCCTGGTAAGCGCTATGTACTCAGCGGGGAGGCAAGAGTTCCCAACTCCTGGGAGGGCCATCCCCGTCTGGGTCATTGGTAAGTATAAAAAATATATAAATTACTATAAATTTTTTAACATTTTTATACTGTACCAATGACCCAGACATAGCTGAATAGTAAAAAGGCTGGAGGGCCAAGGACATAGAGCAAAATGGAATACGCTCAATAAAATAAAATAGAGTCATCCCCTGTAGGGAAAAGAAGTAATAGGCCTTACATGTATCTTTCTTATTTATGATAAATTAGAAAGATACAACACCTTCCAAAAATTGAGCTTCATACATCCATGTACTCTATTAATATCCAATAATCCTTATACTAATAATTTTTAAAGTAAGCCAATAATAAAGTAAGTCTAGAGAATAGAGACTCTTATACTCCTAAAAGTGTGTGAGAATTGCATAATCATGTCCGTTGACATATGCAATATTCAAAAGCTATACTTTAAAAACTAAGACTTGAATGAATTTTATAAACTTAAACTTCTCACTAAACAACCATCCTAAAAACAGCTCAGAATTACTAACTCCGGAGGAGGTATCCCCTTGTTTTCATAGTAAAAACAGGTGACCCAAGGGAACACCCTCCCCCCCCCCCCTTTTTCTTGCCCTGGGTCAAATAGCCCAGAGCGAAGAGGGCAGCCGAACGGAGACACTGCCGAAACAGACAGCCTACCTAGCTATAGTAGCAACTGTTAAGTGAATGACATTCTGAGCAGTAGATAATAGACCTAACAATAGAGGCCTCCAGAAATGGACTCGATATTTCTGAGATAAAATTCATGAATGGATGGCTGAGCGCAATGAGCAGCCTTCAAAAATCTATAATAGAACACTATTAATGTAAGCCCAAGAAGTAGAAGAACTCTTACTTCATGAGCCGAAATCTTAAGCACAACTGCTAAGCCAATGATATACCATAAGCAGTACGCTAGTTAATAGAATCCATTAACAATAAAATGGAGCGTAACGTCCTTCTACTAGACATCAAAGACAGAAGAAGCTTACGCCCTTGTAATAAACAGATATCTGTTTATAAATACATAAACTGTACCCGGAAAGAGTAAAGGCCTATGCCCATACGAAGACGGAAGGACCTTAAAATAATAGGTTCCGGATAATAGGAGCCTAACTCTTATGCAACAATCCAACCTAAATAGTAACGGAAGTATTGATTCCGAAACTATGAAAGTGAAAATCATCCATCGATAGTGCATGAAACTCACTGACTCTACAGTAAAAGAGAAACCAACAGAATTACTGTCTAAAAGGTCAGAATTTGAAAACTACTGTTTCCAGAGGCTCAAATGATTACTTAGCTAAATAAGAACCTGAAGTTAAAATCCGTATAGGAATTTAATCTAAAGATTCTAAGTCTATTTATCAAAAAGTTACTAACTGACTTAGATAAAGAGACAAAAGACTCAATTGTAAACTATCGTAGAGTGCATAGGTATGAGGTAACATAAACCTATAACCTAAATAACAACAGGCTGCAGTAGATCTTGTGAAACAAGTATACTAAAAAATAGCAATGAGTAGTATGGAGGGATCAACCATATGAACATAATGATCCCTACACCACGACGGAAGAGCCTCCACTTTAGTCGCATAGAATAGCGAAGAAGAGGATCTCCTATAGTAAGAAATCGCGTCCAAAGCTCGTCCAGTACAGTGCTTACAATGCAATATGGACCACACAACGGAAAACATGAAGGTTGCGACCTTGCTGGTTGTGATAAAAATGACACGATTTACCCAGTGAAAAAAGATCCTCACATAGAGGAAGATTTCACGTTAAGATCCACAGTAGACAAGAGAGTAAATTACTCATGATCTCTGTGAAGATAGAGATGCTATCAACAGAAATATATTGTGGTTGTTTATCTTAGCAATACCTGCTAAAAACAACAGCGCCGGAGGATACGCGTATCCTATCATTCTGTCCTATAGATCAATAGAGCGTTAACAGTATTAGCTCAGAGATCTGGACAAGCCAACACATACGTCTGCAATTGATTAGCCAACTGTGTCATAAATAAAACATCATTGGGCGCTCCCATAGATAGCAAATCTGATTGAATACTTGTTTGTTGAGAGTCCATTCTGACAGCAACAAGCGACCCGTAAGAGAACGGGAGTGCGATAAAACAATCAGACGACCCAGAATATGACGGACCAAAACTGAACTTGGTGTACTATAACCAACAGACGGATTCTTTCCATTAAATTGAATAACGGAAACGAAAGAGTGCCTCCCTGGTTCCGGAGATACGCCACTACTGTCGAATTAAAGGACAGGAATTTGGGCATGCGTTTCTGAATAATGTTCATGCAATGACATAAAGCAAGCCTAAAAAACATTATTCCGCGGAAGTTAACTGATAGCTAAAAGACTGCGGAACCCAAAGACCCTGGCACTTCGAATCCGTAGGGATCAGAATATATCCCAATCTGTTTGACTGGCAACCGTCATAACAGCCACACTCGGGTCCGGCAACTGCGGCGGCACTCTCTGAGTCAACCACCGAATGTTTGCCCCAGTCTGAATCTCCTGTAACACTAGATAGACAAGAGAATGTAAAAATCAAGCAATTCATGGATTGCCGGAAAGTTGCCGTCGAAGAGAAGCTCCTCCGAGAACGAAGCGACTCTGAGAGAGTTCTTAACCTACTATCCACGCGTGGATGTAGCTAGGGCTGCCTCACGTCTAACCAACTCCAAACAGCCACTGAAGGGCGGAGTTATACGTGAACAAACTACTGCCCTCAAAAGAAATTACATTGAGAATAATATCCCGTAAATCTTTTCTTGAAGACGTAATGATAACGCCTCAGTAAGGCGGATTACGTATAATAAAGCGTCTAAGTTAAGTCTAATATACATAATGTCGTTCCCAACATTGAAATTGGAAAAGACATAAACGGTGAAAAAGAATATATGCAGTCTTTAATCACACCGTCTAGACGCATATGAACTCTCGGTATGCCCTGCTCTGCCAAAATAAACTATATGTAAAAAAGATAAAATGGCAGAAATGAGCCACGCGGACAAGAAACTAAACTATCATGCTTAGTAGCCGTCTTGTATATATATATAAATATATAGCGTCGAAAAATAAAACACATGTTGTAATGACAATATTGGACTGCGTCGGTAAGTCAGGGACAAAGTCCCTGTACCGATCGAAAAATCCGAGTCCAATGACGCTATAAGTCTCTTATCCAAGATCGCAGCAATGAAGTCCGAAAAATAATCACTGGAAGAAATGCCAGAAGATATGAAAGGCATCTTCCGATACTACTAAAGGGAAAACTCGAAATCTTTCGAATCCCTTTCGCCATCCTGTCGGACCCTATAAAGCGTTCGGTCGTCCGTAGCTTGATGCAACCGCGGAGCGCACCGACCCAGCGCCGACGGATAATTCCTGATTCGACCGAGAAACCGTCAATTGCTGGGATGCTGCGAAACAACTGTGCTAACTCGGATAGCACGTCCGTCACTGAGGCCTGAGGAGCAGCGGTCTTACGATGCATTGCCGCAGGAAGCTCCGAGATCGTTACCCCGTGCATACTTCCAATATGCGAGCGAACGGAGTGTATAGGCCTCGTGTCCCTTGGCTACCGGATGGCGCGACCTATTCGCTGTGGAATCACTGAATGCCGAAACTGATCGGATACTCGAGGTCACGTAGCCAATGTGCGGTCGTGTGCCCTGCTGTGAGGATGAGGAAGCATTAAAGACAGTCTCTCGGACTGTCAATATAACGGAGCGTCCCGAGCAACGGACATATGCTCCGAATGTAAAATATCTGAACCACAACATGCGGTCCCCTATGTTGTTGGCTTCCTCCGATCTGTCCTCAATCTGCCGTCACTGGGTGAGTACTAAAGTAATTAAAGTGCTCGCATCACCCAAATCTCCTTCCTAGACCGCAACGGACGAACCCGGCAGCCGAACCATTCGATGAATGTACGCTACACCGGGTGAGCTAGCGAATGTCACTCCGTAAGCGATAGACATATTCCATAAGCACTTATTGCCGCTAACTCTTCATTAACTATGACGACAGAGGCACACTTTTGAAAGACATCTCCATAACTCTTCGAACAAGAAACCAGAAATGCTTGGATAGCAAGCATAAAATAATAATATATATAGCGTCGTTCAATAATTCGAAAGTTTGTGTGACATTATTGGACTATGTCGGAACTGAGGGACGATGTCCCTGAACCGAACCAAAAATTTCTAAGTCCACCGACGCTATCAGTTTCTTATCCGGCATCGCAGCATATGTTGTTCCGAAAGGGAAAGCTTGAAATCCACCGAATCCCTTTCGGTATCCCGTCGTACCGGATGAAACTTTCGGACGTCCGTACCCGCTTCCGCGGAGCGTCCCGACCCAGCATCGTCGGATAAAATATATGCGACAGATTCAGTTGATGCTGGGATGCTGCGATAAACTGTGCTATTAAGGAAAGCACGTTCGTTCCCGAGGCCTGTGCAGTAGCGGACTTACGATGCCTTGCCGCTGGAAGCTCCGTGTACGTTGACTCCCGCATACTTCCTATGCGAACGTCCGGAGTCTGCAGGCCTCGAGTCCCCGGCTACCGACCCAGCGCTGTCGGATAATTCTCGATCCGACACCGTTTCTGTCGGCTGCTGGGATGCTGCGATAAGCTGTGCTATGTGCACAAGAATGTCCGGCGTCGAGACCTGCGGAGGCGCAGTCTATCGCTGCTTCGCCGAGGGCAGCTCCGCATCAGATGGCTCCCGCATACTTTTCCTATGCGAACATCCGGAGTCCATCGGTCTCGAATCCCTGGCTGCCGGATGGTGTGACCTGGTCGCCGAAGAATCCTTGATCGGCGAAGCTGGTAATATATCGGCGGTCACGCAGCCAAGGTGCGGTCGTGTGCGCTGACGAGAAGAGGAAGCCTTAGCAGTCTCAGCGGACTGCCTATACAACGGAGCGTCCCGAGCGACGGACGTATGCTCCGCTAACGACACATTTGTACCACAACATCTGGGGCCAGATGTTGTTGAACGAGAGAGGGGCCTCTCTCGCTTGCCGTCCGGATGGACCGGAACGAGCTATGAACCGGACTAAAAGGCTTCCTCCGTTCTCCCTCCGATCCGCCGTCACTGGGTGTGCATTAAGTTAATTTTATAGTGCTCGCATCACCCCAAAATTCCTTCTAGACCGCAACGGACGAACCCGGCTGCCGAACCATTCGGTGAATGGACGCTACACCGGGCGAGCTAGCGGACGTCAAAGGCCGTCGAACCTACTAGGGTCCTCTTAGGCAATTGGCGTATTACATGAGCACTTTTCCGCTAGCCCTTCATTAATTGTGACGACGGAGGCACACTGTTGGAAGACATCACAGATACATCACCCTAATCTTGATCGTCTGAAATAGAAATTGAAAAAGTAGAGTGACCCTGCGGGGAAAGGACCGGAGTGTCCAAATCCCCAACAACATAACGTGACATACGCTTCCCATATTGTCATCGAAATCATACGATACAGAACCGGAGTTAATGCGAGTACACTGACCACATATAGAATGATAATAAGGTCAGAGGAAGACTTCCTCTTAAAACAATTGATCAATATCCTTTCAATGTGAAAAGAAAACAAGTCCTGGTACTCGCACTAACCCCTGGCAATCAAAATACATAATAATAATATGATCCATTAATATAGAAAAAATAATTGAAATCAAAATATTTTGAAAAAATATTTTTTCAGAACAGCCCAAGTTTCTGAAAAGTAACGTTGAGCCCCAATGGATCCCAAGCCTAAGTGTGGACAAAAATTTTAAAAATATTTTAAACAATTTATTCAACACTTACGAACAATAATAATGTATCTAGTTATGATTGAAATAACATAAAGATATTATTATTTAGAAATCCCCCCCTCACACAGAGGGCTGTTGTAAATGTAAACAATGAGTGTAAAAACACTAAAATAAGACTCCAGGCACCCAGGCCCGAAATCAGTTACCAAAAATACACCATCTGATGCAAAACAGAGACTTCCAGGGAAGAAACTGCAGAACATCAGATGGTAGATGCAGAACACAACGCCTAACCACCCGTAGGTGAAGACGTAAACATGGGGAAAGAACAGAATTCATTCTGTTATTCAGCTAAACTCCCAAGAAATTTTAGTAATAATAATTACAGAAATTATGCCAAAAGCATGGGAGAATAGCAAGGGGGAACTTAAAGGACAGGGAGAGAGGAAAAACACTTGTAAAAACAGTGTAACTAAATAATCAGAATGACAACAAAATGGCTGCTGCCTTGAAAATAGGTAACTTAACATAATTTCATTAAAAAATTTTAAGTTACAGCCCTGATAATATTCTGTCACACATTCTTTTCCTCTCCTCCTTTTCTATCCTCCTTAGAATCACCATTTCACTAATATTTATTTGTCTGGCATCATTTAAACTGAGATTTAAAAGCACAAAGATCAGTCAGATGTTAACTGATGAAGGGCCAAACTTAGAATGATAAATGGCGCCAATTTCGGAACGTCCTTGACACTGCGCATGCGCAGTGGGGGCGAGGTGTGGAGGGCCTCTCTGGACATGTTTTCTTTAGTTTTAGATGCAAATTTTGGGGATTGGGGGGCAAAATTTGTGTTTGGCCCTATATTTTAAGAGTTAGCACCAGCTATGTCTGGGTCATTGGTACAGTATAAAAATATAGCCCTATTGAATAAAGTACAATAAATTCTCAAACACCAAATTATTTGCCATTTATTTAGTAGTAATCGCTAGTTCACAACTAAGCTGCGACAGATGGTAAAACTGAAACAAATTTTAAATCCATAGAGGGAAATAACTCTGACAAAAAATACTCTTGAATAGAACCTGCATTGAACATGGGGGCTAAACATCAATAAGATACATTTGCATACCCAATATTATGACATTCCACCAAGTTTTATAAAAGTTAAATACTCATTTGGTCAAGACTGCCAAACGGACACTGCCACAAAAGGAGCTGATTGTAGGAGCTAAAAATTTAAGTTTTAAGGCGTAAAAAAAAATTGTTTCTCAAGAAATTTTTGCTCAATTTTATGAAGGAGAGAGGTTTTTTTCTTCTTTGTTAATCCATAAAACTATCATGAATATAGTTTGAATTAGAAAAACAATGTTCACAGGAGAAAAAATTTCCCATAATGCAGTTACAAATTTAGCCAACTACATGTATATCTCAATAACCACGGTCAAATAAAATATAGCTGGTTAAATTTTAAGTCCTACAACATTATTACCAAAGAGATTTTTTTCCAGATCATAAAAAACAAATGATGAGCTAATTTTCATTGATGGGGGGAGGTGCCCTAGAAAGAATAATTTCTTTAATAGCCTACAGTACGTGGAGAGTGGATTGTAAGTGAATCACCCATGGAGTGGAGTTATCACCCAAAGTATCACTTTCAAATTCCGTATATATGGACAAAAAACCCAAACAATGTTTCAGCCAATGGACCTCTGGTTTAACCCTAAGGTCCATTGGCTGGAACTTTGCTTGTGCTTATTGTGCTTTGCAACAGATTTGCAATTATTGCTTGGGTGGAATCTCCACTCTGTGGGTGATTTAGTGATAATACACTCTCCACGTACTGTAACTGTATATTGGTCATAGAGTGAATTAGCCATAACTGAATTTGGTGAATATTTTTTAAAATACTCCACGTGTCAAGAATTAAATCCCACCTGTTCTGACATCATAGTCAATGTAAGAATGACTGTAAATAACCAATAGAGGAGATCAGCATTTCCTATCTTAATGACGTGTGCCCTCCCACCCACATGACTTTTATGTACAAAACAAATCGCACATGGAATATTCGCAGTGCACAAGCCTCATAAGAAATGGTCGACGTTGGCGCGATAAGACATAAACTGAATCGGTAATCCGATAAAAAACGGACATAAATATTGAAACAACTTATAGAAATGGTCAGTTTTAATACAAATAACAAGGTAAATCTGAGCTGAAAATTAAACTGTAGGTGTGTAGGCCCACAGTCTGAATCACCATGGTGTTGTGTATTTTTGCTGTTTCGCAAAAGTTAAAAACAATACGAAATACCAATATAGCAAACTATTTTTAATGAGCTTTTATTTATTTTTTCTGTTCACACAAATTAAGAGTCGGATTGTGGAATACCTAGTACAGCCATTATGGAATGATTCTTACAGAAACGTAAGCATGGCTGCATCTTCTATAAAACCTCGCTTTAATATGAGACCTCTTTCCTACTAGCCCAGGCCCAGGGTACCACAGACATGGCGTATGGACCTTACAAGTTACAGTCACAACGACCGTGCAATTCCCAATTATTATTTTCAATGACGTAGCAGGTGGTTGGAGTGGGGCTGGGATTCTCCAAAAAGTCGTCAAATAATTGCAGAGTCCCTGGACTAAAAAAAAACACCCTCTCTGATTCACTTTCAAAACACTGATTTTTCAAATGTTTACTGAGATGGACCCCATGACCACACTTGGGGGTAGTGTGCACTGCTGGGTGTTTGATAAAATAAAGAGATAATAAGGCAAGACTTCTTGTCTGTGAGAGAGAGTGAGAGAGAATATCAAAATACACAAAGAATAACATTTTGTTCTATTTTTGCTTCAGGTAGAACTGAACTTTCATCACTTCAGCACATTGTAAAAAATGGTACACCGTCATTGTTGTTTGGGGTGGAAGTCCTCTAAAAGGGACAACATGGGTATGAACTATCGACTAAACTTGACTTTATCTCCATGTTGTGGTCATGCTTAGCCATTGTATATAAATATGTGACCTTAAACACCAATAAGTAAGTACTCCCAAAACAATGATTGAAGCACATGGAGATAAAAATTGTCCCCATTATGCACCCATCCCCATCCTTGACTAACAATTTTCTCATTATGCACTTGTTGATTTTTGAATTATGCACTTGTAGACTCCTGATATATAAAAAGCCTCTTGTATCAAGTTTTGAAAAGATAATAATCATCATCTGAAAAAGACACAAACATCAGGTGGGGGAGGAGATATGCAGAGGGAGGGGGCATAAACTAACTTACCCCCCCCATCCCCCCCCCCCACCCCCACAAGATGAACTTCTTACCCATGGGCTTGTACCTATTTTTGGGGTCAGGAATTGGCACTCCACTACTGTAAGTAATGATTGGAAATGGGGCTATCCACCTCGATAAATCCCTGCAAATTTTCACAGGTAAATACTGTTTATGAAACCCAAACAGAATGATTAATATGGAGTAATAACATAATACATAAACTTGATCAAGAAGTTAGCTGGGGGTGAGGGAGGGAGGGAGTGTTTAACTGCTCCCCACCTAAAAAACGCCAAAAAATATATTGGGGTGTGGAGAGCCTACTTTCGTCCCATCCCAACCCCACTGGGTAATTAAACCCCACCAGGTAATTACGGGGGGGGGGGGGGGGGGGGGGGGGGGGGGGACCTGGGGGGGGACCTGTTTGGGGAGTGATATAACTCCTTAAAGTTTAGTTATGCATATACCCTGCAGTGCAAGAACAATGTGCTGATTTAATCCAAGTATCCTTGTGAATCAAAACCCATGCATCACTCCACCTGTTTGGGGAGTGATATAACTCCTTAAAGTTTAGTTATGCATATACCCTGCAGTGCAAGAACAATGTGCTGATTTAATCCACGTATCCTTGTGAATCAAAACCCATGCATCACTCACCTGTTTGGGGAGTGATATAACTCCTTAAAGTTTAGTTATGCATATACCCTGCAGTGCATGAACAATGTGCTGATTTAATCCACGTATCCTTGTGAATCAAAACCCATGCATCATGGGGCATCTCATGAGATTTCTGTGACGGTCTGACTTTAGCTTTAACAAAAGCAAAATCTTTATCTGCTACTGTCACAAATAATGTTTGTACCTAGCCGTCTTTATAATACTGGATGGCTTTCAACGATTTTCTTGCTTTGAGCTTTTCATTGTCAAAGTCCCCTGGTGTATTTATTAGGTAAATATAAATGTCAGAGAAATCAATCTCGGGCATTTTTCTCATGTCGTCCGACCATTTACCAACATTTATTGTGGCGGAGTCTGGCAGAACTGTTCCATTCTCAAGAGTTAGTTTCTCTTTTTGCCTGTCTGTTTTTTTTAAGTAGTTGTTGTTCGGAGGTTGGGAATGTTGGCAAATTTAGTTTGTCCACCCAAAAACACCTCTTTAACAGTTCTTGCCATGAACCTGTCATTGGTACACACCAAAGTTTAAAAAAATCTTTCATTTGCTGCACTGTCCAGCTTGAAAAAACGCTTGAACTCTCCATACTTTCTATACAATTAATATTTAATTAACGATGCCCTCAAACGTAATTTTTTAAAGCGTGATATATCACATACATGCGACCATTCTCTTGGCAGTCTTGTGAATGAAAGGTGTATTCACACCGTCGCATTCGCAGAGGCCATTTCGGAACTTCGAAGGAACACTGAAATTTTGTGGAAGGCTGGCTGGCATTGATTAAAATTTTATTTCGTAGTTAATAAATGCAATGAATATTGTAAAATTTTTATCTCAAAATAACGTATTATCAATAGTAGTCATTTAGGAGTTTGCAAAGTTCAGAAAAATGTTCAGAAATGATTTCAAGTGAGTGAAATATGAAGTAACGTTCATTGCTGTCGCTCAAATGTACTCGCACGTGTGTATTGTTTTGTACACAAACGTCACGTGGGTGGGAGGGCATACGTCATTAAGATGGGAGATGCTGATCAAGTCTATTAGGCATAAAAAAGTTAAAAATACATTTCTCAAGCCCTCCCGCATGGCCCTTTTGGCTGCCACATGCTCTCTTTTTATAACCAATGCAAACTTAAAACAAGAGACTTCAAGGGGCCTTAATCGCATACCGGCCAAAGTGGTTCAAAGAAGTGTTTGGGGTCACATTCAGTTACACATGGTTCATCAACACTACAAAGGAATGAAGCCATGCAAAGGCAAATGTTATGGAAATGGATCTGAACAAACCTGAACCTAACATGCTCCTCCTGCCCCCCCCCCAACCCCTGCCCATAGAGAGCCCAAATAATAAGCCAGGGACTCAAATTGAACAAACTTGAATCTGATCCCTCTTGAGATGTTACAAAAGTATACACCAAATATGAAAGAATTCTGACTGGTGGATCTGAACAAGGAGGTTTTTAAACAAATGTCCTCACATTGCATTAAGTTAAACTTTGGGCTCAAAAAGGAAGCCAAAATTTTAACCCAGGGAATCGATTTGAACATACTTGAATCTGACCCACCTAGAGATGTTGTATACCAAATATGAAAGGATTCTGATTGGTGGATCTGAAGAAGAAGACTTTAAAAGATATTTCCTCATATTGCACTAAGTTAAAATTTGGGCTCCCACAGGAAGCCAAATATCAACCCATAGACCAGATTTGAACAAACTTGAATCGGACCCTCCTAGAGATGTTGTATACCAAATATGAAAACATTCTGACTACAGGGTCCAAAGAAGAGGATTTTAAAAAAAATTCCCTATATTGCACTAAGTTGATATTCGGGCTCCCATAGGGAGCCCAAAAATTTACCCAGGTAAGCAATTTGAACAAACCTGAAACTGACCCACCTCAAGATGTTGTATACCAAATATGAATTCATTCTGACTGGTGGATCTGAAGAAGAAGATTTTCAAAGAAATTTTCTCAAATTACACCGAGTTAAAATTCAGGCTCTCATAGGGAGCCCAAATATAAACCCAGTGACTTGATTTGAACAAACTTAATGCTGACCCCCCTATAGATGTTGTATAAGAAACATGAAAGGATTCTGACTGTTGGATCTGAAGAAGAAGATTTTTGAAGAAATTTACTCAAATTGTACGAAGTTAAATTTTGGGCTTCAATAGAGAGCCCAAATACTAACTCAAGGACCCGATTTGTACAAACTTAAATCTGACCCCCCTATGGATGTTGTATACCAAATATGAAAGGATTCTGACTAGTGGATCTGAAGAAGAAGATTTTAAAGAAATTTCCTCAAGTTGCACGAAGTTAAACTTTGGGCTCCAATAAAGAGCCCAAATACTCACTCAGGGACCTGATTTGTACAAACTTGAATCTGACCCTCCTATAGATGTTGTATACCAAATATGAAAGCATTCTGACTGGTGGATCTGAAGAAGAAAATTTTTAAAGAAATTTCCTCATATTTCACAAAGTTAAAATTCGGGCTCCTACAGGGAGCCTAATTTACTAACCCAGGGACTCAATTTGAACAAACTTGAATCTGACCCCAATAGAGATGTTATATACCAAATATCAAAAGATTCTAAATTATGGTTCTGAAGAAGATTTTTTTAATTTTAAAAAAAGAATTATGGGTGCTATCAGAGTAATGCCCCTTGTAGGGCCCCATGTGGATGCGGAAAGTTTATTTGTACAAGCTTGAATTGACATATGATAAGGAACATGCACACCAAATTTGGTTCAATTTGGTTCAGTAGTTTGGGAGGAGAAGTTGATAATGTAAAGTTCACGATGGACGGCGACGGACGGCAAGTGATAAGTTCGGTGAGCTAAAAATAATAATTAAATGGTTCATGTCTGATATTTTATCCAAGTTAATAAAATTGATAATTTGTCCCTTGAGTGCAACAAGGCTTTGCAACGCTTCAGCACTACCACCCATGCAATTCTGTAGATTATGAGTCTTCAAACATAAAACAAACCAAGAATATGAAGTTTTGATGGCAAAGAAATAATTATAAAAATGTACTTTTAAAAAAAAAAAACATGCTCGCATGCAATTTTACCAAAAAATGGCCTGAGAAACAGAAGATGTACTTTGTGGGAATCTATAATATAGTTATATCCCACTCAGTTGGTTACGAGAATGGATCAGCCGTCACAGCACTCCCTAGACCAATAGATCAAAATTTTACCCATACCCTTTCCTGTTATTTCAAGCATTGCATTTGAATATTTTATTAACTATTACCTCAACTTCTCCACTTCTGACAGTGAATTTTGCTGGAGGGTAGAATAACTGTAATCGAACTTTATTTCCGGTGTTAATTTTTTTATTTACTCCAACAACCTGAAAGCATATAAGCAAACTGTATGTGAATGTTTACTGTAAGTGGATTGAAATATGAGAATTACAACTTCTAAATTGTATGTCATCAGGGAACTGAAAACTGAAAATCAATGTAACCCTAAAAGATTTTACAGAAGAAATAATTGTGCAACCTTTTTGTGTCAGGAGTAGCTGATCTCAAAGTTTGTTTTCAGTTTATTTAGAAGGATATATGATGCACTTATTTCCTTCAAAGTCTGCTCTGCAGCATATACAGTTAAACCAAACAAGCGTATTGCCCACTGCCACCACATCTAGAAGCATTGTTCACATCTGCACCTCTCCACCTTTGGTGCAATGACTAAACAATTTATACAATTTAATTCCATTTACATGCCAGATTAAGTACATATCAAGGTCATGTAAAAAGTCACAATGTTTGTTCAAAAGTCACTGAGGAGAAATACATTTTTTCAGTTTCAAAGTTCATTCAGGAATAAGGTTTTGAAAATAATAGTCTGATATAATACTCTGAATAGCACCTGCATTGAACATGGGACTAGACATCAATAAGATACACTTGCATATCAAATGGGAAGCCATTCCATTGGGTGTTTTAAAAGTTATTTGAGTTTGATGATAAATGCAGTATGGAGACCACTCTCCTTCACTTACAAAATGACACCCTTGTCCCCATGAATAAAACTCAAGTCTCATGCTTCATGATACTTGACTTGAGTGCTGTTTTCAACAGCATTGACCAAACTGTGCTCTATCATTGACTTGAAAAGAATAGGCATTACCTGTGCTGCTTTGGAGTGGTTTTGTTCTTATCTTTATGATCAAACTGAAAGTATAACTGTGGATGGTTCAGTTTCAAAAGATGTGCTCCTAAGGTTTTCTGAACCTTAGGGTTCTGTCCTTTGACTGTTACTTATGTCTTCACTCTGGGTGATATTCATAATAATGGCCTTAGTTTTCATTGCTATGCTGATGATACCCAGATCTATATACACTTTAAACATCGCCTCAAACATCAATCCACAGATCAAATTCAGAAATGTGAAGCTTATATCAAAGTCATGGATGACAGCAAACTTCTTAAAACTAAATTCAGAAAAAACAAGGTGCAATGCTACAGGTATCTCCCATCAAGAAGTGGTTATTAACCAGAAGCAATAAAAATCAAAATTTTCCAAGTTGAAAAAGGCCCATAACTCTTGAAGAAATAATTGGACAAAACATGTTACCCATGAATATCCTTTCCCCATTGGTGGTCTATCAGCATATCAAATATAATTTAAATCCACCATCCACTGACTGAGATATAAAGGTCCAAAGTTGTTACAGATGGATGGACTGATAGACAGAGGGACCCATTTCTATATCCTCCACAAACTTGGTTTTGGTGGGGGATATCAAAATTATTTACATTGGTCTCCCCCAACAACTATCACAGCTCACAAAACTCCATCTTGACTTTAAGGACAGTATCTACCTCGGTTCACAGCCTGGGATATTTCATGGATGAAAATCTGTTGGCAGACAGGCATGTAAGGCAATTAAGCAAATCATCCTATTATCACCTCAAAAATTATCACACCGGCAGTGTGCAAGGAGAAATTGATGAGGGAAGAGCAAACCAGCTTGTCCATGCATTTGTGACAAGTCACTTAGAATACTGCAATTTGTTGCTTTTTGACTGTATGCAAACTTTGATCAATAGATTTCAGGCCACAATTGATAGAGAAATGTCAAAGTTTTTCTGTTACCACAACATAGGGCCTGTGACCTTCACTTTGGGAGGCACATACCATATTATAATTTGGGACACACTGTCTTTTGCTAATACATATTGTTATAAAGTTTTGTTAAAAATATTCAGTGGTTAAGAATTTATGGTCAGGACAAAAACATTCTGATGACAGACAGATGACGGAGGGGCAATGGACATATCAATACCAGAAAATCTCCGCTGACCAGGCAGAGCTAATTAATCCAGTGACCCTAAACATATGATCTATGCTCTCATTCCATTAACTTGAAAAACAAACTGAGGAATATTTCATACATACACTCACAACTAAAACACGATTGTGTCATTTGAAAAACACACACAAGCCTGTGCCAGTCTTCGTCTGAGGCCATCCACAGCACTTTTGTCGTACTGTAGCCAGCACATTCCACACTTTCATGCTGCTGCCGAACAGAAGATGAACCAAGTAATCATGAGGAGTTCATCTAAAATGCTAGATTCCAGCCATCGTTTTTTGACAGTGTGCAATGGTCTAGTGGTTAGGTGTTGGGCTCCTGATTGCCAGGCAGTGTTGCCGAGGGTTCGAATCCCGGCGAGGGATTAGAAACCAACATTCCAAATTCCTCTAAAACACGATTATGTCATTTGAAAAACACACACAAGCCTGTGCCTGTCTTTGTCCGAGGCCATCCACAACACTTTCGTCATACTGTAGCCAGCACATTCCACACTTTCATGCTGCTGCCGAAAGGAAGATGAACCAAGTAATCATGAGGACTTCATCTAAAAAGCTAGATTCCAGTCATCGTGTATTGACCTTGTGCAATGGTCTAGTGGTTTAGGTGTTGGGCTCCTCATTGCCAGGCTGTTTTGCCGAGGGCTCGAATCCCGGCAGGGGAAGAGAAACCAACATTCCAAATTCCTCTAAAATATGTTTGTGACATTTGAAAAACGCACAACTAAATAAATATCAAACAAGAGGCCCCAAGGGGCCTGAGGGCGCTCACCTGACATGGTAGTCTAAATTTATATCAACCCAAAGAATTGATTTCAACAAGTTGCATCTGCTCCTCCTAAGAAAAGCTTATACCAAATATCCAAAGATTCTGACCAGTGGATCTAAAAAAAAAAAGATTTTTAAAGAATATTCCTCATATTGAACTAAGTTATAATTCAGGCTCCCACATGGAGCCCAAATATGAACCCAGGGACTTGGCTTTAACAAACTTGAATCTCACCCCCCTAAGGGTGCTGCACACCAAATATCAAAACATTCCGACTGCTGGATCTGAAGAAGAAGATTTTTAAAGAAAAGTCCTCATTCTGAACTAAGTTACAATTCGAGCTCCCACAGTGAGTCCAAATATGGACCTAGGGACATGGCTGAAGAAGAAGATTTTTAAAGAAAAGTCCTCATTTTGAACTAAGTTACAATTCGAGCTCCCACAGTGAGTCCAAATATGGACCTAGGGACATGGCTTAAACAAACTTGAATCTCACCCCCTAAGGATGCTGCATACCAAATATCAAAACATTCTGACTGCTGGATCTGAAGAAGATTTTTAAAGAAAATTCCTCATTTTGAACTAAGTTATAATTCGGGCTACCACAGTGAGCCCAAATATGAACCCAGGGACTTGGCTTGAACAAACTTGAATCTCACCCCCCTAAGCATGGTGCATACCCAATATCAGAAGATTCTGCCTGCTGGATCTTGAGAAGAAGATTTTCAAAGAAATTTGCCTGAAATGCACTAAGTTCAAATTTGGGCTCCTATACTGAGCCCAAATATAAACCCAGGGGGCCGATTTGAACAAACTTGAATCAGATCCACCCCACAATGTTGCATACCAAATATCAAAAGATTCTGCCTGCTGGATCTGGAGAAGAAGATTTTTTAAGAAATATGCCTGAAATGAACTAAGTTAAAATTTGGGCTCCTATACGGAGCCCAAATATAAACCCAGGGGGCTGATTTGAACAAACTTGAATCAGATCCACTCCACAATGTTGCTTACCAAATATGAAAAGATTCTGAAGCTGGATCTGGAGAAGAAGATTTTTTAAGAAATTTGCCTGAAATGCACTAAGTTCACATTCAAGCTTCTATAGTGAGCCCAAATATGAATCTAGGAAGCCGATTTGAACAAACTTGAATCAGATCCACCCCACAATGTTGCATACCAAATATCAAAAGATTCTGCCTGCTGGATCTGGAGAAGAAGATTTTTTAATAAATTTGCCCGAAATGCACTAAGTCCGAATTCGGGCTTCTATATTAAGCCCAAATATGAATCCAGGGGGCCGATTTGAACAAACTTGAATCAGATCCACCCCGCAATGTTGCATACCAAATATCAAAAGATTCTGCCTGCTCGATCTGGAGAAGAAGATTTTTGAAGAAATTTGCCCGAAATGCACTAAGTTTGAATTCGAGCTTCTATAGTGAGCCCAAATATGAATCCAGGGGGCCGATTTGAACAAACTTGAATCAGATCCACCCCGCAATGTTGCATACCAAATATCAAAAGATTCTGCCTGCTGGATCTGGAGAAGAAGATTTTTTAAGAAATTTGCCTAAATGCACTAAGTTCGAAATCGGGCTCCTATACTGAGCCCAAATATGAACCCAGGGGGCCGATTTGAACAAACTTGAATCAGATCCACCCTACAATGTTGCATACCAAATATGAAAAGATTCTGCCTGCTGGATCTGGAGAAGAAGATTTTTTAAGAAATTTGCCTGAAATGCAGTAAGTTCAAATTTGGGCTCCTATACTGAGCCCAAATATAAACCCAGGGGGCCGATTTGAACAAACTTGAATCAGATCCACCCCCACAATGTTGCTTACCAAATATGAAAAGATTCTGCCTGCTGGATCTGGAGAAGAAGATTTTTTAAGAAATTTGCATGAAATGCACTAAGTTCAAATTCGAGCTTCTATAGTGAGCCCAAATATGAATCTAGGAAGCCGATTTGAACAAACTTGAATCAGATCCACCCCACAATGTTGCATACCAAATATCAAAAGATTCTGCCTGCTGGATCTGGAGAAGAAGATTTTTTAAGAAATTTGCCTAAATGCACTAAGTTCGAATTCAAGCTCCTATAGTGAGCCCAAATATGAATCTAGGGAGCCGATTTGAACAAACTTGAATCAGATCCACCCTACAATGTTGCATACCAGATATCAAAAGATTCTGCCTGCTGGATCTGGAGAAGAAGATTTTCAAAGAAATTTGCCTGAAATGCAGTAAGTTAAAATTTGGGCTCCTATACTGAGCCCAAATATAAACCCAGGGGGCCGATTTGAACAAACTTGAATCAGATCCACCCACAATGTTGCATACCAAATATCAAAAGATTCTGCCTGCTGGATCTGGAGAAGAAGATTTTTTAAGAAATTTGCCTGAAATGCACTAAGTTCGAAATCGGGCTCCTATACGGAGTTCAAATATGAACCCAGGGGGCCGATTTGAACAAACTTGAATCAGATCCACCCTACAATGTTGCATACCAAATATCAAAAGATTCTGCCTGCTGGATCTGGAGAAGAAGATTTTTTAATGTTTTTCCCATTGCCTACAGTGTTAAAAAGTGCTGACTCAGCACTTTTTCAAAGTCCCGAAACTGTACCCTATGATAAAACCGATGGCAATTTTTTTTTTACCAATCCTTTCTGTTGGTCCTAAGGAAGCTGCACACCAAATAAAAATTCTCAGTGCAGTTTTGGAGATATGGGCGTTTTAAATTTTTTCTATTTTTAGCTCCTGCGGTTCCCACGGGGCTGCGGGATATTTTTTTTTTTACATAAATCAAGTACTCATGACCCAATAAGCCCTCACATAAAATTTGGTTCAAATCAGCCTCTCGGTTTGGAAAATAGAAATTTTGGGCGGGGCAAAAAATTTTGCCCCTCCCATAACGACGCCAAGTATAGCCCCACAAACTTCTCTTGAACAAATCTGAGTCTACACCTCAAAAGGAAACTGCACACCAAATATCAAGTCTCTGCTACTGCTGGTTCATGAGAAGAAGATTTACAAAGATTTTGGTGCCCCTTGGGGGCATGGCACCACCCAGGAGGAGGGGCAACTTCATTTGAACAAATCTGAATTGGCATTAGGTAATAAACATTTAGCCAACATTTATAAAATTGGGCTAGTGGTTTAGGAGGAGAAGTCGATAATGTAAAGTTAACGCCGGACGGACGACGACGGACGCCGGACAGAAAGTGATTAGTAAAGCTCCCCTTGAGCTTCGCTCAGGTGAGCTAAAAATAACTTATGACAGATACCTTTAGAAAAGCCCATGCAATTCTGTGCCAACCTCCTTCTGTTTTCCTGACATTGTACTGACTACTGGCAGTATTCATGCTTACAAAATCTAAAATCTGAAGAGTAACAAGAAAATGGTACACTCATTCTGTAAAAAATACTTTTTAACATTTCGATTTATCAAGCGATGATAACAAATTGTTTGCAATATTTAAAATATATCTGATTGAAGAGGTGTGTGAGAACAAACTATTTCACTGAAACATCCAATAAGGTATAACATTTTAAAAACTGGAGGAAGCCACAAGGTGTGGCCAATCCCCCTGAAAAATCATCCTGATACAGTAACCTTGGTAATATATTACATTAAATTAACACAGCCACTGTTGGTAGTATTTACTCAAATAATACAGATAAGATTACCTGTATCTGATGACATGTCATGTTTGGTTTTCGATTGAACTGATTAAATTTTAAGTTCAAGGTCACTGTAACCTTGATCTTTGGCACAATGACCTAAAATATATAGGGTTCCCAGTGATAATTCACAAATGTACGCAAATCCACAAACACAAATGTATAGGATAACATAAATTCAAATTACATCACAGAACAATGCTAATCTACCCTCTAACTGCTCTTTTGTCTTTGGTGCAAGCACAACCACAAGCAATGATCAAAGAAGAAGAAAGTTTCGATAGAATGAGCAATTTCTTGTACAGGCTCTAAGGGAGTAAGAGATCGTCTCATTGTAGTCAGGATTGCCAGTGCCAACAGGTTGGAATAATGGGCAAGAAAAAAATTCCAGTATATTATACAGTATATTAATTGAGCCCTTTTTAAAGAGAAAATTCAGCATACTTATACTTTCATTCTGCATTTACAAGTGAATTTACTTTTCACAGTAAATTAATTTCACTTAATCTCTGGAGGCCCTTAGCTGGTGGAAGTCACTGGGCTGAAGCCCATAAAGCCCATGCCTTAATCTGGCACTGGTTCTTCCTCTCATCATGCTCAGCCCACATGCCAAGTTGGGTTTCAATCAGGAATGCGTAATTTTAATAATTAAGAGAGCCGAAACCAGCTCCAATCGCAAAATTTTAATTTTAAGGTCATTGTGACCTTGACCTTCAGTAAAAGGACCTAAAAAAATACATAGAGTTCTTCCTGTCATTATGCCCAATCCACAGGCCAAGTTTGGTTTCAATCAGGTAAACTTTTATTTCGGGTGTGGAAACCAACTCTGACCGATAAAACTTTAAATTCAAGGTCACTCTGACCTTTACCCTTGACACAATAACCCCAAAACAAATAGGGTTCTTTCTTTCATCATGCTCAACCCAAAAGCCAAGTTTAGTACCAATTGGGCAAGCAAAATTTCAATTAGAGAAGCCTCCTCAGGTAAATGTTTAAGTTCAAGGTCACACTGTGAGCTTGACCTTAATCACAATGACCTCAAAATAAATAGGGTTCTTCCTCTCATCATGCCGAACACACATACCAAGTTTGGTTTCAGTTGGCCATGAAGAACTTTATTTATAGAGCAGAACAAACACTGACAGAAATTGTAGTTCAAGGTCACAGTGAATGCACAATGATCGTAAACTGTTCATGGTTCTCATCATGCCTGATCTGCATGCCAAGTTTGGTTCCAGTCAGTCAAGAGGAATTTTTGTTAGAGAGCAGAAACCAACTCAGTCTACAGACGAACGGATGGAGATGGATAGACACCATCACAGCTATAACCCCCCTGAGCTGATGGACCTCTGTCAAACAAATTAATATATTAAATGCCTGTAAAGGGTGTACTTAATAGGACACCTCTTAACTGACTAATCCTATTAACTGAATATAGAAAATAGCTATTCTGAGTATATCTACACAGTTGGCTGACGACTACGAATTCAACAAATAACTCATTGCGGTCATCCATTAATCATGCAATAGTAATTTCATTATGTAAACTTTCCAATAAATCACAAGTTGACAGTATTCTGAGTATATCTATACAGTTGGCCAAAGATTATTAATTCAACAAATAACTCATTGCAGACATCCGTTAAACATTCAACAGCAATTTCATTATGTCAATTTTCCAATAAATCTCAAGTTGACAAAAAGGCAAAATAAAAAATGTTTTGATTCTCAGGCAATACCTCATTGAAATTGAACCCTCCTCAATGAACCTTTTTTATTGCTTTACAGTCTTCCTCCAATATAAATACAAAATTGGGTTGTTCAGAGACTTGGTTTTAATATTTACAAGGAATGGACACTGAGACTGAAATGTGAAGAGCATAATTAAAGATGCAAAACAGTTTTATTTTTACAATTACATTAATTTTATTTCTATAATTGTGCACTTTCTATATTTTTCTGTGCGTTAAAAAAGGAAATCCCCTCAATTCATGCTCTGCTCACTACAGGCAAGAAATAAATACAAATTAAAATCCTCTCTCCCTCACTGATTTAAAAAAAAAATTGTTGGAGAATCAATTAATTTATTATGCGTGGCCTAATGTTGATAATAATTTCGCACTCACCTCAAAAAATACAATAACTTTTGGATTGTCTTGTACAAAATAGTTGTAATTTTCATTAAAAAGTAGAATTTCTTCCCATACAGGTAATGTTGATCTGAAATAAGACACACAATAAAACTAGAATGCCCTCAACTGCATGCCCCTGAGCAGAAGACTCAAAATATTTAAAGTTTTTTATACAATCGTAAGACATAACTACTCCATTACTCACATGAAATGTTGAAACAAGAACTTTGCCTTCCTTCTGGAAAAATAATTTGAAATTTCAGGTCATTATACCCCAAAACCTCAAAGGTAGCTGAAAATGTCCAAATAACAAAGTTTCTGCACAATCAAGGTCATAATTACCTTTTCACTGGATAGAAAAAGATGAAATATAAACCAGATCTTCCCTTCAAGTTTCAAATCATTAAACCAAAAGGCTAAAAAAGTTACCATAAGGAAGCAATACAAGCATCTCAAGTGAACCTAAAATACTCATCTGAATCAAAGTGTCAACTGAGAATGCAGATGGTGTAAGATTGGGAGATCTTAATATTGATTTGTTTAGTCAGGGTACGAATCATTTTAAAAAGTGAGAGTATTTTCCCAGCCAGTGTCCAGTTCGTAAAGATACTGTATAGCGTTTAACAAACATTTGTTCCAGGCAGATTAGAAAAAATGTCATTCAAAATTATTTTCTATCTTTAGCCACAGGTTCTCACAAGGGTGTGGGAAATTCCTTTTTAGATAAATCAACTGTGCGTCAACCAATAAGACTACACACAAAATTTGAATCAAATTGGACAAACAGTTCCAAAAATTGAAACATGGGAACTGAGCGGTGAATTTTTGCCGCCCTTGGAACAAGCCCAAAGAATGCATGAGAAACTTTCTTTTAACAAACTTGAATCAAAGTAATGCTTATTATCTGTCAAATCATTGCAAGGAAAAACCCACGTGGAAATCATGATTTAATATTTCCCCAATAACTAACAGTGTTAAAATGATGCAGCTGATAGCAACTCAAAAGAAAGCTTCAACCCACATAACAAGTGTTGTCTTGTATAGTCCAGGGTATATAAGCTTTTCAACTAGTTCTGTTCCCATAGTTAGAGCATAAGAAATACTGCAGTGTCAAATAATTTAATATATTTAAGTACTAAACAACAATACTTACTTTCTCTGTTTAAAATCAAATGGCTGTGTGAGTATTGGAAGTACATGTGATAAGGATTCATTCTCAGTCTCATAAAAAGATGACACAGGTCGATCTCTGAAAAATATAATACAGCAGCAATGAACCATATGGATTTCCTGGTGTGATTTAGCATCAAGAAAATTTCCAACCAAGAATATAAACAATCAACACTGCAGAATTACAGGGGTCTGGAAATGCAAAATATATATTAGATATACATAATATTATATGCTTCTAGACCCATTTGCAGAAAAATATAGATCTTTCAAATAATTTTAATGAAAGTTACGGAATACAAAATTTCAAACTATGTATATTTTCAAACAGGCAAAATAAAATGTTTCGAGCCAATTACTTGAAGTTCACAAAGGCCAGCATGTTTTACTTCTATCATTTTCACTATATATCACAAGCTAGAATTCGATCACTTCCATGGTGAATCAAGACTGAATCCAATAAAACAAATTCACGAAAATCAGAATTATGTTGGGTATGGGCAGTCAGCTGCATCAGGGGTTTCTTGGGAAGGGTGTAATCCCACTTCCAATATTCTGGCACAATTTAAACCTACCAATACACTATAGCTGAATGTTTTGTCAAGGATGGTTTCCACATAACAGTAACAAAGTACATACCACTCATGGACTGCAATTTCATGTTTCTAGACAAGTTATTTATAGTACTGTAGACATAAAATATTTCTTGAGACAATGGGATTGAATTTGTAAAATACAAAGTCGTAAAGGGGGTCTGGGTAGACGATGTTCTATTAGTGGGATCTATGGCAACATTCCATTCACAACTAAAAAACAGAAAATTTAAACTGGCCATGTGCTAATCAGCTGGACTTAATGACATATTGTTGCAATTTTCATAAATAACAACAATTTGCACCAACTCCACCAGAGATGAGATTTTTTCAATGTAGCCATTTTTATTTTTGGTCTTGGATGCTTGCATTTGTGGAGGAAGAGGGGAGGGGGGAGGGAAAATTTTTCTTCTAAGGTGAATGCTGAATGTCCCATACATGACTAGCCAGCAAAACGAGGGTAATGTGTGTTGGGTAATGGAATGGGGGAGGGGAACGGAGAGGGCTAAAGTTGGGGCCTGGGGTTCAACACTCAAGAGAGAAAAATTGCAGAACTTAGCTAAATGAAATGCAAATACCTCCAAGATGAGTCAACAAGAAAATAGTGCAACGTGAAGCATTGCATATGCCCCCTCCTGTAATGTCAACATGGGCAATAAAAGTATGGACAGTTTTGACAAGTCTAAAAGGAGCATAACTGTGGCAAGTATGCATGGGCATAGGCCCCAATATGTAGATATCCTTTGCCCTAGAATGGTCTATCACCACTCCATACAACATCTAAACCAAACAACCCATGTGGGAGTTATAATGCAAAATGTTTGTATGGAAAGTTTTATAAGTGTAACAAGGGCCATAACTCTGTTCTGTATGCATGGATGAAACCCACAATATGTGGATATCTTCTCCCCCATGCTAGTCTCTCACCATATCAAAGGACATCAAAAACCACACACAAATAACTGAGTTATAATGCAAAAAGTCCGTACAGAGAGTTTTCTAAGATAACAAAGGCCATAACTCAGGTAGGAATGTATGGACAAAACATGTGATATGTGACCATCATGTTCCTCATGCTGGTCTATCATCATACCAAAGGACATCAAAATTTGACAACCGAAGCCAGAGTTATAATGCAAAACGTTCATTTTCCTATTTTTCTAAGCCTACAAGGGCAATAACTCTGGTATGAATGCATGGACTTGTGATTTGTGGATATCCTTTCCCCCATACTGGTCTATCACCTTATCAAAATCTGATAACCAATGCCAGAGTTATAAAACAAAATGTTTGTACGAACATGCAGATGGAGACCTCAACTGTATACCCACCGAACATCCTAAGGCAGTCGGGGGCATAAAAAAATAGTTGGATTTCAGATATATTCCATAACTTGTTTCCAATAAGCTGAGTTGATACAAGGGATGAAAAATTTTGTACAAAACTGATTTTCAACCTTGATTGAGATAGAATGGCACCAAACTCATGCCAAATAATTATTAAATCTGCTTTTTATTTGAGTTATTGCACTAAAAGTGTGTTAAAATCCCTAAAACTGGAAAGCTTGCCAGTCAATCGACTTCAACAAACTATAAGTAAGGTTTTCACTTCTAAGTATATACAAAAATAATATTTCTTTTGTGGTACATTTCTACCATAAAAAATCAAAATGTGACTTGTTGCTGTAATTCTGATATGGTTGGGGGACAATTTCGTAGTTCTATTAGTGTAAGGCCATTAAAAAAAAAGTCTATGTTCTCAGGCACCATCCGCATCATTAAATTTCCGCCACGTAAAAACTTTTTAATACCCAGTCAAAAAATCCCCCATACTTTTCTGCCCTGCAGAATAAAATTTACCCACTCAGTATTTTCGGATCGGAATTTTCAGTACCGGTACAGCTACACATTTCCCTATAGTATTTCAACTTCCTGTTTGTGTTTTCCTCCGTATTTTGTTTCAGATTTCTTGGAGGAAAATGTTTTAAATAAAAATAACCATTAGACTGCACATAATCCTGCAATGGAGTGTCTTTGGCATGTCATCAACAGCCAAGTTGATTGAAGCTTTTTGCCAAAAATGTGATAAGAAAACACCAGTCCAGAGTTTGTAAAAGATTTCTTTCTGAAATGTGAATATAGTTTTTATGCCCCACCCCCCGACTTAAGTCGAGTGGCATACAGTGACTGAAGTGTGCTTGTGTCCGTCCGTCTGTGTGTCCAAGCCAATAACTCGAAAACGGTTAGGACCACAGTCAACAAACTTCACACAATTATAAAGGACCATGGGAGGATGTGTCACACACCATAGTCGGGTTTGTACCTTCAAAGTCAAGGTCACATTTCAAGGTCACACTAAAAATATTGATCAATATTCGTGTCTCAGCCATAACTCAGAAACGAATCATAGTACAATTGTTAAACTTTTTACAAATGTTAAGGACAGTCAGAAGGTGTGTCGCATATAATAGTTTCTGCTGCATCTGCAAGGTGGAGGTCACAGGGGGGGGGGGGGCATGTGTTACCTTAGAAACATTGTTCTTGTTTAGGGAATCTTTTTCAGTTTTCAGAATAAAAAATAAAAAGCCTCCTGCCCTCATCAAAAATTTGAGGCACAACTGCCTGAGAACATAGATATTTTTTTAATGGCCTAATCTTGGTACGTTTTGAATAAGACAGTATTTTTGGCTAACAAGATAGACAATCGACTTGGCCAAAAAAACCCAAAAATCTAAGCCTGAATAGAAGTGAACTTGCCAGACAGAAGATATATAAAAACAACACACTCAATGTTCTTTACATCGTTGATTCTGACAATAAAATTATCTCAACTTTCTTTACACATGGTGCCTGCAGGTAAACTTAGGTATGTCTTCAGACAAATCATTGCTATTTACTTTGGTCACCACTCTGGAAATATGAATTGGAATAAATTTTTAGCAAATCTTACCCCCTGTGGGAATACCAGGAGGTGGAGTTTGTTTACCATGGTAGACAAAATCATTTTTACTGGTGTAACAGGATCCAGTAACTAAAGCCTGGGTGAAAGTCCTTTATGGGCAGCACAACTATATATGACTGGCTAAACTCTACTTTACAAGGTGTTGTGGTCATGAAATAGTCAATAATGTTAAAACTGACCATAAGCTCCCCTTTTCAAAATAAACAGCAACCTTAAGGCCCCACAAAGTAGGGCTTCTGTTTCTCAGGTCATTTTTTGTAAAATTGAATGCAGGTAGGCAGTTTTTATTTTATTTTTGTTATTATTTTTTTTACCATCAAAAGTTCTTATTCTTTGTTTTGTTTTATGTTTTAGGCCTCATAATCTACAGAACAGCATGTGTGGTGGTGTATTCTGTCCCTTGAGTGCAACAAGGCTTTGCAATGCTAAAGCATTGTAAATTCTTGTTGCACTCAAGGGGCAAATTTTATTAACTTGGGTAAAATACCAGACATAAACCATTTAATTTTTATTTTTTTAAAAGTCTGCATTGGTTATAAACAGAGATCATGCGGCAGCCAAAATGACCATGCGAGAGGGTCTGAGAAACAGATTTTGAACTTTTTTATGCCTAACTTAAATCAGATATAAGCAATGGGTTGGAACATTTATTTAACATTACAACTATTATTTTCTGTTACCTTGAGGTAGCAGTGGAGGGTGAAGGGAGGAGGTTAGAAAATTTCAGAGTTAGGATATTCTTAATCCAACAATTCATGTTGGTAATTATGTAACTTACTTGTGTTGTTTGGTAAGATAATAGCCAGTTTTTTCATCAATGACATGAACTCTAACAAGTGGATGCAAAATATAAAAGTCGTTCTTTAATTTATCTGTCCTGTGAATTGTCACTGACAACACTGCTCCTTCATCTTCAATGTCTTTCTTTACTTCCTCCTCTGTATCATCTTTTGGCTTGTCCTCTGAAATTATAAGTCTGATGAGTAAACTTTGCAATAATTGACACATAAGTGGGGCCCTGCAAATCTCAAGTTTGAATCAAATCTAATCAAGTAGAGGATTTTGAATCAAATCTCTCCTCTTCTTACAACAGTAGAATATAGAATACTGTCAGCGTCTACACTTCTGTATTGTATTCAATGGAGTCTCATCTGTTTGGGGAAGTCAAGTGAAATAAAAGTGGTTTCAGAATCAGAACCTCCTTTCACCCTTTACACAAAAAGCAGACGACAGTTGCAAACAAAATTCTTGAATAACTAAATATTTTCATTTTTGCATCTTTTATTTATTTATTTGTTGGGTTTAATGACACTTTCGACAGCCAGGGTCATCTCATGTTGAGACAGTTTTACGGGTGGAGGAAGCCGGAGTACTCTGTCAAATTCCCCAATGTGCTACCTCCACACAAGTAGGGTTAGCATTGTTGGAAGACAAGTACACCATCGATGTGCAGTACACCTTAGTACACAATGACACCATGTTCCCAATATGGGCAATTGGGATTATGTGTCTTGGTCAAGGACACAAAAAATCAGTTCCTGCAGGTGGAATTCGAATTGAGGACCTCTTTGCTTACAGCCTGCATCTCTACCTACTGAGCCATAATTTTTGCATCAAATACATAGCCTATGATCCCTCATTGGAATGAGCTTGTTCCAATGGGAGATCGTAAGCTAAGTTTTTGAGACAAAAATAGAGGCTCTAAAGAGCCTGTAGTCGCTCACCTGGAACTACATATAAAAATGTGATTTCCCAGAGGCTTTCAATGGTAGCTATGAGCTGCAATTGTGGCCATGTTTGCAACATTATATCATTACATGAGGATCATTGGTAGGTGTCCCAGTCCTTAATCATGTGAAGTTTCAAAACATATGACTTTGTAGTTTCAGAGGGGAAGATTTTCCAACCAATGTTGTAGTTCCAGAGAAGATGAAAATGTGATTTCCCATATTGTTTCTATAGTAACTATAAGCCACAATTGTGGCCATATTTGCAACACGGTCAACATCAAATGATGATTGTTAGTAGAGGGTGTCCCAGTCATCAACCATGCAAAGTTTCAAAACATTTGGCTTTGTGGTTTCAGAGGAGAAGATTATTCAAAATCCACCAATCAGAATAAAAAAATGCTTCTGGCAGCCATGTTTTTGATGCACGGTAACAAAATGAGAAGCATTTGTAGAGGACCTGCCATAGACTATCCCTGCAAGGTTTGGTTCACATCAGCTCAGTATTTCCTAGGGCATCAATGATACGCCTCACTGATGATACGATATGTATCGCAATTTTTTTTCACGATACGATTTTTTCACGATACATTACATGCAGTACATTGAGAGTGAATTATCAGCAATGAAGGGCCCACAAACAGCACAAAGTGGAACTTTCAATTAGATAGTAACGTCAGATTTCTTTTGCTCTAGAAAGACAAACAAAGTTTCAGCCAATGGATCTCTGGGAATCTGGGTTCAATCCAGAGGTGAGAGGTCTGTTGCCTAAAATTGCGCTTATAATTTCATTAATTTGTGTGTTCTGGCTGTACAGATAGAGATTCCCCAATCTCCATTGAGTGGAAACTTCATCATGTAGCCTAATTTGGTACCATACTTGAAAATTCTCAGTTGGCCAGGGACAGAAACTTTTCGAGGTGCATGTTTTTTTTTGTCAGTGTTTTTTAAACTTGAAATGTCAATGTGGAGGTGCCGCTTTAAGTGGGCTGACATGTTCAACGTCACTCCAGTTTTGTAGGATGTTTCGGCTCTGCAAATTTTGCATACTGTTTTATCTTGTTTACTGTTTGAGAGGAGAAGATTTTTCAAAATCCACCAATCAGAATCAAAGAATGCCTCTGGTGGCCATGTTTTCAGACCCACGGTAAAAAAATGAGGATCATTTGTAGAGAACCTCCTACAGACCATTCCTGCCAAGTTTGGTTCGCACCGACTCAGTGGTTACAGAGAAGATGAAAATGTGAAAAGTTTACGGATGCCGGACGCCAAGTGATGTGAAAAGCTCACACGGCCTTTTAGGCCAGGTGAGCTAAAAATGAAAAAATAATAAAAATTGAATCATAAGCTTTACGAATAGACGGTTCTGGCCATTATGTTGGGAAAAAGATTAACTATTAACCTGTGGAGTATTTTCTTTAATTTTTTCATGAAATCCAATCAGGGTTTGATAAAAAATTCCAACAAATGAAGCCCTGCTATCATTCGTGATATGATTGGTTCAATTTACAATGATGTATTCTCTTGAACAGAAGCCACACTAAACCCATTCTATTGGCAAGAGTATTGTTGTGCTGGTGGGAATATCTGTCAGCAGCATGCAAGGAGTTAACTCTTATTCAGGAGATCTCATGATATAAGAGTTCCTGAGGACACACTAGGTAGGATTTTGACAGCATCTTGATGATTTGAAAATATCTGAATCAACCCATCTTGAAATGAATCATCAAGACAATTTCAAATCAAATTGAATTTTGAAGCTTTGCGGGGCTCTTCATGACGGATAAAGACGACAGATTTAAATTACCCACTAACCCAATGCACAAGACATCAAAATTTATAACTTTAATTACTGTTTTTTTCTTTCAAATTTTAAACTAGACTGAAGCATTCCCATGCACAGCACATGGCCACAGGGGGGTTGAAGAGCAAACTGTGATTTGTTACTCGTACATGAGCTGTGTTGTAAGACACATATTATGCCCCCACAAAGTCTACCACACACAAACTGCGTACCATACAGGTGAAATTCTACAAAAAATTAACCAAGTTTTCAACAACCTGTAATTTTGTGAAGTATTCAAGCAAATCAAAATCCCACCAATGTGCACACCTCTGGTATATGCACAAACATCTTGTGAAATCAAAAAGTCCTAGCTTGAAAACTGAGAGGGGTTAGGACAAACAATGTTTCTTAGATGAGAATGGATGGATAGACAGTGGACAGACGGATGGACGGGGGTAAAACAATATCCCCCCCACACACACACACACACATTCATTTGCGGGGGCATAACAAATTTCAACAAAACCATATCATGAGACCCCCTCACTGGTATGAGCTCAAGCAGTTCATTCCAATGAGGAGGTAACATGATATGGTTTCGTTGACATTTTTTGAAAAATATGTTTTTTCAACTGCTTAATTTGTTAATTATGTGGGCAGATGCCCCGATTTGTTAGTTAAAGGATTAACCCTTTAGGTTGAGAAAATATTTTGCACATTATAACAACCTGTTAAGTCTTGTAGTATGGCAGTGATTTCTAATGAGATCCAGACTGCCTGAACAGGTAGACAGGACTTATGTAGACATCACTGCTAGAATCAATTCATCCTACAAACTCTGTTAACTGGTTAATTGCTAATTTTTTTTTGTTGGATAAATATTTTCATGTCTTTGCCTTGTTGCAATTTATTGTAACAAGGCAAAACCACATGCACTAAATAATTTCAATTTAAAGACAAATATGAAGAACATCCACAGAGTATGAAGACTTTGAGTCGCAGTGCCAGCACTTCAAAATGAAGCCCAAATATGGGCTTCCAACACTGCACCAGTTAATTAATATTTTGTTTTGCACTAATTGTTCACATTTATTGTAAACACTACATGATTTTGCATTTTAATTTACATTTTTTTGTTAAGAGTTAATGACATTTATAACAGTGTAGTGTAATATTGGTGGTGTACACTGAGCATGGCGTGGCATGCAAAGGACACAGCTTTGCTTATAAGAACTGACTTGACTGCAAAGAAACTATTACTTACACGCTAGACCCCAAGGCCATAAAATCTTTTCTTAGTGTGGTACATCGAAAGTTCGCATTTCAATTTTTGAAAGTACCTAAATTGAAAGGACTGCTACATTTGGAATTCACGATTATTTTGGAAATTATATATGTATTTGCGTGCAGATAATTAATAATCAGTGCATTTCATAATGCACCTGTCAATCAGAACCAAGGTTTGACATAAAACAAAGAATTTATTAACAGCTGCTGGAGTACCTTCAAATGCTGGTGCACCTGCTCTGAGGACATAAGGTTTACCAAAATTCAGCAAGAGGGTCTAAAGGGTTGAAACATCAAGTTTTCCATTACAACCATGTCTTTCTTCTTTAAAGCAAAGGCTTGCCCCTTATTTAACAAATCAGCCCAAGAGAATAAATTATACAACAAAAGCCCAACAATTATTTTTATTTCTCATTTTTTACATTAAAAAATAACTTTTGACCACATGATGATTTTATCAAACTCTATCAAGAGAGGAAACAGAAAGAATAAGTTTGGGGAAAAATTGTTTTAAGAATGAAGTTAAACTGACCAAAATAAATTATATTGCTACCCTTCTAAGACAAAATACCCAAATAACCTGAAAACACTGCAAACTGAATACTAAGTTTGACAGTAAAAATATTCAGTTAAAACAAATGTTCAACGAACAAGCATTTAGTCAATTCTCAAAACTATGGTGATAAACAAAGAATTTAATCTATTAAAAATATTCTTTGACTTAGTTGCTTGAAACTAATTCTGTAAGTAGCCAATGGACTGCTAAAATAGTTTTCCTTTTAACAGATTTATGGCACAAAGAGATGACCACAAACATAAAAACGGCATTTCTTCTGGTCAGAAGTACAACTATAGAAGTATATTTTCGTAATATTGTGACACAAATGATTTCTTAGTTGATCAGCTGGATTGATAATAACAATTGATAATAAAACAGAAATATATCTTTCTTTTTATTTCTCACGTTTTTTCTTATTTTTCTTCCTGTCTTTCTTTTTTGGAGTGGCAGTAGATTCATCTTCCGTTTTTAGTTCCGTTTCATCTTTACCCTGTTCATCTGCTTCAGGAACAGGCTGAAAAAAAAATCCCCCAAACAAACATAAAAATGAAAAAGTGGAAAAGTTAAAAAATTTATAGTAATTTATATATTTTTTATGCTTACCAATGACCCAGACTTAGCTGGTGCTAAACTCTTCAATTCAGGGCCAAACACAAATTTTGTCCCCCCAATCCCCCAAATTTGCATCAAAAACCGAAAATTACATGTCCTATATGGTCCTCCATACATTTACTCCTCTGCGCATGCGCAGTGTCAAGGAGGTCCCAAAATTGGCGCCAATTATCATTCTTACAACCAGTGCCTGGTAAGCGTTATGTACTCAGTGGGGAGGTACGAGTTCCCAACTCCTGGGAGGGCCATCCCCATCTGGGTCATTGGTAAGTATAAAAAATATATAAATTACTATAAATTTTTTAACATTTTTATACTGTACCAATAACCCAGACTTAGCTGAATAGTAAATACACTGGAGGGCCTAGGACATAAAGGAAAATCCAGTAAGCTCAATTATTTATAACAGAATATCCTCTCCAGGAGAAAAGAAGAGATAGGCTTTACATGTATCTTTCTTATTTATATTAAAGAAGAAAGAGACAATACCGATCAGTAATTGAGCATAATAATAATCAATGATCTCTATTAACATCCAGTATAACCCTTTATACTAATATTTTTAAAGGTAAGCCAATAAATAAAGGAAGTCCAGAGAAATGAGACTCTTTATATTCATTAAAAGTGTCCGAGGATTGTATATTAACGCTCGTTTGACACATGACATATACAAATGCTTCACACTGAGCTACACTTTAAAAATATTACATGGATGAGTAAGCATTAGCTTTACACTTTAAAACCATCCCGGGGCCGACTCGGAATTACTGACTCTAGGGGAGGTATTCCCTTGCTTTTCACTATAAAGCAGGTGGTGACCTAAGGGAACACTCCCCCCTTCCCCTGGGTCAAATACCCCAGAGGGAAGAGGGCAGCAGGACAGAGTCACTGCCGGAACAGAAAGCCTACATAACTATAGTTGCGACTGTTTAGTGGACGATATTCTGAGCATCTGATAACGGACCTAAACAATGGAGGTCTCCAGAAATGGACTCAATATTTCCGAGATAGAAATTGGTGAATGTGGAAGGTTGAGACCAATATGCAGCCTTCATTAAATCAGTAATAGCAATACAATTAGCATAGGCCCAAGAAGTAGAAAGAGCTCTTACTTCATGAGCTGAGATCTTGAGTGCCGACAGCTGAGAAGAAGATAATTTTTCATAAGCAGTACGAATAGTTAATTGAATCCATCTAGCAATAGAATGAACCATAACATCCTTTCTGATAGGCATCAAAGACAGAAAGAAATGCTTACGTCCCTTTCTGATGAACTCAGATCTACGTTTGTAAATACGTATTGCTCTAACAGGACAAAGTAAAGGCCTACGCCCATCAGATGATGGAAGGGCCTTAATAACAATAGGTTCAGGATACTTATTAGGAGCCTGATTCGCAGCCAAAAATCCAACATTGGTGGTAAAGGTAATAGTAATACCAACACTACGGTAGTGAGAATCATCCACAGATAGTGCATGAAGCTCACTAACTCTTCTAGCAGAAGAGAAGACTAAGAGAAAAGCTGTCTTATATGTTAAGAATTTGAAGTCCACTGTGTCAAGAGGCTCAAAAGGCGCTTCTTTTAGCTTAAGAAGAACCCAAGCCAAATTCCACTTCGGAATTAATCTAAGGGTTCTAGGTCTATTTATCGAAAAGTTTCTAACTAATTTAGATAAAGAAACATCATTAAGCTATCATGGTGTGCATGGGTATCGGATAGCATAGACCTATAACCCTTAATGGTGACAGGCTGCAGTTTGATCTCAGCAAACAAGTAGACCAGAAAATTTGCAATGTCTGGAATGGAAGGATCATAAATATCAATGATATTAAATATAAATTAAATTTATTATATATAAATAGAATGATCCCTACAACACTGACGAAAGACCTTCCACTTAGCAGCATAGTTTAGCGAAGAGGAGGTCCTCCTACAGTTAGAAATCGCGTCCACTGCTCATCTTGTAAGATGTTTTCCGTGCAAGAAGGACCGCACAACGGAAATATGTGAAGGTTTAGACCTTGCGGATTGTGATGGAGGATGCGTGATTTCCACTGCGAAAGAAGATCTTCCCGTTGAGGAAGCTTCCTCGGTATGTCCCATAACAGACACCTGAGTAGATTTATCCACGGTCTCTGTGGAGACAGAAATGCTACCAACAGAATCTTGCATTGCGATTGTTTTATCTTGAGCAATATCTGCTGAATCCTACAATTCCGTCCCAAGAGATCAAGAGAGCGTCTACTGCAAACGCTCGAGGATCCGGACAAGGTGACACATACGTCTGCAACTGATTGTTGAGATGTGTCGCAAATAAATCTTTCATTGGCCGTTCCCATTGGTAGCAAATCTGATTGAATACTTGCTTGCTGAGAGTCAATTCTGACGGCAACAGGCGACCCCTCTGTGAAAGGGAGTCTGCTAAGATGTTCAGACGACCCGGAATATGACGGACCGAGAGAAGAATCTGATGTTCTAGTACAAACAGAAGAATTCTTTCCGTTAGACTGAGCAATGGAATAGAATGAGTGCAACCTTGGTTCCAAATATATGCAACTACTGTCGTATTGTTGGACAGAATTTGCACGTGTGCATCTATCCAATGACGTAGAGCAAGCCAAATCAACATCATCTCTTTGATGTTGATGTGATTGCTTAAAAACTGCGGATCCCAAAGACCCTGGCACTTCAAATCCGATGGGATCAGTGTCGCGCCCCAACCTGTTTGACTGGAATCCGTCATAATTGTAAAACTCAGATCAGGCAATTGCAGTGGAACTCCCTGAGATAACCACTGTATGTCTGCCAAAATCTGAATCTCCTGTTTCACTTGGCTTGACAAGAGGATGTCCGTCTCGAGTGAATGAATCTTCACTCTCCAATTCTGAGTCAGATAGACCTGGAGAGGACGGGTGCGTAGCCGCCCCATTGGAATGAGATCCGCAGCAGCTCCGCACAAACCTATTTGTCTCATGAATTCCCTCGCTGTAACTTTGTCTGAATGAAGACAATAGCGAGTGTAACAACTGACTAATTTCACTCTGGTTAACGGCAGATGAACGAGATTGTTGCGTGTCTCGAAGCTCATCCCCAGGTGGGTGAATGACTTGGACGGCACCTGATCCGACTTCTCTTCGTTTACTTTGAAACCGAGACGTCGGAGCAATACGAACAGATTCTGCATATCGTTCTGAAGCGTTAACTCGTTGCTGTACCTCTGAAGAATATCGTCCAGGTAAGCCAACGTTACCGTGGATGAATGAGCTCGGAAATAAGTCATTACCGAGTTCATTACTCGAGTGAAAGCCCAGAGGGCTAGATTCAGACCAAAGCATATCGCTCGGAACTGATAAACAACACCTAGGACAGCGAAGCGAAGATACTTTCTGAACGCCGGATGTACCATGACGTGAAAGTACGCACCCTTGAGGTCTATGCTCGCAGCATAGTTGTTCACTCGAATGCTCGCTCTGACCGATCGAATGGTCTCCATATAAAACTTTGGAGCCACGATCAGCTTGTTTATCCAGCTTAAGTCGATCACTGGACGGAACGAGCCGTCTGGTTTCGGAACCAGAAAGAGATGGCTGTAGAAACCTGGAGATTCCTGGTTTTCTACGACCTCTATCGCGTTCTTCTTTAAAAGAGATTGGACTTCTGATAGAAGTGCCGTTCTTTTCTGAAAATTTGACGGAAGCTGAGTCCATCTTGGACTTCGAGTTAACAGAGGTTTGCCTTTGAAGGACAGTTTTAGTCCTTCCGAAATAACCCCTTAAACCCAAGGGTCCTCAGTAATTGATTCCCAGTTGCTTGAGAAACTTGACAGTCTTCCGCCCACCGGAACATGACAGAGGTCTAAACCATCACCTCCTGGATCTGCGAGGCTTGCTGGAGGAGAAACTACGTCCTCTGCGACCCGCACCTTGCCCCGTCGGCCTAGGGGCATCTGACCAGTTATTTTGGCCAGCGTTACGCCCCCTACTCGAGTTGCTACTCTGACGGTCTCTAGAGTAAGACCTAGCGGACGCATAGGAACCTCTATAGGAACTTCCCTTGGACGAACACGTCCCAGATGTGCCTGGCCTACTCCTCGCTGTTGGAAGCAGACTTAAATAGCAGAGAGTCAGAAGCTGTCTTAGTTAATTTATCATATATTGCAGAAAGCTTGCCGCTGGACAGAAACTCTCCAGAGACTGGAGTGACTCTAAGAGAGTTTTTCACCTTACTGTCCACACGTGTGGAAGTAGCTAGGGCCGCATCACGTCTAGCTAACTCCAGATTCGTCACTGAAAGGGTGGAGTTATACATGGAAAAAGCTATGGCCCTGGACAGAACTGTTAAGGATGTCTGTACATCTTGAAATTCTGGTCCTTCAAAGCGTAATGACAACGCTCTAGTAAGGTGATCTGCGCATGAAAGAGAGTCTAAACTAGCTCTGTTAGACGATATCGTTGTTTCCATTGTTGACGAAGGAAGTGACATAGACGGCGGCATGGATATATCAAGGTCTTCAGCCTGGTCGTCTAAACGCAGAGGAACTCTCTGGATGCCCTGACTTGCCGTATCAAATTTATTCCTTTGATTGATAAAAGGCAGTTGTAGAGCAGATGCCGATAGGAAGGCTGACCAGCCCGTCTTGTTGGCAAGTTTATCAATAGCGTCATCTAATAATTCAAATATCCGAGAGACATTCCTGGACTGTGATGGAAATTTTGGGACAATGTCCCTGAACCGATTAAAAAAAGTCGGTGTCCAGTGGCGCTATCACCCTCCTATTCGGCTGTGCAGCATTCTGGTCCGGCGGAACAACTTCTGGAAGGTAATGCCGGATGAACTCTACGGCTATTTTATGTTGTTCCAAAAGGGAAATATCTAACTCATCGGAATCCCTTTCGCCATCCTGCTGGACCTCTTGCAATTCTCGGTCGTCCACACCTGATCCAGCGGCGGAACATACCGACCCAGCTTCGTTTGAAACTTCATGTTCCGACAGAGGCTCTGCCGGTTGCTGGGATGCTGCAATGATCTTTGCTATCTGTGATAGCACATCTGTTACAGAGACCTGGGGAGCCGCGGTCTTACTGGATTTAGCCGCCGGAAGCTCCCTGGACGTTGCATCCTGCATACATCTTTTATGCGAACGTCTGGATGTAGAAGGCCTCATATCCCTGGCTACCGGATGGCGTGACCTGGTTGCCGTGGAATCCCTGGTTGGCAAAGCTGACTGTATATCACTGGTCATGTAGCCAAGGTGCGGTCATGTGTGCTGCCGTGAGGATGAGGAAGCCTTATAGGTAGCCTCGCCGGACTGCCTATATACCGGAGAGTCCTGAGCGGTGGACATATGCATGCTCAGACTGCATATCGCTACGAACTACAACATCTGGTCCCAGATGCTGCTGTATGAGAGAGGGACCTCTCTCGCTTGTAGCTCGTGCCGAGCTGGACAAGCTAAAAACCAGACTATCAGGCTTCCTCCAATCCATCCTCCTTTCCATCGTCACTGGGTGTGCACGTGGAAGTTTTATAGTGCTCGCAACACCCGACTCTCTCTCCTGGACCACAACAGATGAACCCGGGTGCTGACCCATTCGGTGAATGGACACGACACCGGACGAGCAACTGGACGTCAACCCCTTCGAACTCCTTTCGGGTGATTGACGGATCTCCATGAGCACTTTTGCCACTAGCTCTTTGCTTGTTTGTGACGATGGAGGCACACTTCTGGACAACACCACGGAAATATCACACTGTTCTTGTTCCTCTGAAAAAGAGAGTGAAAGACTAGAGTGACTCTGCAGAGAGAGGACCGGCATGCCCCTCTCTCCAATAACAACATACCGTGACTCACGTTTCCAACGTTTGTCATCCCATTTGAAACACACAGAACAAAGATCAGTGCGAGTACATAGAGTACAATTAATACAGAGATCATGAGAATCAGAGGAAGATTTTCTGCTATTACAATTTGAACAATAATCATTCATTGTGAAAAAAGGTAAACAATCATAGTACTCGCACTAATCCTTGAAAATAACGATACATAATAAAACAATCCATTATAATCATTACGAAATAATGATTCGAAAAGAAAAAATTTTTTCAAAAATTTTTTTCAGAAGAGCCCAAGTTCCCAATGGGAAACCTGAGCCCAATGGATCTCAAAAAAGCCTAAGTGTGGACAAAAATTTAAAATCATTTTGAAAAAATTAATGTAACACTTACGGACAATATTAATGTATCTTGCTTTGAAATAAGTGATGCAGAAGACAAGTAATCACTATCAGCAGTAACTGTTGTCAATCTAAGCAAAAGTGTCAACAAACCAGAAACATGACTCCAGGCACTGAAAAAACCTGGCCCAAAATCAGTTACCAATTTAAAACACTATCTGAGGCAAAACAGAGGCTTCCAGAGAAGAAACTGTAGAACATCAGATGGTAGATGCAGACCAAAACGCCTAAACACCCCTAGAGTGAGGACGTAAACATAGGGAAAAAACAGAAAAAATTCTGTTACCAAGCCAAAACTCCCAAGAAATTTTAGTAATAAACATTACAAAATATAAGCCAAAACATGGAAGAATAGCTAGGGGGGAATAAGGAAGGTAGAGAGGAAACACTGATCAAACAATGGTACCTTCATAGCAAGAATGACAACAGCAGGGCCATGCCTTGAAAAAAGGCAACATGAAATAATTTCGTAAAATAATTATAAGTTACAGCCCTGAACATTTTCTTGCACTATTTTTTCCTCTCCTCCTTATATTTACTCTTTATTTCCACCATTTCTCTCATCAAAATGTGTCTGGCATCATGAAAACTGAGATTTGGAAGCACAAATAACAGTGAAGTGTAGCTGTTTTGAGGGCCAAACAAAGAATGATAATTGGCGCCAATTTCAGGACCTCCTTGACACTGTGCATGCGCAGAGGAGTAAATGTATGGAGGACCATATAGGACATGCAATTTTCGGTTTTTGATGCAAATTTTGGGGATTGGGGAGACAAAATTTGTGTTTGGCCCTGAATTAAAGAGTTTAGCTCCAGCTAAGTCTGGGTCATTGGTACAGTATAAAAAAAGTAAAAATGACAAGGCAGCAAAATTAAAAATGAAAAAGTAGAAAAAAAAAAAAATTTCTTCAAGTTTTAAGACTCGAGTTAGAAATCAGGAGATGCTAATCTCTAAATAATCCCTTTTTCCTCACCACTGCCAATTAAGTACCAACTAAAGTTTTTGTCATGAACTGGTAAGGTGCTTTGGGAGATTAAGTGTTGGTTCTCTTATAAATTGGGTATATTCTTGGCGTGCTAATCATTTTTAGCTACAAACAAAATAGCAAGAATATTGAGTTGTTTTGATACAATCATTAGACAATGCCAAGAGATAAGAAACGCCAAATTACCAAACCTTTTCAGCTGAATTTCTCTTTGCAAATTGTGTCTGCATTTGAACAATATGATGTTGTGAGTTTTGCTGCTCTCAAATGCAAGTCTAAATTTGTACATTAAAAATTTTTTCTCAGTAATTTCAATAGTGAAGTTCTGCAAAAGTTTCTAAGACATTGCAATTTAGGCCTATAAAAGATATTTTCTTGTTTCTCAGGCAATTTTTTTCTTCAATTTTGTGATAAGGGAGGTAGACATTTTCCCCTCTTTTTTGGTCAATCCACTAAACAGTCCTGAAAAAGTTGAAATTAGAAATTTAACTCCTTATACCACATTATATTATGTGGAAAAAACAATGTTTTGAGCAGTGTAAATTTCCCACACTGCACTTACAAATTAGAGAGATTGGAGATATATCTGGATAAAGTTAAAGCCCTACAAGAGGAAAATAGTATCAATGAAGAGATTTCTAGGTGAAAAAAAAAGAAGTGATGAGACAGATTTTCAGTGACAAGGGAGGTGCCTGAGAACCAGTAAACATATATTATATATGGACATGAAAGGGACACCGAACATCTTCATTTTTTCTCAAAATCATTCAAAATCTTTCAAAACATATTTTAAAGCTTAAAAACAAGAGGCCCCATGGGGTCTGAGGCGCTCATATGACAATAGTTGTTTAAAGAAGAATTTAATTTGCATCTGTAGCTAGTTAACACTACAGAGGAATGAAGTTATTTAATTATTTATAACTTTGTTGTCCATGCCAGATGATTTTTTATCTAGTACTGGAATGCTACCACAGAAATAATGCCTCAATTTCCAGTAATGCAAAACTTGGGAGTCCAAATATCAACCCAGGAACTTAACTTGAACATACAGGAGTCGGAGCCCTTCCCTTCCACCACCAGGATGTTGTATACCACATGTGAAAGCATTCTGACTGGAGGATCTGAAGGAGATTTTTAAAGAAAGTTTCTCATATTGCACAACTATAGGGGGCTCAAATATTAGCCCAGGGACCCGATTTGATCAAACTTGAATCCCCCCAGTCCCCCCCCCCCCCCCCCCCCCCCCCCCCTTAGATGCTGAGATGTTGTATACCTAATACAAAAGGATTCTGAGTGGTGGATCTGGAGATAATTTTTTAAAATAATTCCCTCATATTGCACTAAGTTAAAATTGCGGATCCCACACAGAAGCCCAAATATTAACTCAGGGACTGGCTTTGTATGAACTTGAATCTGACCTCTCTAGATATGTTGTATACCAAATATCAAAACATTCTAAGACATGGTTCTGGAGAGGACTTTTATTATTAAAGAACTTCCATCATATTGCACTAGGTTAAAATTCCGGCTCCCATAGGGAGCCCAAATATTAACCCAGGGAGCCAATTTGAACAAACTTGAATCTGACCCACATGTTGTACACCAAAGATGAAAGAATTCTAACTGGTGAATCTGAAGAATATTTGTTGTATACCAAATATGAAAGCCTCCTGACCAGTGGATCTGAAGAAGATGATTTTGAAAGAAATTCCCTTCATTTTAACACACTTGTATCTTACCCCCTATGGATGCTGTATACCAAAGATCAAAATATTCTGATCAGTGGTTCTGGCAATTTCTTTTTACCATTCAATTCTGCTTGTCCTAAGGATACTGCATACCAAATGATACTTCTCGGTTCTGTGTGTGGTTTGGGAAATATGGGCATTTGAAAATATTTCTATTTTTAGCTCCTGGGGTTCCCACGGGGGAAATTTTTTTGGGGCATGAATCAAGTACTTATGACTCAATAATACCACATACCAAATTTGCTTCAAATCGGACAATCGGTTCAGAAAATAGAGATTTTGAGCGGGGGGGCCAAAATTCTTGCCCCTCCCATTACAAAGGGGGAAATATTGATCCACGAATGGTGTTTGAACAAACTTGATTCTACACCTCAAAAAGAAGCTCCATGCCAAATATCAAGTCATTGTACCCACTGGTTCCTGAGAAGATTTTTTAAGAATTTTGGTGGATTTTCCCCCACCACCTCTCTATGAGGCTGGGCAAGTTGATTTGAAAAAAAAAACAAAATGCGATTTCAGAACAAGCAATCGCCTCAAATATTACTAAAATTAGTTCAGCAGATTAGGAGGAGTGGGTGCAAACACCACATTCATGGAAGACGGGCGGTGCGTGATCACGATAGCCCATCCTGACTTTCAGTCAAATTATTTTCAGAACAGAAAACAGGATTAAGTTCGTGGGTCCAACTATATCAAGGCCTTTTTTTCATAGTTTTGCCTCTCTGAACAAATATCATTAAGTCATTAAATGTTATACAATTTAGCATTCCACTTCTGATATCCAACCCTTATCCAAAATGACATTGCTTTTAATGTTTTCTATCTTTTAACAGCACCTCCTGTACCAAATCACCCAGTTTCATATATTGGATAATATATCATCGCCATTAAAAACACATTTAAATATGTGGTACCTCCCTGGCTAATTAGCAATGGGTATAGCCAAAATTTTGGGTGATGTAATTCATTTCAACATCTTATATGTGGCCTGATTTTCATGAAATGTTGGTATGTTGTAGAGAGCATAAAACATTGGGGTCTTCTTTATTTTATGATTTATCACCATTTTTGATGTCTTCACATCACTTCAAAGTTTTGACTAAAACTAAGAGATAGCTGCTTTTTATTTGTTTTTGGATTTGAGGCATGTTGACGCTTTTATGCAATTTCAAAGTTTAGCATATTCTTGACATATTTCATTAAATCGAATGAGGGCATATGTTTCACCAAGCGGCTTAGAACATACAAAGACAGACACATTTCCCTTGTTTTGGGGCACTTTGGCACTGGCCGTGCTTCATTGAATTACGTCTGGAAATTTGTTTTGTGATTACAAAACCATCAAGTTTTTATGTGTTATTTACATCTTCATAACATTTGTTTTGGGTGTAACTATTCTGTAACCTAAAAATCCTAAATGAAATCACTTTATTTATCCATTTCCACTTTCATAACTGTACATAAAAATCAGAAACAAATGTTGGTAAGCTAACATTATCGAACACCCATGAAGATGATGAAATGGACTTTTGCAATAGGGAAAGATTCTGTTTCATGAAAAAAAAAATCAAGATTTTTGTCAAAATCAGAAAATTTATATTCCAGTGGAACCTCATTTCCAAATCCTTTGCTCCAAAGTAAAGTTCAGTAGTTATTGAGCACAAAGCAATACAGATACAGATTGTTGTAATGAGAAAATTCAGGGGGCGCGGCGGCTCAGTAGATAGAGGTGCTGGCTGCAAGCCGAAAGGTCCTTGGTTCGGATCCCACCTGCGGCAACTGCGTTGTGTCCTTGGGCAAGACACTTCACCCCCATTGCCCATGTGGGGGCACGATGACGCCGTGTACTAAGGCGTACTGCACATCGATGGTGCGCATGTCTTCAACCAATCTAACCCTGCTTGTTCTGCAGTGTGGAGTTACGATGTTGGGGAGCTGGCAGCTGCTCGTCGTTGCTCGGTGGTTCTCTCCGGGTACTCCGGCTTCCTCCACCTGTAAAACTGTCACGGTCATGATTAGCCATTGTGCATAAATATGTGACCTTAAACAACAATAAATAAATAAATAAATAATGAGAAAATTCACTAATACAAGGGCCATAATTCTGTTTCTACCAGTTCATCTTAAATTAAAGAAAAAATGAAAGATTATAATAATCTGAAACAAGAGTTTTACTGCTGTAGGTAAGAGGACTTGGTAATAATCATCTAGACAATATTACATCAAATACTTATGTGCAATTTCACTTATTCTAAGGCAAATAACATTGTTACCACCAGACCTCTTGGGACAGTTATTAAACTCTTCAAGTTAGATTAAAGCCTTATAATTTTTTCTTGTTGTAGAACCTTGTTTGTAAACAATGAAAACCCTACCATTTTAGGTAAGTAACACTACATCCATATTGATTGTACTTGACCATACAACTAAATATCGACGGGGGCGCGGTGGCTCAGTTGGTAGAGGTGCAGGCTGCAAGCCGAGAGGTCCTCGGTTCGAATCCCACCTGCGGCAACCGCGTTGTGTCCTTGGGCAAGACACTTCACCCCGATTGCCTACATGGGGGCACGATGACGCTGTGTACTGAGGCGTACTGCACGTCGATGGTGCGCATGTCTTCAACCAATCTAACCCTGCCTGTGCTGCGGTGCAGAGTTCAGAGTTACGATGTTGGAGAGCTGACAGCTGCTCGTCGTTGCTCGGTGGTTCTCTCCGGGTACTCCGGCTTCCTCCACCCGTAAAACTGTCACGGTCACGATTAGCCATTGTGCATAAGTATGTGACCTTAAACACCAATAAATAAATAAATAACTAAATATCGAGAGCACAGGTGATGTGATGTATGTGAATAGGGACACTCTTTCCAGAGAGATCAAGTCAGAAGAAATCAAAGATTGGCATTCAGATGTGCCACATGGACACACACTCCAATGAAGATGTAAGTCTTCTACAGTTAACTACTTGCATACTGAGCACGGATATTCCTGCCCAGGACAGGATTCCACCAAGTGCTGAAATAAGTATAATTTGGGCACATTTAATCAAATTGTACCCCATAAATTGAATAGGTTATTTCACGAATGATTCCTCAAATTAAATTTAGATGATTTTTAATCAAATCTAGTCATGGCTGCTTCAAAGCAGCAATGATTGGATTTGATGGAAAACATCTTGAAAATTCTCAGCAGGTTAAGAGTAATGTGACAAGAAGATAAACAAAGTTATAAATACTGAAACAGATGCACAAACAAGGCGAAAACAGTATACCCCCTTCATCTTTCTGAAGAAATGGCCAACAATATCCAAGACTATTGAATAAAAGATTCAAACCCTACAGCTACAATTTCAATCCAAATGAAGATATAAAGGAAACAGTTTTTAGTCATTATCTTTTTCTAGCACACCATATTCAGACCATATCAGAGGACAAACTGAAATATTCCAAACCTGACACACTAATTTTAATTACAGCTGAGAAGTGTTCAATTACCTCTGTTGTTTTAGCTACTTCTGCTTTCTCTGCCTCTTCTGTTACTTCTTCCTTTGATTCTGTCTCTGTTTTTTTCTTTTTCTTTTTTTTCTTTTTCTCATCTCTTGGTGATTTGGCATCTTCAGAAGCAGATGGTATATTCTCTGACCTTGGGGACACAACTGGTGATACAACTTCATTTTCCCTTCAAGTGTAAAGTGCAAGTATTTCAAAGGATAGAAGGATGGAAAAGGGTGGGTGAAAAAACAGGAAGATGGCAATGAAATGAAACATAGTCAAATGAAATCTTTCTTCACCAGTGCACATATTAAATGACACATTATAACAAGAGACTGCAACAAAGGTGCTGACATACCCACTTGAGGGATAAAGCGGTGTCAGGACAGATAACCAGAAAATATCTCTCATCCAATGGACCAACCCAGTCACAAATCCCAAGGGGAATTTTTTTGCATAAAATCACTTGAAATACTTCAAAAACTGATTTAAAGCCCAAGAAGAGTTATGTAATGTTAAGAAGATCAATGTTAAGCATGAAATATGTCCTCCAAAAACCATAATGCCAAGATGAACATATTTTTAACACTAGGCATAAACATGTGAGGATTTCATCTTTGTTTGATAGGAGAGAGAGAAATCAAACACTCAGCATAAATTGTGAGATCCACAAACACCTGTTACCATAAGTTTGTGATGAACAGACCATCCTCAAAGAAGATGTAGAACTAGTGTATTTGGTTTACAGCAAGAAATCCACGCCCTCACAAACAGTGGCAATGGTGAAAGCCATGAACACCTGTTACTGATGTCTAGTGACAATCAGATTATCCACTGGGAGATATAGAACAACGCCATAATGCCACATTTTTTAGATTTCCATGTAGTATCTTTGTTTTAATGCAGGAACTTTCATGAAAGCTAATCCCTCAGTCACAATTATAATGTCCATGTACACCCATTTACCAAGTTTGGTGATGATTGGACCATCCAGTAGGAGATGTCAAAAACATACACCTGCAAACAAACCCTTCTTAAAACAAGAGGCCCCAGGGGGCCTGAGGCCGCTCACCTGACATGGTAGCCTAAATATCAACTCAGTTGCATCTGCTCCTCCTAATAAAAGCTTATACCAAATATCCAAAGATTCTGACCAGTGGATCTGAAAAAAAAAAGATTTAAAAAAAATATTCCTCATATTGAACTAAGTTATAATTCGGGCTCCCACAGGGAGCCCATATATGAATCCAGGGACTTGGCTTTAACAAACTTGAATCTCACCCCCTTAAGGATGCTGCATACCAAATATCAAAACATTCCGACTGCTGGATCTGAAGAAGATTTTTAAAGAAAATTCCTCATTTTGAACTAAGTTATAATCCGGGCTCCCACAGTGAGTCCAAATATGAACCCAGGGACTTGGCTTGAACAAAATTGAATCTCACCCCCCTGAGCATGGTGCATACCCAATATCAAAAGATTCTGCCTGCTGGATCTTGAGAAGAAGATTTTCAAAGAAATTTGCCTGAAATGCAGTTCAAATCTGGGCTCCTATACCAAGTCCAAATATAAACCCAGGGGGCCGATTTGAAAAAAACTTCAATCAGATCCACCCCACAATGTTGTATACCAAATATCAAAAGATTCTACCTGCTGGATCTGGAGAAGAAGATTTTTAAAGAAATTTGCCTGAAATGCACTAAGTTCCAATTGGAGCTTCTATAGTGAGCCCAAATATGAATCCAGGGGGCCGATTTGAACAAACTTGAATCAGATCCATCCCACAATGTTGCATACCAAATATCAAAAGATTCTGCCTGCTGGATCTGGAGAAGAAGATTTTTTTAAGAAATTTGCCTGAAATGCACTAAGTTCGAAATCGGGCTCCTATACTGAGCACAAATATGAACCCAGGGGGCCAATTTGAACGAACTTGAATCAGATCCACCCTACAATGTTGCATACCAAATATCAAAAGATTCTGCCTGCTGGATCTGGAGAAGAAGATTTTTTAATGTTTTTCCCATTGCCTACAGTGTTAAAAAATACTGACTCAGCACTTTTTCAAAGTCCCGAAACTGTACCCTATAATAAAACCGATGGCAATTTTTTTTTACTCCTTTCTGTTGGTCCAAAGGAAGCTTCACACCAAATAAAAATTCTCGGTGCCGTGCAGTTTTGGAGATATGGGCGTTTTAATTTCTTTCTATTTTTAGCTCCTGCGGTTCCCACGGGGCTGTAGGAAAAAATTTTTTGGCATAAATCAAGTACTTATAACCCAATAATACCTCATATTAAATTTGGTTCAAATCGGCCTCTGGGTTCAGAAAATAGAAATTTTGGGCAGGGCCAAAATTCTTGCCCCTCTCAGAACAAAGGTAAATATTGCCCATCAAACTTCTCTTGAACAAACTTGAGTCTACACCTCACATGGAAACTGCATACCAAATATCAAGTCTCTGCTATGGCCGGTTCATGAGAAGAAGACTTTTTTAAATTTTGTGCATTTTGGCCCCACCCCACTCCACAATATGAGCAGAAATCCAAGTTGAAGAAAAACCCAAATGCCCCTATATAACCACTACTTACATGAAATTTACTTAAAATGTGGCCAGTGGTTTAGGAGAAAGAGGCTCAAACACCACCTTCACACAGGACGACAGACGGACGACGGACGAAGAATGATAAGAAAAGCTCACCCTGACTTTCAGTCAGGTGAGCTAAAAGCCAGGATGTCGGGCTGATTTGCATATGTGCATGAGAGAAAAACCTGAGTACAGTATTATGTGTATCGTGCTTGTGGTTTTCCATACCAAAAATAATCAAAATCCTAATCACCATTTGGAGGTTCTTGCTTGAAGAGTGAAATTGTTATTTTTAGAACAAAATGGATGATGGCAACCTTTTTTGATGGCTGTCAAAACCCAAACTGTAATGTCTAATTTGTCCTCTCTGCACCATTGCACAATATCATTTACCTGTTTATCCATATATGTTTGTATGGACTAACAGACAGATGGCCTAATGTATGGATGAACTGATGAACAGCACGATGGACAGATGTAATCCAGTATACCCCTACTCTTTGAGTGGCTCAAATACTTTGATCCCAAACATTTTCTAAACATATGAATTGAGTTCTTACTTATCAGGTTCTTTAATCTCATCTGTTTCTGGTTTTGTTTCCTTTTTTTTCTTGATTCTTTTCTTGGGTTTTGGAGTTTCATCAATAATATCAGCTTTGTCCTTTTCATAGGCTTCATTATCCACCCCTAAATGAATAAAAGCAAAAACAAGAGTCTTTTACAAATCATGTTTTCTCTGAATCCTCCTCAAAACTTTGTTAGACTTGTATGACCCTTCAACAAAATGCTAATTTCACACCTGTACAAATTTCACTGAAGGCAAGCTGAAAAGAGGAACCTTCATTTTTTTAGGCGATGCCTTTTCTAATTATTCTTCAAAAAGAGTAAGATAAAGTAATACTAATATGTTTACCAATTTTAGTGCAAAGGCTGAGGTGAGCAACCAAGAATACTACAGCTTATTTATAAGGCCTAAAAAGTTAAAAATATGTTTCTCAGGCTCCCCCACATGGTCCTTCTGGCTGCCACATGTTCTCTTTTTATAACAATGCAAAATAAGAATAAAATGGTTTATGTCTGATATTTGACAAAAGTTAATAGTTTGTTGTTTGTTGGTGGTTAACGTCACATATTTATGCACCATAGCTAATCGTGACACAACATGGAGATGAAGTCAAGTGTAGTCAATCGTTGATCTACATGTTGCCCATTTTAGAGGACTTTCACCCCAAGCATTGGTGACTGGGTCCTATTTTACTAGTAAAGCGGAACTGGTTTACCACAGTAAACAAGTGCTGCTTACTTCCCGGGGTTCCCACGGGGAGACAAAAGTTAATAAAATTGATCAATTTGTCCCTTGAGTGCAAGAAGGTTTTGCAATGCTTTAGCATTGCAAAGCCTTCTTGCACTCAAAGGATGAGGCCTGAAACATAAAACAAACCAGAACATGAACTTTTGATGGCAAAAAATAATTACAAAAATAAACAAGAGGCCCCAAGTGGCCTTAATCGCTCACCTGCCAAAGTGGTTCAAAGAAGTATTTGGGGGTCACATTCAGTTAGACATGGTTCATCAACACTACAAAGGAATGAAGTCATGAAAGGCAAATTTTTATGGAAAAACACTAAGGAATGGATTTGAACAAACCTGAACCTAACATGCACCCCCCTGCCACCCCCTCACTCCACCCATAGAAAGCCCCAATATTAAGACAGGGACTCAAATTGAACAAACTTGAATCTCACCCTCTTATGGATGCTGCATACCAAATATCAAAAGCTTCTGACTGGTGGTTTTTAAGAAGATTTTTAAAGAATATTCCACATATTGCACTAATCTGACTATTTGGGCTCCCAAAGAGAGCCCAAATATGGACCCAGGGATTTGATTTCAACAAACATGTGAATGAATCTTCCAAAGATGTTATATGTGAAATATAGAAGACTTTGCAGCAGTGGTATGGGAGAAGAAGATTCTTTAATGTTTTTTCCCATTAATCACAGTGTTAAAAAATGATGAATCAGCATTTTTTCAAAGTCCTGGAAAAGTACCCTATGAAAGAAAAATGATGGCAATTTTTTTTTTTTGACCAGTCCTTTATGCTGTTCCCAAGGAAGCTTCACACAAAATAAAAAATCTCAGTGCCGTGTAGTTTTGGAGATATGGGCATTTAAAATTGTTTCTATTTTTAGCTCCTGCAGTTCCAATGGGGTGACGGGGAAAATGTTTTTGGCATAAATTAGGTACTTATGACCCAATAAGCCCTCATATTAAATTTGGTTCAAATTGGCCTCTCAGTTTGGAAAATAGAAATTGTGGTACAATTCGGGCTCCCACAGGAAGCCCAAATATGAATCCTGGGACTTTGCTTTAACAAACTTATATCTCACCTCCCTAAGGACACTGTATACCAAATATCAAAAGATTCTGACTGGTGGATGTGAAGAAGATTTTTGAAGAAAATTCCTCATATTGAACTAAGTTATAATTCGGGCTCCCACAGGGAGCCCAAATATGAACCCAGGGACTTGGATTGTTAACAATCTTGAATCTCATCGTCCTAAGGATGCTGCATACCAAATATAAAAAAATTCTGACTGCTGAATCTGAAGAAGATTTTTAAAGAAAATTCCTCATATTGAACTAAGTTATAATTCGGGCTCCCACAGTGAGGCCAAATATGAACCCAGGGACTTGACTTGAACAAACTTGAATCTCACCCCCTAAGGATGCTGCATACCAAATATCAAAAGATACTGATTGGTGGATCTGAAGAAGAATATTCCTCATATTGCACTAATTTGAACATTTGGGCTCCCATAGAGAGCCCAAATATGGACCCAGGGAATTGAATTCAACAAATATGTGAATCAGTCTTCCAATGATGTTATATGTGAAATATGAAAGCCTCTGGACCTGTGGTTTGAGAGAAAAAGATTCTTGAATGTTTTCACCATTACCCACAGTGTAAAAAATGCTGACTCAACACTTTTTCAAAGTCCTGAAAAAGTACCCTATGATAAAACCGATAGCAATTTTTTTTACCATTCCATTCTGTTGGTCCTAAGGAAGCTTCACACCAAATAAAAATTCTCATTGCAGTGCAGTTTTGGAGATATGGGCGTTTTAAATTTTTTCTATTTTTAGCTCCTGCGGTTCCCAAGGGGCGATGAGAAATTTTTTTTGCCATAAATTAACTACTTGTGTCCCAATAAAACCTCATATCAAATTTGGTTCAAATCAGCCTCTCAGTTTGGAAAGTTAAAAAATTTATAGTAATTTATATATTTTTTATACTTACCAATGACCCAGACATAGCTGGTGCTAACTCTTAAAATATAGGGCCAAACACAAATTTTGCCCCCCAATCCCCAAAATTTGCATCTAAAACTAAAGAAAACATGTCCTGAAAGGCCCTCCACACTTCGCCCCTACTGCGCATGCACAGTGTCAAGGACGTTCCGAAATTGGCGCCATTAATCATTCTAATAACCAGTGCCTGGTAAGCGCTATGTACTCAGCGGGGAGGCAAGAGTTCCCAACTCCTGGGAGGGCCATCCCCGTCTGGGTCATTGGTAAGTATAAAAAATATATAAATTACTATAAATTTTTTAACATTTTTATACTGTACCAATGACCCAGACATAGCTGAATAGTAAAAAGGCTGGAGGGCCAAGGACATAGAGCAAAATGGAATACGCTCAATAAAATAAAATAGAGTAATCCCCTGTAGGGAAAAAGAAGTATTAGGCCTTACATGTATCTTTCTTATTTATGATAAATTAGAAAGATACAACACCTTCCAAAATTGAGCTTCATACATCCATGTACTCTATTAATATCCAATAAAATCCTTATACTAATAATTTTTAAAGTAAGCCAATAAATAAAGTAAGTCTAGAGAATAGAGACTCTTATACTCCTAAAAGTGTCTGAGGATTGCATAATCATGTCCGTTGACATATGCAATATTCAAAAGCTATACTTTAAAAACTAAGACTTGAATGAATTTTAAAAACCTAAACTTCTCACTAAACAACCATCCCAATAACAGCTCAGAATTACTAACTCCGAAGGAGGTATCCCCTTGTTTTCATAGTAAAACAGGTGACCCAAGGGAACACCCTCCCCCCCCCCCCCCCCCCCTTTTTCTTGTCTGGGTCAAATAGCCCAGAGCGAAGAGGGCAGCAGAACGGAGACACTGCCGAAACAGACAGCCTACCTAGCTATAGTAGCAACTGTTAAGTGAATGACATTCTGAGCAGTAGATAATAGACCTAACAATAGAGGCCTCCAGAAATGGACTCGATATTTCTGAGATAAAATTCATGAATGTGGATGGCTGAGCGCAATGAGCGGCCTTCAAAAATCTATAATAGCGACACTATTAATGTGAGCCCAAGAAGTAGAAGAACTCTTACTTCATGAGCCGAAATCTTAAGCACAACTGCTAAGTCAATGATATACCATAAGCAGTACCGATAGTTAACAGAATCCATTAACAATAAAATGGAGCGTAACGTCCTTCTACTAGGCATCACAGACAGAAGAAGCTTACGCCCATAGTAATAAACAGATATCTGTTTATAAATACATAAACTGTACCCGGAAAGAGTAAAGGCCTATGCCCATACGAAGACGGAAGGACCTTAAAATAATAGGTTCCGGATAATAGGAGCCTAACTCTTATGCAAAAATCCAACCTAAATAGTAACGGAAGTAGTGATTCCGAAACTACGAAAGTGAAAATCATCCATCGATAGTGCATGAAACTCACTGACTCTACAGTAAAAGAGAAACCAACAGAATTACTGTCTAAAAGGTCAGAATCTGAAAACTACTGTTTCCAGAGGCTCAAATGATTACTTAGCTAAATAAGAACCAAAGTTAAAATCCATATAGGAATTTAATCTAAAGATTCTAAGTCTATTTATCAAAAAGTTACTAACTGACTTAGATAAAGAGACAAAAGACTCAATTGTAAACTATCGTAGAGTGCATAGGTATGAGGTAACATAAACCTATAACCTAAATAATAACAGGCTGCAGTAGATCTTGTGAAACAAGTATACTAAAAAATTGCAATGAGTAGTATGGAGGGATCAACAATATGAACATAATGATCCCTACACCACGACGGAAGAGCCTCCACTTTAGCCGCATAGAAAAGCGAAGAAGAGGATCTCCTATAGTAAGAAATCGCGTCCAAAGCTCGTCCAGTACAGTGCTTACAATGCAATACGGACCACACAACGGAATACATGAAGGTTGCGACCTTGCGTGTTGTGATAAAGATGACACGATTTACCCAGTGAAAAAAGATCCTCACATAGAGGAAGATTTCACGTTAAGACCCACAGTAGACAAGAGAGTAAATTACCCATGATCTCTGTGAAGATAGAGATGCTATCAACAGAAATGTATTGTGGTTGTTTATCTTAGCAATACCTGCTGAAACAACAGCGCCGGAGGATACGCGTATCCTATCATTCCGTCCTATAGATCAATAGAGCGTTAACAACATTAGCTCAGAGATCTGGACAAGCCAACACATACGTCTGCAATTGATTAGCAAGCTGTGTCGTAAATAAATCATTGGGCGCTCCCATAGATAGCAAATCTGATTGAATACTTGTTTGTTGAGAGTCCATTCTGACAGCAACAAGCGACCCGTAAGAGAACGGGAGTCCGGTAAAACAATCAGACGACCCGGAATATGACGGACCAAAACAGAACTTGGTGTACTATAACCAACAGACGGATTCTTTCCATTAAATTGAATAACGGAAACGAAAGAGTGCCTCCCTGGTTCCGGAGATACGCCACTACTGTCGAATTAAAGGACAGGATTTGGGCATGCGTTTCTGAATAATGTTCATGCAATGACATAAAGCAAGCCTAAAAAACATTATTCCGCGGAAGAAAACTGATTGCTAAGAGACTGCGGAACCCAAAGACCCTGGCACTTCGAATCCGTAGGGATCAGTATTATATCCCAATCTGTTTGACTGGCAACCGTCATAACAGCCACACTCGGGTCCGGCAACTGCGGTGGCACTCTCTGAGTCAACCACCGAATGTTTGCCCCATGGTAGCAGGCTTGTATATATATATATATATAGCGTCGAAAAATAAAACACATGTTGTAATGACAATATTGGACTGCGTCGGTAAGTCAGGGACAATGTCCCTGAACCGATCGAAAAATCCGAGTCCAATGACGCTATAAGTCTCTTATCCAAGATCGCAGCAATGAAGTCCGAAATAACAATCACTGGAAGATAATGCCAGAAGATATGAAAGGCAGCTTCCGATACTACTAAAGGGAAAACTCGAAATCTTTCGAATCCCTTTCGCCATCCTGTCGGACCCTATAAAGCGTTCGGTCGTCCGTACCTGATGCAACCGCGGACCGCACCAACCCAGCTCCGTCGGATAATTCCTGATTCGACCGAGAAACTGTCAATTGCTGGGATGCTGCGAAACAACTGTGCTAACTCGGATAGCACGTCCGTTACTGAGGCCTAAGGAGAAGCGGTCTTACGATGCATTGCCGCTGGAAGCTCCATGATCGTTACCCCGTGCAGACTACCAATATGCGAGCGAACGGAGTGTATAGGCCTCGTGTCCCTTGGCTACCGGATGGCGCGACCTATTCGCCGTGGAATCACTGAATGACGAAACTGATCGGATACTCGAGGTCACGTAGCCAATGTGCGGTCGTGTGCCCTGCTGTGAGGATGAGGAAGCATTCGGGACAGTCTCTCGGACTGTCAATATAACGGAGCGTCCTGACCGACGGACATATGCTCCGAATGTAAAATATCTGAACCACAACATGCGGTCCCCTATGTTGTTGGACGAGAGAGGGACCTCTCTCGCTCACAGCCCGGACGGACCTGGACAAGCCAGGAACCGGACTAACAGGCTTCCTCCGATCTGTCCTCAATCTGCTGTCACTGGGTGAGTACTAAAGTTATTAAGGTGCTCGCATCACCCAAATCTCCTTCCTAGACCGCAACGGACGAACCCGGCAGCCGAACCATTCGATGAATGTACGCTACACCGGGTGAGCTAGCGAATGTCACTCCATAGGCGATAGACATATTCCATGAGCACTTATTGCCACTAGCTCTTCATTAACTATGACGACAGAGGCACACTTTTGAAAGACATCTCCATAACTCTGCGAACAAGAAACCAGAAATGCTTGGTTATAGCAAGCATAAAATAATAATATATATAGCGTCGTTCAATAATTCGAAAGTTTGTGTGACATTATTGGACTATGTCGGAACTGAGGGACGATGTCCCTGAACCGAACCAAAAATTTCTAAGTCCACCGACGCTATCAGTTTCTTATCCGGCATCGCAGCATTCTGGTCCGACGAAAGAAGCTGTAGGAGACCAAGTCAGATGACATACACAACAGCATATGTTGTTCCGAAAGGGAAAGCTCGAAATCCTCCAAATCCCTTTCGGTATCCCGTCGGACCGGATGAAACTTTCGGACGTCCGTACCCGCTTCCGCGGAGCGTCCCGACCCAGCATCGTCGGATAAAATATATGCGACAGATTCAGTTGATGCTGGGATGCTGCGATAAACTGTGCTATTAAGGAAAGCACGTCCGTTCCCGAGGCCTGTGCAGTAGCGGTCTTACGATGCATTGCCGCCGGAAGCTCCGTGTACGTTGACTCCCGCACACTTCCTATGCGAACGTCCGGAGTCTGCAGGCCTCGTGTCCCTGGCTACCGGATGGTGTGACCTGGTCGCCGAAGAATCCTTGATCGGCGAAGCTGGTAATATATCGGCGGTCATGCAGCCAAGGTGCGGTCATGTGAGCTGACGAGAAGAGGAAGCCTTAGCAGTCTCTGTGGACTGCCTATACAACGGAGCGTCCCGAGCGACGGACGTATGCTCCGCTTGCGACACATTTTGTACCACAACATCTGGGGCCAGATGTTGTTGAACGAGAGAGGGGCCTCTCTCGCTTGCCGTCCGGATGGACCGGAACGAGTTATGAACCGGACTAAAAGGCTTCCTCCGTTCTCCCTCCGATCCGCCGTCACTGGGTGTGCATTAGGTTAATTTATAGTGCTCGCATCACCCCAAAATTCCTTCTAGACCGCAACGGACGAACCCGGCTGCCGAACCATTCGGTGAATGGACGCTACACCGGGCGAGCTAGCGGACGTCAAAGGCCGTCGAACCTACTAGGGTCCTCTTAGGCAATTGGCGTATTTACATGAGCACTTTTCCGCTAGCCCTTCATTAATTGTGACGACGGAGGCACACTGTTGGAAAACATCACAGATACATCACCCTAATCTTGATCGTCTGAAATAGAAATTGATAAAGTAGAGTGACCCTGCGGGGAAAGGACCGGAGTGTCCAAATCCCCAATAACATACCGTGACATACGCTTCCCATATTGTCATCGAAATCATACGATACAGAACAGAAGTTAATGCGAGTACACTGACCACATATAGAATGATTATAAAGTCAGAGGAAGACTTCCTCTTAATACAATTGATCAATATCCTTTCAATGTGAAAAGAAAACAAGTCCTGGTACTCGCACTAACCCCTGGCAATCAAAATACATAATAATAATATGATCCATTAATATAGAAAAAATAATTGAAATCAAAATATTTTAAAAAAATATTTTTTCAGAACAGCCCAAGTTTCTGAAAAGTAACGATGAGCCCCAATGGATCCCAAGCCTAAGTGTGGACAAAAATTTTAAAAATATTTTAAACAATTTATTCAACACTTACGAACAATAATAATGTATCTAGTTATGATTAAAATAACATCAAGATATTATTTTCCAGAAATCCCCCCCTCACACAGAGGGCTGTTGTAAATGTAAACAATGAGTGTAAAAACACTAAAATAAGACTCCAGGCACCCAGGCCCGAAATCAGTTACCAAAAATACACTATCTGATGCAAAACAGAGACTTCCAGGGAAGAAACTGCAGAACATCAGATGGTAGATGCAGAACACAACGCCTAACCACCCGTAGGTGAAGACGTAAACATGGGGAAAAGAACAGAATTCATTCTGTTATTCAGCTAAAACTCCCAAGAAAATTTAGTAATAATAATTACAAAAACTATGCCAAAAGCATGGGAGAATAGCAAGGGGGGACTTAAAGGACAGGGAGAGAGGAAAACACTTAAAAAACAGTGTAACTAAATAATCAGAATGACAACAAAATGGCTGCTGCCTCGAAAATAGGTAACTTAACATAATTTCATTAAAAAATTTTAAGTTACAGCCCTGATAAAATTCTGTCACACATTTTTTTCCTCTCCTCCTTCTCTATCCTCCTAAGAATCACCATTTCACTAATATTTATGTGTCTGGCATCATTTAAACTGAGATTTATAAGCACAAAGATCAGTCAGATGTTAACTGATGAAGGGCCAAACTTAGAATGATTAATGGCGCCAATTTCGGAACGTCCTTGACACTGCACATGTGCAGTAGGGGCGAAGTGTGGAGGGCCTTTCAGGACATGTTTTCTTTGGTTTTAGATGCAAATTTTGGGGATTGGGGGGCAAAATTTGTGTTTGGCCCTATATTTTAAGAGTTAGCACCAGCTATGTCTGGGTCATTGGTACAGTATAAAAATATAGAAATTTTGGGTGGGGCAAAAATTCTTGCCCCTTCCATAACGATGGCAAATATAGCCAGTAGAACTTCTCTTGAACAAATCTGAGTATACACCTCAAAAGGAAGTTGCACACCTAATATCAAGTATCTGCTACAGCTGGTTCATGAGAAGAAGATTTTTTAAGATTTAGGCTCACTTTATGGGTGGGGGCCCTACCAAGGGGAGGGTCAACTTGATTTGAACAAACTTGAATTGACATATGATAGGGAACATGCACACCAGATGTGGTTCAATTTGGTTGAGTAGTTTGTGAGAAGTCGATAATGTAAAGTTAACGCCGGACTGATGGACGGAAAGTGATTAGTAAAGCTCCCCTTGAGCTTCGCTCCGGTGAGCTAAAAAAATGACAGCCCACATGCAATTTTACAAAAAATGGCCTGAGAAACAGAAGTTCTACTTTATAAAAGTATATGCAGTTCTGTATTTATCAAACACCTCCCATGTAACAACCAGTCAACATGAAAGTTGAACTAAAAGCACTTTTCAAATGAATAATTAAACACCAGTAAATAAATAAGTAAATAAATATCGTATAGGCAGAACAGTGGAAATCCTGTTTTTTACATTTATTATTTCTTTATTTATTTATTTATTTATTGGTGTTTAAGGTCACATACAATGGATAATCGTGACCGTGACAATTTTACAGTTTGAGGAAGCCGGAATACCCAGAGAGAACCACCGAGCATCGATGAGCTACTGTCAGCTCCTCAGTATTCTAACTCTGTTCAAGCTCAACTCAAGCAGTTACATCAGTTGAAGACATGTGCACCATCGACGTGCAGTACATCTTAGTACATGGTGTCATCGTGCCCCCATGTAGGCAACCGGGATAAAGTGCTTTGGCCAAGGACACAAAGTGGTTCGTCCCGGAGGGGGAGATCAAACTCAGGATCTCTAGCATGGAAGTCCAAAAGTCTACCACTGAGCCACCACACTTATTAAAAAATAATAATAGTAATTTCTGTATTTATCATACATACCATTGACCCAAACATGATTGCTACTCCATCTACCTTAGATCAGACCAAAATGATTACTCCACAAATTAAGGCATTATTTAATAAATGAAAGTGTCAATGACACTGTAGCTCAACTTGTCAAGACAAAGACATGTACATGTATAGTATGTGACACAGCAATGACAAACATCTAGGTAATGACCTGATAACAAAGGTACATATAAAGTATTGTAACGGTCTGTACATGAATACTGACCGTTGCCTGTAACAAATGTGTAGGTAAAGTATTGTAAAGGTGGGTGACAGTCAGATGCTGAACTAGAAAAAATCTTTGAGTCCCAGAGTGGGTCTGACTGAACTCCAAAATATTTGTTCTCATAGCACAGTGATAACAAAGGCACCCCAAAACACACTCGTTCCTGTCCCAAGGTGAAAACAAAAGTACTCAAGAAGTTTTGTGAAGATCAGTTCATAAATACGAGCTGTATAGAACTTGTGACAAAAAATTGATTGGACCTAATTTCGGTACAAAATGGCCACTGGCAGCCATCTTGAATTTTGGACCGTACCCAGAAACACTCATTCTCATCCCAAGGAGATAACAAAGGTACCCAAGAAGTTTTGTGAAGATCGGTTCATAAATACAGCCTCTACCCTGAGCCGTATTGACATGTGTGCTTACATTGTGTAAGTAGCACTGAATAAATCAAAGTTCATCTAATTTGCATAATTTCGGCACGAAAAAAAACCCCTTAAAATATGTGATGTATTCCATGTTACTAAACATTCATACAAAAATTTATTCAAATCAGAACTTTCATACAGAAGTTCTATACAAAAAACTGATTAGACCTAATTTCGGTACAAAATGGCCACTGGCAGCCATCTTGAATTTTAGACCGCACCCAGAAACACTCGTTCTCATCCCAAGGTGATAACAAAGGTACCCAAGACATTTCGTGAAGATCAGTTCATAAATACAGACTCTAGTCTGAGCCGTATTGACATGTGTACTTACTATGTGTAAATCGCACTGAAAAAATCAAAGTTCATCTAATTTGTATAATTTCTGCACTAGAAAAAAACCCGTATTATATGTGATGCATCCCATGGTACAAAACATTCACACAAAATAATTATTCAAATCAGGGCTTTCATATGGAAGTTCTGTGCAAAAATCTGATTGCATCTAATTTTGTACAAAATGGCTGCCATCGGCCATCTTGAATTTCGGACCGGACCCAAAAACACTAGTTCTCGTCCCACGGTGATACCAAAGGTACCCAAGAAGTTTCGTAAAGATCGGTTCATAAATACGGCCTCTAGCCCGAGACGTATTGGCATTTGCACTTACAGTGCTGAAAGTAACCCCAAAAAACATAAAAATTAGTCTAATTTGCACAATTTACGTACGAGAAAAAAACCTGTATTATATGTGATGTATCCCATGGTACTAAACATTCATACAAAAATTTATTCAAATCAGAGCTTTCATATGGAAGTTCTGTACAAAAAACAGATTTCTGCATCGTCGGTACAAAATGGCGGCTGGCAGCCATCTTGAATTTCGGACCGCACCCAAAAACACTCGTTCTCGTCCCACGGTCATAACAAAGGTACCCAAGAAGTTTCGTAAAGATCGGTTCATAAATACGGCCTCTAGCCCGAGCCATAGCAGCTTGGCACTTACAGCTCTGAAAGTAACACTAAATAAATCAAAGTCAGTCTAATTTGCATAATTTACGCACGAGAAAAAAACCCGTATTATATGTGATGTATCCCATGGTACTAAACATTTATACAAAACTTTATTCAAATCAGAACTTTCATACAGAAGTTCTGTACAAAAAACTGATTTTTGCATCATCGGTACAAAATGGCCACTGGCAGCCATCTTGAATTTCGGACCACACCTAAAAACACTCGTTCCCGTCCCAGGGTCATAACAAAGGTACACAAGAAGTTTCGTAAAGATCAGTTCATAAATACGACCTCTAGCCCGAGCCATAGCCAATTGTTGACGTACGGACAGACAGACAGACGGATAGATGGACAGACGGACAGACAGACAGACGGACGACGGGCCATGACAATAGCTCAAATTTGACTTCGTCAAAGTTGAGCTAAAAATGAATCATCAGAATACAGAAAACTAACAAAAGATGATTAAGAAAATATTCCTGTTGACTGAATATTTTTAACAAAATGGTTATTTAATTAATAGGGGTTCACTGTTCACTATTAACACACTGGGCCTTGTACTTGAACAATCCGAAATTATGATGAAACAAAACAGATGAATCAATGAACTAATTCTGATGAGGGGTCATAATCTACGACTTCTAAAAAAATATTGGATGGGGAGGAAAGTTTTAATACATTACAAGTTATTGTGATGAATTGATGGTAACATGGTCTGAGTTCGGAGCTTATGTTCAACCAAGACCCGGAGCATTGGGGTTGAATATAAGCTCCAGGCTGCAAACCTCAGACCATGTTACCATCAATTCATCACAATAACTTGTAATGTATTGAGCTACCCATCAGGAACCCACATACAAAAACTGATTTCAATATTTCCATCCATAACTAAAATAAAAGTGTCAATGACACTGTAGCTCAACTTGACAAACTTGAACTTGGCATTTTTCGACGGAAATGGAAGAAAATCGATAGCTCCCATCTAGAGGTCTCCCCAAACAAGCATACCAGGTATCAAAGCAATCCAATCATAAATGTGCCCTGTAAGGTGTGCCAAAAGGAAATATTGTGGTCTGACTAAACTAAGTTCTAAGAACGCTGGCTGCGGCAACATTTTTTGACGGAAATTGAAGAAAATCGATAGTTTCCATCTAGAGGACACCCCAAACAAGCATGCCAGGTTTCAAAACAATCTGATCATAAATGTGCCCTGTATGGTGTGCCAAAGGGAAATATTGAGGTCTTCTGACTAGACTAAGTTCTAAGAACGTTGACTGCGGCAACATGTTTTGACGGAAATGGAAAATGAAAGTGTCAATGACACTGTAGCTCAACTTGTCAAGACATGTACATGTATAGTATGTGACGCAGCAATGACAAACATCTTGGTAATGACCTGATAACAAAGGTACATATAAAGTATTGTAACGGTCTGTACATAAATACTGGCCGTAGCCTGTAACAAATGTATAGGTAAAGTATTGTAAAGGTGGGTGACAGTCAAATGTTAAACTAGAAAAGAAATCTTTGAGTCCCAGAGTGGGTCTGACTGAACCCCAAAATATTTGTTCTCATAGCACAGTGATAACAAAGGCAACCCAAAACACACTCATTCCTGTCCCAAGGTGAAAACAAAGGTACCCAAGAAAATTCGTGAAGATCAGTTCATAATTATTTATTTATTGATGTTTAAGGTCACATATTTATGTACAATGGCTAATCATGACCGTGACAGTTTTACGGGTGGAGGAAGCCGGAGTACCCGGAGAGAACCGCCGAGCAATGACGAGCAGCTGCCAGCTCCCCAACATCGTAACTCCGCACTGCAGCACAGGCAGGGTTAGATTGGTTGAAGACATGCGTACCATTGACGTGCAGTACGCCTTAGTACACGGCGTCATTGTGCCCCCACGCGGGCAATGGAGATGAAGTGTCTTGCCCAAGGACCCAACGCGGTTGCTGCAGGTGGGATTTGAACCGTGGACCTCTCGGCTTGCAGCCTGCACCTCTACCTACTGAGCCACCGCGCTCCCGATCAGTTCATAAATACGAGCTGTATAGAAGTTGTGACAAAAAATTGATTGGATCTAATTTCAGTACAAAATGGACACTGGCAGCCATCTTGAATTTTGGACCAAACTCAGAAACACTCGTTCTCGTCCCAAGGTGATAACAATGGTACCCAAGAAGTTTCGTGAAGATCGGTAGATAAATACAGCCTCTAGCCCGAGCCGTATTGACATGTGCACTTACAGTGAATAAGTAGCACTGAATACATCAAAGTTCATCTAATTTGTATAATTTCTGCATGAGAAAAAAACCCGTACTATATGTGATGTATTCCATGTTACTAAACATTCATACAAAAATTTATTCAAATCAGAACTTTCATACAGAAGTTCTGTACAAAAGACTGATTGAACTAATTTTGGTAGAAAATAGCTGCTGGTGGCCATCTTGAATTTCGGACCACACCCAAAAACACTTGTTCTCATCCCAAGGTGATAACAAAGGTACCCAAAAATTTCGTAAAGATCGGTTCATAAATACGGCCTCTAGCCTGAGCCGTATAGAAGTTGTGTACAAAAAACTGATTAGACCTAATTTCGGTACAAAATGGCCATTGGCAGCCATCTTGAATTTTGGACCGCACTCAGAAACACTCGTTCTCGTCCAAAGGTGATAACAGAGGTACCCAAGAAGTTTCGTGAAGATCGGTTGATAAATACAGCCTCTAGCCCGAGCCGTACTGACATGTGTACTTACTGTGTGTAAGTAGCACTGAAAAAATCAAAGTTCATCTAATTTGCATAATTTCTGCACGAGAAAAAAAAATGTATTATATGTGATATATCCCATGCTACTAAACATTTATACAAAAAATTATTCAAATCAGCGCTTTCATATGGAAGTTCTGCGCAAAAATCTGATTGCACCTAAGTTTGTACAAAATGGCCGCCAGCGGCCAACTAGAATTTCGGAACGGACCCAAAAACACTCGTTCTCGTCCCACAGTCATAACAAAGGTACCCAAGAAGTTTCGTAAAGATCTGTTCATAAATACAGCCTCTAGCCCGAGCCGTATTGAATTGTTGACAGACAGATGGACAGACGGACACTCCAACATTTTGGGTTTATGGGCTACCAAAAAAACATTTTGTATGTCCAAAACCTTATTTTACCCAGAACCCCACCCCCTCTACCCTAGAACTTATATTTAACCCTAACCCCGCCCCTCCACCCCAAAACCACACCCTAACCCTACCCCACCCTGACCCTAAACCCTAAAAGGCCACCCCAGACCCTAACCCCCACCACCCCGGGAACCTACCCCCTGCCCAACATTAAGCCCTACTCTGGGGCTACCCCTAACCCCCACCCCACCTCACCCCACCCCTGACCCAACCCCACCCCACCCCAGCCAAACCAATAATATTAGGAGCTTTTTTTCGGTTTAGGGGCTACTAAAACTAAAACCCCACCACTGACCCCAACCCTAACCCCCCCGGACCTAACCCTCCCCAACCTTAAGCCCAACTCTGGGGGTACCCCTAACCCCACCCCACTCCTAACCCAAACGGACAACGGACGACTGGCCATGGCATAAGCTCAAATTTGGCTTCGCCAAAGTTGAGCTAAAAATTGATAGCTACCATCCAGAGGTCACCCCAAACAAGCATACCAGGTTTCAAAGCAATCCAATCATAAATGTGCCCTGTAGGGTGTGCCAAAGGGAAATATTGTGGTCTGACTAAACTAAGTTCTAAGAACATTGGTCGCAGCAACATTTTTTGACGGAAATTGAAGAAAATCGATAGCTCCCATCTAGAGGTCACCCTAAACAAGCATGCCAGGTTTTAAAGCAATCCAATCATAAATGTGCACTGTAGGGTGGGCCAAAGGGAAATATTGAGGTCTCACTAAACTAAGTTCTAAGAACATTGGACGCGGCAACATTTTTTGACAGAAATTGAAGAAAATCGATAGCTCCCATCTAGAGGACACCCCAAACAAGCATACCAAGTTTCAAAGCGATCTGGTCATAAATGCAACCTGTGAAGTATGCCAAAGGAAATTGTGGACGTATGTAGTACGTACGTATGTACGTATGCCGACGGACGAGAAGTGATGGCAATAGCTCAGCTTGACTTTGTCAAGTTGAGCTAAAAAGTGAGGAAAACCTGTTATAACTGTCAAATTTCCAAGTTCAAGAGCAATAACTCTGTAATAAACCAAGTGAGTGGAATGGAATTGAAAGTTGATCTGTAAGTACCCACCAGGAAGCTACATACAAATAAAAGTGTTAATGACACTACAGCTCAATCTGACCAAGAAGGGATTGAACTAAATAGAAAGTTCCAGTAATGCAAAGTCATTCGCCCAAGTTTCTACAGAAAGTTAAAAAATTTATAGTAATTTATATATTTTTTATACTTACCAATGACCCAGACATAGCTGGTGCTAACTCTTAAAATATAGGGCCAAACACAAATTTTGCCCCCCAATCCCCAAAATTTGCATCTAAAACCAAAGAAAACATGTCCTGAAAGGCCCTCCACACTTCGCCCCTACTGCGCATGCGCAGTGTCAAGGACGTTCCGAAATTGGCGCCATTTATCATTCTAATAACCAGTGCCTGGTAAGCGCTATGTACTCAGCGGGGAGGCAAGAGTTCCCAACTCCTGGGAGGGCCATCCCCGTCTGGGTCATTGGTAAGTATAAAAAATATATAAATTACTATAAATTTTTTAACATTTTTATACTGTACCAATGACCCAGACATAGCTGAATAGTAAAAAGGCTGGAGGGCCAAGGACATAGAGCAAAATGGAATACGCTCAATAAAATAAAATAGAGTCATCCCCTGTAGGGAAAAGAAGTAATAGGCCTTACATGTATCTTTCTTATTTATGATAAATTAGAAAGATACAACACCTTCTAAAAATTGAGCTTCATACATCCATGTACTCTATTAATATCCAATAATCCTTATACTAATAATTTTTAAAGTAAGCCAATAATAAAGTAAGTCTAGAGAATAGAGACTCTTATACTTCTAAAAGTGTGTGAGAATTGCATAATCATGTCCGTTGACATATGCAATATTCAAAAGCTATACTTTAAAAACTAAGACTTGAATGAATTTTATAAACTTAAACTTCTCACTAAACAACCATCCCAATAACAGCTCAGAATTACTAACTCCGGAGGAGGTATCCCCTTGTTTTCATAGTAAAAACAGGTGACCCAAGGGAACACCCTCCCCCCCCCCCCCCCCCCCCTTTTTCTTGCCCTGGGTCAAATAGCCCAGAGCGAAGAGGGCAGCCGAACGGAGACACTGCCGAAACAGACAGCCTACCTAGCTATAGTAGCAACTGTTAAGTGAATGACATTCTGAGCAGTAGATAATAGACCTAACAATAGAGGCCTCCAGAAATGGACTCGATATTTCTGAGATAAAATTCATGAATGGATGGCTGAGCGCAATGAGCAGCCTTCAAAAATCTATAATAGCAACACTATTAATGTAAGCCCAAGAAGTAGAAGAACTCTTACTTCATGAGCCGAAATCTTAAGCACAACTGCTAAGCTAATGATATACCATAAGCAGTACGCTAGTTAATAGAATCCATTAACAATAAAATGGAGCGTAACGTCCTTCTACTAGACATCAAAGACAGAAGAAGCTTACGCCCTTGTAATAAACAGATATCTGTTTATAAATACATAAACTGTACCCGGAAAGAGTAAAGGCCTATGCCCATACGAAGACGGAAGGACCTTAAAATAATAGGTTCCGGATAATAGGAGCCTAACTCTTATGCAACAATCGAACCTAAATAGTAACGGAAGTATTGATTCCGAAACTATGAAAGTGAAAATCATCCATCGATAGTGCATGAAACTCACTGACTCTACAGTAAAAGAGAAACCAACAGAATTACTGTCTAAAAGGTCAGAATTTGAAAACTACTGTTTCCAGAGGCTCAAATGATTACTTAGCTAAATAAGAACCGAAGTTAAAATCCGTATAGGAATTTAATCTAAAGATTCTAAGTCTATTTATCAAAAAGTTACTAACTGACTTAGATAAAGAGACAAAAGACTCAATTGTAAACTATAGTAGAGTGCATAGGTATGAGGTAACATAAACCTATAACCTAAATAACACAGGCTGCAGTAGATCTTGTGAAACAAGTATACTAAAAAATAGCAATGAGTAGAATGGAGGGATCAACCATATGAACATAATGATCCCTACACCACGACGGAAGAGCCTCCACTTTAGTCGCATAGAATAGCGAAGAAGAGGATCTCCTATAGTAAGAAATCGCGTCCAAAGCTCGTCCAGTACAGTGCTTACAATGCAATACGGACCACACAACGGAATACATGAAGGTTGCGACCTTGCTGGTTGTGATAAAGATGACACGATTTACCCAGTGAAAAAAGATCCTCACATAGAGGAAGATTTCACGTTAAGATCCACAGTAGACAAGAGAGTAAATTACTCATGATCTCTGTGAAGATAGAGATGCTATCAACAGAAATGTATTGTGGTTGTTTATCTTAGCAATACCTGCTAAAACAACAGCGCCGGAGGATACGCGTATCCTATCATTCCGTCCTATAGATCAATAGAGCGTTAACAGTATTAGCTCAGAGATCTGGACAAGCCAACACATACGTCTGCAATTGATTAGCAAGCTGTGTCATAAATAAAACATCACTGGGCGCTCCCATAGATAGCAAATCTGATTAAATACTTGTTTGTTGAGAGTCCATTCTGACAGCAACAAGCGACCCGTAAGAGAACGGGAGTGCGATAAAACAATCAGACGACCCAGAATATGACGGACCAAAACTGAACTTGGTGTACTATAACCAACAGACGGATTCTTTCCATTAAATTGAATAACGGAAACGAAAGAGTGCCTCCCTGGTTCCGGAGATACGCCACTACTGTCGAATTAAAGGACAGGAATTTGGGCATGCGTTTCTGAATAATGTTCATGCAATGACATAAAGCAAGCCTAAAAAACATTATTCCGCGGAAGTTAAACTGATAGCTAAAAGACTGCGGAACCCAAAGACCCTGGCACTTCGAATCCGTAGGGATCAGTATATATCCCAATCTGTTTGACTGGCAACCGTCATAACAGCCACACTCGGGTCCGGCAACTGCGGCGGCACTCTCTGAGTCAACCACCGAATGTTTGCCCCAGTCTGAATCTCTTGTAACACTAGATAGACAAGAGAATGTATAAATCAAGCAATTCATGGATTGCCGGAAAGTTGCCGTCAAAGAGAAGCTCCTCCGAGAACGAAGCGACTCTGAGAGAGTTCTTAACCTACTATCCACGCGTGGATGTAGCTAGGGCTGCATCACGTCTAACCAACTCCAATCAGCCACTGAAGGGCGGAGTTATACGTGAACAAACTACTGCCCTCAAAAGAAATTACATTGAGAATAATATCCCGTAAATCTTTTCTTGAAGACGTAATGATAACGCCTCAGTAAGGCGGATTACGTATAATAAAGCGTCTAAGTTAAGTCTACTATACATAATGTCGTTCCCAACATTGAAATTGGAAAAGACATAAACGGCGAAAAAGAATATATGCAGTCTTTAATCACCGTCTAGACGCATATGAACTCTCGGTATGCCCTGCTCTGCCAAAATAAACTATATGTAAAAAAGATAAAATGGCAGAAATGAGCCACGCGGACAAGAAACTAAACTATCATGCTTAGTAGCAGGCTTGTATATATATATAAATATATAGCGTCGAAAAATAAAACACATGTTGTAATGACAATATTGGACTGCGTCGGTAAGTCAGGGACAAAGTCCCTGTACCGATCGAAAAATCCGAGTCCAATGACGCTATAAGTCTCTTATCCAAGATCGCAGCAATGAAGTCCGAAAAATAATCATTGGAAGAAATGCCAGAAGATATGAAAGGCATCTTCCGATACTACTAAAGGGAAAACTCGAAATCTTTCGAATCCCTTTCGCCATCCTGTCGGACCCTATAAAGCGTTCGGTCGTCCGTAGCTTGATGCAACCGCGGACCGCACCGACCCAGCGCCGTCGGATAATTCCTGATTCGACCGAGAAACCGTCAATTGCTGGGATGCTGCGAAACAACTGTGCTAACTCGGATAGCATGTCCGTCACTGAGGCCTGAGGAGCAGCGGTCTTACGATGCATTGCCGCAGGAAGCTCCGAGATCATTACCCCGTGCATACTTCCAATATGCGAGCGAACGGAGTGTATAGGCCTCGTGTCCCTTGGCTACCGGATGGCGCGACCTATTCGCTGTGGAATCACTGAATGCCGAAACTGATCGGATACTCGAGGTCACGTAGCCAATGTGCGGTCGTGTGCCCTGCTGTGAGGATGAGGAAGCATTAAAGACAGTCTCTCGGACTGTCAATATAACGGAGCGTCCCGAGCAACGGACATATGCTCCGAATGTAAAATATCTGAACCACAACATGCGGTCCCCTATGTTGTTGGCTTCCTCCGATCTGTCCTCAATCTGCTGTCACTGGGTGAGTACTAAAGTAATTAAAGTGCTCGCATCACCCAAATCTCCTTCCTAGACCGCAACGGACGAACCCGGCAGCCGAACCATTCGATGAATGTACGCTACACCGGGTGAGCTAGCGAATGTCACTCCGTAAGCGATAGACATATTCCATGAGCACTTATTGCCGCTAACTCTTCATTAACTATGACGACAGAGGCACACTTTTGAAAGACATCTCCATAACTCTTCGAACAAGAAACCAGAAATGCTTGGATAGCAAGCATAAAATAATAATATATATAGCGTCGTTCAATAATTCGATAGTTTGTGTGACATTATTGGACTATGTCGGAACTGAGGGACGATGTCCCTGAACCGAACCAAAAATTTCTAAGTCCACCGACGCTATCAGTTTCTTATCCGGCATCGCAGCATATGTTGTTCCGAAAGGGAAAGCTTGAAATCCACCGAATCCCTTTCGGTATCCCGTCGGACCGGATGAAAATTTTCGGACGTCCGTACCCGCTTCCGCGGAGCGTCCCGACCCAGCATCGTCGGATAAAATATATGCGACAGATTCAGTTGATGCTGGGATGCTGCGATAAACTGTGCTATTAAGGAAAGCACGTCCGTTCCCGAGGCCTGTGCAGTAGCGGACTTACGATGCATTGCCGCTGGAAGCTCCGTGTACGTTGACTCCCGCACACTTCCTATGCGAACGTCCGGAGTCTGCAGGCCTCGAGTCCCCGGCTACCGACCCAGCGCTGTCGGATAATTCTCGATCCGACACCGTTTCTGTCGGCTGCTGGGATGCTGCGATAAGCTGTGCTATGTGCACAAGAATGTCCGGCGTCGAGACCTGCGGAGGCGCAGACTATCGCTGCTTCGCCGAGGGCAGCTCCGCATCAGATGGCTCCCGCATACTTTTCCTATGCGAACGTCCGGAGTCCATCGGTCTCGAATCCCTGGCTGCCGGATGGTGTGACCTGGTCGCCGAAGAATCCTTGATCGGCGAAGCTGGTAATATATCGGCGGTCACGCAGCCACGGTGCGGTCGTGTGTGCTGACGAGAAGAGGAAGCCTTAGCAGTCTCAGCGGACTGCCTATACAACGGAGCGTCCCGAGCGACGGACGTATGCTCCGCTAACGATACATTTGTACCACAACATCTGGGGCCAGATGTTGTTGAACGAGAGAGGGGCCTCTCTCGCTTGCCGTCCGGATGGACCGGAACGAGCTATGAACCGGACTAAAAGGCTTCCTCCGTTCTCCCTCCGATCCGCCGTCACTGGGTGTGCATTAAGTTAATTTTATAGTGCTCGCATCACCCCAAAATTCCTTCTAGACCGCAACGGACGAACCCGGCTGCCGAACCATTCGGTGAATGGACGCTACACCGGGCGAGCTAGCGGACGTCAAAGGCCGTCGAACCTACTAGGGTCCTCTTAGGCAATTGGCGTATTACATGAGCACTTTTCCGCTAGCCCTTCATTAATTGTGACGACGGAGGCACACTGTTGGAAGACATCACAGATACATCACCCTAATCTTGATCGTCTGAAATAGAAATTGATAAAGTAGAGTGACCCTGCGGGGAAAGGACCAGAGTGTCCAAATCCCCAACAACATACCGTGACATACGCTTCCCATATTGTCATCGAAATCATACGATACAGAACAGGAGTTAATGCGAGTACACTGACCACATATAGAATGATAATAAGGTCAGAGGAAGACTTCCTCTTAAAACAATTGATCAATATCCTTTCAATGTGAAAAGAAAACAAGTCCTGGTACTCGCACTAACCCCTGGCAATCAAAATACATAATAATAATATGATCCATTAATATAGAAAAAATAATTGAAATCAAAATATTTTGAAAAAATATTTTTTCAGAACAGCCCAAGTTTCTGAAAAGTAACGTTGAGCCCTAATGGATCCCAAGCCTAAGTGTGGACAAAAATTTTAAAAATATTTTAAACAATTTATTCAACACTTACGAACAATAATAATGTATCTAGTTATGATTAAAATAACATAAAGATAATATTATTTAGAAATCCCCCCCTCACACAGAGGGCTGTTGTAAATGTAAACAATGAGTGTAAAAACACTAAAATAAGACTCCAGGCACCCAGGCCCGAAATCAGTTACCAAAAATACACCATCTGATGCAAAACAGAGACTTCCAGGGAAGAAACTGCAGAACATCAGATGGTAGATGCAGAACACAACGCCTAACCACCCGTAGGTGAAGACGTAAACATGGGGAAAGAACAGAATTCATTCTGTTATTCAGCTAAAACTCCCAAGAAATTTTAGTAATAATAATTACAGAAACTATGCCAAAAGCATGGGAGAATAGCAAGGGGGAACTTAAAGGACAGGGAGAGAGGAAAAACACTTGAAAAAACAGTGTAACTAAATAATCAGAATGACAACAAAATGGTTGCTGCCTTGAAAATAGGTAACTTAACATAATTTCATTAAAAAATTTTAAGTTACAGCCCTGATAATATTCTGTCACACATTCTTTTCCTCTCCTCCTTTTCTATCCTCCTTAGAATCACCATTTCACTAATATTTATGTGTCTGGCATCATTTAAACTGAGATTTAAAAGCACAAAGATCAGTCAGATGTTAACTGATGAAGGGCCAAACTTAGAATGAAAAATGGCGCCAATTTCGGAACGTCCTTGACACTGCGCATGCGCAGTAGGGGCGAAGTGTGGAGGGCCTTTCAGGACATGTTTTCTTTAGTTTTAGATGCAAATTTTGGGGATTGGGGGGCAAAATTTGTGTTTGGCCCTATATTTTAAGAGTTAGCACCAGCTATGTCTGGGTCATTGGTACAGTATAAAAATAGACATCACACGAAAACTCTAGAAAAAATGAAGCAGTATGCAAGTAACTCCATGAACACACTAACTGCAGAATGGGCAACCTCATTTCAAATATTTTGCTTGGTACATCACACCAAAACTCTAGAAAAAATGAAGCGGTATGCAAGTCACTCCATGAACACACTGACTGCAGAATGGGCAACCTCATTTCAAATATTTTGCTTGGTGATGTCAGATGGTAACATATGATACCGGAGTCGTAAACACAGAAAAAACTTTGCGAGCTCTCGTTCAATCAGAGGACGGAGTTTTTAGTCTTATTGGAACATATTATGAACGAGACATGTTTAAACATACTCAATGAAGTGGAGTCTTGTGTGGAAAAACAAACCTGTTTCTCTCTGCTCCTTCAGTTTTTGCCTCCTTTTATTACTCTTTTCATTTTTGGGACTGTTGTCAGGTTCATAAGTGTTAGCCTTCACCCTATCATCCTCTTCTTTTTGCAATCCATCTCCCTTCCTCAAAGCTTCCAACTATATAAATTATAAAGATATAAGCATATATGTCCAACACAACAAACAGCCATTATCTGCCAAGCAAATTAGTTTAAATCCTTCACTATTAAAATAAATCCATGAAAAAGTAACTAAAAACAAGAGGCCCGAAATGGCTTGAAGTGCACATCTGACAAAGACCCACTGATTCCTCATAAAGAGATTTAAGGATATTTTTTTAAAATAGTTTATGGTGGTTTGAGAGAACAAGCACTGCCTAACAACTTAGGTCTACAAAAATAAAACTGCATTATTACAGCTACTTTATATGAATTATAAATTAGCAAATTTCACAAAATACTGTGTAATACATCTCAAAGTTTAAAATGACTGAGGCCTAATTGGGAGGAACTTGCAATGAACAAACTTGTATGTGACTCCCTTAAGGATCCTATATACCAAATATATCAAGGGCTACACAAAGTGTGGGCCACTGCCCCCAACCCATAAGCATGCTTGAAGTAGCCTTAAAGGTATTGTGAGATAGAAAATTTTTCTAAGTCGAAAAAGTGAAAACAGGCCATAACTCTGGTAAAAATTATTGGATGGAACCCATTCCTTGTGCATATCCATTCCCCCATGAAGGTATATCAGCATACCAAAGGAGATCCAAATCCATCTGATGGCTCTGAAAGTAGAAGCCAAAATGTTTGTACGGACAGACAGACGGATGGATGGAGGTCTTCACTAGGCACCCCCCGAATCCTCCTTCAGAGGTTGGGGCATAAAAAGATCTGGACTGAAGGGTCTCAATAGAAGATCCTTAAATAATTTTCCTCATATTGCCTTAAGTTAAAATTTTGGCTATGATAAGGAGCCCAAACATGAACTCAGGACCTGGCTTGAACAAATTTGAATCTGCCCCCCGTAACAATGTTGTATACCAAATATCAAAACAATATGATCGGTGAATCTCAAGAAGATTTAAAAAGAATTTTTCTCATATTGCATTTATTCAAAATTTGGGCTCCAATAAGGCACCCAAATATGAACCTTGGGACCTGATTTTAACAAACCTTGATCTGTCCCAACAAGAATGCTGTATACCAATTATCAAAAGATTATAATTGGTGGATTTGAAGAAGATTTAAAAAGAATTTTCCTCATACTGCATTACGTTAAAAATTGGGCTCTAATATGGAGCCCAACTATGAACCCAGGAAACTGCTTTGAACAAACTTGAATCTGAACACCAAAAGGAATCTGTCTACCAAATATCATGATTATGACCAGTGGATCTGAAGAAGATTTTTTATTATGACCAGTTTATCTGAAGAAGATTTTTAAGAGAATTTTCCTGATTTTGATCAATGCAAAAAGTCAGGCTCATGTTTGAGCCCTAAAGTAGGGAATACCTGCGGTAGTCTGTTATACAATGGAGAGAAACGCCATGAAGCATAGCTGTCAAAATTTCAGTGAAAATACATTGTGCACAGGCCTGTAAAGACTTTTTATCCCCGCATTTTAAAAAATGCGGGGATATTGTCATGATCTCCGTCCGCACGTCCGTACTTCCGTACGTCCGGTTTTGTAATTCGAAACGCTGTAACTTTCTACAGTTGTTCGATAGGGTCTGTGCAACCCAAAAATACAACTTTTAAATTTTTGTGCCACCAGGTGGATTCTGTGGAGCCACTTAAAAAATGCGTTATTTTTTCACTTTTTTGCTGAATAGTCCCAACCTATGTAATTCGGAGTTCTAAAATTACACTAGGGTGTTGCTAAATGATCTGTAGATATGTAGGAAGGTTTCGGATTTTTCGGGTGCCACGTGGCTGTGCCACCGTAGCCACTTTTGTGTTTTCTTAGACCGTTTCCGGCAAAAGGCTCGTAGGATATGTAATTCGATACGCTAAATCCATGCTCAGATGTTGCAGTAGGGTCTATAGATGCGCACGAAGGTTTCGGATTTTTCGGGTGCCACGTGGCTGTGCCACCGTAGCCACTTTTGTGTTTTCTTAGACGGTTTCCGGCAAAAGGCTCGTAGGATATGTAATTCGAAATGCTAAATCCATGCTCAGAAGTTGCAGTAGGGGCTATAGATGCGCAGGAAGGTTTCGGATTTTTCGGGTGCCACGTGGCTGTGCCACCGTAGCCACTTTTGTGTTTTCTTGAACCGTTTCCGGCGAAAGGCTCGTAGGGTATGTAATTCGAAATGCTAAAACCATGCTCATATGTTGCAGTAGGGTCTATAGATGCACACAAAGGTTTCAGATTTTTCGGGTGCCACGTGGCTGTGCCACCGTAGCCACTTTCGTGTTTTCTTAGATCGTTTCCGCCGAAAGGCTCGTAGGGAATGTAATTCGAAATGCTAAAACCATGCTCATATCATGCAGTAGGGACTATAGATGCGCACAAAGGTTTCAGATTTTTCCGCTGCCACGTGGCCTTGCCACCATAGCCACTTTTGTGTTTTCTTAGACCGTTTCCGGCAAAAGGCTCGTAGGATATGTAATTCGAAACGCTAAATCCATGCTCAGATGTTGCAGTAGGGGCTATAGATGCGCAGGAAGGTTTTGGATTTTTCGGGTGCCACGTGGCTGTGCCACCGTAGCCACTTTTGTGTTTTCTTGAACCGTTTCCGGCGAAAGGCTCGTAGGGTATGTAATTTGAAATGCTAAAACCATGCTCATATGTTGCAGTAGGGTCTATAGATGCACACAAAGGTTTAGGATTTTTCGGGTGCCACGTGGCTGTGCCACCGTAGCCACTTTCGTGATTTCTTAGATCCTTTCCGGCGAAAGGCTCGTAGGGAATGTAATTCGAAATGCTCAAACCATGCTCATATGTTGCAGTAGGGACTATAGATGTGCACAAAGGTTTCGGATTTTTCGGGTGCCACGTGGCTGTGCCACTTTAGCCACTTTTATGTTTTCTTAGACCGTTTCCGCCGAAAGTCTCGTAGGGTATGTAATTCGAAATGCTAAAACTATTCTCAGATGTTGCAGTATGGTCTATAGATGCGTACGAAGGTTTTGGATTTTTGGGGTGCCACGTGGCTGTGCCACCGTTGCCACTTTTGTGTTTTCTCAGACCTTTTCCGGTGAAAGGCTCGTAGGGTATGTAATTCGGAATGCTAAATCGATGCTCAGATGTTGCAGTACGGTCTACAGATGCGTACGAAGGTTTTGGATTTTCCGGGTGCCACGTGGCTATGCCACCGTAGCCACTTTTGTGTTTTCTTAGACCGTTTCCGGCGAAAGGCTCCTAGAGTATGTAATTTGAAATGCTAAAAGCATGCTCAGATGTTGCAGTAGGGTCTGTAGATGTGCACGAAGGTTTCGGATTCTTTGGGTACCACGTGACCATACCACCGTTGCCACTTTCGCGTTTTCTTAGACCGTTTCCGGCAAAAGGCTCCTAGGGTATGTAATTCGAAACGCTAAAACCATGCTCAAATGTTGCAGCGGGGTCTGCAGATGCGCACGAAGGTTTCGGATTTTTGGGGTGCCATGTGGCTGTGCCACCGTTGCCACTTTCGTGTTTTCTTAGACCATTTCCAGCGAAAAGCTCCTAGGGTATGTAATTCGAAACGCTAAAACCATGCTCAAATGTTGCAGTAGGGTCTGCAGATGCACACGAAGGTTTTGGATTTTTCAGGTGCCACGTGGCTGTGCCACCGTTGCCACTTTCATGTTTTCTTAGACCGTTTCCGATGAAAGGCTCCTAGAGTATGTAATCTGAAATGCTAAAAACATGCTCAGATGTTGCAGTAGGGTCTGTAGGTGCGCACGAAGGTTTCAGATTTTTTTTAGTGCCACGTGGCTGTGCCTCCGTTGCCACTTTCGTGTTTTCTTAGACCTTTTCCGCTGAAAGGCTCCTAGGGTATGTAATTCGAAATGCTAAAACCATGCTCAAATGTTGCAGTGGGGTCTGTATGCACGAAGGTTTTGGATTTTTCAGCTGCCAAGTGGCTGTGCCGTTACCACTTTTGCGTTTTCTTAGACCGTTTCCGGCAAAAGGCTCCTAGGGTATGTAATTCGAAATGCTAAAACCATGCTTAAATGTTGCTATGGGGTCTGTAGATGCACTGGAAGGTTTCGGATTTTTCAGGTGCCACGTGGCTGTGCCACCATTGCCACTTTCGTGTTTTCTTAGACCGTTTCCGGCGAAAGGCTCCTAGAATTTGTAATTCGAAAGGCTAAAACCATGCTGAGATGTTGCAGTAGAGTCGGTGAATGCACAGGAAGGTTTCGGATTTTTGGGGTGCTACGTGGCTGTGTCACCGTTGCCACTTTTGTGTTTTATTAGACCGTTTCCGGCGAAAGGCTCCTAGGGTATGTAATTCGAAATGCTAAACGCGGGCTCAAATGTTGCAGTAGGGTCTGTAGATGCGTACAAAGGTTTCAGATTTTTCAGGTGCCACGTGGCGGTACTACCGTTTTGCTTTCATGTTTTCTTAGACCGTTTCCGGCAAAAAGCTCCTAGAGTATTAATTTGAAATGCTAACACTATGCTCAAATGTTGCAGTAGGGTCTGTAGATGTGCACGAGGGTTTCGGATTTTTGTGGTGCCACGTGGCTGTGCCAACGTTGCCACTTTCATGTTTTCTTAGACCGTTTCTGGCGAAAGGCTCCCAGGGTACATGTATGTAATTCGAAACGCTAAAGCCATGCTCAAATGTTGCAGTGGAGTCTGCAGGTGCACACGAAGCTGTGTCACCTGTGCCACTCAATATGATTTTAGGGTGACATATAATATATTTCATCTTTGTATCAAGCATTCATGCAAAGTCAAGGATGCAAATGCGGGGATACACTATAGTGTGCTTTGCACACAAGTGACACCATCTAGTTTGTTTTTGTGCATGTCATGAGAGGTGAACATTCTCTGACCTTGAAGTTATAACCTTGGGTAAAGGTTATGATTCACTTGATTCAAGAGCAAGCATGATGTGAAGTATCAATAACACATTTGAGTCAAGCACAAACCATTAATTGAATTATAAACAAGATCTGTTCCTTGAATCAATTTTTTTGGACCAGACAAGTTACTAGTGGAACACACAAACAGTCTCTGACTGTGATCTTAGAGTTATGACCTTGGATCAAGGTCAGGATACATGCTTGGGTCATAAGCAATTACTGTGTAAATTATGAACGAGATCAAGCCTCTTAAAAAAAATTGACCTTGAGCTATGATCTTGCATCAAGGTTATGACACACCCTTGGGTCATAAGTAAACATTGTGTGAAGGACGATTAAGATCAGTTCATTGAATAATTTTTTAATGGACTGGACCTGACTGGACGTTAAAATGGAGAAACAAACAAACAAATGGTATACCTTGACTTTAGGGCTAAGAGCGTAATTCAAGATCATGACACACCCTTGGGTAATAAGCAATCATTCTGTGAAGTATGAACAAGATGAGTCTATTGAATAATTTTTTATGGACCGGCCAAAGTGAGAATGGACAAACAAACAAATGGACTGTGTGACCTTGATCATGGGAGCTAAGAACTTGGGTTAAAGTTACAGCACTCCCCTGTATCATGAGCAACATATGAACAAGATCATTCCAATGACTAATTTTTTATGGACAAAGCTGGAATGGAGGAAGAAACAAACGAATGGTATGTGACCTTGATCTCGAAGGCATGACCTTCAGTCAAGGTCATGACACACCCTTGTGTCATTAGCAATATTTGTGTTAAATATGAACATGATCGGTTGATTGAATAGTTTTTTTATTCTTTATTTATTTATTGGTCTTTATGGTCACATATTTCTGCACAATGGCTAACTGTGACTGCAACATGGATATAAAGTCAAGCCCAGCCAATCATTTATACCCATGTTGCCCTTTTCAGAGGGCTTCCATGACAGGCATTGTTTACCAGGTCCTATTTTACCAGTAAAACAGAGCTTGTTTACCACAGTAAACAAGCACTGCCTCACTTCCAGGGGTTCCCACAATGAGGGGCCATGAAATGAGACAAAGGGTTTTTTATTGGTGTATAAGGTCACTTTCAGCATCTATGGTTTTATCATGACCATAACATAGGAATTAAGTTAAGTCACAGAATGGAGGACCAAACCAACAAACAGCCTGTGACTTGGAGTTAAGAATTAGGGTGAAGGTCATTGCACATCCTTGAGTCATAAGCAATCAATTTATGAACAAGAACGGCCATTAAGTAATTTTTATGGATCAGACAAAGTTAGAATGGACAAATGGATGTTCAGATAGATGAACAAAGCAGCTACTATATGTCCCTGAACAATCTGAGAGGCATAATAACATGAAATATTATTGGAATTGGCCCAGTGGTTTGGAAGAAGACTCAAATACACCTTTACGAAGGACAGACAAATGCCAAATGAAGAGTGCTCACTATGGCTCACACTGATTTTCAGTCAGGTAAGCTAAAACATTTATCAAGAAGATGATTCAATTTCATATGGGAGAGCTCATAGCCACATATGACCTAGTGTGGTCTTTGTACAAAGATTGACAGTATGGCTGTAAATTAATTTCTGCTGTGGTATGTAATTAAGGATGTACCACCAAAGATTAACATATGGTCATTCCATGTGATCCTGGCTTTAGTGTGGTCCAACTTTACATTCGGTTGTATTCTTAGATTATTTAAGGGAGAATTCTTTTAAAAATATGTTTGTATTTATTGTTTTAGGAGTATTACCCAAAACTATAAACTTTGCTTTCAGTGTAAACAAGTACCATTTGCCGCATTTGCCATGGACTTATCTGCTAAATAAGTGGCTTGAAAAGTAATTCCTGAGCCCTGCTGACTTCCTAACACACTTTCCAATCACACGCAGAGCTTGAGCTTCATTAACATTGGCTGGAGGCATAAATATTAGACCCATATATATTAGAAACTAAGGTGAGAAGAACAAGAGGGACGCCAACGCCCTATAGCTAACTAACATTCCTCTTTGATAGTAACTTTGGCAAACACAAGAACTGTATCAAACAGGCTCATAACATGCGACAAAGCTGACCTAAACATAACCTCTTAAAAGTAAAACACCGAAACTGACATAAACACTAAGTTAAACATAAAATTCTGAGATACACAGAAAACTAAACGCAACTAAAAATGTCAAGAAAAATGTTTAAAACGCAGAGTATGAGGGGTTAATCATGGAACAATGATACTGAGGAACATGTATGATGAATATAAGTGCCATGGAAGAGAAGGAGCACAGCAGCTGACCTAAACACTAAGTTAACAAGAGGGGTGTTACATCCCAACGCTCACCTACATTCGCGCTTGATAATGTCGTTCCAATGTAACATGCCTAATATTTAGTTAATATAAATCATTAACTAGGCATCAAATGATTAATGTGGTTTATGTGATGGCTTTGGAAAGTCTATATTTCTGCATTTATTATATATCAATTCAACATACAATCATTGGATATAAAAGCATTTTTTTCTTTTAGAAATGTTTATGATTAAGAATATGAATCGTGAGGCCAGATATTAAATCATAAATAAGAATTAGGAAAGGCTTTCATAAATTACTGAAATTGTAATTGAAGTACATTCATTGAAGGTTAAAGAGGAGTTGCGGAAAAACATTCGTTCAAGAAAGTGACTATAAGTCCCAACAAAAATACATCACATCAACAACTAAAATAAGCCTTAATGTTACTAGTAACAAGTATGAGAAAGTATTAAATAAAAAAAAAAAAGTTAAAAAATTTTTTTTTTTAAAGAAAGTGAATATAAGTCCCAAAAATGCCCCTCAAATTCCTCAAATATGCATGTAATAAGGGCGCAACGTTACCACAATGTAGTTCAGTAACCCATGCATACAATATCAATTGCCTGGAAAGACACATAGAAACAGAACTCACCTTAACACCTCACCTTAACACAAATTTTTAGAACTTAAAATTGAGTAAGTCAGACAAAAACGTGAACATTGTGACTGAAAAAAAGAAAAGAAATCAGTTAAATTTCTGCATACAGTACGGTTAATACCTACAGTTGTTATTGAAATGAGAAAATAAACAGTAATGAGAGGTGAAGGCACCACAATCTGCACAAAAGCTGACTTTAACACAAATTCTTACAACACCTAAACGCAAATTCTTACAACAAGTTTTGGCATAAAATCAGCCTCAAATTCCTCAAATATGCATGTAATGAGGGTTAAATATTACTGCAATGGAGTTCAGTAACCCAAGTGTAGAATATTAATCGCCTGGAAAAACACATAGAAACACAACTCACTTAAACACAAAGTTTACAAAGTTTTACAACTTAAAATTTACTGAGTCCCAGAAAAACATGAAAATTTTGACTGAAAAAAAAGAAAATTTCTGTTAAATATCTGCATACAGTAGGGTTAATACCTACAGTTGTTATTGAAATATAAAAATCAACAGTAATGAGAAGTTAATGCAGCACAATCTGCACAAAAGCTGACTTTAACGCAAATTCTTACAACACCTAAACGCAAATTCTTACAACTTTTGGCAGAAAATTTTAGGTGAAATTTGGAAAAAAGTCGTAGTATCAAGGTTAAATACTGTTCTGATAGTCCCCTACAACCTACATATGCAATATCAAAGGCCTGAGGCGACTGATCTTTGAGAACTCACCTTAACACCTCACCTTAACACAAATTTTTAGAACTTAAAATTTACTAAGTCCGAGAAAAACATGAAAATTTTGACTGAAAAAAAAAGAAAATTTCCGTTAAATTTCTGCATACAGTCGGGTTAATACCTACAGTTGTTATTGAAATATGAAAATCAACAGTAATGAGAAGTTAAAGCACCACAATCTGCACAAAAGCTGACTTTAACGCAAATTCTTACAACACCTAAACGCAAATTCTTACAAGTTTTGGCAGAAAATCAGCCTCAAATTCCTCAAATATGCATGTAATGAGGGTTAAATATTACTGCAAAGGAGTTCAGTAACCCAAGTGTAGAATATTAATCGCCTGGAAAGACACATAGAAACACAACTCACCTAAACACAAAGTTTACAAAGTTTTACAACTTAAAATTTACTAAGTCCCAGAAAAACATGAAAATTTTGAGTGAAAAAAAAGAAAATTTTCGTTAAATTTCTGCATACAGTAGGGTTAATACCTACAGTTGTTATTGAAATATGAAAATCAACAGTACTGAGAAGTTAAAGCAGCACAATCTGCACAAAAGCTGACTTTAACGCAAATTCTTACAACACCTAAATGCAAATCCTTACAACAACATTTGGCAGAAAATTTTAGGTGAAATTTGGAAAAAAGTCGTAGTATCAGGGTTAAATACTGTTCTGATAGTCCCCTACAACCTATATATGCAATATCAAAGGCCTGAGCCCACTGATGTTTGAGAAATGAACCTTAACATTAAATCTTACAATATTGGACACGCCGTATGCCGTACGCCGACGCCCGAGGTTATGACAATAGCTGACCACATCTTACAGATGTAGGTAAGCTAAAAATGAAATTCCAAGCTAAACAGAAATCTAAACGCAACTAAAAATGTCAAGAAAAAGGTTTAAAATGCAGAGTATGAGGGGTTAATCATGAAACAATGATACTGAGGAACATGTATGATGAATATAAGTGCCAGGGAAAGAGGAGGAGCACAGCAGCTGACCTAAACACTTAGTTAAACATGAAATTCTGAGCAAAACAGAAAACTAAATGCAACTAAAAATGTCAAGAAAATCAGTTAAAATGCAGCGTATGAGGGGTTAATCATGGAACAATGATATTGAGGAACATGTATGATGAATACAAGTGCCATGGGAAGAGAAGGAGCACAACAGCGGATCTAAACACTTAGTAAAACATGAAATTCTGAGCTAAACAGAAAACTAAACGCAACTAAAAATGTCAAGAAAAATGTTTAAAATGTTGGGTATGAGGGGTTAAATCATGGTAGAATGATAATAATCATCATACAGCAGCATTTTAAAGGCCATGATATGGAAATAGGGTGAGTAAGTGACCTAAACAGAAGCTTTAACATTATTGCACACGTTCATATTGATCCCAAATTCTAACTAGAAAATTAACTAATTCCATCTTGTGTGATAGAGACTGAGACTTAAGTTGTTCAATTCCTAGCTGAATTATGCAAAATAAAATTCCTAATTACATTACGGAAAATATATGCACATCACTGCACAGGGGGTTGACTTTTTACAAGCAAATTTTTAACCAAGAAACACTTATTTTTTAGAATGACTAAGTAGAACGTACTGGTTTACAGGAGTTAGTACCAAGGCTGAGAAAAGCAAACTGGAATTCTGCATATTAGCCCTTCGAGCGAATTCCATTAAGCTGATGATATGCTGTGATGTTAACCACTGTTGGAAGAGACCTTTTCAAAAGTGTTTACAATGCGGTAGTTCACCACCAAAACCACATAATTCTAAGTTTTAAACTTCATTATAAAACAGACCATGGTTCTGGAAAGTTAACTGAATTCCAAAGTTAATTCCAGTACACTTTCATTCTAGCCTGTCTACTAATTTATGCAAATGAAAAGTTGGTCACCTTGTTTCAAATGTAGTAGCAAACTCCAATATCACAGTGAGAAGAAACAGAATTGTTGAAACTTTCGACAGATTCACCCCATGTCGGACAGATTTCATGGGTAGAGGACGCCGGAGTACCCGGAGAGAACCACCAAGCAATGACTAACAACTGTCAGCCTCCCCAATGTACTAAATCCACACAAGCAGGGTTAGCATTAGTTGAAGACAGGTGTACCATTGACATGCATTATGCTTTAGTACACAGTGCCACCGTGCCCATACATGGGCAATCAGGATTAAGTGCCTTACCCAAGGACATACCAGTTACCCCTGGTGGGGATCGAACCATGGACCTCTCAGTCTGAAGTTCAATGCCGTAACCACTGAGCCACTCTGCTCCCTAGTGAGTCAGCATGCAATATGTTTAAGCTGATAGGGACAAGGATTCACCCCCCCCACCCCCCCACCACCAAACATTTTCCTCAAGGTCAACAATAATGAGAGAAGAAACTAAGGCTGTCACGATTAAGAATTTTCATAATCGATTATTTTGTCATAAAAATCGACGGTTATTCGATTATTTATGGTTAATATTTCTGTCTCGTTTCCTAGAACTTTGTCTACGAAATAACTTGGGAGGCGTTAAAAATTAAAATATCCTAATCGTAAATGAAGCAAACGAACACCAAACCTTGAAAAATTTTACAAAACAGAATCTACATCGCATAGATTCAAACTTCAAATCATAGAAAAATGCATACTAAACTCACTAATGGCCCCATCCACGCTCAATGCGTAATGATTATGAATTTAGCCTCAGGGAATGTCAAGTCAACAAAGCTTTACACGTGGAAATGAAACTTCCAGTTGCGGTACGTCGGAGAACAACATAAATCATCATACTTTAAAAATAAATAACATGGCATTTCAAAGTTTTTCCCTCTTTACTTTCCGTATGTTAAAATTGCTTATCAAGTATCAAATTGATAAAAACAACTCAACACTCGACGATGTCTTATTGGCAAGGAATACAATGTAGCCATTGACAGTAAGGCATCATCAAGTGTTATGTTATTTTTGTTAAATTGTTATCACCGCTAATGGTAGTGAGCCAGCGATGCTGGAACCGGAAAGTGTTCGGCCACGTTTTACTTCGACTTTTATAAATTTTATGTATCGGTTGGAAATTGAGTAATTTGAGTTCAAAAGGAGGGGAAAGATCAAAGACATGCAATTGACAGCATGCTTTTGATACTCGGCAGAAGAATACAACCTCGTAACAACGTTGATGTTTTTTTGGCAGGTCACATGACTCACATCAAAGGAATGAGAAGTATTGGGAACTGAGTGATCACGCATACGATGATGACTGGGTTTCGGCTAACTTTAACTCGCGTGGTGCCGCGACCTGAAGCTATATATTGGTTTTATGTTTTAACACTGTTCACACACACATTTGTTGTCGAAATAGGTCCTTTATGTGAAACAATAGCTTGTGAATCAATATTTCCCCTTTGTTTAACAAAAAGGTATGACAGCACATGTCCAGTCAAATAATCGATCATTGAAAAAAATTGTCGATTATGACCTCAATCGACGGTTGATCGATTTTTCGATCATTCGTGACAGCCTTAGAAGAAACATCCTTCCAATGTTATTGTAACACAAGTCTGCATGATTCCAAAGGTGGCAAAAGCTGTAAATAGTCTCAGTTATTCCAATTTTATTATAGTTGTTTTTCAGTCCATGTTTACCTGATTATTCATAAGAATGTTCAAAACAGTTACTAAAAAATCTAGTCTCACTAACAATTTGTTCCTGTTCTGTTGTTGGTTTCTTTTTCTTCTTCTTTTTCTTCTCACCAACATCTCTGTTAAAAATAAAATAAACCTTCAGCAAACAGCCCCTGAAACTAGCTATGGCAAACAGTAATGCTGAAGAGGCAGTGTCTATGAGTGAGTACAAAAAGAGCCTTAAGGGCCTAATTCTGACTTTTATCACAATGGAACAGGTTCCCCATCATGCAGTCTTTAGGTTAACTCACAGTTTACATTCTAAGTATCTTGGTAGTAGTTTTTAGGAAGGTCTTGGCTGCCTATATAGGCAGCCACGACTTGCCAAAAAACAGCAGCGAAGCCACAGGATGTTGACTACTGAAGTGTAGCAAAAATATGTAAAAATCTCTAGGCCTTTAAGTGTAAAAGTACAAGCTGACAGGGTTCCTGTACTTAAAAGGGCACTCCCTTCTTAACACTACACATAGTTACATGAAGATGTAAGTCTATGGGATTTGTACCCAATAATTCCTAGCTTAATGTTATATCACATTCATATCTGCAACCTGCTCAAGGATTTTCATTTTATTATGCAGAAAAGATCCATTTCAGAATATTGTTAAAATCAGGGCTTAAGATCCATGCCAGAACCAGGAATGACTATCACAAATTCTCATTTGATGCTTGTCATAAATTAAGAAAGCGTTTTTAAAAACCTGAAGAATTCATCTTATTTTTACTCCTCCCAATAATGTAACAAACAGACTTAGGCTATAAAAAAAGTGTTTTGATTCTCAGACAATCCCTCATTGAATTTGAACCCCCTGTTACAACCAGTAGTGTATAAATTTACCAGTAATGTCGAAATCGACCAGTAATGTCGAAAAAATTAACCAGTAATGTCGAAATCAACCAGTAATGTCGAAAAAATCGACCAGTAATGTAAAAATCCGTAATGTCGAAAAATTAACCAGTAGTGTCAAAAAGTGACGACCAAAATGACGATTTTTCGCAAAAATTTCAATATTTTTTCGGGTTGCTCAAATTGTACTTTTGCCTATATTTATCGACTTTTAACCATTTTCGCGCAAGTTTAAATACATTTACCCCAGTGCATATGGAATTTTATGCTTAACAATTATTTTCCTCTTTCATATGCACAACATATCCCACCCTATCACCCTACTTGCTCTCTCTCTCTCTCTCTCTCTATCTATCTATCTATCTATCTATGCCCCTCTCTCTCTATCCCGTCCCTCTCCCTTTGCTCCTACCTCTATCTCTCCTTCTCTCTCTCTCCTTCTTTCTCTCTCTATCGCTCTCTCCCTATCCCCTTTTCCCTGTCTTTGTCCAACTTTCTCTCTCTCTGTCTCCTCTCTCTCTCTCTCTATCTCCCCGTCAAAAAGTGACGACCAAAATGAGGAGCACTAACACTTGCCGATGGGGGAGGGGGTATAGCCCCCCCCCCCCCCCCCCCCCTCAGCCCCCCCCCCCCCCCCCCCGATGACACCCCTTGTCGTGTGCTTTAATGACTGGCTATTATAATGTCAGTCACTACCCGATATTTGCTACATGTCTATCATCTAGTTCTACCAATTTGCTACCTGTCATTTTACCAACATCCATCAATCAGTCAGTCTGCCTCACCCGCATGTACGTGGGGAGCACCATTAGCTCAATCGAGAAATTGCCTCGCAATTCAATTTGATGAATATCCGGGTTCTGTACCTGACGAGGTCAGTTAAGTTGTGTACTTGGGAATGACACTTTATCCCAGGTGCACGTTGACTTCGTGTGCCAAGCCACATGCCAAAATGACACGTGTATGGTGCGCGTGCTTTAAACTAAGTGTCGTAAACGAAATCAATCAATCAATCATCCAACCAATCAATCTTTGAATGTAGGTCTGCCTGTCTTTCCATCATTCAGTTGTCTATCCACGTCTAGGGGTTATTTTTCACACGCCACATTGCTATCTGTCTGTCTGGATTTCTGTCCGTCTGCCTGGATGCTGCTAACCTGTCTGCCTACACACTTGCCAGCCTACATGTGTGACTGTATGTCTGTCTGTGCGAGCGCTAAATACTAGACTAAATATTTCAGCGTCGTATCAATTCATTATCTATCCAGAGAGAGAGAGGGGGGAGGAGGGAGAGAGAGAGAGGGGGGAGATAGAGAGAGAGAGAGAGAGAGAGAGGAGACAGAGAGAGAGAAAGTTGGACAAAGACAGAGGGAAAAGGGGATAGGGAGAGAGCGATAGAGAGAGAAAGAAGGGGAGAGAGAGAAGGAGAGATAGAGGTAGGGGCAAAGGCAGAGGGACAGGGGATAGAGAGAGAGAGGGGCATAGATAGATAGATAGATAGATAGAGAGAGAGAGAGAGAGAGAGAGAGAGCAAATAGGGTGGGATATGTTGTGCATATGAAAGAGGGAAATAATTGTTAAGCATAAAATTCCATATGTACTGGGGTAAATGTGTTTAAACTTGCACGAAAATGGTTAAAAGTCGATAAATATAGGCAAAAGTACAATTTGAGCAATCCGAAAAAAAATTGAAATTTTTGCGAAAAATCGTCATTTTGGTCGTCACTTTTTGACACTACTGGTTAATTTTTCGACATTACGGATTTTTACATTACTGGTCGATTTTTTCGACATTACTGGTTGATTTCGACATTACTGGTTAATTTTTTCGACATTACTGGTCGATTTCGACATTACTGGTAAATTTATACACTACTGGTTGTAACACCCCCTCACTGGACATTTTCATTGCTTTTCAGTGTCTTCCAATATTAGCAGAAACTCAGGGAGACCCAAAAATTTATACATTTTTTGCTTGATGCAAATTTAGTTAGCTGCATCTCCAATATGTTTGCCTTGTTATAATTTAAAAATTTATAAATTGTAACAAGGCAAATTCGCATAGATTAAATACTTTTACTTCAAAGATAATATGAAGGGCACTGAAAGAATATGATGCCTTTGAATTGCAGTACCTACAATTTGTTTTTATAGGAATGTTTTATTTTTCAATTCAAAAAATAAATTTATTTGTATAAAAATATGCACTTTCTATATTTCTGTGTGTAAAAAGACAGCCAAAATCCTCTCCATGTTTACTCACTTTTTGAAAACGAAAAATAAAAATTAAAAATAAAACCCTCCTCCCAAAAAAATTGCCTGAAAAGCAATTAATTTATTTTGTGCGGTCTGAGCAGTGTTGTCTAGTGAAGTCTTTGCTTCCTATATAGGCAGTCAAGACTTCACTTCACTTGTGTTGTCTATACAGGCAGCCAAGACTATAAGTAATTTCATCTTTCGTTGAATGACGAAGTAATACTCCTACAAGCATTCTGCAGAACAGAAATCATTGACAGACTATTTTAAATAGAAGTGAACTTTCAATGGAATTTTCTACAAATCGTGCACTGTAATTACAATCTGATCGCTAGCGATAGCTAAAACCATTCCCCAAATTCCAATGTGTTCTCTGTGCCAGTAGACACATAGAACACATTAGAACTCAGCAGATGATATAATAACACAGGTTCCCATAGCAAATTTGGTTGGCGATAAAATGCATTCTTTTTGTTGATAGTTGTCAAATGAATTGTGGAGTGTCCTTCTAATAAATGGTTTTTATAGACGCAAAGGTGTGTAATAAACATAGAACAACATGTGTGTGTGAATTGGTTAATCGATATGCACTTGTGCCATTGTGGAAGGATAATACTCCAAGCCTGCGGCCTCTTATTTTATCCTTCAGCATTGTCACTCATGCCCTATCAGTAACCCATTCACGGGTATGTGTCGTTCTGTGTATATATATAAAGTACCTAAACATTTGACAGTGAACAGCTGTAAAATGACATCCTTTTACAAGCTCTATGCATACATAGTGAGCAACACGACAGCCATATTATCCGCTTAACTCTTGACTAGCTGTGTATTCTAAAAATATTTTCCATCAAATCTTATCCATTCATGTGAAGCATCCATGACTAGTTTCTATAAATTCATCAGTGTGCAAAATTTGATGAGAAAGCTTGTTTCGTTTGCATGGTGGTTATGCAAATTTAAATCTATATGAACAGATGGCTGGTTAGCCAGAAGCTGCATCTTGAATGGTAACTTAACTGGTAGAGTGCTAAATTTTTTCTCTGCCTCAAGATCTGTTCACACATTTTTATCTTGTTACAATTAATAAGAGAGTGCCTAATAGGCACTCTCCCAAAAAGTATAACAATGTAAATTGACAGAGGTGAAGTAATTCTACTTCCAAGATAATATGAAGGACATCCACAGCATATGAAGCCTTTAACTTTAAGTACCTGCAGTTCAGAATAAAGCCCAAATAAGGACATCTATCAGTTAACCAGCCTTTCTTATGTCTTGATAGATTTTCAGACTTTTGCCTTGAGAGGCTATATATTTTCTGACATGTTCAGGAAGATCTGTCAGCAGCATGCAAGGAGCTGAACCTTTACCATAACATAACGACAAAATCTGCCCTGTGCTAAAACATAACCCACAATTTTTTTTCCATTTATGCTTTCAAAACAAGGCTTTTGATCCCCTCCCCACCCAACTATACACAGATTTCACTTGTATGAGTTTGCCAAGTTAGTTCCAATGAGGGGTCATCATAAGTGTTATCTCTTTACTGTTTTAGATAAAGGTTATGAAAGAAAATTTTGGAACAAATCAGAGAATTTGGTATTATTACATCCGGATTTGCACATAGTTAAAATAAATTCATTTGCAGGTTCATTCGAACATATCCATGGACTATTTATTGGGTGTGACCCTTTACCCAACTTAACAGACAAAAACGGCAGGTGCTGTTCGTATAAATGGCCATTAACCCATCATTAAATTTTCATTTTTTGTGTCAAAAACATAGCTTATGATCCCCTCATTGTATGAGTGCACTGAGCTCATTCTGGCTCATTCCGATGAGGGGTTATAAGCTGTTTTTGATGCAAAAATTTAAAACTATTAGTTATTCAATAATTATGTTTGCAAGTGTTGTCTGCTCTTTATGGTAAAGGGTTAATATCAGTTTCATCATCTAGGGATATGTTATGAGTAAAACAAGTATAAAATCAAATTCAGCCAATCAATCGAATCTGTAATGCACCACTTTGGAGGACTTCAACTCCATGCATTACTTAATTACCAGGTCCAACTATATCAGTAAAACAGAACCACAGTAAACAAGCACTGCTTCCTGGGGTTCCCATTCGAGATCCATACACTAAAAGTAGAAGCCTTGATATCCTTGAAATGAACCCCAGCATACTTACTTAGTGGTTTCTATAACTGCTTGCTGCAAAAGCTGACCAAATGCTGTTGACGACTTGGTATCCAACACAGATTCTTCAGCTGAAAAATATAAATATTTCTGCTTATACAGTATTGATATGTGATGTCCTTGAAGAAAGTGAAATGCATTGGGAAACATTATTGAAAACACAGGTGAATGATCTGTGATCTAAATGTTATTACACTGGATAAAGGTACATGTGATTCACAAGCAAGGACAGTGTGAAGTACTTCTTCAGTCATGAGCATCCATCAAGTAAAGTATGAACAAGATCTGTCATAACCTGTAGTCGTTCGCATATTCTACAACTGATGTAACCCTCACGTGGCCTAAACAAATTTTTGCGAAATATTTCCAGGCCTGCATGAACATGCTTCATGCAAGATGAGAATTTATTGTCAAAACTATAGTGTTTTTACAAAGCAATTTTCTGGGAAAATCTTGAAAATGAATTTGTCCAAATCATCCCAATTCATATCAAAACCTCCTCAAGATAAATCAAGCAGTTTCAAAGAGGTTGTGTTGATGTGTAACCACTAAACATTTCGTTAAATTTCATTAAATTCTTTATGTTCCAATATGACTAAAATCCATGCCCTCTGATTTGAAGAGAGCTCACTAAGTTTTTTCTCTGTTTATGGCTCCAGTACCATATGCTACCATCTGACATTGCCAAGCAAAATATATGAAATGACATTGCCCATTTCATAATTATTCTGTCAATGGAGTGACCATCAAACTGCTTCACTTTTGTAGATTTTTTGCACATTCAGCAGACGATGTTCCAACTGAAGTATCGCTTATATACACAGAACGACACGCGTGTGTGAATGGGTTAATCAAAATGGTAAGAGTGCCCTCGGGGAAGGATATAATGAGAGGCTGCAGACACAACCCATTCAGAGATGTGTGTCATTCTGTGTTTATTACATGCCTTCATGTCTATAAAACAATTATTAGAAGGGCACTCAACTATTCATTTGACAACTGTCAACAAGAAGAACACATTTTATCACCAACCAAATTTGCAAGGGGAACCTGTGTTGTTCTTTCGTCCTCTGAGTTCTAATGTGTTCTGGCACATAAAACACACTGGAACTCAGGGGACAATTTTTAGCTATTACTAGAGATTGAAATTGTAATTGCGGTGCAAGATTTTGTAGAAAATTCCAGTGAAATTTTGCTTCTATTTAAAAATAGTCTGTCAACAATTTCCATTCTACACATATGTGTGGAACAGATTTTCATTTTCGACATGCTTTAGTGTTGCTGTAGATGAGGATTTCAAAGAACAGGCATGTAATAAATTACAAAACACTGTACAATTTGAAGTAACATAGAGTGACCTCAATCTTTATTATTTGTCCAACGAAGTCGTGGGGTACACACAAAGTTTATTTACTAAACTTGTGATTGTTAAAAGTAGCCTGGTTCATTTCATGATTAGAGTTTGGGGCTATGGGTATGGTCTTATTGGAATATATGTGTTTTTGTGATAAACTGACAGTGTTATTAGAACATAAACGTTACTGTGATGAATTGATGGTAACATGGTCTGAGTTTGCATCTCAGTTAAACATGAGCTTCAAGCTGCAAACCTCAGACCATGTAACTGTCAGTCAATTCATCGCTACAACTTATACTGTTTTTTTTTTTCAAATTGGGATTAAAACAGCAGCTTGATACATTTATACTCGTTGAATAAATTGATGTTTTTTTCAGTTTGTTTACACAATACAACAAATTGTGGCCTTTGAAACTTTAACTGGTAGAGTGCTGGAAGTAGGGCTGGGCGCTTTATCGGTTCAGTTTTTTTTTTTTTTAAAACCGAAATCGACCTGCCGCCTTAACAAAAAACTGAGACTTTCGGTTTCAACAAATTTCCCAGAATTGGTTAAGTTTATGACCACTCAATCACTTGCTTTCCGCACGCCAAAGGCTTAAATGTCGGGCTAAGGTAAATGCTGTGCCATTTATGCTTACTTTGAGAGGACTGACAACAAATCCCCACTCCCCCCACAAATAGTGGTAGCAAATTTCTTGTATCTTAAACAATATCTACAGAACCACCAGCAGATGGAATATGAAAAATTAAAAAGTCTTACGTAAAAATACACACATGCAATTCAAGAATCGTTAAGTAAATTTAATGAACAGGAAACAGCCCCAAGCTCACTCATATTAGACCAAAGAGGTATTGCAAAGTTACCTGACAATATGTGATGTAAAAGTATTATAAATTACCTCCGACCCAAAATCATCTGCGTACGGCACGTTGTAAATTTGATTGGAGGTAAACATAAAATTTACTGAGTTTTAAAACCTCAAAGTTCACATGGGAAAAATGATGAATAAATTATGTTAATTAACTGACTAATGGCATGTTCTCTGAAGTCACATGCTCAGAGATAACGCTGCGCATTGGCTTTTATGTTTTTTGTCAACAATAAGATGGTTAAATTAAAATAGAACATATCCTGTTAAATGGATGGCAGGTAACTATTGAAAGTTTTTTTAAAACTTATTGGGAACTGTTTGTATACTATTTGAACTTACTTTAAGGAATCGCGCAGTACTGTAGGTCTGTCAGGTACACACGCTGCATTACCAATACGAAGATTTTATAATCAACACTTTTTTCCCATGACCATGTGTATTCTGTAAACATTACAAATCCCAAGATGCAATACTGCAAACTTTCTTTCAAATCCCATTATGTAGCCATCTCCCTTCAAAAATATCAATCGCCTGTCTTGACAGAGATGAAATCAACACAGGGATCAGCCAAGAGGGCAAAGTAAAGTTGGTAATATCTTCGCCTTGGCACCACTCATTTTGCCCAATTTCTATGTTTGGGCAAAATCAAAGTAAACAAGAGGCCCCAGGGGGACTGAGGGCGCTCACCTGACATGGTAGCCTAAATATCAACCCAGAGAATTGATTTCCACAAGTTGCATCTGCTCCTCCTAAGAAAAGCTGAAACCAAATATCCAAATATTCTGACCAGTGGATCTAACAAAAGATTTTCAAAGAATATTCCTCATATTGAACTAAGTCATAATTCGGGCTCCCACAGGGAGCCCATATATGAACCCAGGGACTTGGCTTTAACAAACCTGAATCTCACACCCCTAAGGATTCTGCACACCAAATATCAAAACATTCTGACTGCTGGATCTGAAGAAGAAGATTTTTAAAGAAAATTCCTCATTTTGAACCAAGTTACAATTTGAGCTCCCACAATCAGCCCAAATATGGACCTAGGGACATGGCTTGAACAAACTTGAATCTTACCCCCCTAAGGATGCTGCATAAAAAATATCAAAAGCATTCATCTGCTGGATCTGAAGATTTTTAAAGAAAATTCCTCATTTTGAACTAAGTTGTCATTCAGGCTCCCATAGTGAGCCCAAATATGAACCAAGAGACTTGGCTTGAACAAACTTGAATCTCAGCCCCCTAAGGTTGATCCATGCCAAATATCAAAACATTCCAACTGCTGAATCTGAAGAAGAAGATTTTTAAAGAAAAATTCCTCATATTGACTAAGTTATAATTTGGGCTCTACTACCATATATCAAACCATTCCGACTGCTGGATCTGAAGAAGAAGATTTTTTAAGCAAATTCCTCATTTCAAACAAAGTTACAATTCAAGCTTCCACAGTGAGCCCAAATATGGACCTAGGGACATGGCTTGAACAAACTTGAATCTCCCCCCCCCCCCCCCCCCCCCGCCCCCCCCCCCCCCCCCCCCCCCCAAGGATGCTGCATACCAAATATCACAAGATTCTGCCTGCTGGATTTTCAAAGAAATTTGCCTGAAATGCACTAAGTTCAAATTTGGGCTCCTATACTGAGCCCAAATATAAACCCAGGGGGCCGATTTGAACAAACTTGAATCAGATCCACCCCACAATGTTGCATACCAAATATCAAAAGATTCTGCCTGCAGGATCTGGAGAAGAAGATTTTTGAAGAAATTTGCCTGAAATGCACTAAGTTCGAATTCGAGCTTCTATAGTGAGCCCAAATATGAATCTAGGGGGCCGATTTGAACAAAATAGAATCAGATCCACCCCACAATGTTGCATACCAAATATCAAAAGATTCTGCCTGCTGGATCTGGAGAAGAAGATTTTTTAAGAAATTAGCCTGAAAAGCACTAAGTTCAAATTTGGGCTCCTATACTGAGCCCAAATATAAACCCAGGGAGCCGATTTGAACAAACTTGAATCAGATCCACCCCACAATGTTGCATACCCAATATCAAAAGATTCTGCCTGCTGGATCTTGAGAAGAAGATTTTCAAAGAAATTTCCTGAAATGCACTAAGTTCAAATTTGGGCTCCTATACTGAGCCCAAATATAAACCCAAGGGGCCGATTTGAACAAACTTGAATCAGATCCACCCCACCATGTTGCATACCAAATATCAAAAGATTCTGCCTGCAGGATCTGGAGAAGAAGATTTTTGAAGAAATTTGCCTGAAATGCACTAAGTTCGAATTCGAGCTTCTATAGTGAGCCCAAATATGAATCTAGGGAGCCGATTTGAACAAAATAGAATCAGATCCACCCCACAATGTTGCATACCAAATATCAAAAGATTCTGCCTGCTGGATCTGGAGAAGAAGATTTTTGAAGAAATTTGCCTGAAATGCACTAAGTTCGAAATCGGGCTCCTATATTGAGCCCAAATATGAACCCAGGGGGCCGATTTGAACAAACTTGAATCAGATCCACCCTACAATGTTGCATACCAAATATCTAAAGATTCTGCCTGCTGGATCTGGAGAAGAAGATTTTTTAATGTTTTTCCCATTGCCTACAGTGTTAAAAAGTGCTGACTCAGCACTTTTTCAAAGTCCCGAAACTGTACCCTATGATAAAACCGATGGCAATTTTTTTTTACCAATTCTTTCTGTTGGTCCTAAGGAAGCTTCACACCAAATAAAAATTCTCGGTGCCGTGCAGTTTTGGAGATATGGGCGTTTTAATTTTTTTCTATTTTTAGCTCCTGCGGTTCCCATGGGGCTACGGGAAAAAAAAAAAAAAATAAATTAGGTACTTATGACCCAATAAGCCCTCACATAAAATTTGGTTCAAATCAGCCTCTCGGTTTGGAAAATAGAAATTTTGGGCGGGGCCAAAAATTTTGCCCCACCCATAACGACGCCAAGTATAGCCCCACAAACTTCTCTTGAACAAATCTGAGTCTACACCTCAAAAGGAAGCTGCACACCATATATCAAGTCTCTGCTACTGCTGGTTCATGAGAAGAATATTTTTTAAGATTTCAGCACACTTTTTGGGTGTGGCCCTACCCACGGGCGAGGCAACTTGATTTGAACAAAATCAAATTGCGATGTCATAACAAACTATTATCTCAAATATCAATTAAATTGGTTCAGCGGTTTGGGAGGAGAAGACGCAAACACCATGTTCACGGATGGCGGACGCCGGATGGTGAGTGATCACTATAGCTCTCCTGACTGAAAGTCAGGTGAGCTAAAAACGAACCTCTACAGTCGAATTTAGGAGATATATTGTGAAAGCATTGGAGTGAGTGAGTTACCAATAAAAGTGATTCGTATATCACAACTTAGTTCAATAACAGTTATCAAAATCACAAGAAATATGATTTGTGTTCCTCCTATTCCACTGTCATTTGAAGCAGGAACCATCAAGAAACACGGGCACTGTGATAATTACCGAAATAAGCACAACAGTTGCATATTATCCACCAAAACCAGGGTGAGAGCTTAGCGACTCCATAAAAAATAAGGAAATGCTGATTTTTGCTAAAATGTAGCTTTTCTTGTGAATTTCTGCATCTTCACAAGGGCTAAAATCTCACTGACAGATCAAGGTAGATCCCACCAGTGGCCTGGAGCCATGGTGGATCTACCTTGTTCTGTCAGTGAGTGGTGGAGCCATGCTTTGAAATCCTGAAGAGTTTGGTTTTTTTGTTTTTTGTTTGTTTTGGGGGGGGGGGGGGGGGGGAGGGGTAATCTCAGGACTGTACTTGTACTGAGGGCAGGAAATCAAAAAGAATCTTTTCAAATTTGGGGATGAGAGAAGCAAGTGGGATTTTGAGTGGGGGTGGGGGGTGAGGGTGGGGAGGCTGGTCTTCCTAGGTACCTTATGGCTTCATCACTGTAGCCCACTACAGTAGCCCAACACAATATGTCCATTAGCTGAGAAGAGTGGTGAACACTGAGTAACCCGAATGACTCAACACGCTATATGAGTCTTATGACTTGGATGACAAATACAGACACATTTTATGTGTACATTACCCTCTAAAATGTAGATTTCTACAATATATTTTGAAAAACCAAAAACCGAACCGAAAACCGAGTTTATGTACAAAACTGAAACCGAACCAAAATGCAAATTTCAAAACCGCCCAGCCCTAGATGGAAGCCCATATTTGGGCTCATTTCTTAAGTGCAGGTATCCCAACTTCAAGGCGTCAAATTCAGTGGCTATGCTTCATATTATCTTTGAAGTGATATTATTTACTCAGTTAGAATTTGCTTTGTTACAGGCACTCTCCCATGAATTGTTACAAGGCAAAAACAATAGTGATGCGGACTGGGCCAGATCGTCCAAGATGGTCTGCTCCACTATCAAGGCGGGTCCCATCCAGTACGGTCCAGGTCATTCCGGTCCAGTATCCATGCCTGGACTGGTTCAAAGCGGTCTGGTCCACTCATATGTTAATGAATTCCCCGATTTCTCAAAGGTGGTTAACCTACATATTAAAAAATATAATTGACTGCTTTAAAAAGAGTGCTTATGCAATGTTTGATGATTGTATGAAGCATTGTCTGTCTCTGGCAGTGGTGGCAAGGGCACATTGATATTGCCCATGCAGTAACACAGGATATTATTCTCTGGAGTTGTGTACTAATCAGGGACTTAAGATTTAACTGACAGATAAAAATAATCTTTCAATCATCATTTCTGCTCTTTGATCCTCGAAAAGGCTTGTGTGACACATGCAGTCACCCAATTGTCTATTTTGGCAGACTTCTAGCATTGCAACAATGTCGCAAGTGATGAGAAGTCAGAAGTGGGCAACATGAAAGCACGCAGCCATAAGTCAGAGACATCAAAAGCATGTGGCCGCCCACAAGCCGTGTTCAACTGAATTGCTGACATGAGCAGCCTGAGAATGGTGACATCTATAAATGCGATGGCGAGGTTTTCATGGCATCAAATATTTGACTATGATCCACTTGAACCCATTAATGCATCGTTGCTAATTGTATGTTGGGAAAAATACGCGATAAATTTGCGATAGTTGGCATGACGTAAAGTAGTGGACAAGACCGGAAAATACTGGGCCGGGAGTGTAAACCGCGGTCCAGGGGTGGACTGGTCCAGACAGCATCACTAAAAAACAACAGAACAAATTTTTATGGTCAAAATTTAGCACTCTACCAGATAAAAAGAGTATGTGTACAGGTTAAGGCTCTCGATCAACAGAAATACCAAATTACTCGAGTGATAAAAATTTAGTGCTAAATTCCCCAGTAATTTAATTTTCTAATCAACCGAGTCCTTTGATCGAGTCTGTTTATAAAGCCCTATTATTTCAAAGTGGAGAAGCCAAAAGTATTGCAATGTTGTCACAGCTAGCAGGGTTTTTAGAAAAGTAGTATATTATTGACCGATTAGAATATTTTTCTTTTTAACTCAAACGTCTTAGGAAATTAAGGTACAGTAAATATTGATTTTATATATCATTAACAACTTTAAATAATATTTTCTATCTGATTGGATAATCGTTTTTGTCAGAATAAAACATTTAGAACACATCAAAAACTTATGACTGCAATTAGTAATGGTAATGGTTAAAATGTCATTGCTAATTCTGTAGATTACATTATTTTTCAGTTTACCACTTACCTAATAGTTGTTCATTGTCAGCTTTTGGAAGCTTTTTCTTTCTGGTCTTCTTTACTTTTGGACTTGGTATAATGTCTAAAAATACCCCAAACAATAATTAATCAAAAACTGCTTAGCATCTGTTACATAATAAATAATAACAAGAGGCCCCACGGGGCCTGAGGGCGCTCACCTGATACTGGCCGAGTCATATCACCAAAATAGCAAGGGATTCTGCCTTGTGGTTATTATCAGTTTTTCAACATAAAAGTGTTTTCTCTACTTAGTAACCCAGAGTGTTCATATGTTAGATCCCATATTGGGTACTCAATAATTTATCTATTTATTTATTGGAATTTAAGGTCACTTTCTAAGGCTACCATCATTACAGAGGCATAATTATAATATCAGGTTTGGTCAATCGTTTATGCCTATTACTGCCCACTTTACAGGGCTTTCAACGCAGGAATTGGTTACTGGGCCCAATTTTATCAATAAACCAGAACTTGAACAAATTTCAATTTGCCGCTTCTAAGAAAACTAAAAATCAAATATCAAAAGATTCTGAGAGGAGTATCAGAAAAAAAAGATTTTTTAAGAATATTTCTCATACTGAATTAAGTTATACATTGGGCTCCCATAGGGAACCCAAAAACAAAAGCTTCTGAAGCAGTGGTTTGGGAGAAGAAGATTATTCAACGTTATTCCCATTACCTACAGTGTTAAAAAATGATGACTCGGCACTTTTAGTCCTGGAAAAGTACTTATGATAAAACCAATGGCATTTTTTTCACCATTCCTTTCTCCCGGCCCTAAGGAAGCTTCACATTGTATAAAAATTCTCAGTGCCATGTAGTTCTGGAAATATGGGCATTCAAAAAAAAAAAATTTTTCAGCTCCTGTAGTTGCCGTGGGGGACAGGAAAACAATTTATGGCATAAATTAGGTATTTGTGACCCAATAAGCCCTCATATCAAATTTGGTTCAAATCGACCTCTTGGTTTGGAAAATAAAAATTTTGGTATAATTTGGGCTCCCACAGTGAGCCCAAATATGAACCCAGGTACTTGGCTTTACCAAACTTCACTCTCAGCCCCTAAGATGCTGTACATCAAATATCAAAACATTTTGACTGGTGGATCTGAAAAAAAAATTTTTTTTTAAAGAATATTCCTCATATTGAACTAAGTTATAATTTGGGCTCCCACAGGGAGACCAAATATGAGCCGAAGGACTTGACTTGAACAAACTTGAATCTCACCTCCCTAAGCATACTGTATACCAAATATCAAAAGATTCTGACCGGTGGATGCGAAGAAGAAGATTTTAAAAGAATATACCTCGTATTGCACTAAGTTACAATTTGGGTTCCCAAAGGGAGTCCAAATATGAACTCAGGACTTGGCTTGAACAAACATCAATCTCACCCCCCTAAGGATGATGCATAGCAAATATCAAAAGATTCTGATTTGTGGATCCGAAGAAGAAGATTTTTAAAATATATCCCTCATATTGCACTAATTTGAACATTTTGGGTTCCCATAGGGAACCCAAATATGGACCGAGGAATTTGATTTCTACAAATATGTGAATCAATGTTCCAAAGATGTTATATGTAAAATATGAAAGCTTTTAGAGCAGTGGTTTGGAAGAAAACAATTCTTTATTTTTTTCCCATTGCCTACTGTGTTAAAAAATACTGACTCAGCACTTTTTCAGAGTCCCGAAAAAGTACCCTATGATAAAACCGATAGCAATTTTTTTTTACCAATCCTTTCTGTTGGTCCCAAGAAAGCTTCACACCAAATAAAAATTCTCACTGCCGTGCAGTTTTTGAGATATAGGCGTTTTAATTTTTTTTCTATTTTTAGCTCCTGTGGTTCCCACGGGGCTACAGGAAAAAAAATTTCTGCATAAATTAGGTACTTATGACCCAATAAGCCCTCACATAAAATTTGGTTCAAATTGGCCTCTCGGTTTAAAAAATAGAAATTTGGGGTGGGGCCAAAATTTTTGCTCCTCCCATAACATCGCCAAGTATAGACCTACAAACTTCTCTTGAACAAACTTGAGTCTACACCTCAAAAGGAAGCTGCATACCAAATATCAAGTCTCTGCTATTGCTGGTTCTTGAGAAGAAGAATTTTTAAGAATTGGAGCATTTTTGCCCCACCCCTCTGCTCAATATGAGCCGAAACCTAATTTGCCCAAAAATCAAAATGCCGCTATATAACCCCTACTCACATGAAATTTCATTAACATGCGGCCAGTGGTTTGGAAGAAAAAGACCCAAACACCACCTTCACGCCGGACGACGGACGCCGGACGACGGACGACGGACGAAAAGTGATCAGAAAAGCTCACCCTGACTTTCAGTCAGGTGAGCTAATAACAATAATAACTAGAGGCTCTAAATCATCTGGAACTACATATAACGAAAGTGTCAATGACACTGTAACTCAACTTGTTAAGACATGTACATGAATAGTATGTGACACAGCAATGACAAACATCTAAGTATTGACCAGATAACAAAGGTACATATAAAGTATTGTAACGGTCTGTACATAAATACTGACCGTAGCCTGTAACAAATGTATACGTAAAGTATTGTAAAGGGAGTGACTGTCAGATGCTAGAAAAGAAATCAAAATTTTGTGTCCCAGAGTGGGTCTGACTGAACCACAAAATATTTGTTCTCACAGCACAGTGATAACAAAGGCACCCCAAAACACACTCGTTCCTGTCCCAAGGTGATAACAAAGGTACCCAAGAAGTTTCATGAAGAGCATCACTTCATAAATACGAGCCGTATAGAAGTTGTGACAAAAACTGATTGGTCCTAATTACGGTACAAAATGGCCACTGGCAGCCATCTTGAATTTTGGCCCGCACCCAGAAACACTCATTCTCGTCCCAAGGTGATAACAAAGGTACCAAAAAGTTTCGTTTAGATCAGTTCATAAATACAGCCTCTAGTCTGAGCCATATTGACATGTGCACTTACTGTGTACAAGTAGCACTGAATAAATCAAAGTTCATCTAATTTGCATAATTTCTGCATGAGAAAAAAACCTGTGCTATATGTGACGTATTCCATATTACTAAACATTCATACAAAAATTTATTCAAATCAGAACTTTCATACAGAAGTTCTGTACAAAAAAACTGATTGCACCAATTTTGGTACAAAATGGCTGCTGGTGGCCATCTTGAATTTTGGACCACACCCAAAAACACTCGTTTCTCGTCGCAAGGTGATAACAAAGGTACCCAAGATGTTTCGTGAAGATCGGTTGATAAATACAGCCTCTAGCCCGAGCCGTATTGACATGTGTACTTACTGTGTGTAAGTAGCACTGAAAAAATCAAAGTTCATCTAATTTGCATAATTTCTGCACGAGAAAAAAACCTCTATTGTATGTGATGTATCCCATGGTACTAAACATTCACACACAAAATTATTCAAATCACAGCTTTCATGTGGAAGTTCTGCGCAAAAATCTGATTGCCTCTAATTTTTGAACAAAATGGCTGCCTGCGGCCATCTTGAATTTCGGACCGCACACAAAAACACTTGTTCTCGTCCCACGGTGATACCAAAGGTACCCAAGAAGTTTCGTAAAGATCGGTTCATAAATGCGGCCTCTAGCCCGAGTCGTATTGGCATTTGCACTGACAGTGCTGAAAGTAACAATAAATACATCAAAATTAGTCTAATTTGCATAATTTACATACGACGAAAAAACACCCGTATTATATGTGATGTATCCCATGGTACTAAACATTTATACAAAAATTTTTTCAAATCAGTGCTTTCATATGGAAGTTCTGTGCAAAAAAACAGATTTCTGCATCGTCGGTACAAAATGGTGGCTGGCTGCCATCTTGAATTTCGGACTGAACCCCAAAACACTCGTTCTTGTCCCACGGTCATAATAAACACAGGTATAAACCGTATAAACCTTTAGCCGGAAGTGGAGATAAGCGAGGCGAGAGATTTCTATTTTTATCTCAAAGTTTCAGTCGCAGCGTATCAAAGATCACCGAAAACAAGATTTTTTTAATAAAAGGAATGACCGAAGAATGCAAAATCAGTTAGTATGTTATATAAAACAATATTTAACAATGAAACGACACAACTTAATGGAAAAATTGACTCTTGTAGTATGAAAAAACACTACTGATCATCTCGGAAAATGAATTTCTCGGGCAAATTTCTCCCTCAAATATCGTTTTTCACATGTTCGCACAAATGTAACATGTTAAAATCATAGATCGACAGATTCGGCGTTCAATTCCATACCAGAATCTATCAACCATAACAACGAAGGAGGTTCGGTGCTACTGAAACTGTTCAAAATATAATGTCACCTTATCGATTTTTTTATACGCCCAGTTGGTAAAATCGTTGATCGGGAGTTGGTGATAATTATACGTCCAGTTGAGATTATTCGATTTTCCCATATGATCATTCCAATGCCCATATTTGTGCATGTACGAAGGTCTAATCAGTTAACAAACCATATGAACAGACTCGAATGCACAACGTTGACGTCACACCTTTCAACTGAAACACTACTGACTGAACCACCGAACCTGCAACCACGGGGGAGGGGGAGAGAGGACCGCCCCTCCCCCCGAGAAAACTTTCGCCCCCACCCGAAAGATTTCAGACCATGTTTTTCAATCGGCATTCATTTTTTAATTTACCTATGCATTAGGGTAAATGCATTAGGGGTAAATTAGTTCAGTTACAACTGTAACACTTCATTTTGCCTTAGCTCTAATTCCTTCACACCTGTAATTAACATATCCATAATCACTTGTCTATGAAGGTAATCCCATTGTTATTTGTGAGCTGTTTATTCATCACACATACATTCACACAGCTTTGTCGGGGAATTATTTTTCCAATTGGGGGTATTTGGGGTTTGTTTCATTCTTTTTAATGACTTTTTAAAAAAAAATTTTTTTTACCGTTTTTGACCGTGGTCGTTTTTACTTCATAACGATCATTTAGTGTCTATGTTTTGCGGTTTTGCCTGGCTTTTTTAAATTATTTTTTTCTATTTATTTTATTTTATGTTGTTGAAGTGTGTGTTTGTGGGGGGGCGGGGGCGGGGGGTGACAGTCGAATGGGAAGAAAATGTTTTCACTTCAGATAACGACGTGTTATAACAATACGCCAATCCTCTGTCAATTGAAACCAGTTTGCCTGACACCATGCTGAGCTAGCAGTTTATTTGACAATAATCCCTAACCCGACCCCCACCTCACCCTCTCGCGCTCTCTCATTTTCACTCTCATTTTGGCAACAGTCTTTTGTGTCCAATAACTGTGGAACAAACATCAAATGGGCTATTTTTTAGTATTCTCTTCGAAGCAGCTGCATCAATAAGTATCTAGCTTTTAACGATTCCATTTTTAGAGAAATTATGGAATCCTACATGAAGTATACCATACCTATACTTTTCTAAATATTCAATGTTGTTCTTTGAGAACTTATTTTATCTGAAATAAATACTGTTTCAACTAAACTAAAGTATTTTCAGATAAGGCGTGACGTCACATGGGATTCCCTCGATATCTCGCCAGTGTTGTGTTGAAACCAAACAGATCCAGGGTCGAAAACAAGCTTTATACTCACCAAGCGAACCCTA